>VMOF01000024.1:59923299-60483299 GCA_011764245.1 Trialeurodes vaporariorum | reverse complement strand
TAAAGAAACTATGACACTTGACGCAGAAACAAGCAAAATTGTGTCACCTACATAATTGTAATGGAATTCTGTGTCCAGAGTTGTGACAAATATATTTGAAATTGGTTTAGACAAAAGTGCAAGTATTTGAGAATGGCAAAATTTTGACACAGAAATCGATATAACTGTTTCTTTTGGAAGGATTTGCACCTAATTGCACGATATAGAAACGGACACATGACAAAAAGAAGCAAAATTTTCACACCTGGATCGTTGTGCTAGATTTCTGTGTCCATGATAGCCACTCTAAACCTTGCATTTTCATTTAAAACCAATTTCCACTGAATTAATTACAATTTTTGATTTAAGGTTTAAAAAAATGAGGCAATCAAACCAGAATCAGATTCTCCATGCTGTCACACTTTGGGAAAGGACTTTTAACACGTATTAGCCCCTCTATATACATAAATGTAATAAAACTTGCGGCTATCTTAACAAGGAGGGCAATAGAAAACTTTAAAAATGAAGATAAACGCATAAAAAGCTTGCCCTCGAGAAACATTTTCGAGATTCATTATCAAGTAGAGAGGGTAACTTTAACGCTGGGTAAGAAACAGTGGCGGCTCGTGCAATTTGATAACAATGTTTTCACTCCATTACGGCGTGCGCATCAATCGGTTGTTAATGAAGTGCTGTTTCACTATTGAATCGATTGTTTAACATACTATCAAATGGAGGAAAAACATTGTTGCCGAATGGCACGACTCGCCACTCTAGAGAACTCTGTGCTATCATTCAACTCAACATTTACTTGTATTCTCATCATCCCCACAGCTATTTGAGATAGAATACTCAACAAACCCCAATAATTATGCAATAATTATGCTCCTACGCCACCCAATATACCCACCCCCTTGCGCAGAAGTCATTCTGAAAACTTGTCTAAGCTCGTTTTCAACTTTCGTGACTGTACGTAAGGAAGTGCAAAATACGAACACTTGGAGCGCGCAACTTTCAAGAATTTTCGCGACCTTGCCAACTTTGACCGATCATTTTTGCCAACAAATGAACTTTGCGCCATTTGAAAGAGCAAGAAAAGGGCTTTCTTTTCAAGTTTTTGAAAAAAAAAAAAATCGATTCATCTTTAAAAATTCCAAATTTTAAAAATTTTGGGTTTGTAAAAAACAAAATATTGTAATTTTTACCTTAAAAATTGAGATAAATACATTAACATATACATCAAAAGAAATTTCTTTTTACGCTAAACATTTTGGTTTAAAGTTGAGAGTCGTAGCTTAATTTGGTAAAAAGTTATGGATGAAAATCGGTTTCAACTTTGACCCCCTCCCCCGCCGCTCCTAGAGGGGCTAAGACAAAAACAAATCCAGCTTTAGAATCGCGAAACGATGCTCTATCCGTTGGAAGAATAATCTAAAACCAATTCCTCAGGGCCAAAATGGCTCATTTTGAATAAGGTTCTTTGTGTTTGTCCTCCTTTTTCCGCACCCTTATGGCTTAAAAGTTGTACGATGTGGCAACAATTGAGGCGCCATGGCCCATTCCCATGCGTGCAACCATGCGCAAATTGTGAGAAAAAAAAAAGGAATATAAAAACCCTTAGAGCAAAGTGATGTTAAAAGAGTACTTATTACCAACGTATAGGTATTATTTTTTTCCTTGTTTCTTTCTTTTTTTCCCTCGTGATATGAGGCGATTTTTCGGCCGAGATTGTTGCAAACACGGATTCCTCCTTCCAGGAAACATAACGATATTACGTTGCATTCGATTGAAACACTTCACGGCACACAACACTCAAAACATTTAAAGTGAAAAGGTCATTTAAGAAATAAAATAAAGAGAAATATCGATTCAGTTCGCGTTAAATGGATCAACTAAACTACTAAGACTCTTAACTCCTCTGACTCACAAGATGCTGCTTTTATAACGACCTGCACTCGTTCATTAGAATCATCCGATCGTGATTATTGTTTGCGAAACGTATTTGTCTGTATTTGTCTGTATTTGTTTTCCATTTAAAATCACCAAAAAAGTCGAATGCTTCAGTCATCGGTGATGACCAGGCATTTCGACCTTTCTAATGTGTTTAAATGGACAGGAAAAACGTTGCCAAATCGCACGCCTCGCGATTGGTCTGTAAATAAAATAATTGCAGTCTTTAAAAGAAGAACCCATAGAACAAGACGTATTTTCTCCCGGGGGAAGTCTTAATTCAATACTAGTTCTGATTTCAAGGAATGAGCACTCCCGGTTTTTTACGCCTATAAAGATACGATATTTTTTGAAAATGCAACTGCGTAGTGCAGCACTGTGGTTTGAGGCAGTGTTGCCAGATTGGGGTGAAAAAGCCGTAAAATTTTTATTGATTTAAATGGGGACGATACGCCTTTTGACCCTTGATCTGGCAACACTGGTCTGAGATCATTGAATAGTGGCAAAAAATAAATGAAAAAAAAAGAATACAAAATTATCGTTTCAAACCTTAGTAGCGTAGCGTGTAATTTGGTAGCATTGCATTGTGACCATTTAAACCCATGTAAAAATTCGAATGCGAAGGTGCTCCCGAAACACCCGATAGTTTGACCTTTTTCATGACTTTAAATGGACAAACAGCAACGTTGCCAAATTGCACGCTACGCCACTATGCCTTCTATGGGCTTTTAATCGTTGAAAGGGCGCAGAGCTCATCAAAACATCCCATCTGCTCTTCCCGGGAATCGCCAATGTTATTTTAAATGGGAAAAGAGGCTTACGAGCAGGTCTGTCTTTTTGGTGGGCCTTTAATCGTTGACGAAGCGCAGGGCTCATCAGAACGTCCCCTCTGCTCTTCCCGGGCACCGCCAATGTTTACTTAAATGGGAAAACAGACTTACGAGCAGACCTGTCATTTTGGTGGGCTTTTAATCGTTGACTAGGCGCAGGGCTCATCAAAACGTCCCCCTGCTCTTCCCGGGCACCGCCAAAGTTATATTAAATGGGAAAACAGACTTACGAGCAGACCTGTCATTTTGGTGGGCTTTTAATCGTTGACAGAGCACAGGGATCATCAAAACGTCCCCTCTGCTCTTCCCGGGCACCGCCAATGTTATTTAAAATGGGAAAACAGACTTACGAGCAGACCTGTCTTTTTGGTGGGCTTTTAATCGTTAACAGGGCGCAGAGCTCATCAAAACGTCCCCTCCGCTCTTCCGGGGCACCGCCAATGTTATTTTAAATTAGAAAACAGACTTACGAGCAGACCTGTCGTTTTGGTGGGCTTTTAATAGTTGACAAGGCGCAGGGCTCATCAAAACGTCCCCCTGCTCTTCCCGGGCACCGCCAATGTTATTTTAAATGGAAACACAGACTTACGAGCAGACCTGTCTTTTTCGTGGGCACTTAATCGTTGACAGGGCGCAGGACTCATAAAAACGTCCCCTCTGCTCTTCCCGGGCACCGCCAATGTTATTTTAAATGGAAACACAGACTTACGAGCAGACCTGTCTTTTTTGTGGGCACTTAATCGTTGACAGGGCGCAGGGCTCATAAAAACGTCCCCTCTGCTCTTCCCGGGCACCGCCAATGTTATTTTAAATGGAAACACAGACTTACGAGCAGACCTGTCTTTTTCGTGGGCACTTAATCGTTGACAGGGCGCAGGGCTCATAAAAACGTCCCCTCTGCTCTTCCCGGGCACCGCCAATGTTATTTTAAATTGGAAAACAGACTTGCGAGCAGACCTGTCGTTTTGGTGGGCTTTTAATAGTTGACAAGGCGCAGGGCTCATCAAAACGTCCCCCTGCTCTTCCCTGGCACTGCCTATGTTATTTTAAATGGGAACACAGACTTACGAGCAGACCTGTCATTTTCGTGGGCTTTTAATCGTTGACAGGGCGCAGGGCTCATAAAAACGTCCCCTCTGCTCTTCCGGGGCACCGCCAATGTTATTTTAAATGGGAAAAGAGGCTTACGAGCAGATCTGTATTTTTGGTGAGCTTTAAATCGTTGACTGGGCGCAGGCAGGGCTCATCAAAACGTCCCCTCTGCTATTCCCGGGCACCGCCAATGTTATTTTAAATGGGAAAACAGACTTACGAGCAGACCTGTCATTTTGGTGGGCTTTAAATCGTTGAAAGGGCACAGAGCTCATCAAAACGTCCCCTCAGCTCTTCCCGGGAACCGCCAATGTTATTTTAAATGGGAAAAGAGGCTTACGGGCAGATCTGTCGTTTTGGTGGGCTTTTAACAGTTGACAAGGCGCAGGGCTCATCAAAACGTCCCCCTGCTCTTCGCGGGCACCGCCAATGTTATTTTAAATGGGAACACGGACTTACGAGCAGACCTGTCATTTTAGTGGGCTTTTAATCGTTGACAAGGCGCAGGGCTCATCAAAACGTCCCCTCTGCTATTCCTGGGCACCGCCAATGTTATTTTAAATGGGATATCAGACTTACGAGCAGACCTGTCATTTTGGCGCAAGCTTACTTTAATACTTTCTATATAGTGATAGTGACATTTTTTGGTTTAAATTACTTGATGAGAGTGTTCTCTGTGATTAAAGTTGGTATAGAAAGTGTATAAATCAATGAGTAATACAATCTACAGTTATTATTTTTTGTCACTTTTTTCGCTCTCACAATCAAACTCATATTGTCAGTGCGTCAAAGGCGATTTTGATTCGATTGAGATAGGCAACGTCGCGTTTCGTCCAATCAAACCCACGAAAAATATCGAACCAACAAACACGCAGTATGATCATCCACGAATTCTACCTTTCATAATGATATATACGGAGAAATCGCAACGTTGCCAGATTGAACGCTTTGGCATCGATCAAAGAAGATAGAGCTTCTGAGCGAACGATTGGCTGAATGTATATGAGCCTTAATTAGAAGAATCAATCTTAAGCTCATAAAATGTTTTGAAATAATTGCGCCCTTAAGAGCTTCACTTTATTCCTTACACTTACAACGTCCATCTTATCATACACGCAAGATAATGCCACCGTACTTTCCGCACACATACAGACCCGCTTATCGCGTGCTTGTTATTACTCAATTTTGCAAGAAGGGTTATTGGACCCTCTAGCTCTCTCTCGAGTGAAGCAGTCATAGTTAGATTGTTGATAAAAGAGACGCGTCTAGGAAGAAAGAGCCCTATAGAACACGAAGTGAGCTTCGCGGAAGAAAATCACGATATAATCATTTATGCCTTCACGCAGTGGCATATCGTGCAATCTGGCAATCTGGCAACGTACCATTTTGATCAAATAAACCCATAAAAAAATTGAACATGTGACGGACACTCAGTAGTTCGATCTTTTTAATGGGTTTAAATGGGACAAGTGCAACGTTGACAGATCGCACACCTCGCCACCGGCTCATCTATTTAAGTATTCATTGTGACGGGCCTACTCATTCTTCCAAGCAATGTTGCTGACAGGGGCGCCATTTCAGATTTTCCTAGTGGGGGGGGGGGCCTCCAAAAATTTGGATGACCCTTTTATTTTATGCTTGTTTCCATTGCATCGTACGCATGGCAACCACTTCCAATTCAACCAAATTTCAGCCAGGGCTGCCGTTTTGCGTATAATCAATGCTATTTTTCTATTCACCGATGATTCCACCGGTTGAGAAAAGATTACACAGTTCAGTTCAGTGTATGACTGTAATGCACGAAAATACTCTGATCTGTAATCTTTCCTTAATCGGTGGAAACTCCGTTGATTAATTAGAATATCCGTAAGTTTTTTAAAGTCATCGACGACTCCACCAGTTGAGAAAAGATTACAGATGCGAGTATTTTAGTTTATTGCAGTCATGCTCTAAACTGAACTGTGTAATCTTTTCTCAACCGGTGGAATCATCGGTGAATTGAAAAATAGCATTGATTATACGCAAAACGGCAGCCCTGGTTTCAGCATTCATTCAATCGCATATTTTTTTCAGTGGCAACCCAGGTGACGGATTCATACCCTTACGCAAAATACGCAACTGCATAGGGCCTCGGCTCTAACCTGAGGGGGCCTCACTTCACGAAGGGAGGAAGTAGAGAAGAAAAAGCGAGGAAAGGAAAATAAGAAAACTGAAAATAGGGAAGAAGGATGATATAAAAATCCACTTTGCTAGAGAAACAGTTGAAAGCTGAGTTGACAATGCCTTCTTTTAAAAACAATTAAGGGAAAGACCCCCGAAAACCCTTCCTTTCTGGGGGAGGCCCCTAGGCATCCTACCCTTCTTCTAAATCTACGTGTCCTTAAATTCAAAATTGCGTAGGGCCTCAAGAGGTGTAAATCCGCCCCTGTGAGTACCTTAGAGAAAAAATGCTAATCGGTTTAAGGAGACGAATTTTCTCTTCTCCGCAATCCGGCAATGGAGGACCAGAACCCCGGCCATCAGAGCTCATTAAAAAGTACTTGGTGTCGATGAAGTGAAGAGCAGCTCCACGACGAATGGTTGATGTTGTCTGATGTCTGATGCTGTCTGATGTTGTTTGATGTCGATGTCGAGGTGGTAGTTGTTAATGTAAAACCCGTGTTTTCAGGTTTCCCAAGCTGAATAATATCGTTCGCGCATGGTCTCTCCGCAGGACTGGCAACGGGCGCCGCGCGACGCGACGGAGGGGGAGGGGCCACGAGACCAGTGGGTAGAAGGGGGGGGGGGGGGGGGGTGAGGAGCTTCGCGCGCAGCCAGCCTCCGCGTGCGCGCGGATCCATGTAAGTTGTTGAGTCCAAGTTGTTGACTGTTGACTGTGTTTGGTCGTTGGTGAATGATGAGGCGTTTACTGTTGAGCCTCGTTCGCGGTTGTCAGATGTATGTATAAAGCTGTGCAAAGAAATGAACCCAGAAACCACATAATATGCTACGGCTTCAGGTGATTTCCAGCCAAAAATTTTCAAGATTTCAATCCGATAGATAGCGCCACTAGTCGCTTTTTGGGAAAAGCCGTTCTTTGGCATTTTAAATTCAAAACAAAGAAAAAACGCAAAATCCAAGAACGTCAGAAACTGCGTAGTTTTTTTTTTTTATTTTTTTGAGCCAAAAACGAGAAATTTTGATGAGAATTAAAGCCGTAATTGACTAAATTCATGTCACCGTAAGCTTAGTGAGTGCGAATGAGAGTGAGTGATACTACGTCTACAAGCCTCGCTTGCACTCATGAGGATTATGGGAATTTCCTAATGTCACGATTCGCGGCTTTATTTTTGAGAATTTCAGCTTGAACCTTCCAGGGTATCATCTTGAATTATATTTGCAAATGCTGAGCTCCTCAATTTTTTCCTTTTTTCGTAAATTCATTGATTATACAGCCAAAAACTGTTGACTTTCAGAGCAGCGCGATGTGGTGTCCACGGGTTGAACTAATTAACTCTGATGGAATTATCAGAACCCTCAGGAACGGAAGTGCTCACCATCAGTAGCGTACGCAGGAATTTGTCTTTCTCTCTCTTGCCCCATAAGAGCACGTGTGTTAGAAAAGGACAAGAACATGGGCTAAAACGAGACTTCAGCCCCTATTGCTTTCCTTTTCCAGCACACACATTCAAACAAACGATTCTTTCTTGTGATTCTTCTGAATCATCAGAACGTTATCAATCGGACCAATGATAGTTCTGGTTGAATCAATAGGAATTCTTATTATTTTCAAGGGAATTTTTTTTGACACCAATTTCTTCCTACGTTCCGTAATTTCAATCAGAAATTTTTTCTCCGTGTATTGTAAAAGTTGGCTGAGCAGAGCCGCAGCCAGGAATTTGCATTCCTCTCTCTCTTTGCCTTTTAAAACACGTGTGTTAGAAAAGGACAGAATGAGGCTGAAGTAACGAAAAAGATCGTCTCTCCATCCTTTTCGAACACGTGGAATCAAATGGCCGAAGAGAGAGAAAGACAAATTCTTTAGCTAGAGATGTGGCTGAGCATCATCACAATCCTCCATGATTTCGTCAGAATATTTCATAATTCGTGACTGAAAGGGTTTTTATTTCTTATTGAATAAAATAAAACAATCCGCTTTCATCATCTTCAACATGCTTGCAGATGGCGTCGCTTGCCATCCGGCAACAATGCAACTGCTCCATTTAAACTCATTAAATATATCGAACTTTCCTTGTGCACAGTGAACCCCCTGAATTCGATCTTTTACCTGAGTGTAAATGGATAGAATACATTGTTGCCAAATTGCACGCGACGCCACTGCATGCTTGGCAACGTTATAGTTTCATCGTCTGCGTCACGTACGTCGCGTCGCGGAGTTCGTGGCTCGACTCTCGAGCTCGACCCTCCCTCACCCTCGTCAGAGTAGGGTCTTACAAGTTTTTGATGATAGGGCTCCTTACGATCAGACACTCAGACATTCAGACAATCAAGGTTGCCAACTTTAATTAAAATCAATGAATTAGTATAAGACTGACATTCAAGCAGTATTTTATCCGATCAACAAACTTGGCAACTCTGGAAGCTTAGTTATCAGAAGTTACCCCCAGGCAAGGGCTACTCTTGGCTCGAGCCCCTTGCACCTATCTCACTGATCAACTGATGGACGAATGGGATGTTATTTAAAATAAAAAAAGAAGATTTAACCCTTCACCCCAAGTCCTACCACCCTCCACTCACTCTCTCTCTCTCTCTCTCTCTCTCTCTCTCTCTCTCTCTCTCTCTCTCTCTCTCTCTCTCTCTCTCTCTCTCTCTCTCTCTCTCTCTCTCTCTCTCTCTCTCTCTTTCTCCCGCTCTCTCTCCTTCACTTTCTCGTCATCCAGCACAAGCTCAATACATTCTACCTTTTTTTTAAATTACTAAATCATCCTTACAATGATTTCAACATTCGTGTAATAACCGGTTCTAGGATTTTGAGGTTTTGAGCTGGTAGTTACTTCTCATGTAATAGAAAAGAGTGAAAAGAAATATTTGGATTTTATTGCTCTGTAAATCTATATGGTTGACGATACATAAAACAGTGCGTAGATTCTGCCAGATTTTTACATTTTTCCCTCCACTTACAATGTTTCTGATGTAAATGTAAGCTGAAAATGCTTGAAACTAAACTAATGATCCTTTATAGTCCTTATACTGCAGTTTTTCTGGTTGAGAGGGCTGGATGGTGAACCCCCTCTTTTAACATATGATAAATTGACTGATTCCTAAAGTATTGTTTCTTCAATAATTCACGTAGAAAAATTTATATTAGGGGCTACCAGAATTGCTTCTACGGAATAGTTAAATGTAAATTCTGGTATCTGTGAAGGTATTGCTGGTTTCAACGAAAAATGTATTTTGAATAATACCAGAAATCTAGTTAAGGATACGCGAATGAACATTTAACTATTACGTAGAAGTAATTCTGGTAGCCCCAAATATAAATTTTTCTCCGTGAAACTCAAATTAATACGTCGATACATAATAATATGTATGTAAAACAGGGTGACTTTAAAACAGAGCCCTCTCATAATTTCTCAAAATAAAAAAAAACACAACATTAATTCGTGTCAAGCAACGGAGAACAAACTTTTACAGAAATAAATTTTGGAAACTAAGTACGAGGGGCATTCGTAAAGTAAGGAAACATTCTATTTTTCTCGAGAACGAAAGCAGATAATCAAAATCTGTAAAAAGCGTTTTAACCGTCATACTTTCACCTTTTTAACGAGCTATAGTTTTTTAAATTTGATCCACTGGTTCGCGAGTTAAGTCAATTTTTCCACGCCCACCTCTGGTCATCGCGTGCCCACCTCCAGACGCGCTGTGGAGCTCGTCAAACGACTACAAATTCTGTACCTTGCAAACGGCCATAAAACGATAAGTTGTTCGACATCGACATCGGGAAGTTCGACATCGGGAGGCAAACGATCGAGAATTTCATCAATGGTAAGACGACGTTCTTTTTCCAGAACAGTTCGCACTGCAAAGAATTCTTATCTTTTCACGCCTGGGCCGTCCGGACGCTCTTATCATGAAACACGATTCGCCGGATTAAAACATTTCCCACTTTGTTCTGATGTAAATGTAAGCGAAATGCCTTGAACGAAACTAATGATCCTTTGATATCCTTATACTGCAGTTTTTTTGGTTGAGAGGGCGGATGGTGAACCACCTCTTTTAACATATGATATTGACGTTCCTAAAGTATTGTTCTTCAATATTCACGAGAAAAATTTATTAGGGGCTACCAGAATTGCTTCTACGGAATAGTTAAATGTAAATTCTGGTATCTGTGAAGGTATTGCTGGTTCAACGAAAAATGTTTTAATACCAAATTAGTTAAGGATACGCGAAAGAACATTTAACTATTACGGAAGAATTCTGGTAGCCCGAAATAAAGTTTTCTCCGTGAAACTCAATAAATACGTCGATACATAAAATGTATGTAAAACAGGGTGACTTTAAAAAACCCTCTATTTCAAAAGTAAAAAAAACACAACATTAATTGTTCAACAGGGAAACAACTTTGAAAAAAGAATTCTTACTTTAGAACCCTGTACATATCGCCACATTCAGCATTAAGTAAAAATCTTTAGCTTTTCAATTTAAAAAAGTATGAATGTTTGAAAAATGTTCTTTACCATTCGAAATAAAATGTCGCTTTTCGGGTAAGAAAGATTTCATTGCAAAATAAGTGCACCGCGCGGAGTACTCGAGATGAAAGATATCGAAATATCGTTCTGAAAAAAGATCATCTATATAGATATAGATTTAAACAAGGCACCCGATCCACTATAAGCAAAGTCAGTGACTTGTCGAGTGGCGCATAGAGCGTATATATTTTATGCCACCCGCTAGGCGTGAACGGTATATGTACCAGTACTTTACATCGAGACCATAACAACCGATTCTTGGTGGATGGTGGATGGCAAAAATTTGAGCACCAATTTAATTTGGCCCTTGGGCGGCAAAACAAGAGCACAGTACAGCGAAGACGAAAGTGGAAAGGTTTTGACGGTTAATTAAAAGCAGGACTGATCATGTAACTAATAAGCGCACTAAGCTCACTAAAAGGAGTTCGCGCGGAAGGGTTCGCAGTCGAACACTATTATGAGCGGGACGGACGCTTCGCGCACTTTGGATCGGAACTTTGTCTTTCCTGGACAAGAGAAGTTATTTTTAGTTTAACTCTACACGTACACCTTCACACTTAAAACGTTGAGTATCGTCATGGTGACGCAGTGACGGCATATTCAAGCATTTTCGAGGACTTAGAAATTTAAAATCTCAAAAAGGTTTTATCAGTTGTTTGATTAAATAGCCTTAATTTCCGTTCATAAATCCGCTTATACGGAAAACACATTGAATCAGAGTGTGTTTGAAACCAGAGGTCTTCGAGCGGTAATCGATACGATACATTGCTCTACTGAAACATGCAGTAAATATCGACGATGTCGATTTCCTCTCCATAAAAACCTATTGAAAAGAATCGATCCTTCGACGGTTTGATTGAACCTCCTCATAATCGATACTTTTTAACAGCTTGAAATGGAAGAGAAACGATCATCAATTCTTACTGCTGTGACGATGTCCAGCAAAGACCACGTTTTGATCCACTGTGCGTTCATACGTTCGAGTTCGGTTCTCTGAGTTCGGTGTTCGGTCTAGCTTTGCATAATATCCGCATTCGCCGAGTGTTTTAACCGTTGGATCATCCGACTCATTTCATTCGCTCCATTATATTTCACTCCATTGTTGCCGGAGCCACATTAAAAAAAAAAAAAACAAAAACAAAAAACAAAAAAAAAACGCGATTACAGAAACAATTAGTGCAGACGCGAGACGTCACCACGTGCTCGCTTCGACATTTCGATTGTGATCGACGATCTGTCCACTAGCGGATCCAAGAAGTTTTCTTTCTCTCTCTTTTCCCATTAGAACGCATGTGTTAGTAAAGGATAGAAGAGGGGACGAAAGTCACGTGACTGCACCTGATCTGTCCTTTTCTAACACACCCATTTTAACCCATGCATGCCCAGTGGGTCGTTAGCGACCCACTTGCTGTGTTATTTTTGGACCAAATGTCTGTTAATTTGGACCAATTTTAATCAAAAACCAATTTTTGGGAGTTTCTAGCTCGTAAAATTTAGCTGCCCCAAAAAATTTCTTTGTTTTAATTTTTTTCGTGTTTTCAGTTCTCAAATTGTGTTTTTTGAGAAAAACACCTAAAAATTCCAAATAATTCTGGGCACACATGGGTTAATGGGAGTAGAGAGAGAAGGATAACAGTGCTATCTGTAGAAAAATGGAGAGACCATAAATGAGCTGTGAACAAAGATGCCTTTGGTTTCTAATTAAGTCCCATATCGTTCCGGAGATGAGACTTTGGCCTAAAATATCTACATTGATTCAAATGGGAATGGGGCTCTTGCAAACTTTATATGCTGTGAGCAAAGGAGTGGTAAAATCTGATGTATAAAAACCACGGAGAATCAATGAAATAAAATTACACTAAGAAAGTCTAAGATTCAGTGATAAACTCACATAACTGCTATAAGGGCAATATGGTAATGGCGGTTCAACGCAGGTATCATGCCGGGGATTCGCCTGTCTATTAAGTCACTTTCTCTACGGAAACACAGAGATATGTCTCAATTTAGATAGGAATCTCCCACAGTGGCGCACCGAAGAGGGTGGTTTTAAGGTCAAAACCCCCCCCTAAGCATCAAGATTTTGCCCTAAAAACTGTCATCTTCGGCCAAAATTGCTTTCAAACCCCCCCCCCCCCTAAGGCCTCAGAAAAAAGAAAATTTTCGGTGAAACCCCCACCAAACTAAAATCCTCGGTGCGCCACTGATCTCCCATGATACCTGCGTCTCTCCGCCATTAAGCCCGATTCTGAGAGTGTATTTTGTGATTTTTTAGTGTACTCATCGTCGTTTTTATACAGGTTTTCATGTAAGAATCAAGTCTTCAATCCCCTGTATGGCAAAAGTTTGCTAGAGCCCCATTCCGCGTACACGGAAAAAAAAGATTAGTGAAAATAACCATAAAGATACCTGATTTTGGCACCAGCCAGATGTTATGGTAAACTTGACCAGAAGTATGGTACATTTACCGATACTTTGAGTAAATTCGACACGCAATCGGGTAACATCACCTAGTACCTAGTCAAATCATAGTATACTTCTGGTTAACATTACCATAACATCTAGAAGGTGCCAAAATCAGGTATCCGTATGGTTATTTTCACCGTAGTTTTTTTCCGTGTAGTGGCGTCACTCGCACACGATTGTTTACAATTTTACACGTGTGTATCTCTTGAACGGGGACTCTTGGGGGGGGGGGGAGGATTCTTGAAGGGGCTGCAGCCCCGCGACTGATCGATTATTTCTCATGCAATCAAATGGGAAGAATTCACTGTTGCAAAGTTGCTGGATCCGCCGATGAGAACGACACATAAGAATAAACGGCATGGGTAAAATCGTGCATAACGCTGATGAAACATTTTATGACGATTTATGACCGGCCGACAGACATTTTATAACAACAATATTAATTTTCACTCCTTGCACTTTCCGTAATGAGGAGAGGGACACAAAAGTCAGTCGGTACCGCGAGTTCATTATTTCGATGTCATTAAAACTATAAAGTATTTAGTCGCCGCTCCGAGGCGACGCCTCCCGGGTGCCAACACGCACAAACAATGCTCAGGTACATACATACAACAAAGATACCCACAGACCTAAATAACAGGTATTTTTTATGATACTGTAACACGGCAGAAAAGAAAAAAAATAACACAAGCTTCACACAAGGGATAGTGTTGATCCCCCCAACTTCCGCTCATAATCCGATGCATAACCTTCACTAAAAGTCCAGCTAATTAATTCAGAGATTGCGTGATACGCTATTTTTGCGCTGTTCGCTCGGTTATACCGGTGAAATAGTATGCTAGATTAGGTGACTGCGTCGCTGCCAAGTTGAACCAATGCGAATCAAACGCATATTACCTCAAGTCGCCTTCAACTGAGCGGTTAGGCAACATTAGAATCACAGGAAGAAAAGTTATAAAGGTAGTTTTAATTACAATGAGCTATACCAATGGAGAGGATTTGCAAACTGAGAGACATCACTTCTTTAAAAACAAGGAAACACGTTTACTTGTTACAGTTTTCCTTGCGCGAAGTAAACAGAGACAATATATAATGGAGACCACGCACTATCTTTAATTGGTTGCGCGCGGTAGCAACTTTTTTTTTTTCGGGGTCTCAACAGAACACCGCAAACACGGTCAATACGTTGACTGATGATAAAAGTCGTTGAGATTTTCGCCCAAGTAAACTAAAGCACCGAAATTGCATCAGTCAACGTATGGACCGTGTTGGATGGTGCACCTTCATGCTCCTTGTGTTGATTCCTGTTGAGTCCCGAAAAATAAGTCTAGAGTCAGCCACCGCGCGCGCAGCTAGTGCGTGGTCTCTATTTCTATTATATATTGTCTCTGGAAGTAAAGTTCCGTTGCATGAAGGAGAATCGCTCACAACAATAAAGAATCTTTTACTTGTAGCGGCAGACATTTTGCTTGGGTTAAAGGAATTTCCCCTTAGACAATATTTCACTGATCAGTTTCTTTAACACAAACGAAATACACTTTGGATCAAAAAAATAATTCTCTCAGTGTATAGGACGTGCTTTTGAAGCAGGACAGAGGCAGCCAGTGCATGGTGAGGCATGCGATTTGGCAACGTTCCTTTCTCCCATTTAAACACATTAGAAAGATCGAAATGCCTGGTCATCGCCGATGACTGAAGCGTTCGACTCTTTTGGTGAATTTAAATGAAGAAAATACATTGTTGCCAAATTTCACGCCTCGCCACTCGAGGCAGCCACGATGGAAATTTCTTACAAATTTCTTTGCCCATTTGAATGCATGGTGTTAGAAAAGGATGCATGGAGGGAGGGACTGACACGTGACTCCAGCCCCTAGCCCTTGTCCCTGTCCCTTTCTAACCAATGCAGTCAAATGGGCGAAGAGAGAGGAATACAAATTCCGGGCTTCGACTATACGGAATACGGATACAGACTATCTCCTCATATATGCCGCGGAGATTATCTCGAAAAAGGAATTTTGGAGTTAGACCGTTTCTGCATCCAACGGATCATAAATCGTATGACATTCCATCTATTTCGTAAAAAAAAAAAAAAAAAAAACCAACAACAACAACAACAACTATCTGAAAAAGATACCGCCATGGCTCTGGAAGACAAAGTTAGTGTTTAATTAATTGTGAAAAAGAGAGGTGACCGCTCGAAGAAAAACGTCAGCAAATGCGGCTAATTGGACGACCAAAGAGGCTCATTATGGATAAGGATGAAGGAGTCGCCTTATTCACTAGGGGCCTATACCAGAGAGGGCGCTTCAGGAGGAGTAAAAAAATGGAGAGACCGTTGATGGGAGGGGGGGCGGTCGGTGATCTGATGGTAAAGAACGATGATTTACGGGATCACTCATCCAAAGCAACCGCGACCAACCGCTAGCGAAACGTAATTCTCGACAAATCACCACTCACCTCAGTCACCAGTCACCGATCAATCTATATCTCGCGCGCGGGAAAACAAACATCGATCGCATCGGAATCGGAACCACCGTGCACCGTCCACCGCGCGGCACCTGAAAGCTGATTCGCGGCTTAAGTCAGCCGATAAATTTGACGTCAATTATAATAAATTAATCACCAAAACACGATTCTGGCGATGCAATGCGCCGCGCCGCGCCGCACTTTTTAAAAACGCGCGCGTTTTCATTCCATCGCGCGCGCGAACGGTTTGCTTTCTCTGGCTAGACCGGGAGCGCTTTTTGACGAGCTGAAGCGGAGACGATATTATTAGTATACTCCGGAATTTCCAAACATATAGATCGAATGATTCAGTGGCATCGCCCCCCCCCATTTTGATGAATCAATATTTTGAAGAACTTTTACATGTCTTGCTGGTTTCTAGTCTCCAAGCCGTTCATTTCCGTCAACGGAGCTCTTGCAAACTTTTACTATAGGGGATTTAAGAGATGATTCTCTCATAAAAACCTGTAAAAATGACGATGACACTAAAAAATCACAAAATTCACTCTCAGAATCGGGCTTAATGGCGGAGAGACGCAGGTATCATGGGAGATTCCTATCTGAATAAAATTGGGCCATATCTCTATGTTTCCGTAGAGAAAGTTAAAATAGACAGGAATCTCCCACACGGAAAAAAAGATTAGTGAAAATAACCATACGAATACCTGATTTTGGCACCTGCTTGATGTTATGATAAACTTGACCAGAAGTATGGCACATTTACCAATACTTTGAGTAAATTCAACACGCAATCAGGTAACATCACCTAGTACCTAGTCAAAACATATTATACTTCTTGTTAACATTACCATAACATCTAGCAGGTGCCAAAATCAGGTATCCGTATGGTTATTTTCACCGTAGTTTTTTTTCCGTGCATGATACCTACGTTGAACCGCCATTACGAGTTTGCCGTTATATACACAGAAATTAGGTAAGATTGAATAAAATCACCAGATTTAATAATTTGATCAAATTCTGATCGATCGAACATGAACTATACTAAGTCCGTCCAGCCATGCAGCGAGGTTGCGAGGTGGATGAAAAGAGCGAGTTGAATCTGTTCGAGCTTCCCTCGAAATCCAACCCGGCCCAGGCCATCGCTCCAGAGGCAGCCGACCTTGTTTCCGTAGTGCTATTCACGGTAGTTTAATCTACTCACTCTCGGTGTTTACTTTCAAACACGCTGTATACTCACACAATTACACCATACACCATACACGTTCGAAGCGAATTAAAAGGAATTAGCCATGCTGTAGATATAAACAACAACGGCAGCTACAAGAATGTGAAGATGCTTCAGAGCGTGCGTGTTTCTTAGGCGGAAGGGGGTCGCGGGGGCGAGGGTAGGGGAAGAGGGTAGGGGAAGGGGGTAGGGGAAGGGGGTAGGGGAAGGGGGTCGGTAGGGGGGGGCAGGGGTTGGTATAGTGATGAGTGGAGACTGGGGATATTAATCAGCTCCAAAGTTTTGTTTTTTTTCTTTTTTCTTTTTTCATTCCAAGAAGTAAAATTGTTCATCTTCAAGCCCTCGTACCCGATGAGTGGTCGGTTCAGTGGCGTAGCGAAGGAGGGGGGGGGGGGCGGCTTGACACCAAATGTTGTCCTAAAAAAGGTCATTTTTCGCATTTTCAGATAAATTTTACCAAATAAGTATATTAGTGCCCCCCCCCCCAGAAAAAATCCTGATAGTCGGTTACATTGCATCGGCGCAACTTTAAGAGCCCCTATTTGACAGCCCCCCCCCCTCGACCGGGGCCCTGAGCCTGTACGCAATTACCTGTACTATGGCTTTCAAAAGAAAGTACCCCAGTCAACATTTTTACTCTTTTAAATCTTGGCAATATTTAAAAAATTTGCGGTTTTCAAGTATGATGAAGGACTAAAATCAGGACACCCCTTTTAAAGAACGCCATGAAAAATCGAAAGTTTCATTGAAAATAAAGGAGGAGTTTGACAGTAAAAATTTCGACCAGGGTATTATCTTTTGAAAGTCATAGTACTGTGACCGATACAAACGGGCAATTCAACTAAATGGTTGCCATCGCAATAGTCAAGACTTATGCTGTGAGGTTCTTAACGTTGGCCATCATGGATGTTCACAGTGCGTGAACACAAGTTGCTCGATATTTTACCGCCATCTTGGGTTTCAGTTAAACGCCTCTTGTGAATTTAAAACTGCATTTTATGACTTTCTGATACCACCAATGGACTTTTTACGCGATTTTACTGAAGATGTAACACTCTATATTGCTGTAGCAAAACTTTGCAACAGGCCTATTTTCCAAGAACTTTGATGGGTCATAAACATTTTTTTTCAAAATATCCATTTCAATTCCATTAACTCCCATGTTAAATAAAATGATACACTTGTGTACCACTTCCAAAAGGTTAACGTAAAAGTGAATGATCAGTTCGCTGGTCACCGGCCAGTTATCTTTGTCCGCGCTAGTATGACAAATGCAGCATCTTGACTTTTCATTTCTCCGACAGTTTCGCAACGAAAGATTCTCCATCTCTCCCCTTTCTTCATTAAAACATGCATGTCTGCCAAGAATAAACAAGGAAATAAAACACCTTCTTTCTGTCTTTTTTCATGAATGGAAACGGTCATAGGGGGAAATGAGAGAGATAAAAGAGATTCTGTTTGCACCATTTTCTAATAAATATTTGAATGACGCTGAAGGAGAGTCCATAATTTCCACTTTTAGAGAAAGGACAATGAATCAGCCCCAAGTCTCATTTCTGACCTCGGTTGATAAGGTCCTTTGGTCGACTTACCGCACCGCACCATATCGTGTCACAGACACAAATCCATCACCTTTTTTTCGTTGACCCACAATCCTACACGAAAAAGAATTTCACTTTCTAAAATCCTCTTTTTTTATTTTTTTGAAAAAAAAAAGAAAAAAAACAATGCTCAACGAAATTAATGTACAACGACTCATAACAAGAGAAAATATTCTTTTCCAAAGCTTCCAGGATTGGTATCCTCATTAGAACTCCTCCTCGAAGCTCGAAGCTCAAAACTTAATTCTGTTTCCATTCTTTGAGCGCGCGACCCGATGCATAATAAATCAGTTCGAGCGGCGGCGCTCAGCGACCCCGACACACGGCGTTCCATAAATTTAACTAATCTGCTGCTCTATGCTTCTCTTCTCTTCCTGAGTCCTGACTTTAACGCAGATACGGACGCTGGACGGGGTCACACACTCACACACATACCGATCCGCGCTCCCCCCTCCCCCTCCCCCTTTACTCCTACTCCGCTCTGCCTCGAGAGGAATTAGTCAACTAGAAAGTAAAATCGAGCTAAAAACAAGTAAAAGTGTTCGACGTAATTACTGAGTCGAAAAAAAAAATAAAAAAAGAACGTGGAGGAGGAGAGGGAGGGGGGAAGAGGGGGAGGGGGGGAGGGGGAGGGAGAGTGGAGGAGTAAAAAGACTGAGAGACTCACATCTAGTTAAAAGACCACGAAAAGACACAACATATGACTTCGCCGACAAAATTAATTAGATGCCCCTCCCCCTCACCCGGATCCTAGCTGCGATCCCCGCATGTCTGAAGAATAAGGCGGCATGCGGCATCGAAGAAGGACCAAGGTAAGGTCCATAAGCTACAATACTAGGAAAGAATCGTTCTTCGGCGTCTGGATTCGATTAGAACCATTCAATTCTTTAAAAAAAAAAAAAAAAAAAAAAAAAATGTCATTCTTTAAATTCCGAAGGTAGCTCGTGACTCGTGAGTCCCGAGGAAACTGTGTAATCTTACTCATGTAGCATTTGTCAATCTAAATGTTGCAATTTATGGAAACAAAATAGCAATAAAATGGCAATTTTTCTACGATGGATCAATTCTCCATCCGCAAGTTGCAATAAATGTGCAACTTTTGACACATAGACACATAGGGATAGGTGGAAGTGATACATACGCAAAAAGTAGGGCAGAAAAAGAAGCCAGCAACAAAAAATTTCAATTTTTTTGCCATTTCGTTACATCTTTTACGCCACATATTTGTCAGATGATAAAATTGCACCTATTCGACGACTATTTTGCGACAAATTGCAAACCATGCTACATGGATTAGAAACCTACAGAAAATAATTGATTCTCTACATGCGGTTCCAATTGAATCTCCAAACCGTGATGATATTGTATGGATCTGCATGGATGTGCTTTCGACGAATTAAAGATTGTCGCGATATTTTCACACATTTTCAGCTGTGGGTGTGAGTGTGGGACTGATCTGCAACGGCTTTCCCGCCCCACCCGCACTGGTCTCTCACCTGCAAGGTGTGAAGAGTATGAAGAGTGGCCGAACCAGAACCTTGAAGGCGAAACTTAGATCGTGAAAATCTCGCGACGATCTTTAATTCGTCGATAGTACGTGTAGATATCCTAACAGATCCAAACGATATCCAAATGGATCCATACGTACATCCATACTTTTGTATAAGGAATTGTACACACCATTTTTACAAGAGATATCATGCTATGTCCAATTTCCCGCTTAATTAATCCCTGCTTACACCACGAAAAATCGATACATTGACTAACCCAAACTTTCTGTCGATAAAATCGATTCAATTTGATCTATACTCACCTATAAATCCTCGTTATACTTTTGTCTCAGGAATTGTATGCGCAACATTATTACAAGGGATATCACACGGAAAAAACAGATTAGTGAAAATAACCATACGGATACCTGCTTTTGCACAGAAAAAAAAAGCACGTGCTCCAGACACGATCTATATACACACCAGTTCGGAACATGCTCAGAGCACAAACTTTTCAGGTTCTGGACACGACGGGATGCGTTTCAGACGCAAACTCAACCTAAATAGATTGCGCTCAGAACTCGTTCCCGTACTGGTGTGTACGTTCGTGTCTAGAACACGGAAAGTTCGTGTCTGGAGCACGACCATTTTTTTCTGTGTGGCACGTGCTAGATATTATGGTAAACTTGACCAGAAGTATGGTACATATACCGATACTTTGATAAAATTTGACATGCAATCAGGTAAAATCACCTAGTAACTAGTCAAAACATAGTATACTTCTGGTTAACATTACCATAACATCTAGCAGGTGCCAAAATCAGGTATCCGAAAGGTTATTTTCACCGTAGTTTTTTTTCCCGTGCATGCTATAGCAAATTTCCCGCTTAATTAATCCCTGCTTACACCACGACCCACACTAACCCAAACTTCCTGTCGATAGAACCGATTCATTTTAACTATATTAACCCTCGTTCTTTGTCATCGTAGATTCTTTCACCGGAAAAGATTCGTTCAGGGTTCAGCGCCGAGCTTCCGAGCTCCAGCATTGCTAGACAGCGGCCGGCGCGGCACCGGGAGAGGACACTCACGTTTACTTTCACTGCCAAGTCCAACCTAACCTTATTAGGGGTCTGCCCCTCTGGACCCACTCTCCCCCCCCCCTCATTCTGCTTCTTGCTCATCCGTTTGAGCGCGGCAATCGGCATGGGTATGGCGAGCGCTGCCCGCTGCCATACCGGCCAGCAAGAAACAATTGTGACAGAGAACAACGCTAATAATGCCGATCCCCCCGATACTGACTTTCCTCTGCCCCCCCCGTCCCTTCCCAATGACCCCCTCCTCCCCCCGATGTTGCTAATTGGTTTCGAATGCTGGACACTGTAATGCACTTTGCTCTGTCGCACGACAAGAAGCGAGCGCGACGAGAAACAACCGCCCCCGCGCCTTCGTAACGCGCGATCCCTTCAACCCTTTAAACCAGTGGCGGATCCACGGGTGAGAGGGCCCCCCCCCCCAGCCGACCTCCTCCCTCCAGAAGTCTCACAATTGGCCTTTTCAACGGCAAATAGCCCAAAGCGTCTTACTGCAACGCACGTAGGAGTATTTGACCCGAAAACCTAGCCAAAAACGGAAAATTGAAAAGTCGTCAAAAAAAAAAAACTATTGATGGTTTTTGAGAGGTAAGTAACCGCTCTATTGCGTAATAGATGTATCGGAACATCTACGTTTATCCACTGCTTAGGGGACAACATGGAACTGAGCGCTCGACGCACCATGCGGTTGTTCACCGCTCGAATCGCTGTTACTAATCAGTCAACGTTTTCCATCAAGGACAAGCGTTGGTGCATCCAAACACTTTAGCGATTATGGACGTTGTTTTAGAAGGTATGCGCTTCATTTTGATGGCAATAATTTCTTTTTCCATGCATTTTTGACCCTTTTACATCTAATTTAAAATGGACATGAAAAAATCTCTAATTTTAGGCACTATCTTTTCAAAAAAAGGCAATTTTGAATACATTCCGGGCAAAACCGGGCATAACCAAAACGAGGAGGTTAAAGTAGACCCTTTTAGGCAACTGCTCCAACAATCAAAAATTGCAAGAAATTGCCCATTTTTTTTAAGCAACATTTTGAAGTCAAGCCTTTTTTATAAAATAAGCGTCAATAATTCGGCAAAAGAATGCGCTATCGACCTCTAGTTTGTGCCAAAATTCTTCCTTTTTCACGCATTTTCCAACCATAAACCGCGCAATAGGAGTTTCTGGTTCAAATTGGAAAATTAACCAAAATCTATTTTCAAATATTCAAGAACACGCAAATATTTTTGGCCAGGTTTTTGGGAGTAAATACTCCTACATGCAACGCTTCAAAGTTAAAAATTCATGCCCCCCCCCCTTCCCCCCAGAAAAATGGTCAGATCCGCCACTGCCTTCAACCTTTGTGAGCCCAACGGGGCGGGCGGCGCACAATGAAGCGAGTCAATAAGAGAGGTCGAATATGGAATCTTAATTTGTTTTGGTCACCTAAATTACTCTACCGTGTTCTAAAATTGATTTTCTGGTTCGATACTCAATAATCATCCAGAAAAGTGCCTGATATTAGTGTAAAAAAGCATCAGTTTCCAGGTGGTTTCTTTACTTCTTTCCAGAGGTTAAAATTCGTTGATTAAAACAATAATCTTAATCTAATTTGTACTCCTTTTGGGAACACTGCATCGTATGCCTATAGAATGGGCTACATATATGTGGCCTTTAGAATCACGGAGGCATCGCTCCAACTGATTGGCTCATTTTTGAAATCATTGAATATAAGGTAGAAAGACTGAATAAATGAAGAATTGCTACTGGTCCTTTTAAGGTGATTCCAGGCGAAACTTTTCCAGATTTCAATCCGATGGATAGCGCCACTAGTCGCTTTTCGGAAAAGTCGCGTGTTTCTGACGTTTTAAACTGAAACCATAGATAAAACACAAAATCCAACAACGTCAGCACCTGCAAATTTTTTTTTATAGATTTTTTAAGCCCAAAATGAGCAAAATGGTTGAGAGTTAAAGCCGTAAATTATGAAATTCGTTTCGCCATAAGCTTAGTGAGTGAGAGTGGGCGCGAGTGATAATAGGTCTATCTGCCTCACTCGCACTCATTGAGGCTTATGGGAATTTTCGTATTTCATATTTTCCGGATTTATTTTTCAAGTTCTCAGCTTGAAACTTTCAGGATATCTTCCTGAAGTATGCTCGCAGGTGCTGACGTTCCTCAATTTTGTGTTTTTAGCGTGAATTTGTCAATTTTAGCCAAAAACTGTAGACTTTTTGAGCAGCGCGACGTGGTGCGTCCACATTTGGAACTAATCGACCCTGGAATCACCTTAAAAGTGTTTAAAAATCGAAAAGCAGAACTGTGTAACTAAGAATCCCTCCGCTAATAAATTCGATGAAGATACGTTAAAGGCAGCGTAAAGCAAGGGGATAGCTTATCGAATGTAGCGGTGAGAGCTATTCGATAGTAAGGATAAGCTAAAAACTGCCAAGGGAATAGCTGAAGTATGACACTGTTTCTCAAAATGTCAAAAATTTCTGGGGACTTTTTCTATCAAAAAAGATAATGAATTTGTGTGACGAAAGATCAAGTTACGAAAACGAACATACTCGGGCGCGGTACACTGAGAAAAAATTCTGGTTACCATAAAGCAACAAAAACTCTGATAACCCTTCACTGCATGAGATCCGCCCCCCCCCCCCAATCAAAAATGGATTTTTCAATCCACTAGGTGATCAAATAAATGAGAAAAATAGCAAAAAATATTATTCCATGGACAGTTTTTCAGTAATTTTTTTTATTTGTCTATTTTTTAGTAGTTTTTTACACGCTCTACAACACCATTAGAAACGGCGGGAAGAGAAAATCAAAATCAAAATTTTCAACAAAAAAAAGTTTGCTTTGATCGGATTTTTCAAAAAGCAAATGCCAAAAGCTAAGTGAAAATAAAAAAAATGGGGTTGAATTGGATACGGGGGCAAATTTTCCCCCCTCCGTGATTTCCATTATTAAATGCATTATAATGAGTGCCGGTAGTCTTTTGAAAAATGTTTGAGCCCGGTTTTATGTTTCCTTGTAATGTGACACTGGTGACACTATTTGAAATAAGTCAAAATATACATTAAAATGTCTGATATAGGGCTTTTTACATTATATGAGACCAGTGTCACACGAAGCAGTGAAGGGTTAAATACATCCCTAACCGGAATTCTGGTCAAAATTTTATTTCTAAAATAATTATTCGTACAGTATATCCGGAAATTTTTGTCAGAGTATCGAATCGGTTAACAAGAAAAATAAAAAAGAAATCAACTTGTTTGACGAACGCTGTAGCAAGGGATATCGGAGGGGTATACCTATAAGGTATATATATTCATACCTCCTAATGCACTAAAACCACTGATAATTAAAAGAGGGGGGGGGCTGAGCTTCGTCACCTATATAGATTCTATCCTCAGCCCCAATCGAGAAGTTTTGAAGGTCAATGAATGCTGAGAGACATTTTGGCACAGAAAGGTGAGGAGCCTTGGCCCGAGGTCATTTCTGACTTTCAGCACAGCTCAACGATAAACAAGATTGATAAATAGCCTAAAAATCACGAATAGTCAACTTGTTCGAGCCAAAAAGACAAGCGCCAAGTGACTTATTCACAAACGGCAGCTAATGGATTTCCTAAATGTCCTTAACGGGCATTGAAAGTTGAAATCTAAAATCTGCGAAAAACAGTAAATACGAGCTCCATAACAGGACACAGACAAATCAAAATCAATGATTAAAGGGTGCAAAAAACTAAAGAGCTCATTTCAGGAGTGTAGGTGCACCTAGACCGTGATCTTGGGCGAATTTCCATTTCTCATTCTTTCAAGTAGGGCTCTTGCAAACTTTTGCTGTAAGGAAATGAAAACTACAATCTAATGTAAAAACCAGCGAAAGTCACGAAAATTACAATGAAAAAGTATAATATTCAGTAATGAACTCACAAACATGCTCTCACGGCATGATCATAGTGGCGCTTCAACGAAGGTATCATGGGAGATTCCTGTCTAATTTGTCAATTTCTCTACGAAAACACAGAGATATGTCTCAAATTAGATAGGAATTTCCCATGATACCTGCATTGAACTGCCATTATGCCCGATTCTAAGAGTGAATTTCGTGAATTATTTTCAGTGTAAACATCGTCATTTTTATAGGTTAATATGCAAGAATCAACTTTTCAATTCCGTACAGCAAAAGTTTGCAAGAGCCCCATTAACACAAAACTTGCTTCCCCTTGTTTTCAAAACGTCCCATCTTTAGAGAAAATCCAAAGCTCAAAGTCTATTTCATTCGTTTCAAGCGATATGAGAAATAAGGTTGGGAAATTCCAAAAGTTATCCGTCTATAAGTGCGCTTGCACTTCTGAAACGATCTCTATTTATCGCTATAGCATCACAATGGAGTTATTGAAAACTTTTGCTACAAGCTTAGTAATAGTTGCTTCAGGTCAGTGGCGAGGCGTGCGATTTGGCAACGTTCCTTTCTCCCATTGAAACACATTAGAAAGGTCGAAATGCCTGGTCATCGCCGATGACTGAAGCGTTCGACTTTTTTGGTGAATTTGAATGGAGAAAATACATTGTTGCCAAATTTCACGCTTCGCCACAGCTTCGAATGTAAAACCCTGTTAAACTTACGATGAGCGCACTGAGAAATCATGAGATCCACTCCCAAACTCACGAAATGCTTTCAAACGCGAGATTGTAATGGCGGTGACAGCCACCTTTTACAGTAGGTTTTTCTATCTCATTAAAGTTCCATCCTCACGAGATGTTTCCGCGGCACCATACAAGAAAAAGTAGAAGCATATAGGTACGAGTGCCAGAATATTTAGGCGGATATCACCGCCATTGCGACCTCGCATTTGAAAGCACTTTTTAAGTTCATGGGAGTGGATTTCTTGATTTTTTAATGCACTTATCGGAACTTTGGCACAGTTTTACATCCAAATTAACTATTAATAAGTCCGTGGCAAATATTTGCAATGGCTCCCATTATCAGGGAGGTCAGTCCAAATGAACGCTATAGCTTTTTACAGAAAATATCGGATTTTCCAGTTCAACGGCTTTCATGAAAGCAGCAGCTCCAAACAACAGATAGGACAACCTGATTGGTTAAGACCAGTAAGAAGCTGTTTTTTTTTTTTTTTTTTTTTTTTTTTTCATTCAAACCTATAAAGTTGTCAAGTCCAATCATTCTTGGGACATCCTACAGCAGGAAAAGTCTAAAATTGATCGTTTCCAAATGGTCGCGATTGAGGGACACCGCTCCACGCCGGAAGAACATGCCAAGGGGGTGAGACGGGAGGGGGTTTCTCGGGGGGGGGGGGGGGGTGCCTAAAGTCCCCGCGAGGTGAAGAGTAGGTCTTGCCCTAATGACTCGTTCCATTTGGAAAGCTTAGATAAGCGAGAGATAAAAAGCCATCGAACCAACACACTCACACAAGCGTCAAGTTGACGCACACACACACACACATGCATGGGGGGACAGAGATGTTCGAAATGAACCGACTAATGGACTTCGAAGAAGATCGGAAACAAACCTGTTTTATTCCATCCAAACGGCCCATAGACTGGGATGCTTGAAGAGGGGCCGAGACTTCGGGCCTCCTTCCGCCGCCACCTCCATTCCCGTTCCCGTTCCTTTTGCCATGTTTCCGTTTGTTCAAAATCTTTTTGCTCGGCGAGGAACTCGAGGCAACGAAACTGTCCTCCGGTTCCGATTGCACTTCCCTGAATTCCTCTTTCAGGGATCGACGGCGGGCCGGACTTTTACCCGCGAACCAGCGGCGGCTGCTTTTCGGCGAGTTGACCGGCGAACTAACAGGCGATGTCAGAGGGCTGAAAGCCTGAAACCGCTGGACCAAATTACCCAACATGTTTGTCAGGCAAAGAAACAACCCCGAACACAATTCACTTTGGATATGTTAACCGGAACGGTATGACAGGGTCATACCCGCGATAACTCAAATAAAACTCATCGTTTCACAATTTTGTTAAAACTGAATTTGAATCGCGATTTCTAAAAACTTACGTGATTTCCACAAATTTATATACAAAAGGACACACAAAACGTTTGAAATAGGCGCGAAATTTGAATAATTGACTTTTTATAAAACGAAAATAAGGTCAAATTTGCAAAATTTTGCAGTTGGTCATAGTGCTTACTACCTCAGTTAAAAAAGAGAGAGGGAGAAAAATTGACTTAATAACAATCACTGTTTTGAAAATACACAAGACCTACAGATTCGAAAAGGCCAAACAAAACACTATCGGTCTGAGTAAATCCGAGGCGACGCACAATTTGAGGGGAATATGCACTAAAAAGAGTGATAACACGGATTAATTGCACCACACTAACAATCAGAAATTTCTAGGGTTCTGCAAAAATTCTTGCGACCCGATAAGAGCAGAGCGTTTACTACAAAGCACGTTGAAAAGGAGTGTTTTCAACATGTCTCAGAAACAAAGAATTTTAAAAATCCAGTCGGTGCATCAAATTTTGAAATCCGATTTGGCTCTGCTGGTTATCCGATACAGAACTTGATTATCCTTCCTTCCGAAAAATATTCCAGGATTCGATGGGAAAACGAGATATTCGAATTTCGCCAATCAACCGATGCACAGCGCTGTGGGCTCAGGAATTTGTTGAGCACAAACCGACAAATTATCTTTTTTCCTTCTATGTGAAGGCAAAAATTCCACTACAACGACACAATCACTGAAAACATAAAAACACTGTTATAAAAACGTTGAAGATGCTAACGAGGCGGTCTAAATTAAAGGAGAAAATACTACCACATTTAATTTAATTTGAACACAAATTGAGCAAACAGAGATCGTCTTATAAGAGAGCGATCAAAATTTAAAATTTTTTAAGAGAATTTTTTTTTTAAAAAAAGTAAACACTGAGAGGATGGAGAAAACATGTGTTTACAGACACGTATTCCAAAAAAAAATCAACACTTTATCCAAATTGAGCACATGTCATTTAAGACAACACACTTCGCGAGCACGCGAAGGGGGTTTTTTGATCTGTCGCAGCGCGCGTGGGGAAAAACGCGACAAGTGCACAAGTCACTATTGATAACGACGAGGGGGCACAAAACGAAGAGTTGACGCGTACAGCTCAATCCAACAACCGTGAAGCGACTGAATGGTGGAACTTGGCGGCTGGTTAGCACACGGAGCACACGGTCTCAGACACCAACGAGAACCGAACCAGCCAACCCAGCACCACTCCGCCGCGAGAAGATCCAAGCGGCAAGCGGCGGCTGCGGGTGGATCGGTGCGGAGGGGAAGTGCAGGGCTCGGGGCTCTCCAAGCACTCTCGGCTGCTATGCTATACTCTCGGCTCGGCTCAGCATGCCACTTGTGGTTGTGCTGACTTCGGCACGGAGCATCCCGCATCAGCATCCAGCAGCATTCAGCGGATCAGCAGAGGCGAGTGCGAGAGAGGAGCGGAATAGCATGGGCGCTCTGTACTGCAACAAAGGCGTGTCGGTGCAGAATGCATTTTTCCGCGAACGTCAACCTTAAAATTTTGAGTGGAATATTTTTTAGAGACGAATAGATCCCCCGATTGAAAGCTTGTGACAGGCAGTGGCGAACACCGAGGGGGGGGGGGGGGGGGCAAATTGCCCCCCAGATCTCCGATTTTCAGGGGTGGAGGGGAAGGGGGGACGATTTTCAGTCAAACGCTCATCAGTGCAAGCCCCTCCCAAAAAAAAAAAATCCTGCGTACGCCACTGGTAACAGTTGTCCATTTTCCCAGCTTGAAATTGGTCGCGAGACTCATCGAAACGAGTCGCCTGCTGCTGAAAGATGGATATGGGTTAGGTTTTCTTCATAGGCGGAACTAGGGATTTTTTTAAGGGTGGTGGGGACCCGGGGGAAGGGGGGGAGGAGGCTGAGCAGTGGCGACATTTCAGCGCTTCACGGAAAAAAAAGATTAGTGAAATTAACCATACAGATACCTGATTTTGGCACCTGCTAGATGTTATGGTAAACTTGACCAGAAGTATGATACATTCGCTGATACGTTGAGTAAATTCGACTTGCAATCAGGTAACATCACCTAGTTTCTAGTCAAAACATAGTATACTTCTGGTTAACATTACCATAACATCTAGCAGGTGCCATAACCAGGTATCCGTATGGTTATTTTCACCGTAGCTTTTTTTCCGTGTTGCTAAAAGGGCAAAAAACAGCTAATTTTTTTTTTGCTTCTCGTGTGCTTGAGCCCTCATAACTCATTGAACTCCTTTAAGACCCCTTTACACTTACAATCCAGGCTTTTGGAGGAAAACACATTTTGAAGTTGACTACCTTTTTGTTTTCGTTCCTTGCATTCTCCATGAGAGCCGAAATTTTAGGAAATGCCAAATCACATGGCTAAATGGCTAAACGTTTTTTGTTTCCACAATTTTCTGGGGGGCTGGGTGGATCTTTAGAGAGGAAGGGGGCTCATCCCCCCTTCCCAATTTTCTCCACCCATGGTTTTCTTCATGGTTTAAAATGGCGTTTTTTGTTTTATTTTTTTTGTTTTTTGTTTTTTGTTGTTTTTTTGTTTTGTTTTTTGTTGTTTTTTGTTGTTTTTTTCGTTTTATTTCGTTTTTATGTTTGGTTTTTAGTTTTTGTTTTTGTTTTTTGTTTTTTGTTTTTTTTTTTTTTACAGAATAACGGTTCCTAATTAGTTATTTACAAATCAAATGCGTTAATTAATTGAAATTTTGACTAATTCAGGTAGGTTTCGATTGGAGCAATGTTCACATACCACTCCAACACAGATTGTGAGAAAAATGTCCTGTAGCAAGCATTCTGTTTAACCTAACTGGAATTCCAGTGACTTTACTATAACTCAAAATAGATTGCAGAGAAAGATACAGCCAAATATTTTAGGTAAGCCAACCAAATCTTCAGTAAATCTTCCCAGCCAAATCTCTTTAACTAAACTAGGCGTCAGGCGAACAGAACATTTGGTAATCTCAAGTAAAGTCTTTTGCAAGGTAATTTTTCTACCGGAGAGGTCTTGTCAGCGCTACCAAATATATATATTTTTTTTTTCTGTTTTCTGTAAGGTTGACATCGGTCAACGGATTGACGGCGGTGGCTTGTCAGTCTTGTCACTGCCTGGGGGTTGACGAAAAATAAGAGAAGGATGAATCAAAGGTTCCAGGAGGGATCAAAACTACAGAAACAGGATCTACAGGATATTTTGGCGGGATCATGATCCAGGATCCGACAGCGATCGCCGATTTTTATTACGACCGTGACGTAGGCACAAAGGTATTTCCGACAGAGAGTAAGTCCTCGGGTCTTTCGGATGACGGAAGGGGTTGGAGGGGGGAACGGGGGGTAGCCGGTAGGGGGGGGGGGTCTCCGACGGTCCTCCTGCCTGAGCCTGCTCGACTCTCTTTCGAGTGCCATTGTAAAATGCTCCTCCTGCAAGTCTTCTTCGAATGCCATAGTTCGAATAAACGAATTCACATTTCACACCCCCTCCTCCCCTCTCCCCCTCCTCCCCTCTCCCCCTCCTCCCCTCTCCCCCTCTTTCCTTCACTCATACATGCATACACACTCACACACGCATAAATGGACACATGGACACTCTCACACGCACGCAACAGCATTGAGCGGCCCCGCGGGCTCGTTCATTGGCTTCTCGTCGCAGCTACTCGCAGTCGCGCTACCACCGCGGCGCACCGCACAGCGGATCGAAACACTGGTATTTCCGGACAAAAAAAAGTTTTCATTTTCTAGTTCAGAAATGACTTGGTCGTAAAATTTTCATGCAAAAACCACGAAATTTAGCTCAGTTTTACCCCTATAGTTACTCATCCATTTATGCGCAATTTCATTTGAACACTTACGTGTTTTTGGTGTTTTTCTCAAAAAACACAGTTTTATAGTTAAAAAATTGAAAAATTAAAAATGGTGAAATTTTATGGTCTAGCTAAATGAAACTTGCTGAAAGATCACAACTTAGATTTTTCAGTAAAATTGGCCTAAATTCACTGTAATTTGTCCAAAAAAACATTTTAAGTGGGTCATTAACGACCCAATGGGCCATTATATATGGGTTAAGATGATTCCAGGGTAAAATGGTTCGAAACGTGGACACCACATCGCGCTGCTCGAAAGTTGACGTTTCTCGGCTATAAAATTGACGAACTTACGCTACAAGTACAAATTTGAGGAACGTCAGCTGTGAGCATACTTCAGGAAGAAACTCTGAAAGTTTCAAGCTGAAAACTCAAAAATAAAGCTGGACATTTTGAAATACGAAAATTCTCATAAGGATCAATTGATGGTGCGATTATTACACGCTAAAATTCCCATAAGCCTTAATGATTGCGAGTGAGGCATAGCTAGGACATCCTATCACTTGCACTCACTAAGCTTTTGGCGAGATAAATTTCACAAACTACGGCTTTAATTTTCAATCGATTCTGCTCGTTTTGGGCCCAAAAAAGCCATAAAAAAATTACGCAGGTGCTGATGTTCCTGAATTTTGCATCTTTTCTTTATACTCAATTTAAAAATGCCAAAAACACGAATTTTCCCAAGAACGAAGAATACTGACCCAAGAATCAGATAGACAGATTATGATAAGACCAAGAGTACTTTGCTCAGTATGCAGATCCCAAAACACGATCAATGCAATCATCAAAGTGTTTATTTTAGTGACACTTTGATGCAATTATGGGAGTGGAAATTCCACTCGAGACCATCCGAGCCGCAATCGACCAGTTCCCCGTAAGATTGAGTCAATGCATCGAGAAGAAAGGAGATCATTTTGAATGACCCTAAGTCCCTAAAGACCAAGAAATGAAATTTATTTTGGTAAGAAATTAATAATTATATTTTTCTTAAAAAACCATACTTTTCTTGTTTTTTCCTTCTAATTCATTTAGTAATGAGTCATAAAAATTCTCAGTAGCTCAAAAATAAGCATTGTTATTTGGCATGTCGAGTTTGATCTCGTTTTTCCTCTCGTGTGAGCAACTGAATAATGCAATAAAAATTTAATAAACATAGTTTTGTAGCTCTTAATATGAGCTTTCAGAATATATATAGTAGGGTGGGTCGAAAAAGGGCTATTTTCGAAATCGGATGGGGGCTACCTTGGAAAATGATCTACCCCACGAGGGAAGACGGCACCAAAAATCCCAGCTCAAAATTTTGACTCCCTATGTCTCCGCACAGAGGTTAAAAATCCGAATTTTTGGAAAAAATCGGGTTTTTTGACGATTTTCGGCATCTCAAACCTGCACAATGCCGTGTTTCTTCCACGGCTAGTGATTTTATGTTACTAGAACGTACTAACTATAACTCACTTCAATTTCGACCCGATTGGTCGATGTTTTGAGTCTCCGCAACAATATTTTGTACAGCAACTCCCTGAACTTGCAAAATAACCCAATTTTTTGAAAATTGCAATTTATGAACCAAAAAACGAGCTGATTTTCGTGTCGGCTACTGCTCAATCGAATACAACAGGTGTAGTTTAAAAACTGTTTCAATCACTCCCCGGAATTTTGACATTTGAAGTCTCCGCAGTTGCTATGAAGCAATTAAAACGCACGAAAATTCAAAAAAATTTCCGCGATCAATACATCAAAAGCTTAGGTTTCCGTAAAACGACTGCTCTTGTTCCAATTTGTCATTTTTCCCATTACTCTGACTAACTCTATCCTTCTTTCTAACTCCTACCCCCCCTCCCCCCCCCCCCCCTCCACCACCTTCACTCTCATCTCATCCGCGTCCCGTAGCTTTACTCTCATTTTCATAACTGATGGTGGCAGTGTTGGCACACTTTAAGGAACCCTATTATTTCAAGACATGTAGGAAACTTGCGGCAAATTTGCAGAGCTGGTGCTTTCATAGCAGACAGATGCCACCGATGCAAGTCTGATCGACTTTGACTAATGTTAGAGGGAAATGGGGAGGGGGGAGGCGTAAAACGCAAAATATATAAATGACCCAAAAAATTCAAATTGTTGTTTCGCAACAAAACATTCGAACATGTTGTTGCATCACCGTAAGCAGCATTTCCATTTCGATGAGAAGAAATGAAATAAAGTTGGGGCCAATATGCTGATCATTTGGAGAAATGCATTCTATTTATTCAAATAATGAAACTATAGACCTAAGGCCTTTCGGCTATTGGTGTCATCGTCAAAGGTAAATAAATAAATGAATCGAGAAAACTGTAACCATGCGATTCAAGCAAATAAATAATAATCATGAAAAACGAAGAAAACGTCATTCTGAAGAGCAATTCTCAAAGTTAGTAGTAGAGAAATATTCAATAAGGTCAAGGCAAAATAGAAGATACCTAATACATAAGAGTAAATTAATAAATAATAAGTAATTAATCATAAAATTGGGAAAGTAAATAAAAAATAAAATCAAGAAATCACCATTAGGAATAAGTTTTAGTTGTAAGTAGCCGTCATTGATAAGTATGTAAAAAGACGGGAACATTTATACTTTAAAATGTAACTTACAGCAGATTTTTAACATTACGTGTTCCGCATTTTCAATTTTAGTCCGGATGTTAATTATTACTGATTTCTCATAGATTGCTGTTTGAATGTCAAATTCATCGATGATCTCAAAGCTATATTGCTGTTCGAATATTTACATACGGTCAGATTTTCTTTGCGATTTTCGCGAGAACCATTCATGCCTTGAGAAGTTGTTCACGTTAGAAGTTTCGCTTTTTATGTGTTCTTCGAGACGTGTATCTATGATTGTTTCAGTATTCCCAACATATTTGACAGGGCCCTCGTTACAACTAATTTTATAGACTCCAACTTTCATTGTTAGGTTGCCTTATCTTTGATTTCTAGAGTTAATTCGTTGTAAAAAATGTTAAAAGCTAAGGTAACCTGATTGGTAACCATATTTTCCGGAAGTCCCTACCACAACTTCACTGGCTAATTTAAAATAATTGAGTTGAACACGAGTCTTTATTTTCCTTTCTAATTTTCATTCTTCATTGCTTAACATTGTTAGTCTTCTTTCAATGTTCCTTTAAAATCACGAAGTATCTCCAAAAAACGAAGTAATTATTATTTTTACTGCAGTGTCTGAATACTTTAAGCTCTGGGATACGATATTTTGCTTTCAAGGCAAAGTTACCAGGTCCGAGCCTCCAGAAAGTGTCCACACCATTAATAGAACGTGAGGAGCGTAGCTAGTTTTTGTACAAGTTCGTTTGGACTAATCTATACCTACGATTGGCAACACTGGTCCATGAGGGAATACGAAAAACAAGGTAGGCCAAACGATGGTTTGCAGCTAAATATCAATGTAGGCAATCCTTGTTTCTAAGAGATTAAGAACTGCTCATTTTTTATTTTTTATGATTATTATTTGTTTGCTTGAATCGCATGGTTACAGTTTTCTCGATTCATCTATTTATTTACCTTTGACGATGACACCGATAGCCGAAAGGCCTTAGGCCTATAGTTTCATTATTTGAATAAATAGAATGCATTTCTCCAAATGATCAGCATAATGGCCCCAACTTTATTTCATTTCTTCTCATCGAAATGGAAATGCTGCTTACTGTGATGCAACAACATGTTCGAATGTTTTGTTGCGAAACAACAATTTGAATTTTTTGGGTCATTTATATATTTTGCGTTTTACGCCTCCCCCCTCCCCATTTCCCTCTAACATTAGTCAAAGTCGATCAGACTTGCATCGGTGGCATCTGTCTGCTATGAAAGCACCAGCTCTGCAAATTTGCCGCAAGTTTCCTACATGTCTTGAAATAATAGGGTTCCTTAAAGTGTGCCAACACTGCCACCATCAGTTATGAAAATGAGAGTAAAGCTACGGGACGCGGATGAGATGAGAGTGAAGGTGGTGGAGGGGGGGGGGGGGGGGGGGTAGGAGATAGAAAGAAGGATAGAGTTAGTCAGAGTAATGGGAAAAATGACAAATTGGAACAAGAGCAGTCGTTTTACGGAAACCTAAGCTTTTGATGTATTGATCGCGGAAATTTTTTTGAATTTTCGCGCGTTTTAATTGCTTCATAGCAACTGCGGAGACTTCAAATGTCAAAATTCCGGGGAGTGATTGAAACAGTGTTTAAACTACACCTGTTGTATTCGATTGAGCAGTAGCCGACACGAAAATCAGCTCGTTTTTTGGTTCATAAATTGCAATTTTCAAAAAATTGGGTTATTTTGCAAGTTCAGGGAGTTGCTGTACAAAATATTGTTGCGGAGACTCAAAACATCGACCAATCGGGTCGAAATTGAAGTGAGTTATAGTTAGTACGTTCTAGTAACATAAAATCACTAGCCGTGGAAGAAACACGGCATTGTGCAGGTTTGAGATGCCGAAAATCGTCAAAAAACCCGATTTTTTCCAAAAATTCGGATTTTTAACCTCTGTGCGGAGACATAGGGAGTCAAAATTTTGAGCTGGGATTTTTGGTGCCGTCTTCCCTCGTGGGGTAGATCATTTTCCAAGGTAGCCCCCATCCGATTTCGAAAATAGCCCTTTTTCGACCCACCCTAATATATAGATATATGTACTTTTTTTAATCGTTTAGCTGTCATCTTGATTTTAGTGAGGGACAGAACTTTTGGCCAGACTGTGTATAGGGACTCTGCTTCGTACTAGAGTCCCTAGAGAGTTAAGACAAGAGGGTAGTCAACTTCTGATTGGTCGATGAGTTTTAGGCTCTACGGATGCCGCCATTGGATGCGATTTTGTACTTTTGTTTACAATCGCAGTTCTTTACCAACGGTATTTTGCGGATTCAGAGTTAATTTTCGACGAATCTGTGAATTTTAATCATGATATACGCCTCAAGAATGTCTATAAATCCCAAACGAATCTTTCAAAGCGTAAATAGATGTCGATCCACAAAAGCAGTATATAAAAGATTACATCGTTAGAAACTCAGCAGCACTGTAATCTTTGCAGAGGACGAAAACACAACAACGGTCCTCAGAATGTAAACAAATGTGCAAAATCGCATCCAATGGCGGCTCCCATGCGGTTTCACTTGTCTTAATTCTCTACATATAGGGACTCTGCTTCGTACCACTGTGTGCGCCGCAGCCGGTACCTCGCGGCATTCCTGACGACTTTGGTTCTCGATGACGATGACGTTCCGTCAGTATGGAGTAGAGAGAGAGAACCAACATCGAATCGATTCGCAACTAATTTAACGGGGCCCAAATGGTGAACAGAGGTATGGGTTCTCTCCGAACGCATTACATTCACATTTTATCGACCACTTACAATATTTCGTCGTTTCAATGAGTGGCGGGACGTTAAAAGTTTGGCAGTGCTGATTTTTAAATTTTATCCATTTTCGATCCAAGAAAAATAACGAATTTTGAGGTGTGCGGTGACGAGAGAACAACTAAAAGTTATTCGCCTTTCGCTCTAGTTTACAAAAACAACGACAAAAACAAACACAAAATGCAACGTTGCCAGTCAACATTCTTCGCAACTATCGATAGTTTAGTTTCGATCATAGTTGGGCAAATAGGAGTGTAATTGATTACACGATTACTGGGTAATCGGTAATCGTCAAACCTATGGATGGGAATTAAGTGTGATTTTCACAAATTAATAGTTAACTTTAGGGTCTTTTAGATTAGATCTAACTCTTCTAAAAATAATATGATGGGTTGCTTCTAAAAAATCAGCCCTAATTACCATAAAATCAACCTCCGAAATTAGACAGTTACGATTACTCGGTAATCGTGTAATCGATTACCACCCCCCATTTGCCCAACTCTGGTTTCGATGGGTTACTGGCATGCTGAGCGTATTTATGCCTTACTTTTGACGGTAAAACCATGTAATATGGATAGGCTATGGGAAAAGAGCCTGCAATACTCATCAGTATCAATTAAGCGTTAACCAATAAATTATTGATAGAATAAATAAAAATAATCCACAGTAAGAGACACGAAGATTGCTACGATAAATTTATACGTACTTTTGATTTTAAAGTACAGTTATGATAGGGAATTTTAACAGATGTCATCGTAGCGTGGACATTTCTGTGGCATAGACCTCAGTTGATGGAGTTTACAATTTGTTGAGGTTTTGCGAGAGGCTCAATTTAAGGGTTGTGAACGAGAGACGACATAATTTGATTTTTTCTACGAATTAAAAGCACAAAATGTGACTTCCCTAAATTGAAGGCTCTGATACTAATACGTTCTGGCAATTTACAGGCAAAACGATTATTGAGGCTATTTACGATATAAATACCCGTAAATAGTCGCGTCCCTCGTCAGGTTTGTCCTTCCGAAAGTAGCCGCAGCCAGGAATTTGTCTCTCTCTCTCTCTCTCTTTCTCTCTCTCTCTTTCTCTCTCTCTCTTCTCTCTTCTCTCTCTCTCTCTCTCTCTCTCTCTCTCTCTCTCTCTCTCTCTCTCTCTCTCTCTCTCTCTCTCTCTGCCCATTAGACTGCATGTGTTAAAAAAGGACAGTAATAGGGGCTGCAGTCACGTGACAGCCCTCTCTCCATTTTTATCTAACACATGCGTTCAAGTGGGCAGAGAAAGAAAGAGAGAGAGAGAGAGAGAGAGAGAGAGAGAGAGAGAGAGAGAGAGAGAGAGAGAGAGAGAGAGAGAGAGAGAGATTCTTCGCAAAGGCTCGTGCATTGATCGGAATGCGACGCATGCTGAATATTTGCCACAGATTCATCTTATTGAGCAAACGTACTATAATATTCGAATTTTATCATCAGTTAGAATCAATGATGAATTCAATACCATCAGCAGTAATTTACTACGACAATATAATCGAATTCTTGACCAAAATTCGATTAAACTTTGCTTCTCGTTCTCGGCTACTTTAATTAAGCAGTCTAACTTCTCTCGTTAAGTACCTTTCAGAGACAATTAAGATGGACCAATAAATGTCCAAACTAAATTGTCGTGAAGGGTGAAAAACGATACCCCTTGCACAATCTAGAGAGCAGACAATGAAAGGGGACAGAGCTGTGACATCCGAAACAGTAAAACTGGGTGATTTGAATTTTATTCCATAAAGATTTTCTCCCTTGATAAGGCAGAGGAGCGTACTTGCCCGATTGGGTTTCACGATCGCCGTATTTTACATCAATCCTTGTGGGTAACCAGGTGATATTTCGGCAAAATCTGGCAATGCTGCAGCGGAGGACCATTTATGCAAGCGCAGGAGCCGAGAATTTAGATAAACGAAACAGAAAATTAATTAAATTGGTAGTTGGGCCAATGGGCAGGATAACACGATTTATCCGATAAGGGATCAGCCAAGATGCGCAACGGCGGTCAATGGAGGAGAGGGGGTGGAAGGGAGAGGAGGAAGAGGAGGGAAGCAGGGGCGGGAACGCGACGGACAGGCGAGGTGATAGAAAATGCGAGTCAAGACAGACGCGCCTGTTGAGCTTCAGCCGAACAGCGTTGTCAAAGATTAAAGCCTCGAAGTTGAGTTTAGGGCGACTACGCGGTAACTATAGGATTTTTGCTGAAGGCGAAGAATATGGAGTATTTTAAAACCTTATAGTGGCTGATCCAGAAAGTTTTTCACGGAGTGAAGGCGGAGGAGGGGGACCAAGGTTATGGATTAAAGAGGTATGCTCATCTGACTTCGCGCCAAAAGTTCAGTGGCGCGCAGTTCAAAATCACTGCAGGCAAGATGGCCGACAAAAGCAGAAAGCGTAAACTCTTTGCAGAAAACATTGAGTTGTTTCCTGCTTTTCTGCGGAGGGCATCCCAATGTTTTCTGCAAAGAGCATACGTTTTCTGCTTTTGTCGGCCATCTTGCCTGCAGTGATTTTGAACTGCGCGCCACTGAAATTTTAGCGCGAGGTCAAATGAGCATACCTATTTAATCTATAACCTTGGAGGGGGACACACCTGTGAAATTTGAAATTTGAAACGTCGCAGGAAGTAATCTTTGGCTGTTTACTGTGGGGGAAAAAAATCAATCTTTGAGGCTTCTGGGAGCAGAGGAACGTGTCACAAATCGACCCTTGGATCTGCTGCTGTACACTAGCATTGCCACTGTTATAATTCATAGAGTATAATATTCAGTGGCGCACCCAGGATTTGGGGGGAGGGGGGCTAAAAAGTCAAAGCTTCTAGATTTTTTTTTTTTTTTTAGCATAACAAAATTCAGAGTGCGGCGTTTAGATTAGACCAGCCCGGAAATTTACTCTGGGTTTGGAGGGGGGCTTTAGCCCGATAGCCCCCCTCCTTGGGTGCGCTACTGATACTATTACTGAGACTTTCTGGTTACCGTAACAAAAGTTCTGTTTCATATTTTCCTAACCGGAATTATTGTGAAAGTAACCGGAGTTCCTGTTAATGATGTAACGTTCAGTGTGATATCATATCATACATGTATCACTATATAAGAGGTAGATCCAGAATAATTTATTTTTTCAATGGTGGGGATGGTGGGTGGGGGATGGGATTTACGAAGAAACCCGTGAAATACAAAATTTCGAGCGACACATGAAGCATTTTTGAGCCATTTTCTACACAGAAAAAACTGCAGAAAACGCTTTAGTAGACCTGACAAAACCTTTGGTAAAAAATGACCCAGCAAAAGACTTAAAATGAGCCAACCAAATCTTTGGTTCACCCAGCAAAATCTCTTTAATTAAGCGTACAAAACCTTTGTTTAGCTCCAAATCTTTGGTTCACCCAGCGAAATCTCTTTAATCAGGCGTACAAAACCTTTGTTTAGCTCTATTAAAGTCTTTTGCTGGGAGCTGGGTCATTCTTCTACCAAAGGTTTCGACAGCGATACCGTTGCGTTTTCTCTGTATTTTCTGTGTGGAGCATTGATATAGGCGATTTCTTTTCGGCGAGAATTCTTCAGGGGGCTTCTACCCCTACCCCCATCCCCCTACCCTTAAAATCTACCCTTCTGATCCAAGCTTTCCGGATATCCTGAATACATACTTTGGTAACCAACCGCTCACCTATACGTCTCTTTCCATTTGTTCAATCGTCATACTTTAGTTCAAATAAAACCTTAAACTTCTTTCGAAAAATCCTCTTAAAAAATTGAGACTCACTTTCTCGATTATTCCAATTCGGCAACGTTTGAATCGAAGCGTAAATCTTAATAATACCAAAGAAAGGTTGAGACTTTAAAGATTATCATGGCTCAAGAGTTAAAGGGTGGGTGATGGAGGGGGCGGGGGTGGGGGAGCACAGCGAAGGGGTGGAGGGTGTACGAAGCACCTGAGGGAGGAGACTGCTTTGCTGCTGGCTGCTGGAGTCGAAGGCAATCGTTTTTTACCTGTCCAGCTCCAGCAGCCCTCAGTTGCCAGAGGTCATGATCAATCCTAAAATATTGTGTAATGGGCCATATTTATATGTATAGAGTCGTAACTGCACCACTAAAAATCGGCCGTCTAATTGGCTGGATTATAACTGAACCAACCCCTGATTGATGTATAGACTTGTATGACGTCATAATTAGAAGCATATTTGCAGTTTCAGGCCAAGGTTATAGATTAACAAAGTATGCTCATCTACGCGCCACAAATTCAGTGGCGCGCAATTCAAAATCACTGCAATCAAGATGGCCGACAAAAGTAGAAAACACACCAGCTCACTGGGCACGACTCCGAGTATCGCCCAACGTTTTCTGCTTTCTTATACAGAAGGCAGCCCAATGTTTCGGCAAAGGGTATAAGCTTTCTGCTTTCCGTCCTTTCTTTTTTTCTACGGCCATATTAGCTGCAGTGATTTTGAACTGCGCTCCACTGAATTTGTGGTGCGAAGTCAGATGAACATACCTAGAGTCCCTATATATGAAAGAGTCAAGACACGTGAACATAAGTGAGGAAGAAGAAGGTGTCTGAGGAGCCTGGAGGCGCGCCTCTTGTTTACATTTTTATCCAACGATCTTCCCGCCAAAGATTACTTACACATGTATTCGTGTGGAAGTAATCTTTGTTAGGTCAACCTAACCTCCATACCGTTGGCTTTACTACCTGTTTTAAAAGTAATGCGTGAATTTTATTCTGTTCTAAAGACATTTTCATCAATTGCTAATTCAACTTTCATCAGTACAAGCTAAAAATGCCGAAAGTTTCCTCAAAGCTGGGCAGCAGTGAAGATGGTTCCATGAAGATGTAAACAAGAGGCGCGCCTCCAGGCTTCATAGACCCCTTCTTCTTCTTCACTTTTCAGCAGCCAATCAGAGATGGAACCTTGTATGGCGAGACTCTTTCATACCGGGTGTCCCAGACCACCCGTCTAGATACTTTTTCTCGAGAACGGCTGGGAGTTGAGATCTGAAACAAAAAAGTCAGATAGGGAATTGACCCCAAAGAATCCAATGAAAATATTTTCAAAGCCCCCCGAGGCCCCCCAGGGGGGTTTTGGGGGGGTTCGAAACACATTTTTCCATTTTTGGCGGAAAAAAGCCTATGAAAGGTACCAAAATAAGTTCAGATTCTGAAAAAACAGCTCATTGCCGACATTTTTGGTCCTATAAATTTTTCCAGAAAACCCCACATTTTGGGGTTATGGGCCCTTTTGGGGGCAAATTTTCAATCGGCCACTGTGACCACATCATTTAATATTTTTCAAAAAACTAATAACCATCTGAAAGAAGACATCAAGACCTTTCGATTGATGTGCCACATAATACCTGAATTTGAAAAATTAAGGCCCCCACGTAGAATCCAAAATTTGTGGGCCTTTAGGCCCCCCCCACGTAAAAAAAGTCAAATGGCAAGGTATGGCTTGTGATACATCGATCAAAAGCCCGCAAAAAGTAGAATAAGATGGCGCAATTCAAAATCGTCTACAATCATTATTTTCAAAATGGCGGCCATTTGAAAATTATGGGTGCTCAAAAGCAAGTCCTAGGAAGAGAGCCTAAGGTTGAACGATACATGGCTTGAAAGGCCTTAAAAAATGCAAACAAATGGTACAAACCGCAAATCAATCCGCCTTTTCAATCAAAAGTTATGGCCGATTGAAACTTAAAGTGCTCAATAAGGCCTATTTACGGCTGCTTAAATTTCAATTGGTCATAACTTTTGATTGAAAAGGCGGATTGATTTGCGGTTTGTACCATTTGTTTGCATTTTTTAAGGCCTTTCAAGCCATGTATCGTTCAACCTTAGGCTCTCTTCCTAGGACTTGCTTTTGAGCACCCATAATTTTCAAATGGCCGCCATTTTGAAAATAATGATTGTAGACGATTTTGAATTGCGCCATCTTATTCTACTTTTTGCGGGCTTTTGATCGATGTATCACAAGCCATACCTTGCCATTTGACTTTTTTTACGTGGGGGGGCCTAAAGGCCCACAAATTTTGGATTCTACGTGGGGGCCTTAATTTTTCAAATTCAGGTATTATGTGGCACATCAATCGAAAGGTCTTGATGTCTTCTTTCAGATGGTTATTAGTTTTTTGAAAAATATTAAATGATGTGGTCACAGTGGCCGATTGAAAATTTGCCCCCAAAAGGGCCCATAACCCCAAAATGTGGGGTTTCTGGAAAAATTTATAGGACCAAAAATGTCGGCAATGAGCTGTTTTTTCAGAATCTGAACTTATTTTGGTACCTTTCATAGGCTTTTTTCCGCCAAAAATGGAAAAATGTGTTTCGAACCCCCCCAAAACCCCCCTGGGGGGCCTCGGGGGGCTTTGAAAATATTTTCATTGGATTCTTTGGGGTCAATTCCCTATCTGACTTTTTTGTTTCAGATCTCAACTCCCAGCCGTTCTCGAGAAAAAGTATCTAGACGGGTGGTCTGGGACACCCGGTATATAGGGACTCTAAGCATAGCTGTTAATCAGCAACCTTGGTTTCAGGCAGGGTTACCGTTTTGTGGTTCTTCAGTGGAAAGTTTTTAAATTCACCGATGATTCCACCGGTTGACGAAAAAATTAAGCCGTCCAGTTCAGCAGAGTGACAATAACCCACGATAATACTCTAATCTGTAATATTTTCAATCACTGTTGACTTTAAAATTTGATGGGAGTTTTGAAATGCACCGATCGTTCCACCATTAATAAATATTGCAGGACCAGATAGTATATTTTCGTGCGTTACAGTCATACTGCTAAATTAGACTGTGTAATCTTTTGTCTACAAGTGAAAACATCGGTGAATTAAAAAAATCCTTGTCTTGAAAAAAAAAAAAAAAAAAAAAAAAAAAAAAAAAAAAATCTGGTTTCAGAGACAAGTGTGGCAACGACGACTTGGCCGAGAGGGTGATTAAAACAAAACCAACGCAACCGATGGTTGTTATAAACAAGATCTTGAGCGCACCCCCTCCGCTCTTCCACCCTCCTGTACCCGGTACCCGAGGCATCCAGAGACGGGACGTCCCGTCCATCCGAAGGGTAGCCGGAGCCCCGCGGCGTGGTACGGGTGGAAGCTGGATCAGGTATTTATCTACATGTTAGCGTATCAATTATAATCATGGCACAACTAGGGCTACGGGGGCTGCCTCCCCCTCCCCCACCCCTTTTTGATGCTCCACTACCACTTGCCACCAGCCACCACTTCAACATCACCACCCCCAACACAATCGCATACCCCTTACCATTACTTTGTAATCTTGTCTGATCTGATTGGCCACGCGGCTTACCTGCCCCGATATGCCACTGCGGACCGTTCTTAAACGTTTGAGTCACTGTGTGGATGTCGGAATTAGATTTGGGCTACATCTGTGATTGAAAATAGGCGTGAAAACTTAAATCGAAGGTCTTCTTGAAAGGTGGAACGACATCAAACGTCACACGGAAAAAAAAAAAGACTGGTAAAATTTACCATCTGCATATAGCTGATTTTGGCTTCTGCGGGCCGATCATTTACTTCGCATCGTTAAACCGATCGTTATAACTGTCTAGGATTGATGCTATTGGTCGAAAATTGTAAAACTTGGCCATTGCTATGGTAACCATCGTTATAGTGTCTATTTTTTAAAGGTTACTCATGAGTAGCCTTTATAAAACGAAACTCTTAACGATGGTTACCATAGCAAAAGCCAAGTTTTACAATTTTGGACCAATAGCATCAATCCTAGACAGTTATAACGATCGGTTTAACGATGAAGTAAATGATCGGCCCGCTGCTATCAAGTATGATAAACTTCACCATAATATGGTAAATGCAAGCAACGTACCTTGTGGTAAATTAAGGTAACACGTTGGTACGTTTTACCATAATCTGGTGAAGTTACCATACTTGATGGCAGACTCCACAATCAGATATGTGGATGGTAAATTCCACCAGTCTTTTTTTTTTCCCGAGCAGGATTTTGAGTCATTTTGATCCATGTTCTTGTGACTGTAGGATCGCCTATTGAAATTTTGGGGCCCTTCGACTTTTTGTTTGTTTGTTTTGTTTCTTTATTTTTTGGGTTGTGTTGGCAATTTTGGGGTTTGTCATACGGCAACAGTTGAGTTAGACTTTAAAGACAACGGATGACCAATATCCAAAAGCAATATGGGACGATTTTTACGAGCTGGAGGATCTTTGGATCCTTGACTTATTGAAAAAAACCATTTTCAAGATTCTTTTGATTTCATAAAATGTTAAATTAATTCTGATGGCCGAGTCCTGCGGTCCGAATGCAGGCCAAGAGATTTATGTCACGAGTCCCGCAAGGGAAGAGCGTATCAATTCTTCAAGCCATAGGAATTCGGAAATCAGAAAAACTTTAAGTAAGAGGTTGCCACCTCTTGTTTTCTTGGAACTGGCAAAGACGCATTGTTAGAAATAAAAAAATAAAAATAGACTTCTTGGAGGAGCGCTGTTTTTATTTCTTCATTTTCTTCCAACAGCACTATTTTTTCACAAGATCAATTCGAAAGCCAGAAAGAAATTAGCAAAAGTCTCTTTTCGCATATGTTTCAATTCAATTGAGGCAGATTTAGGGATCAGATTCATTAAAACACGAGATGATGTCTCCCTTGAAAATCGGCATTGTATTTGAATTGTTTTGGAAAAGCCCATCTGATTATTTATGCACATCTTTTCCAGTGAGCGCTTCGGTGGAATGGCAACACAGTGCCATTGAACTGAACGCAACACTGCGCCGGATCGCGCCGAGCCGCGGTGCGCGATTCCTATCTCGTGCTCACTTTTATAGTCGTAGATTCGTTCGTTTACGACTAGATCGACCGTTTAATGTCTCTAATTTGTTGCAGGTTGTTGGTTTGATGTTCTTCAACAAACGAAAACAAACAGAAGTTCGAACAGCAGAAGGAAAGAGGAAAAGAGTCGGGAATTTTCTTCTCTCTCTCTCTCTCTCTCTCTCTCTCTCTCTCTCTCTCTCTCTCTCTCTCTCTCTCTCCTGTCTCTCTCTCTCTCTCTGTCTCTCTCTCTCTCTGTCTCTCTCTCTCTCTCTCTGTCTCTCTCTCTCTCTCTCTCTCTCTCTCTCTCTCTCTCTCTCTCTCTCTCTCTCTCTCTCTCTCTCTCGCTCTCGCTCTCTCTCTCTCTCGCTCTCTCTCTCTCTCTCTCTCTCTCTCTCTCTCTCTCTCTCTCTCTCTCTCTCTCTCTCTCTCTTTCTCTCTCTCTCTCTGTTTAGTGTTTATCCCTCTCTTTTTAACGACGTGCTTTATAAACAGGGAGTGTTAACAGTTATTCAAAACTTCCTATAACCCTCCCCGATCCCCTCTTCCGCGCAGGCAAAGCTTTGGGAGTGCGGATCGATGAAAGAAACGGGCATATGACCGATGGACCGTGGATATTTTAATCGCTGCGATCGAATCGCACGAGATATTTACATTCTGACGCAGTAAAACGTATAAAAGTACGAAAATCGGACTGCATTGGAAGCGTCTGAAAAACGGTTTATTTTCAGGTTATGCGGGGTTCGCCCTCGCCAACGCAACGGTGTGCGCCTGAAGCTTGTAAAAATTGCATTTAGTCTAGTCATATTAGAAAACTATATGTATTCGAGAAAACGATTTGTATAAACTAATGTTTTTTTTTGGGGGGGGGGGGGGGGGCTTAAGTTGCTCATGGGCATCTGAGGAATTACAAGCTATAAGTACGGGTCTATATGGGAGGGGAGGGGGGGGGTTACAATCAAATCACTTTAGCAATGGCGGCTCGAGGGTCAAAAAGTGAGGGGAGGTCGAGAATTAAAATTAAATCAAGGAGCTATACACGCATCTTGAATGGCAGTCTACATGGGTAACCTGCCTAAAAACACCAAGGAGGATTTTTAAGTAAGGTTAATTTTTTCCATTTATGTCTATGTATTTTGCAGAAACAAAGAGAGACCCAGCAACAAGGCTTGCGACAGGTGTCCACTTTTCTGGCTAAATTTTGGTCGGAACTCATCGAAACAAACAGTCAACATTAGCCTATACTGTTGACTGATGAGCCAAAACCGCAGTTTCCGTTTCCGGGACCGCGCACCAATCACAGCTTTTTGTTGAGGTCCACCACTCGACAGTAGGTTAAGTTTATCGTTGCAGCCGGTGACTCCCGAACAAAACTGAGCGCTTTAAACTTGCCTCACTTTTCTAACACGGGAAGCAGACGGTGTGTGCTATAGGTCACTTTATTGTCTCTGGTATTTTGATGCAACGAATAGAGGCTGGAACCAAGGCTACAGAATAAAGAGTTATGCTCATCTGAACAAATTCAGTTTTGCGCCACAAATTCAGTTTTGCGCCACAAATTCAGTGGCGCGAAGTTCAAAAGCACTACAGGCAAGATGGCCGACAAAAGCAGAAAACGTACACTCTTTGCAGAAAACATTGGGCTGCACTCTGCAGGAAAGCAGACAACAACCCAATGTTTTCAGCAAAGAGTATTTGTTTTCTGCTTTTTGTCGGCCATCTTGCCTGCAGTGCTTTTGAACAGCGCGCCACTGAATTTGTGGCGTGTCAGATGAGCATACCTCTTTAATCTATAACCTTATGGGCTGGACCGTGCTTATTTGATCCACTGTGCGCATGCACTAAAATACATGCGAATAAATGAACCTAATCTAATGACACCTTAAACCTAACCTAAAAACCCACCATGGTCGTTACGCAGGTTTCCCACTGTAGGTAAAATGTAAAGCTTGTTAGATGTATACTGTACAACAGTCCCCAGTATGAGGTTTCGATTCGTTGTGCGTCGTTTGAAGAGCCGGTGTACGATGATGAGTCTCTGGTACCAATTTATCACCCGATGCACAGACTGAGGTGCGAGGTGCGACGTGCAAGAAAGAGTGGAAACGGTTGAAGCTGAACCAGACGCGATGTGCATGAGAATATTGAGAATAGCGATTTGAGGAATCACAGACGCGCGCAAGAGTGCGAAGACTTTAAGATTCAGCGAGTGCGAGAGTGAGAGCAGAGTGCATCAAAACATCGATGCATCGACGGTAAAAACTGCAGACGGCAACTGACCAATCCATCGATAGAACGCAACAATCCGCACAGTGGATCGGAAATTTGCTGTTTTCTGGATATCGTCATTGAAACGTGTACTTTGGCAACAGATACCAGGGGGCCGATCATTTACTTCATCGCTAAACCAATCGTTAAGACTGTATGAGTCGAAAATGTATTGGTCGAAAATTGTAGAACCTAGCCGCTGCTATGGTATAACCATCGTTAATTCGTTATAGTGCCCGCTTTTTAAAGGTTACTTCTGAATATTAACTGACGGAACTTTTAACGATGGTTACCATAGCAACGGCCAAGTTTTACGAATTTCGACCAATAGCATCACAGTCTTAACGATCAGTTTAACGATGAAGTAAATGATCGGCAGGCAGATCCGTTTGGCAAATGTGGCATCAATGTTATTCCTCAATTTGAATCTATTTATAAACTTTCGAAGAATTAAAGATTGTCGCGAAATTTTCACGAGCTAAGTTTCGCCTTGAAACTTGAAAAATTTATTAGAACCCCCCAAATAACCCCATAGGAACTGTCGAGAGCTTGTGAAAATATCAAAAATGAAGAATTTGGGGTCCATTCTCTGTCTGACTTATTTGTTTCAAATCATTTGCCTCATTGTCAGTAGTTTTCGAGCAAAATGCCCTATCCAGGTAGTCTGGTGCACCCTGTACAATATTTCCATCAAGGGACAATAAGCCATCACTGCCGCAGATATGCGTGTGTAAGGGACTGATCTACAACGGCTCTTCATCCACCCCGCCCGCACTGTCCGGACTGTCCCCTCACTTGCAAGGTGTGAGGAGTATGAAGAGTGGCCAAACCGGAACCTTGAAGGCGAAACTTAGCTCGTGAAAATCTCACGACTGTTTTTAATTCGTCGATGGTACAGTCGGCTAATTAAAACATGTAAGTTGGCTCCTGGATTTTAATTTAGGTGGGTCGCATGCAATGCGTCTTTTGTGATAAGTATTGCAGATTCTTACCAAAATCTAAGGAAGCAAATGACATTCTTTCGTAAGTCGACTGTTGCTTCACCATTAAATCGAACAGAGTGACTATAAAAAGCCCCTTCTCGGAAGCTATGTCTGCTGCCGCTCTAGAAGTTGAAGGAGTGTTTTATCATTTGAGGGTCAATTTCTACACAAACCTGCGGTGAAGTAGATTCGAAAAAAAATGTACATGCAAATGAAGCAGTAATGGAGAGACTTAAATCTCGAGTCTTCAGAGTTGAGTTGAAATCATTCTGATAATGAAAGAATTTCTGCCTCAATTTCTCGAGCGACAACCACCGTAACCTCTGGGTGGGGACTTTTTTCAAAGAGTAAACAAGAGTCGCAACTGAATGGAAGGCCTGCGTGGTCAACACAGATAAGGGATCGGAACGCGGGCTGACGTCTGATTGGCTGTTGAGCGTGGTGCTAAAATGTCTAAGGGTATAGGGAAATCAACACGGGGTTTTCATTCCGGGACGTATATCTCGAAACCTAAGCAAAATCCCCTCCACGCAATTAATGCGAGTCGATTTAGCAGAATTTTCCGAACAAATTGATAGGTCATAAGTGCCACTTTATTTCTAATTCGAGAAGACTGTCTCAGTTGAAAAGTATGCACAATAGTGTGTTTACATGCTTGGCGTGTGTTTGAGCAGTGTTTCAGTAACTCACTATTGTGCGTGCTTTTCAACTGAGACAGTCTTTTCGAATTTGCAATAAAGTGGCACTTATGACCTATCAATTTGTTCGGAAAATTATGCGAAATCGACTCGCATTAATGGGGCAGTTGCAAGGCTCTGAAATGTTGTGTTTTTTATCAAGAAAATGAAAGGACTTGATGAGCTGAGGACGAAGATGCCTTTGGTTTCTAATTAAGTCCCATTGTTCCGAAGATGAGATTTTGACCCAAAATACATTGTTTTAAATGGGAATTCCGCGTAGTGACGTCACTACACACACGATTTTTGACAACTTTACACGTGTGTATCTCCAAAACTGGGACACTTAGGAAAAAACCAAGGGCACCACTGTTTTCAGCTCATCAAAAACTACAATTTTCTTTATAAAAAACACACAATTTCAGACCCTTGCAACTGCCCCATTGCGTAAAGGGGATTTTGCTTAGGTTTCGAGATAAACGTCCCACAACGAAAACTCTATGTTAAATTCCCTATACCCTAAGACATTTTAGCACCACGCTCAACAGCCAATCAGAGGCCAGCCCGCGTTCCGATCCCTTATCTGCGTTGACCACGCAGGCCTTTCATTCAATTGCGACTCTTGTTTACTCTTTGAATTTTTTTATAACCACGCTGTAGAATCATATGGAGGAAAACATTGATGCCAAATTGCACGAGCCGCCACTGATCCATGGTTTTTGTGGGGAAACGATCGTCATTGAAAAGTCTCTGAGATGAAAAAGACAAACTTTTCTAGTCTGGAAAAATTATTTTTTTCTTTCCACTGTGCGCCGGTGATTTGATTTTTCTTTTCTTTCCCTAGTTTTTACCCCTGTGCGCGGAAACCCCGATTCACTTTCAAGGTCGGGGTCTCGCGAGGTTATCACTTCACGAATTATGATGGGTGAAAAATTTAAATGAGAGGGTATGAAAAACAACTTTCTCTGGAGAACATCCGTTCTCATGATGGATGAATGCGCTGCGCAACTTGCAAGTTCACCGAGCGAGCGACCAACGTCCAACACCAACAACCGACCAACAGTCCAACACCCGACATCGGGTGCCGCAATTGCGTCTCAGCAGTCTATACAGTGCGAGCAAAGCACTTATCACATTCACATCCATGGTGTTTTATGTCTGGAATTTGCTATACAGGTGGAATTCGGTGTACCTTCGGCATTTCTGCATAGGCTTGTTTTGGTCTATCCACGTCAGTGTGTTTCTTAACTTGTGGGCCTCGAACAGTGGCGGCTCGTGCACGGAAAAAAAGATTTGTGAAAATAACCTTACGGATACCTGATTTTGGCACCTGCTAGATGTTATGGTAAACTTGACCAGAAGTATGGTACATTTACCGATACTTTGAGTAAACTTGACATGCAATCAGGTAACATCACCTAGTACCTAGTCAAAACATAGTATACTTCTGGTTAACATTACCATAACATCTAGCAGGTGCCAAAATCAGGCATCCGTATGGTTATTTTCACCGTAGTTTTTTTCCGTGTGCACTTTGGCAACAATGTGTTGCCTCCATTTGATTCGATGTAAAACAATCGACTGCTGGTGAAGCGCTGCTTCACTATCAAATCGATTGTTTTACATACAATCAAATGGAGTAAAAACGTTGTTGCAAAATTGCACGAGCCGCCACTGACCTCGAAGACCCGAAGGTCCATCCGAAAAGAACGTAAAACGCAACTTTTGTCCAGTGCGCCACGGATATTTCTGATAAAATTAAGTAGTAATTCTTTCCTCCTGGTGACGCCGTTTCCTAGGTTTCAACTTATTGTTAGAGGAAAAGATTACACATGAAGGAAGCAGTCTCCTGAGAATAAAAACTGTGATAAGTTGTGCTCTCCTGTCTTCCTCCACTATTATCCCTGTTATTCATGTTGTATTCCTGTTGTTCCAACTTTCAAGCGGTATTACGCCAAAATTATCTTTGATAACCAATTATTCATCTGTTCTTTGTGAGTATTCTCACTATTCGCCGAGAATGGCATCAAATGCATTAACCCTCGATTAGAATCATGTAAAAAGATTCTCCACCCCCCTTGCCCTTTTCCAAGCTCAAGTCAACATAAAATATACACGGAGAAAAATTTCTGGTTGAAATTGTGGAACGTATTATTAATAATGGGGTAAAAAGACATTTCTTTTAAAATAATAAGAATTCTTATTGACGATTCTTTCTAGTGATTCTTCTGAATCATCAGAACGTTCAATTCGACCAATGATAATTCTCGTTAAATTGATAAGAATTCTTCTTATTTTAAAAGGAATTTATTTTTAACCCAATTTCTTAATACGTTCCGTAATTTCAATCAGACCTTTTTCTCCGTCTAGCCATGTAATTACCTTCATCTGTTTACCTAAATACACTATATTATGTCAATATTATTCATTTAGTCTATAGAGAGTACATAAGCAAAAAGGTTACATTGTGTCCCAGAATTTAATTGCAGTCAGATATGAGTGTGGTACACACTAGAGTCCCTATATATGAAAGAGTCTCGCCATACGAGGTTCCATCACTGATTGGCTGCTGAAATGTGAAGAAGAAGAAGGGGTCTATGAAGCCTGGAGGCGCGCCTCTTGTTTACATCTTCATGGAGCCACCTTCATTGCTGCCCTGCTTTGAGGAAACTTTCGGCATTTTTAGCTTGTACTGATGACATTTGAATTAGAAATTGATGAAAATGTGTTCAGAACAGAATAAAATTCACGCATTACTTTTAAAACAGGTAGTGAAGCCAAAGGGTATTGGAGGTTAGGTTGGCCTAGCAAAGATTACTTACACACGAATATATGTATTGGTAATCTTTGGCGGGAAGATCGTTGGATAAAAATGTAAACAAGAGGCGCGCCTCCACGCTCCAGACACCTTCTTCTTCCTCACTTCTGTTCACGTGTCTTGACTCTTTCATAAATAGGGACTCTAGTACAGTACACACATACTCAAAAACAACAAGATATATTTATATTGCGCGTATAATGTATACTCGGAGAAAAATTTCTGGTTGAAATTACGGAACATATATTATTAATAATGGGGTCCAAAGAAATTCCTTTTAAAATAATAAGAATCCTCATTTATCCAACGATTCTTTCTTGTGATTCTTTCAATGATAATTCTCGTTGAATCAATAAGAATTCTTATTATTTTAAAAGGAATTTCTTTTTACCCCAATTTCTTAATACGTTCCGTAATTTCAATCAGAAATTTTTCTCCGTGACAGTTAGTTATAAGGAAATGAGTTGCCTCCAATAGTGGAAGTCTTCATTAAGAAAAGAAAGAGAAAGAAATAAAAAGAAATAAAGAAAAAAAAACGAAACAGAAACTATTTGTATTTCTTTGTGCCGCTCATTGTCAGCAACAAAGCAACCATATTTTTAATTATACTGTATACCTAGACGGATCCTTTATCAATAGAGGGGGGGGGGGGTAACTGGAGACTGGAATGATTCCCGCATATACCTTGTCGAGGTGCGCTCTATAATAGGAATCTTCATACAATCCCTGCAATGATTTGCATGAAAGAGCACACATGACATACTGCGATCCCACATTTTAGATACCACTTTGAATTCTAATACGCGGCTTTGTCCAATGTCCATCGAGCAATTAGCGCTCGTTGACATTTTGCAGGATCGCGAATCTATAACTCAAAGCAATCCTGCTTTATGCCGGCTGTACGCGTCTCGACTGCGACCTGCCCCCAAGTAGTTCCTATGTCCTAGGAATGCTTGTCTTCCTACAGCACCCTGAAAACGAGAGTGTTTTGAGCTTGAGTGAATTCCGTGCACAGTTGCCGGTCTCTATTAGGGAAAGATTATATCTGTACTCTTGATATGGAACAAGCCAAACTCTTGTTGAGAGCCCCTTCATTGCTAAAAGACATACACTGGCCCACGGCAAGGTACTTATATTTAACAGGTATGAACAACTCGTTTCCCGCGTCATCTTCAGTAGCGCGAAAATCTAATGCAGAATCCAAGATGGCCGACAAAAGAAGAGAACACAGGACACAGTTATGACCAAAGAGTAAAAAAGAGTCGCAATTGAATGGAAGGCCTGCGCGTGGTCAACGCAGATAAGAGATCGGAAACGCGGGCTGGCCTCTGATTGGCTGTAATCGTGGTGCAAAACTGGTTTAGGCCTTATGGAAATTAACACGGGGTTTTCGTTCCGGGACGTTAATCTCGAAACCTAGACAAAATTGCCTCTAAACAATTAATACGAGTTGATTTAGCAGATTTCTCCAAACAAATTGATGGGCCATGAGTGCCACTTAATTGCAAATTCGAAAATACTGTCTCAGTTGAAAAGTACGCACAATAGAGTGTTTACATGATTGGCGTGTGTTTGAGTAACTCACTATTATGTGTACTTTACAACTGAAAAAAACTCTGTGTTTTTACAATGTACTGGTACTCGTGAGCTATCAATTTGTTCGGAAAATTTTGCTAAATCGACTCGTATTAATGGTTCACAGACAATTTTGCACAGGTTTCGAGATAAACGTCACAGAACGAAAACCCCGTGGTAATTTCCATAAGGCCTAAAACAGTTTTTGCACCACGATTTTCCTCCCATTCTTCCCAGCTAGAGTCCCAATATATGAAAGAGTCAAGACATGTGAACAGAAGTGAAGAAGAAGAAGGTGTCTGAGGAGCCTTGAGGCGCGCCTCTTGTTTTCATTTTTATCCAACGATCTTCCCGCCAAAGATTACTTATACATGTAGTCGTGAGTAAGTAATCTTTGTTAGGTCAACCTAACCTACAATACCCTTTGGCTTCACTACCTGTTTTAAAAGTAATGCGTGAATTTTATTCTGTTCTGAACACATTTTCATCAATTTTTAATTCAAATTTTATCAGTACGAGCTAAAAATGCCGAAAGTTCCCTCAAAGCTAGGCAGTAGTGAAGGTGGTTCCATGAAGATGTAAACAAGAGGCGCGCCTCCAGGCTTCATAGACCCCTTCTTCTTCTTCACTTTTCAGCAGCCAATCAGAGATGGAACCTCGTATGGCGAGACTCTTTCATATATAGGAACTCTATTCCCAGCCAATCAGAAGCCGACTCTTATCAGCATTGACCACGCTAGCTCTCAATGAAATTGCGATTCTTCTTTACTCTTTGATTATGACGGTGTAAAAGAATTTACAGAGATTTCTGACCAAATCAATTAAAATCGACGAAGCGAGAAAAAAACACTAAAAAGTGTGTTCCACTTCCACCCATCTTCATAACAAACCTACTCCTGATCATGTTCCACGACATGTCCAGTGTTTTCTTCTTTTGTCGGCCATCTTGGATTTTGCTTTTCTTGACTTTCGCGCCACGGAAGATGACGCGGGAAGCGAGTCGAGCATACTTGTTAAATATAAGTACCTTGGGCCCACGGGTTGTTCACATTCCGGAGAACGAAAATCGCGCCCACGTTGCTCGCTGAAATGTAAACAAAACCATGGGAAACCATGGGCCAGTGTATGACTTTTAGCGTTGAAGGCGCTCAACAAAATTTAACATTGGCGGGATGGCTATAGTGCCAATGTGCCATATCACAGGTAATCTTTGATATAAGATAATAGCGGACGTAAAAAAATTAAGATTTTGTCTTGAATAACACTTGTGTGCTTCGGCTACTTGACTGTCGCAACGTGCGGTGGGCCGAGGGGAGTATATAAAACCCAAACGGTTTTTTACCGAAGAGTCTTACATACTTTTTTTCATTATTATTATTATTATTATTTTTATTATTATTACCATTAATATTACTTATCTTTTTGTTTTTATTTTTTGGTTTTGTTTCCTCTAACGTAAATCTGTCTAGTAATTTACAGAATGTTTTCATACAGAATGTTTGTTTTAAGACTTTTTTTTTTTTAAATCCCCATTAAAAAACAGTTTATTCGTCGTGCAACATTTTTGGCTCTGGGAAACAAATTTTTCAAAAGGAAAAATCCAGCTAGACTCGAAGAAAGTTAAAAACACTTCATATGACGACGACAACTTAGTTCATGGGGACAAACAATTTTTACTGACACTTGGCAACAGTCAACGGCCGCAGACGTGCAACAATTTAAACTCCCCACATTATTTGCTAATTCGAAACCGATTTGACTGCATAATGAAGATTAATTCAATTCTTCGTGCTTTTTTTTTTTATCATTCCATTTTTTTCCCGATTCATTTTACGTTTTCATCTTACAGAAATTATCGTGAGGCATTTTAAACATTGCTCTGGAGGATTTTTATCACATTTTAAAACCTCTGTAATTGTTCCGACAAAAATTCCGATAAGCATCTGAACTTCGTTTCACGAGCTTACATCTGACCTGATCCCGACTGGGTGAATCTTGAGCTAATTTCAAATTTCTTTGCTTTCCGTTGTATTTACATCCGTGGAGACCGTGGAGCAGGTTTGTAATTAATCCAGTAGAAATTGGTTTTAAATTAAAGTAAGTACAAGTGTTTTAGAGTGGATAGCCGAACACAGAATTCTAATACAGCTAATACTATCCAGGTGAGAAAATTTTGCTTTTTTCTGTCATGTGCCAGTTTCTTCATCGAGTAAATCTTTCGAGAAGAAACAGTTATATCGAATCGGGCCAATTGAGCATGCATGCTCCGTGAAAATTTCAAGTCAAAATTTAAACCCAATGAGTAATTTTTTACTTCCAGTACTACTAGAAAAGACTTTTTACCGAAGGGTTCCGCTGAATTTTCGATATTTCTCATGTACCGCGGAAACAGCCGGAAACGCATGATGAACTAATGGAAATTAACTTGTCGATTGTCGGTTACGCTGTCGGTTACGTAACCGACTATTTCAAAAGTACTTAATAAAAACAATATTACTAGTTACAATAATCTCTGATGTTGATTTTTAAAGCAAATTGCGGTAGTTGAATTGAATCAAAAATTACAGGGCGGAACTTTACTGTACGACCTACTTTTTTCGTATATTTAAGTGCCGCTGACTAGGACCATGTAGGCAAATCACGAGATCGGATTTGTTGGTGAAAATTGTTTCCAAATAAAATCCATTTGCACAAATGTTGATAATTCCTGTTTAGAACGTTAGAGCATGGTTGAGAAAATCATAATGTACCCAGTTTCTTTTTTAAATAAACTTTCAAGATGTTGTAAAACAGTAAAATCCGTGCGTAACTGACGGACTTTTGGAACCGGGGGACAACCATTTTTCACAAATTATGGCATGAAGAAAAATAATTTTGTAAAAAACGATGGTTTACACGTGTTCTCCGGAGTTTTTTGAGCATTTCCATTATCTTCAAAATTCATTTCAGCCTCAAAATATGGTCAACAACTTAGGTTAAATACCAAAAACTCGTGCGGGGGACACGTAACCATAAAACAATTAAAATTAGTATTTAAATAACTTTAAAAGCAATTATTACTATTGCTCCGCATAAAACTAAGTTCCTTCGACTTAAAAATCGAAACATCGAACTTATTTGATCTTTTTTAAAAATGTAATCTTGTTGGGACACCATTTGGCCCGTTTCGAAATTATGACCCTTATAACCAATTTCAAAAGTATTTGCCACAATTTTTTCCAAAAATTTAAAGGTTAAAAAAAAAGTGAGGCAAACAAACCGAGCCTGCGTGAAAATAAATATCCATAAGAGATTTCCATCGTGGTTACCTCCTTGAAGTTTCAGTATCACATCCCACAAATCCTCTCTATCGCTATGTATAGCTCGTTGAGTGAATATAGAATGAATTTTTCTCAGATAATATCGAGTGGAAGTAGATTTTTATGGAATTTTAGTATAATCCACCTTAACAGAACGTCCTCATATAGGATTAGGGAGCAAAAGGGTTAATGTATTAGCAGAGCCATTAGTCCTACGTCGACGATTCTACGCAACCCGCATTACACGTAGCCCGAGCCTTTCTCAAGTCTTGAGAGAACAAAAGAAAAGAAAGATAAGAGAGCGTTCAATTAACGTGTATTGCGGGCAGTGGCGTGCAATTTGGCAACGTTGCAATGTGTCCATTTGAACCCATGAAAAAGATCGAGCTGTTGGGTGTTTGGTGAACACCTTCGTATCCGACCTTTTAAGTGGGTTCTAATGAACACGATACAACGTTGTCAAATTGCACGCCACGCCACTGATTGCGGGTTGCGTCGAATCGTCGACGCAGGACTAACGGATCTGCTAGTACCTTACTTGATAAAACCGGAGATTACTAAGGTAAAGAGATATGGCAGAACTGCTCAAAACTGTTAATCGACTCCTACGAAGTATGCAAACTGGCATACGATCTGGTGGACCATTTTTGTAAACAATTCTGAAAGTAATCGAAGTGCGTTCGGCTGCCAGTAAATGACTTTTGATTAAAGTTTTAGTGGTTAAATTTTTCCCTTGACATTTTCCATTTTGTCAACGTGTTTGTAAAGTAAAAAAATTCAGAAAAGTGTGTGCCTTGAATTTATTTCCAGTAACAGCAGTAATAGCAATGTTTACGAAAAATGGCCCAGCAGGCGGTACGCCGCGCCGTATTGTATCACGGCCTATTTGAAGGCTTTTTTTTTTTTTTTTTTTTTTTTTTTTTTTTTTTTTTTTTTTTTTACGAAATGTCGATTAACGGTTTTCTAACATGGCGGGGATAGGACTTGCCGTATCTCTTTGGCTTAGTAATCTCTGGATAAAACAAACTAAAGCCTTCCAATACCACGCTCGAGTAAATTCGTTTTCATAACAATATATATGTAGATCTGCTTCACAACAATTAATTTATTTATTGATAGAAGTTACTCCAAGTTGTTGACATTTACAAAATAGTGATTCATAGAGCGCCTTCAACTGGAGGGGTAGGCAAAATCAACACCCCAGAGTAGGAACATTTATCTACCCTTTCAATTGGAGCGAGAGAGGTTTGCTTTCGTAGACTGATATAGCTTGTCCCAGAAAAGATTGGATTTGACACTTCTATGGTTTTCATGAAAACATCAGCTTCTTACAGAGGCTTTTTACTGTTCCTAACAGTCCTAACCAATTCGGTTGCCCTATCTGAGGATGGAAGCTGATGTTTTCATTCAAACCTATACAGTTGTCAAATCCAATCATTCTTGGGACAGCCTATAGTAAAAGAGTTATGTTTGAGTTCTGACCTTACTACTCGGCACATACATAAAGTCACAGAGTACTCGTCTAATATAATATCGTTCGTGTGCAGTCATAAATCTACCTTCAGTATGACGCTTCAAGTTACTTCAATTTAATTGAAGACCAGGCTTGGGAAAAAAAGATGGAATAGTTTTCCCCCGAAATCCACCAATTCTTGACTCGCGTATGTCTGCACGAAGAGCGATTAAAAACACGCGGCCCAAGTGCACACACCTATCAATTAAAACCGCTCGAAAAGAAAAGAAAAATGAAGGAAAGAAGAGTTATAGAAGGAAAGTGGAGGAGGGAGGAACAGGGGGGAGAGAGGGGAGGAGAGAGGGGAAGGAGAGAGGGGAAGGAGAGAGGGGAAGGAGAGAGGGGAAGGAGAGAGGGGAAGGAGAGAGGGGAAGGAGAGAGGGGAAGGAGAGAGGGGAAGGAGAGAGGGGAAGGAGAGAGGGGAAGGAGAGAGGGGGAGAGTTGTTTAATTAAAAAATGGCTGAAACAATCTGCGGGTTTTAAAGGATTCTTCTGCTCCTTGCGCACTCGATAACTTGATCTACGAGCACCGCATTTGGATTAGGGACCTGTGCTGCAGCACCTTGCATTTTTGCGCATCATTTCTCCCCCCCCCCCTCTCCTCTCTCTCTCTCTCTCTCTCTCTCTCTCTCTCTCTCTCTCTCTCTCTCTCTCTCTCTCTCTCTCTCTCTCTACTCTCGCACCCCTTTGCCCTCCATCTCCCCACAGTACAACAACGACACGCACAGGCAGCGGTGCGGCGGTGAAATAATTGCTTTTCGTCAGTCAATTTTATATTTTTCGCTCCCTCGATTAAAAGATGCGGAGAGAAATTGCGACCTTGAAAGTCTAGTTCTTACGTTGCCTTGCCTTGCGTTGCCTTGCGTTTCGTTGCGTTGATGGGTCCCGTCATTCAATTCATTACGTTTGTTTTCTTCGCGCCGTTGTCTGTACAAAAACAATAGCATCGTGCACGCCATTACGGTCACATTAAAAGTGTTGCACATCAGGGAGTCTAAAAAAGGAGTCCAGGTGAGATTGAAATTTCCGTAGTGAAAAGTTTGAGCTCAAGTTTTCCGATTATTGCCTTTATCAGTAAAACTAAACGACTTTCTTATTTTCTTCGACCACCATACGCTAATTATTTTCTTTTCTCACCTATTCTGTAATATTTATTCTCCACAGTATCCATTACAAAGTACCCGGTAAAAAAAAAAAAAAAAAAAATGAACGGAACGTGGATAATTTTCTTTTTGTCGCCGATCACCGTTTAAAGCTCAAAATAAGGCATTTCAGATAGATTAAAAGAAAAAGGGCGATCCCTTATAAAGGGGTCACTCCCACCAGGGGAGCTAAGATCCTAATAGTCCCCGCGTTCGTGACATTTTCTTTAAAAAAAACAAACAATTTCAGACCCTTGCAACTGCCCCACTATTTCGTGTAGGACCTTCAAGTTCAATTTTTCTCAGATATATTTTAGATGATTTTTTGTTCCTCGTCCTTAGATCATGCGTTAACATTAGTTTTTCGTACATACCTATTTCTGTACTGTTTAGAAAAAAAATAAATCAGAATTGAAAGAAAAAAAGTGATTTTACAAAAACCACGCAGAAAAAACAGAGACAACAATTTGGTTGCGCTGAAAAAACCTTCGGTAGAAAAATGACGCAGCTAAAGACTTTAGTTGAGCCAACCAAAGAGTTTACACGCCTAACTAATTAAAATGTTTTGCTTGGTGAACCAAAGATTTAGTTGGCTCAACTAAATTCTTTCTGCCGTATAGGTTTTTCGTCAGTTCTACCAAAGCGTACATTCTTTTTTCTGTGCATAACCAATATGCAGGTGGCTGTGGTATTCTGCGCAGTTGAATTCGCATAGGAAAAGTCTGGAATAAGAACAGTTGGGACCGGTTCATCATTTTCAGAACACCATACTTCACATACATTCAACGTTACTTCCAAATAGAAACAGTTTCATAAAAGGAGATGATAATTTATGAACAACCTATCCTTCGTCCATCTCAGTTATGAATCTTCAGATAATTTTGAAATTACTGTGAACGATATCGACAAATTATACCTTGCGTTAAATAGAAACACTTCGAGACGATTTTTCAACTGAAGATCTAACAATAATTCTTACCATCAGAGCACTCAATTTCAGAAGAAAATTACAGATTAAACGAAGGAGGTATACTTTAGACATTTCGCAGAGCTAGAGAAAAATCGCCATTCATTGCTAATTAATGTAACCTGCTGCGGTATATCGGGCAAGCTAAAACGTAGAGCAAGCCGCCTCCTTTGATGAATGGCTGTGAGGTGTAGTATTACTAATGTCTGACTACACCTATAACCCCCTCCATATCCTTCTTTCTTTCGATAGTATGAACACGAAATTACACCTTCATGCAGAGTTAAGAATCAATACAGGTGAGATTTGGATTTCATCTACCTATCCCTACCTACCCAGTACCCACCCCTCGTCTTATCTAATACTTTCAGCTTTGGATTTGTCCATGGTCGGGATTACACAATTGAGGCGGAATCTGGAATAAGAGTCGCCTTAGGCGTAAGGGCCCTTTTTGCGGAGTGCACGTAAATCAATTTGTCATACTCTCAAATAGTCATCCTTAAAATTTTGTGAAAAAAATATGGAGTTTTGAGGGCAGGGGAGCAATTTGAAGATAGTGATTATTGGATCATTTACAAATTGGTAATGACAATTTTAAAGCTGTTTTTCTCAAAACTTGTTCTGTGCCTATGGGCCCTTAGTCCAGCTGGTGTCCGGAAGTTTCGGCGCCGGAAATCTCCGCGCAAAAATTTCGGCGCGGAAATCTCGGCGCCTGATTTTTTTTCAAGCGGTAAAGTTAAGTAACGTCGAGTGTAGTTAGTACTTGGATTGATTATGGGGAGACCGTTTTTTTTTCAAGCTATAAAGTTAAGTAACGTCAAGCGTAGTTAGTACTTGGATCGATTATGGGGAGACCGTTTTTTTTCCTCAGTAAAATCATACTATTTTCAACTTTTCCTTCACACTTATCCAGGCTTAGGACTGAGTTGACAACAATGGAGTGACTTGTTAGGCCTGTTTCACTGGCCATTTCTCTAACACGGTTGATGATTTTCCTTGCTTTAATTTTAGCTGCATTAGGAGCATGATTGTGTTTATTGATATGACTTACAACTTCGCCGTCGATTGTATGTATTCGGCTCCTGCACTTAACATCTTTATTTTTATTTTCTAAGCACTTCCACATCGATTTGTTCTCAATACCGAACCTTTCAAAGCTATAAAGATAACCTTCAAGAGCTAGCAAATCTTTTCCTCGGCTGCTCTTCACAAATTCCATTTTTAATAAAAAAAGTAAAAAAAAAAACCGTCTCCCCATAATCAATCCAAGTACAAACTACACTCGACTTTACTTACCTTTACCGCTTGAAAAAAAATCAGGCGCCGAGATCTCCCCGCGCCGAAATTTTTGCGCCGAGATTTCCGGCGCCGAAACTTCCTTGATTCATTCAAGCTACCGCCTCAATTATACCTAAAGTATGGAACCTTAACGAGTATAAGCGACGTGTTGTAGGACTAGAATTTCCTCAACATTTTCAAAAACTGTGGTTCAAACATACTAGAATTCTGGTAAGTGTGCCATCCCTTACATCGGTTCACAAATCGTCCTGTTTCTGGTAATCTTTTCTCTCATTGTCAGTGCAGCAATCTTCAAACAATTTTGCGGCCTTCAAGTGTTAAAAAACTAATCAGAACGCTCCTTTTGACAGACGTCATAAAAAATTGAAAATTTCATTGAAAATAACGGAAAAACTTATCAATAAATTATTACAAATAATTAATGATCACTTTTACGACACTATTGCCAGGCAATTAAAGTTATACCTCCTAGTTTCTTTTTGGCGTTATGATCTTATGTTTTTATTTAGGCTCCTTAATAATTTTATTGATTCTTCTATTCTTGATTGATTCATTCGTTCTTTATTTCCTTTATTCTCTAACTCACTCACTTTTTCACCCATTCATACAACTTTTCATCGCATCGTTTCAATTTTCCTCCTTTTTTTCTATTATTTTTTTTAACTTCTTTATTTATTTATTTATTTATTTATTTATTTATTTATTTATTTATTTATTTTTTTTATTTCTTTTTTTTTTTGCATATATTTTACGTCTAAATTGTTTTTTTAACATCTTTTATCTTACTTTATTATTATTATTATAATTTTTTTTTTTTTTTTAATTTTTTAATAATTTTTTGGGTGTACTCGCCACAAGATTTTTTCTTTTAGGGTAAACCCCATCAGTTCTATTGTTTTTTCTATTCCTTTTTCCTTATGTTCAGTTTTTTATGATGAAATAAAACTATTATTATTATACTATTATCTCCTTAGTTCTACTAATATCCATGTGCCTTCTAGAACTCTTCGCAATTTAAATCGTTTATTTGCTATCCCTCCATCATTTAACACCTGTAGGCATAGATCAGTTATTCCTAGAATCTCTGATCTGGCTAATAATTGTTCTAAGTGGATCGCATTTTTTGGCATACCCATTTCAAGGTTTAAATTTCTTGTCAAAGAACACGTTATTGTTTTTTAATTTTTGTATTCTGACTTAATCTTTCTTGCCTGTGACATTTGTTAAGTTGCTAATTTCTTTGTTATTTTTGTCTTGTAATTGGGACTTGTCCCGTTGATAATTAATAAATAAATAAGAAATTAGACCGGGGTACTTTCTTTTGAAAGTCATACGACCTACAAAGTCAGCTCAAATCGCCGAGAAAGTCAACTGATTTCTGCGATTGATTTATCGTGACTCGTGAGATTGTTTTCGGCGAAAGCATGGTTACGTTGACAGTTCAGTGGGGGAGCGCGGGAAGTTTCAAACCGTTTCAGACCAGAACTGAGACCAGGTGATGCTTTCCACGATGATGATGATCTAATGGAAGCTGCTTCAGACGTACACGTTGATGTGGATTTCGAGAAGTCTGTCAATGAATCGTATCCCAATACCCATTCCTTTACCCATGTCACGGCGTTCATTGTACGAAGCTAAGCTACGGGTGGTGGGCGGACAGGTAAGAGCTCAGCGGGCGATTGACAAATTGAAAGTTTACATCCTGTCGATACCAGATAATATAACTCTCGATCTCCAACGATTACGGATCATACGCGAAGTATCGATTCCGATTCCGTATCCGTATCTGAGAGCTTGCGCCATTAGTCACGAGTGAAATCGTGAGCTTCCTCACTTTCGCACTCAAATGCTTCGATAATGACACGATTGTGACGAAAAAAAGGAAAAAACATCACGAGTGTTACAAGTTGCCAAGTTTTGCAGAGAAAAAAAAACACTCATCTTTCCTGCAAATCGTTTGTTTGTTTTTTTTTTTGGTTTTTTTTTTTTTTTTTTTACTGAAAAAAAAGAAGAAAAAAAACGATAGTCATAATACCAGATTCTAGAGCTCGTTTCAGAAGAGTAGGCGCACCAAAACCATAATCCTTGGCGAAAATTCAATTTTTATTCCTTCAAATCAATACCGAATTTGCCCCTTGACTTTATCCTTTTGTGTTTAAAGTGTTCCTCATTGAAAAGTGGACACTCAATTTCATTTTCATTCATTTTCATCGAGCTATATCAGATACAATGTTGACAGATTTCAAAGATTATCGGGTCTAGATGCGCCTACACTTCTGAAACTACCTCTAGTCATATTACCAGAAGTACAACAAAACGTGAAAGACAGAAAGTCAAGAATTTTGACCAGAAAATGCTGGTGCGCGGAAAAAAAAAGACTGGTAGAATTTACCATCTGCATAGCTGATTTTGGCGTCTGCTATCAAGTATGGTAAATTTCAACATAATATGGTAAAAGCAATGTACTTCAGGGTAGATTAAGGGACCATGTTGGTACATTTCACCATCATCTGGTGAAATTTACCGTACTTGCTAGCAGACTCAAAAATCAGCTATGCAGATGGTAAATTCTACCAGTCTTTCCTTCTGTGTTAATACCAGAGTGTGCATGATTACAGGACTACAAATAGAATGTCCTAAAAAATTCACTAAACACTAAAATTCTGGTAATTGTGCTATCTCTTACATAGGTTCACATATTGTCATGCATCTGGTTATCTTTTTTTTTCAGTGATAACGTAAAAGAAAAATTTAGAGAGCGTAACATAAACTATTTGTAGCAGTAGCGGCCCGTGAGATTTGGCAACCATGCATTTTTCCCACTTAAACTTAGGTAAAAAATCGATTCAAGCGGAGGCTGGCAGCCTCCTCAAGTTTCGATTGTTTTCCATGTATTTAAATGGGATAAAAACACTGTTGCCAAATCGCCACGAGCCGCCACTGATTTGTAGAAACAGATTCAAATCCGTGCCAAAATCCTTAGATCCTTAGAATGCATCAAAGCTGTTGCAAACTTTTGCTACAGGCTTATTTAGAGTTGATTCGGATGTGAATGGGGCTCTTGCAAACTTTTGTTATAAGCTAATAAATAGTCCAATCTGATGGAACGACCAGCGAAAATCACGAAAATCACACTAAGAAAGTCTGAAATTCAGTAATAAACTCACATAAATGCAAGCACGGCAAGCTCGTTATGGCGGTTCAACGCGCAGGTATCATGAGAGATGCCTGTCTATTATGTCATTTTATCTACGGAATGTCTCAATTTAGACAGGAACCTCCCATGATACCTGCGCCTCTCCGCCATTAAGCCCGATTCTGAGAGTGAATTTCGTGATTTTTCAGTGTACTCATGCATCGTCATTTTTACAGGTTTTTATGCAAGAATCAACTCTTCAATCCCCTAAAGCAAAAGTTTGCAAGAACCGCATTCTAGCAAAAATTACGATAAGCGAACTGAAAAATCACGAATACACTCTCAAACTCGTAGCTGGAGGCATAGCTCGTTCCAGCCAAGCCAAGCCAAGCCAAGCCAAGCCAAGCACATCTCAATTAAAGTTACTGAATTGCACTCAAAGTGGTAGGTAAAAAAAAAAAAAATACTTCGGAAATACTTTGGAAAAAAAATGCCATAAAAGGTCATAAAAAGGATCGAACAAACCAACGAATAAACTTTTGCAATGCAATTAAACCATGAAAATATGAGAAAGAAAATCATCGGAACAGAAAATTCATGTTTTATTTACAAGAATATTTCTACTCACTCAAAAATTGAGCGAAAGAAACGAATATTTCAAACACCCTGTATAGTATGTAGGAACGGTAAATGAATCAAGTTGCGTTAGGAAACAAAACACAATACCCAATTCTCTACATTTCGGAGTCTGACAATGAGCATCACTATTATACCAGACGTGTTTTTTCTCCATTCCTTTATTTCTCTCATTCTATTCCTTGTCTTCTTTTTCGACTCTTCCACATGAGTGGTGATAAAGCTGACAAGATCGCCGAACCTCACATTACACCGATGAACAAAAGATTAAGTATGTAAAATGTGACTACGTTTGCGGTTGATCGGAATCTTTGATGCGGGGGGAAAAAAAGTAATCTCACTGTAATCTCTGGCCAGGGTGAAAAGACCGAGGATTAAGAGGTTCTTCGAAATCCCCGATCCCGATCAACGGGATTATAGCAGTGCTGCCGTTTTGTGTATAATTAATGGCATTTTATAATTCACCGATTGATAAAAGATTACACAGTTCAGTTTATTGTATGACTGTACCGCACGAAATACTCAGATCTATAATCTTTGCTCAATCGCTGGAATCACCGTTAAATTATTAAAATATCCGCAAGTTTTTTTAAAGTCATCGACGACTCCACCGGTTGAGAAAAGATTACAGGTACGAGTGTTTTCATGCATTACAGTCATACACTGAACTGAACTATGTAATCTTTTCTCAATCGGTGGAATCATCGGTGAATTGAAAAATGCCATTAATCAGACGCACTACGGCAGCTCTGGATTATAGAAAAGATCACTGACCGTCTGATCAAATAAAACTCCTGAACTTCCCGTAAAATGGAACGCAGGCCGGCCGGGCCGACTAGTCTGTCGATAAAATGAACAATAGTCCATTATTAAATAATTGCAATTACCTGAAGCGCTCTAAGTTGGGCAAACCTCGAACGATCCGCAAGGAAAATGTCTTACTTGAGGGGTAATCTTTTACTCTTGAACAAAAAAGTTGGCATTACACGACAAACATTAACGTTAAAATAAATATGCGTGAAGAAGAAGAGCCGTTTGGTGAATGGAGCTCTTGACAAGGTTTTGCGCTGTAGACAAAATGTACTATCAATGGGGCTGTTGCACACTTTTGATGTAAGCGAGTTAAGGGTCAATTCAGATGTAAAAATAACTATGATAGCACGAAAAACTCACGATTTTAAATGAAATAGCGGAGTTTATAATGGGACATTATTGCATATAATGATACTGTAACTCCATCAAAAATTGACCGAAAAGAGACGACTTTTCTTTGACTGGTTGCGGATCTGGATCACTACTCTGGTGTCTAATTACTCTTTGAATCTTCCTTTTAAAGAGAGAGAGAGAGAGAGAGAGAGAGAGAGAGAGAGAGAGAGAGAGAGAGAGAGAGAGAGAGAGAGAGAGAGAGAGAGAGAGAGAGAGAGAGAGAGAGAGAGAGAGAGAGAGAGAGAGAGAGAGAGAGAGAGAGAGAGAGAGAGAGAGAGAGAGAGAGAGAAGAGAAAAGGAGAGAGAGAGAGAGAGAGAGAGAGAGAGAGAGAGAGAGAGAGAGAGAGAGAGAGAGAGAGAGAGAGTTGAAATAAAGATAAGAGTCTGCCATTAATAGTGCCCAAAGCCACCGACCAACGTTTCCAGGTACGCTTTTAAAAGCATTTAATGAGTTCACGAGTAGATTTCGTGTGTTTTTAGTGCTACCATGTCGTAATTTGTCGATGTTTTTACCCCTAAATCGACCCTTATATTACTTACAGCAAAAGTATATAGAACAGCCCCATTGCACGTATACGCTTCAACAATCTTCAGAAACAGCTGACTAAAAAATTACAAGTGCGGAAAATGTTGTAATCAATCGTGCGCGTAGTGACATCACTACTCGGTATTCCCATTTAAAACAATGTACTATTTCGGGCCAAAATCTCATCTCCGCAGGAATGAGACTTAATTAAAAACCAAAGGCATCTTTGTTAGCAGCTGATCAAGTGCTTTTATTTTCTTTGTAATAACACAATAGTTCCGACCCTTGCAACTATGCCCCATTTCATCAAAAACGGCGATTATGATACTTTTCCTGTCAGATATCGCTATGCAATACCCAATGCACCCGATAAAATGGGGCTATTGCACACTTTTGCAGCTATAAGCGATTTAGCAGTCGATTCTGCTGTAAAAACCTCGAAAAATAACAATGGCAGCACTAAAAACTTCCAAAATCCACTCTTAACCCTTGACTGCAGATGAGCCCAGATCTGGAACAATTACAATTATTTGAAGCCTTATCTAAAAGTAGGGGACTTGAGTTGTACTGTCGCTGCATGGTGAGTCACATGTGGAACAGATACTAAACGAGTATGAATTGTCGATTTTGTCCTAGAGCGCGCAGCACAGGATATAGAACGTGCAGAGTGGTTGAAAATAGCTCACTGAAAATCTGATCGAGATTTTCCGATTTTTATTGTTATGGTTTGGAGTAACGCAGGGGTACCATAATACCATATACAAAAAAAACAACTATTGAAACTTACTAACTTATTTTTTACTACTTTAATTTTTTTTTTTTTAGCCTGAAAACTTTATTTTCAGTTGCATGGATACCTAAATGCGGGTAAGGCCATATTTGGAACAATTAATATTCAGGCTCTTTACCATTGAAATATAATGGAAAGAATTTTTTCACTATTTTTCCCTGTCTCAAGGATCCAGATTGTACTGAAAAAAAATTATTTGATTGAAAAAAAAAAAAAAATCATGCAGTAAAGGGTTATACTCAATAAACGCTTTTATTTGCGATTGCGTAATGGTGGCCGAGGGTAGTAACAATGGGAGATTCCTATCTTAATTTCGTCACTCTTTCTATGCTGACAAGGATGATTCACAGAGTAATTAGTCATATCAAAGTGATGATCCACATCGGATGAATGGTACCGCAACACCTAGTGACACCGGTGTCAAATGAAAGTCGTTTCTTATTGGTCACTTCTTGATGGAGTTACAGTATTGTTAGATGGGAATCATCTCCCATTGTTATACTACCTTCAAGGGTCCACCACTACGCCCGCGCAAATAAAAGCGTTTATCGAGTTTAGGAGTGGATTTCGGAAGGTTTAAGCACAGAATACTCCAATCAGAACGGAAACTCCCATAAGAGCCAATGGAAACAAGATTTGGAATTTACTGGCACAAACTGGCAACTATGCCTACTCACTTCTCAAGATGGCGGACATGCTTTTTCAGGCTATACTACCAATCACAACTCGGCCAGTTGCCGAAGATCTGCCGAAGATTGCCGAAGATGCTCACTTTTGAACATGGCGGCCCGAAGTAAAGAATGTTTCAAAATGAATTAGAGTTTCCGTTCTGATTAGAGTATTCTGTGGTTTAAGTGCTGCCATAATTATTTTTGGAGGTTTTTACACCAGAATCGACTATTAAATTGCTTGTAGCAAAAAGTGTGCAACAGCCCCATTAAATGATATAAGATATGTATTGCGTATTGAATACCCTGTACACCAGTATCTTCATTGTCTTCACTTTTACCTTTCACAAAATTGAGAACGTCAACGATTGGTTTTACCTGGGTGAATCACCGTTCAAACAAACTCTATACAAAATATCGTACAACGAATCGGCTTGTCTTAAGCCCAAGCTTCGATGGTTGTATAGTTAGAAGGGCAAATGGGTGTACACGGCGGGCGGATTCTGAGAGAACATTTGAACAGGTTATTATATCACTCTTTGACCCAGTGATGGGACTCGAGGAGTAGTGTCCTGGCCTGCCTGGGCCAGTACCAGGGAAGGATCCGCGAAGTGGCGGTGTGGCCTCTTATGCAATGGGATTGCAATGCAATGATAGTATGCTAATTGTATGTACCCGCGAATGCTTCTCGACTTAGTTGCCAGATTGTGGAGCATTAATAGTTTTAATTGCCAATTTAATCAATTTAAAATTTAATCGTTTGCTAAACAATAGGTACCTGTTGCGTACTTTTGCCACAACAATATACAACCTTGATTCTAACGTAACATCCGGGAAAAATAACGATGCGCACATTAAAAACGTTCAAAAACCACTTGTTAACTGAGGACATCACTTCAATTTCAAATAGCCCGCGCTCTACTAGACACTATTTGCACCGGCATACTACTACACAGACGGAACCACCGTGTATATGTAAACAACAAAAACAACATAACTGGAAAATTCTCTGGAATTGCCTTCTATAAATACATGAAATATTGCCTTCATTTGCTGTCTGGTCTTTTCTTACTTATCAAAGATTACAAAATACAAGAACGGGACTCTTGCAAACTTTTGCTACAGGGGGTTGAAGAGTTGATTCTTGCATAAAAACCGGTAAAAATGACAATGAGTGTACCAAAAAATCACAAAATTTACTCTCGCAATCAGAAGCGGGCTGAATGGCGAAGGGACGCAGATTTCATTGGAGATTCCTGTCTACTATGTCACTTTCTCTACAGGAACACAGAGATATGTCTCAATTTAGATAGGAATCTCCCATGATACCTGCGTCTCTCTGCCATTAAGCCTGATTCTAAGAGTGAATTTCGTGATTTTTTTAGTGTACTCATCGTCATTTTTACGGGTTTTCATGCAAATAATCAACTCTTCAAACCCCTAAAGCCAAAGTTTGCAAGAGCCCCATTGTTTGTCTGCCAAACTTGGCACCAAAGCCCTCTTAAGCCTCGAGCTATAAGAAGCGCATTCTCGGATTCACAAACGGAGGAGACGCGCGCGCTCGCCCCCCGCGAGTGAGTGAGCGAATAGTAACGATTGTCTTACGATCGAATGTTCGCGTACGTGTTCGAGGTTCGCGGTTCGAGTCTCGACTCGTCGCTCAGCGGATCGAGACATGATTTTTACCGGGAAAAAAAAAAAAAAAGTTTCGTAAGTACTTCGTGTCCAAAACAAGTACTTTTATTCCCAGAGGCGAGGCGTGCGATTTGGCAACGTTCCTTTTCCCCCATTTAAACACATTAGAAAGGTCGAAATTCCTGGTCATTCCTGGTGACTGGAGCGTTCGACTTTTTTGGTGACTTTAAATGGAGAAATTACATTGTTGCCAAGTTTCACGCCTCGCAACTGTTTATTCCATTCAGTTTTCATTTTTATTTCAGGTATTAATTCGAGGTTAAACGTTAAGGAAACAAACAAACCGAGTGTGTGTGAAACGGCCACACAGAAAAATCAGGGGAAAAAAACACTTTAGTAGCGCTGGCAAAATCTTTGGTAGCTAGAACAATGACCCATAGTCAAAAGGCTTTAGTATAAGGACTAACCGAATATTTTAGTCATCTGACCAAAAGCTCTTCTTGCCTAACTAAAATGATTTCACCCAGCAAAATCTTCTTAGTTTAAAGAGATTTCCCCCAGCAAAATCGTTTTAGTTAGGGGCAAAAAACCTTCGGTTAGGCGAAAAAAAAAGTATTAGGTGTGCTCTGTAGCAGAAGTCTTTTGCTGGGTCATTTTTCTACCGAAGGTTTTATCAGCGCTACCAAAGTGTTTTTTTCTGCTTTCTCTATGCATATCAAGAGATCTTCACCATATTTTTTTTCGTGTTGTCTTCATAGTTATGTTCCCATAGGCTAGCTAGGGATACAGTTCGCGTTGCAAGTCAAGCTGAAAATTAAATAAATAAACCTAATTTTGAGTTACAGTCGGCGAATTAAATAATATCAGTTGACTCCTGAAATTTTGGCAAAGTAGGCAACCTGCAATAATTCTATTTATTGTATTGTATTAAGTATAGAAGGTTGTCTACCTAAACCGAAATCTAAGGAGTCAGCTGACGTTATTTAATTCGTTGACTGTACTCTGACTTTCAAAAGAAAGTCCTCTCATCGAAATTTTTCTTGATGAATTTTATTTGTCATTCCATTTTTTCAATTTCATTCATTTCTTTTATTTTCCATAGTTTGAATTTTTTTGAGGCGGCATAATGTCACATGTGGTGGCAATAGTGTGGGCCTCTGAAATACCTGAAAACCGCAAAGATTCGCAAAAGGGCCGAGAAATGAAAGAATGAAAATTTCTATCAGGATACTTTCTTTTGAAAGCCATAGTACTTCAACATTTACTGTTCATAGTAAGTACTGATTTTAGCTCATAAAATGGTGTCCAGAAAATTGCATGATGTTCCTATCCACTGTACGCCATCAACGATTTACTCACCGGTGAACTAATTCTGTAACTCAAGCTATAGAGCATGTGACAAAACACTAAGTGCGAGTCAAAGGAGCAAAGCTATTAACGGTAGAGGTAGAGTCCCTATCCCTAAGTACAGCACAACTAAAGGTGGGCCAAGAGAAGCCGTGTGCATGCGGCTGTGAGAGACTGATTGTGAGAGTGTGGGCCGCGTGGAGTACGAATTTGAATGCAAAATATAGGCATTGGTTTGTGGCAAAGATTACAGAGCCGTAGACAATAGACAACGAGATTCCATGGAAAGAAAAATTGGAGAGAGGTCTAACAATTTGCTGGATTACTTCAGTCATTTTACTTTCATTCGACCGGTATACCACGATGTAATGTATTTGTATGATCTATATTGAACTGAGCCACTCGCAAACCAGTGAGCCGAATTAAAAAAAAAAAAAAACAAAAAACAAAAAAAAAAAAAAAAAACTATAGCTCGTTGGAATGGGACATGTATCTTTTATAGTTCTCGAGATTGTACATCACAATGTTTCCCTACTTTACGAATGACCCTCGTAAGAGAATCATTGACCTATTAATGGCATGCATAATTGCATAAGTCGAAGAATTATATCACTTTGAACGGAGTTCATTAAAGAAAAGAAGCTGGTTCCTACCGGTAAATGAAGAATGTCCTCCAGCCTGAGCATGGTTGCACCTTGTCGAAGTTTGTGGTACTCGATGAATTCATCGTCGCTGAGGTATTTTTCTTGAAGCACCCTATTTTGAAAAAAGTAAGAAATAACGCAAAAATTAAAATTAATGGATAAAATCAAATGAGGTAGAGAATATAACCCTAAATCAGTGCTGAATTATGAAAAAGTAGTTTAACAAATATTATTTTTGGACCTTTAGTGGTAAATGGAATTACTTTTTCTCACATAATTTCATGTGCATCATGTCAATTTTTTTGAAATTTCATAGGAATCCAGGCAAGCAAGTCCGAATACGAAGCGATTATTAAGATTAAGATTAAATCTGAAGATTAAGATAATTTGTTGAATTTCAATGAAAAATGTAAATTATGCCACCTCACCATTCTTCACTTTCGCTGGTATTCAAGAAAATTAATCCGATTGCTTATAAATATCAGGGACACACTAGATTTGAATTAAATACTTGTCAAATGACCCCCCCCCCCCCGCCTTCAAGGCTGCCGTTTTGCGTATAAAATCAATGCTATTTTTCAATTCACCGATGATTCCACCGGTTGAGAAAAGATTACACAGTTCAGTTCAGTGCATGACTGTAATGCACGAAAATACTCTGATCTGTAATCTTTCATTAATCGGTGGAAACTCCGTTGATTAATTAAAATGTCCGCAAGTTTTTTAAGAGGTAGGAAATATAACCCTACATCAGTGCTGAATTATGAAAAAGTAGTTTAACAAATATTATTTTTGGACCTTTAGTGGTAAATGGAATTACTTTTTCTCACATAATTTCATGTGCATCATGTCAATTTTTTTGAAATTTCATAGGAATCCAGGCAAGCAAGTCCGAATACGAAGCGATTATTAAGATTAAGATTAAATCTGAAGATTAAGATAATTTGTTGAATTTCAATGAAAAATGTAAATTATGCCACCCCGCCATTCTTCACTTTCGCTGGTATTCAAGAAAATTAATCCGATTGCTTATAAATATCAGGGACACACTAGATTTGAATTAAATACTTGTCAAATGACCCCCCCCCCCTCAGGGCTGCCGTTTTGCGTATAAAATCAATGCTATTTTTCAATTCACCGACGACTCCACCAGTTGAGAAAAGATTACAGATGCGAGTATTTTAGTTTATTACAGTCATGCACTGAACTGAACTGGGTAATCTTTTCTCAACCGGTGGAATCATCGGTGAATTGAAAAATAGCATTGATTATACGCAAAACGGCAGCCCTGCCCCCCCCCCTCATTAATACAGGTATTGATGTACCTATCGCATCAATCCAGGCAAATTCCAATGATTAAAATAAATAGACTAGTGATAGACCATCTATGAAAGTACAAAAGATATCAGAAAAAAAGACAGGAGTTACCTTCTTATTTGTCCATACACATTTAAATAGTCTTCATATTGGTCCAAAAATTTCTCTTTAAAAACATGTCCTGAAAAAGAGAAAAAAAAACCAAAGTTAAAAATCAACGATCACGCATAAAAAAAGTTGAGCACTGATGCAATACAATCGTAATAAATGGAAAGACAAAAAAAAAAAAAAAAAAAAAAAAAAGACACACCGTCTTATAAAAACTAAGTTTTATGGTTTGACTTGAAACTTGTTTTATGGTAAATATTCATAGATCCGGAGAACAGATTCACCAAACTGCATTGTTGAGTCTTGAAACGTCTTGTCAAATTCTGTAATGGCTAATCTATTGGTATATATTTAAAGCACGCGTTTGAATAGGATTTGGAATTCGATCTTTGAGATATGTTCTTTCGGTATTTCAAAAAAAAAAACTTTAAAAGAGTTTTTGATGATCATAGCATTGAAATATAAAAAATCAATAAATTAAAAAAAAAAAAAAAAAAAAAACTTTTTGAGAATAAAGGATGCTGATCCCATCTAGTCCACAGAAAATTTGTGAATAAAATCTTCTACTCTGTAACACCGTAGCATAACTTTTTTTCAGCGAAAGGAGCTCGTCTAACCTAATCCTCTTATGAATACTACCAGTGAAGTGTGTATGGATTCTCTCACACGGAGCTAATTACAAAACTCGGGACGCTAACTGCTCGACATTCCATGGTGCTTTGTCCATGTTTCGCCTGGTAATAATTAGCATACTCACACTCAACTCAAACGAGGTTGCCATACGGGACTGACGTCCACTGAACACGATAAATCTTTACACAGATGGAAACCGAATCATTTGACAGTTTGACACCACTGTCGACAGTGAACAAGGCACCGTGATGTATTTCAGATGTTTTCATTTGAGCAATGTTTTACGACTAGTCCCTTTCCTCTTTCTTTCTTTCAGATTTGGCTTTTATTTTTCTCAGACTTGATACGTACAATTTTGTAACAGATAATAAATTATTTAGTTTTTTCCCCCTCTGGAATCCATCGCGATCGGGGACTATAGTCGATGATGCCATCTTGATAAGACAGTATATTTTTGTTCTATCCTTTTTTGTTTGTTTTTATTTTGGCGAGACGCAGTCGCGAGTTTTGAAATAAACTGTAGGGAATACCCAACGAATACTCTCTCACATCAAAATTAATCGGGGGGGGGGGGGACATCCAAACCACCTTTATTACTCTGGGGGACAGGGGTGGATTTACCATTACGCAAAATACGCAACTGCAAATGGCCTCAGATCTAAAAGGGGCCTCAACTCCCGAAGGAAAGAGAAAGAGAAAAATAGGGAAAGAAGCAGAGGACTAAGGGAAAAGAAAGGAACGGTAAAGGGAAAGGAAAAATGGCGAGGATACGATGATTCGCGCTTGGAGTTATTTTTTTTTTTTTTTTTTTTTTTTTTTTTTTTAAATTTTTGGGGGAGTATTCCCCACTTCAACCTTCCTCCTCTCTGGGGGGATTTCCCCCCAAACACCCTATCTCTCCTCTAGGGGGCCTCAAATTCAAGATTGAGTAGGGCCTCATGTGGTGTGAATCCGCCCCTGCTGGGGGTGACCCCAGACCAGACCCAGACCAGACCCCAATAATACAACCGGCAATCATTTTGCTCTCATTTGAACCCACGTCATGAAAAAAAAAAAAAAAAATATTATACTATCTATTAATTAAATTTATTCGGTTCGGATGAAGATTTGAAGTTCTGAACTTTTCGAGGGACACCGAACGCGGAAATGAACAAAACCATTTTTAGCCAATCAGGAGCGTCTTTTCTTGTCGTCTCTCATCATATTGAGTTAAGGGGTCTCTCCACCTGCGAATTTGAAAGCGCGAATGGACTGCTTGAGCCAATGAGCTTCTTTGTTGTCGATACAGCGGACTAGACCTATCGACTTCAAGGCAGCTCACTGGCTCAATCAATTTATTCGCGATTTTAAATTCGCAGAAGGAGAGATCCATTTACTTAACTCTCCCTAACATTGCGAGAAAAATTCCGAGGTTCGGGTGGGTACTGCATCGCCATAGGTGTTATCCATCTCTCCCGAACAATAAGTTCTTAATAAATAAACTCTCCGCCTTAGCCTAATATTCTCCAAAATATCGGAGCTTGATTTCCCCATTAATGAACTAAGACCAATATGGGGCTCTTGCAAATTTTTGCTGTGAGTAAATGAATGGTCCAATCTAATGTATAACGACCAGCGAAAATCAGGAAAATCACACTAATAAAGTCTAAAGGTCAGTAATAAACTCACATAACTGCTTTAACGACAAAGTCGCAATGGCGGTTCAACGCAGGTATCATGGGAGATTCCTGTCTAATTAAATTTGTCACTTTTTCTACAGAAACACAGAGATATGTCGCAATTTAGATAGGAATCTCCCATGATACCTGCGTCTCTCCGCCATTAAGCCCAATTTTGAAAGTAAGTTTTGTGATTTCTTAGTGCACTCATCGTCATTTTTACAGGATTTTATGCAAGAATCAACTCTTCAATTCCCTGTAGCAAAAGTTTGCAAGAGCCCCATTGTTGAAATTTAGCTAAAAAAAAAAATGCCTCCCGGCAGGCCGGTAAGACGAAGTAGATTCCATGCTTGGTTAAATCATTTTTTCACAAATTTAAATATAGGTTATAATTTTCGCTGAATTTTTCTCTGAATTTTTCTTTTTTATTTTATCAGCTGCTCAAAATCCAAATATGATTGTGAAAAAGATTATATTACCAACAGAGAAATGTGTAATCTTTACAATGCAAGTGAGAAATAAAAGCTAGGTTATATAAGTTTTTCACAAATTTCAATAAATAGGTTATGTTATGATTTTCTTTGAATTATTCAATTTTCTTTTTTTTTATCAGCTGTTCAACGTTTAAATAAAAATGACCATGAGAAAAAGATTATAGTACAAAGATTGAAAAATGTGTAATCTTTGTAACGGTAATGAGAAATAAATCTGAATAGGAGCAGCTGATAAAACAAGAAAATAAATAAATAACGTACCTAAGCAACAGTGTACGTGTAAAACAAAGAAAGAGCAATTATACCAATACGCCATCCTTGTCTTTCACTTGTAAAATCCCATAAGAAACTAAATAGCTCGTAAAACACGTAAAACACAAGGAAAATTCAAGGCAAAGAGCATATGAACTAAAAACATCCTCCACGATATATACTAAAATTTTTGAAACAAAAAAACAATTTCTTCATAAAAAAACACTGCCAAAAAACCCGAAAAACACATCGCTATAACTCGCTTACAACGCAAAAAACGAAAAAATGACTCGAGTAAAAAAGCTGCGTAACAAAACGGCTAACATAAATTTTCCCAAAAAAAATACTCAAAACAAACACTCCTAAAAATAAACCTCAAAAACACATTTTACGACTCAAACACGGCCCATAACGCGAAAACTAACTGTCGGATTTACACCATCTTCGAACTCATCCAAGAAATAAACCCAACGAATAGTTGAGAAAAATTTCAAGAACAAAAACCAAAAATTACGAACAGGATCGTGGGACATAAAAACGGTAAAACTGGCTGAAACATACATATAAAGATATATATATATATATATATATATATATATATATATATATATATATATATATATATATATATATATATATATATATATATATATATATATATATATATATATATATATATATATATATATATACAATTTTCAACGAGTGGTATTTTCTCACTCAGGGGACCATGAAACGTGCTCATTTGATAAAATTTCCCGAAAAATCCAACATCGCACCCTCCGCAATAAGTAGATTCATGGAATCTACTTAAAAAAAAAACGCAGTTCCTGTGGGGAATTTGGGATGCCCCTTTCGATTAATGCTTTCATAAAAAAACAAAATTATAAGCATTTAAAGTCAATTTCTCAGTAAGTGACTAATAGTGAGTAGTGACGTTATCTTGTGAGCCGAATAAGTAAGGGGTGGCATAATTACCAGAGTTGTAGTTTTTGTACCATAGTTCTTGAAAATTGGGGGGGGGGGATTCTAGTTCTATAACCATATTCTGGTATTTACACCAGAATTTTCTAGTCAAAAGTACTAGACTTTCTGTGGTTCACATACCGTTGTGCGTCTGGTAATATTACTAGGATTTAGGAATTATTTTTTTTAGTGGCAGAATCCAATGGCGTACGCAGAAATTAATGTCTCTCGTTCTTTCTCTACTCGTTTGAGAGTATGTCAGTGGCGCACCGAGAGTTTCTTCATCTCTCTCTTTTCTCCATTAAGAAACGTATGTTAGACAAGGATGGACAAGGGGATAAAACCCCCTCCTTCTGTCCTTTTCCTACTCATACATTCAAATGGGAAATGAGAGAGATGGAAGATATCCTGGTTGCGCCAGTGGATTATGTACTAGAAAAGGAAAGAGATGGGAGCTGAAGACATGTCAAAGCCCCTGTTTCAGTCCTTTCCCTACTCACATGTTCTAACGGGGAAAGAGAGAGAAAGAAAAATTCCTGTGTGCTACTGGCAGAATCTTACTTCCGGCACGTGAGGAACCACCTTATAATTTGCGAAAGTTTTAAAATGATGCACGATATGCGCAATTTGCGCACCGACCACCAAAATTCTAGTTTGAAGATGCACTTCGAAGATCCAATTTGATCGTCTGGAAGGGAGTTAACGATCGTTTCTTTCGATTTTCGAATGGAGAACAAACGATGAGAGCGGTCGTTAACGGTTGGCGATCAGCGATCAGCGCAGAGTTGCCGATTTGCGTAGATTTAATGACATTTTGAAATTCACCGATGATTCCACCGGTTGAGGAAAGATTACACAGTTCAATTTAGTGTATGACTGTAATGCACGTAAATACTCTGATCTGTAATCTTTTCTCAATCGATGGAAACGGCGTTAAGTAATTAAAATATACCGGTTGAGAAAAGATAAAAGACGCTAGTATTTTTGTGCATTACAGTCATACACTGAACTAAACTCTGTAATCTTTTCTCAACCGGTGGAATCTTCGGTGAATTTCAAAATGTCATTAAATCTACGCAAATCGGCAGCTCTGGATCAGCGAGCTGCGTGCTGCCGCGCCACTACCGAAATCACAACCAAACACGGAAGATTCATTCACAGCTGGAATCACTCTGCAGTCTGCGTCGGCGGCGAATCGAAAACAATAGCCATTTGACCACTTTTAAAATTTATCGAACGCACGCGCGCTGACTCGCTGACGCCAGCCGCGCGGACAGGACGCAGCAGCGCGCGCATGCGCAAGCTCAGAGAGGACTCAAAACGCATGATCAGGCAGACGCGATACGTCGCGACGCGCTGCATGAGCCTCAGCCGAGAGTCAGCAGAGAAAGTGGGTTCAGCAAGAAAGCTGCAAACTCAAATGAATCACGGCCCTAAAGTCCGACTGCTGCTTGGATCGGATTTAACTCAGGGCTCAGGCTCAGCTCAGGCGGGTTCAGGGTACTTATACTCACTCACTTACTTATACTTGCTTATACCTACCTATTATATTAATATGCCAGCAAATAGCAAAAGTGTTGTCTAGACTCCACAGCCTCAGGGCAGGATTCAAACTCCCGCGTTGTCGGATTAAACGGCGGTTTACGGTCAACCCCCTACGTAAATGAGGGATAGAAAACAGAGCGCCGCGCCGGTAGGAAAGAGCGTTAGGGGTAGCCACCCCCTCCAAGACTTAGGAAAACTCAATTTTTCACGTTCTTTTTTCGCGAATGGGTCAGTTGCAAACTTTTGCTACAACAATATAGAGACATTGATGGATACAGGAATGGGTCTGTTGCAAACTTTTGCTACAACGATTAAGAGAGATTAATCTAATGTAAAATCGCCTGCAAAGTCACTGGTGGCATCAGAAAGTCATAAAATGCAATAATAAACTCACAAGAGGCGTTTGATGAAATCCAAGATGGCGGATAAGTATCGAGCAATTTGTATGCATGCACCACGAACATCCAAGGATAGCCAACCTCACAATATCGATCACAACCAATCACAACGTAAACAAACACATAACCTCTACCTCCAGTGAAGTTGTCAAAGTTGGCCATCCTTGGGGGGGAAATAATGCATGCATACATTACAGATTGCTCGATATTTATCCGCCATCTTGGATTTCATTAAACGCCTCTTGTGAGTTTATTATTGCATTTTATGACTTTCTGATGCCACCAATGGACTTTTCAGGCTATTTTACATTAGATTCCACACTCTTAATCGTTGCAGCAAAAGTTTGCAACAGATCCATTTGTCTGTCTCCCTGTCCTCCCATTTGAATACGTGCGTTAGAAAAGGACAGAAGTAGAAGCTGAATCCAAGTGATAGCCGCCTCTCTGCTGTCCTTTTCTGAGCTGCCGTTTTGCGTATAATTAATGGCATGTTTTTTTTCAATCTACCGATGATTCCACCGGTTGAGAAAAGATTACACAATTCAGTTCAGTGTAAGACTGCAATGTACACGAAAATACTATTATCTGTGATCTTTTCTCAATCGGTGGAATCGCCGTTAAATTTTTAAAATACCCGCAAGTTTTTTAAAGTTATCGACGACTCCACCGGTTGTGAAAAGATAACAAACGCGAGCATAAGCATGCATTACTGTCATACACTGAACTGAATTGTGTAATCTTTTCTTAACCGGTGGAATCATCGGTGAATTGAAAAATTCCATTAATTATACGCTAGACGGTAGCTCTGATCCTTTTCTATCTAATGCATCCCGCGCGGGGGAAAAAATTGGCGTTCGACTTCCTCAGAACATTCCAAGGTAATTTTGAAAAAGACTACGAGTAGAGTAGAATTAATCTGAAAATGCCTTCTTTTGATATTAATAAGTTGAATAGCGAAAAAAAAAATTGCGTCAAAATGACATTTGTGTGAATTCAAATAAGAATTCAAATCGCAACTCTTACCTTGTGATACATCGTTCGAAAGGGCATAAAATTCTAAAACTTTTGGTGCAGACTGGAAGTTGATATCGTTTTTCGTTTTTGATACATCGAAGGTCAAAATCGTTATGAGAAAAGTATGGTGTGCGCCGAAAGATAAACAAAAATCGTATGCACATCAGAAAACAAAACTTATAGTTTCAAAAAGAGAACAGGTCCGTGTACAGTGAATTTCAAACGAAAGTGTCCTTGTCGAAATTCCCATTCTTAAATTTTTGCGTTGTTTTTAATAGAACTTACGATTTTTGAGACCTACTCTACAATGGGCGTTCTGTTAAGTCCTTGAACACTTGAAAGTCACAAAATTACTCAAAACTTACTGATATTTGAAGGGGTACAAATTTCGATCTGAGTACATTCTTTTGAAAGTCAAAGTATACCGCGTTTTATTCCACCGGGACGAAATTTTGGTGCCTATAAGAAAAGTCCTGCGACGACTTTTTTTTCAACAATATGAAGAAGTCTTAACCAGTAACGTCGCGTGCCATCTAGCAACAATGCAACTGCTCCATTTAAACTCATTAAATATATCGAATTTTCCTTGTGCACTTTGCACCCCCTGAATTCGATATTTTACATGCGTTTAAATGGATAGAATACATTGTTGTCAAATTGCAAGCGACGCCACTGGTCTTAGCAGGAATTCCTGCAGGATTTGAAGTTGTTTTCCCTGAGCGCTCAACAGTTTATTTTTTCTTTGTCTCTCTAATTAGAAATCGATTGAAAAAGAAAGTAAGGGCTGCTTCCGGTCCGAGGTGCAGGTCTATATAGGGGAATTACGAAAACTTGTCACTCGTTTAACGATGTGACAGAACAAGTCATGGAATAAATGTTGAATTTGTTATTTCCATTTTTAGGATCTACTTGGGCGGAAGCGGTTCCAGCTTCCATTTCCAACCAGTGGCGTAGCGTGCTATTTGGCATCGTTGCCCTTCGTCCATTTAAACCGATGAAAAAGGTCGAATGATAGGGTGTTCGGTGAACACCTCCGCATTCGACCTTTACCACGGGTTTAAATGGACAATGTACAACGTTGCCAAATTGCACGCTACGCCACTGATTCAAACCGAATTCAAACTGTTCTGAAAAATTTGCTCAGATGTCAGTAGCAGCTTGTGAAGTGCGATCTATCGATAACTTATCACCATCATTCAACAGATAGAGAAAAGAATCGACCTGCATGTATTCAATGGAACCTCCGCATAATCGATCCTTTTAATCGGTTCAAATGAGCAGGAAATGATCGATAGTTTATGAGCAAGAATACTGAAAATGAGTCAATCATCATATCATGCAATATTTAAACGAGCTCTTCCTATCAGCACATTTACTATACAGCTGATGATTTTTAGGTAGAGGATGTTTCAGAGGTGTAGACACACCTAGATCGATAATCTTCAGAATCATGTTACGAAATGAAAATGAATGAAAATAAATTTGAGCGTTGGTTTTTCATTGAGAGGCGCTTTAAAATCAAAAGTTTCAATTCGGAAGCAAGTTTTGTCATGATTTGAAGGAACGAAAATTGAAAATTCGCCAAAGATCATGTTCTATGTGCACCTACACTTCTGAAACTAGCTCTAGCAGTGATTTTAACATTCTCAAACCGCAAACGGTACCCCAAGATTCAGCTTCAAAATTACTCATGAATCGTATCTCAGATCAAAAATTTGTTGTAGAAATTGCATTCTTTGGTTGATGGCCACGGTTGTATGCTCTTATTTGAACCAGTGAAAAATTATCGAATATTAGGACGTCCAATTATGACCTCTCGAAGCCTCCACTAATTTCTATTTTAAATGGAGTACACAAAAATGGAAAATAATTTTAAAACATAAAAAAATAAAAAGTTCAAATTAAATTAAATTTAAATTTAATTACATTTAAATTTAATTAACTGATTAATTTAATCAGTTATTATTTATTTTATTATTATTTTATTATTATTTTTTTTATAATTATTATTTATTATTTTTCATTTTTTTAAATTTTAAATTAACTTTTGAATAATTGTTAAATGGAGTACGGTGTATATCGATACATCGCCATTTACGAGTCGCCACAAAATTCGCATGTTAATATCTGACAACATTGCTTCACTCACAACCGCACGCACGCGGTCGTATATTAACGCATTCTCGCTTGCCTGGACGCCTGCTTGCTGCCTGTGGTTCTTTGCCCATTCCTTCCTCCGTCCCTCGTTTCCAAGATTCGACCGGGGCCGGTCCGGTCCGGTCCATTCCGTGTTCCTTGTTTAAGACTCGTGCTTGTCATTGCGTTTATTGTCTGACACGGTCACCGACGAGATCGCCGGGACGTGTCTTTTACATTGTAAGGGGTTACGACCGCGGCCTTAGATTCGAAAACTTTCGAGACGCGAGATTTTAAAAGTTTAATGACTTCGGTGTGACTGCCAAATTGGCTGCGAATTTCGATCGCGCAAACCAAATGGTGAAATTAAAGTTGTGTGAGGCGTGACTGATGTCGGGGGGTGGGGGTCCCTCTATTCCCTTAGCTTTGGGAGAGGAAAAATGTCAACATATTGGGACATGGAAGAGATAAAGAGGAAAAATCCAAACACGTGTAGAGAAACCGCGAGGAAAGAAAAATTAAAAGAAGGCAAAAGAAATTGGAGCATGCGACTGACTGAGAGGTTAAGGTTAAGGTCTCTGAGAGGGGGGGGGGGGAGGAGGGTGTTTGTTTGAGTTATGAAAATTCAGTTATTTGGACAACTTGTTGGTTCTTCTTGTTAGAGAGCACTGTCAAAAGGTATTGTCACTTTCAGAGAGAGAAAAAAAAATACGGAAATATTAACGATTGAAAAAATATCGACTGAGAGAACAGCAAAATTTGCCGTCCGTTACTGAAGAACGATACAAGTCGATCGCTGAGGCGTTCGTGCTCAGAACTCGTATACAGAGTGATTATACAGGAAAAAATAACCACGCAAAAAGATAGACCTAACTAGAATACAGGGCCGTGGCTACACCTCTGAGGGCCCCAGGGCAAGATGCATTTCGGAGGCGCCCCTAAAATTGGGGTAGGTGGTCACCCGGACCCTTATGATCTTCCGTGCGCACCTCGCACTTACAAGCAGACCTGTCGGTTTGGTGGGATTTTAATCGCTGACGATGCGCCGGGCTCTAAAAACGTCCCCTCTGCTCTTTCGGGGCACTGCCAATGAAATTTTCAATGGGAAAACAGACTTACGAGGAGACCTGTATTTTACAAAAGCTTGTAGCGGCTGACAAGGCGCGGGCCTCTCAAAACGCCCCCTCTGCTCTTCCGGGACACCGCCAATGTTCATTTAAATGGAAAAACATACTTACGAGCAGACCAGTCTTTATGGTGGGCATTTCATCGCTGGCAAGGCGCATGGCTCTCAAAACGCCCCCTCTGCTCTTTCGCCGGGGCACTGCCAATGTAATTTTAAAATGGAAAACAGACTTACGAGCAGACCTGTCTTTTTTAAAAGCTTAAGACGGCTGACAAGGCGCCGTGCTCTTAAAACGCCCCCTCTGCTCTTCCGATACATCACCAATGTTCTTTTAAATGGGAAAACAGACCTACGAGCAGACCTATCTCCTTGGTGGGCTTTTAATCGCTGACAAGGCGCAGGGCTCTCCAAATGTCCCTTCTGCTCTTCCGGGAGTCGAATTGTATGCATACGTATTTAATGTGATTTGCTTTCGGCACTGGCGGATCTAGGAATTTGTTCTTCTCTCTCTTTCCCCATTAGAACGCGTGTGTTAGAAAAGGAGAGATAAGGGGCAGCCACGTGATTTTCGCACTCTCTTTTATCCTTTTCGAACAAATGCGTTCTAATGGGAAAATAGGAAGAAGGACAACTTCTTGGGTCCGCTAGTGGCTATCGGTTTTAACTTCACTCTTATAAAATTTCTGAACTGAAAAAATCAATCATGCGGACGATTCTCTTATAAAAATATACAAAATATAGTATTTTTTCATTTTGAAAGATTGATTTTTTGGATGGGGTCCTTTTTTATGGTCACCCTGTATAGAGCCGAGGCTTAGAATTATTCTGCTTTCGATCCATTCAGAGAGGCAAAACACTTAAATCTATGGATCTACGAAGGAAAAACAATAAAAAAAAAGTTTCAACACCCACTTAAAATAAATGACAAGACTTACTTTCCATTGGCAGTAAAAAAGTTATTTTTAACATAAAATTGTCACCACAAAGACTTTGTAAAAAAAAAAAAAAAAAAAAAAATACATAAATAAACAATTTAATGAAAATAAATTTTCAATTCCAAGTTTACCGTCAGAGCAGAAAGTTAATAAAACTTGAGCTCTTGATGGAAAGCATGAATGCTGACTATGAGTGGGTACTAACAAAAAGTATTGGAGGATTCCCTCTCGGGGTCAAATATCGTTTTATTTCCCCCGAAAGCCTCAGGTATGAAATTGTACCTCATTTAAGCGGGATGACATGACGTCATCCCTGAAGCGGGGTAAGTTGCAAGTATACAGTGTATACAGACTATGTATCCCAGCATAACTTTTGAGCTAAAGATCCATATGCAGCCAAATTTTGCAGAAAAGCTGCTTATAACATTCCCCGAGGGACTTTTTTTTTTGTTCTTTCGAAATTTTAAATTGTTAGCAAGTTGTGAAGGATAAAAGTTTTCCATTAGGAAAAATTAGAATATTTCAAACTTTGAAATTCACACTTTGTTTGAATTTTGATGAAAATGTGCAAAAGGTTTCCATTAGAGGTAGTTTCAGAAGTGTAGGCGGACCAAAACCATAATCTTTGGCGAATTTCAACTTTCATTCCTTCAAATCAATACCGAATTTGCTCCTGACTTTCTTCTTTTGTGTTTAAAGTTTTCCTCATTGAAAAGTGAACACTCAATTTCATTTTTATTCATTTTTATCGAGAAATATCAGAAATAATGTTGACAAATTCCAAAGATTATCGGTCTAGGTCCGCCTACACTTCTAAAACTACCTCTAACATCAATGAGGAAAAATGGGTAAACATAGGGAAAAATTGAAATATTTCAAACGTAGCTGTTTGAAGTTTGATGAGAATTTGCAAAAACATTCTACAACCAGCCTACTGTAAAAGTAACCCCTTGAGGGGGATCTGAGACATCTATGGGGGTCTCTCCTAGAATATTAAAAGGGGGTCTGGGGGTCACACCCAAAATATTATGCACGGGTCCGGGGCCCGGGTCTCCCCCTGAATATTGCGGGAGGTCTGCAGGGGGCTCCTCCAGAATTTTAAGGGACGTCTGGGGGTCTCCCGCAGAATATTAAGGGAGGTCTGGTGGTCACCCCCAAGAATATTTTAGGAGGGTCTGGGACCTCTGGGGGTCTCGCCTATAATATTAAAGGGGGTCTGGGGGTCTCCCCCAGAATAATTTGAATGTGAGAAAGTATGTTCTTAGGGTATTCATATCCCTACTGTTTATTCCTCGTGTATCTTTGTTACAAATATTTTCGCTTTTGACTCGACCTGCCTCATTTCACTGATCGTCCTACTTCTGTCTCACTTTTACCCAACACTCTCTTTCGCAACATTTCTCATCCGTGTTGATTTTAAAAGCCTCTATTTCTATATCCAGCTTAAATGTCGACACGGCGATTGAAACTTTAAAAGCAGAGGATTACAAATGCGGCTAGCGCTGGACTTGTAACACGGTTTTAAAAACCGCGCGCCGACTAATTGACGCGGGTAGGAAAGAAAATTGCTCGCAACTTTTTTTTCTTCTTTTTTCTAATTTTATTTTATTGGCTTTAAAAGTTGCAAGGTGATTTTGTAAGCCTCGGCAAAAGCGTAAGCGGAGCGCGCCGCTGTAAAGATGCAGCAATGAGCTCAAGTATAGCCGATAGAGATGGTTTTACAACAATTTGTTAATTGCACTTCTAGCGAGGCGAGTGCAACTTTCACACAGTAGACCGAATTAAACAATTTCCGGATATCATTCTACTGTAGTAAAAACATCAACATTTTAAATAATGGGGCTCTTGCAAAATTTCGCCGTGAGCAAGTAAATAGTCCATTCTGATGCAAACATGTTTGCATGAGTTTGATTATTTGATTATTTGATATGAGTTTGATTTTTGTTTGTGCACAAACAAAAATCAAACTAAAAAAAACTAAAATTCAGTGACAAACTCATAAAACTGATACACAGAAAAAAGACTGATAGAATTTAGCATCTGCATAGCTGATTTTGGAATCTGCTATCAAGAGGTAAATTTTACCATATCATATGGTAAATGCAACGTACCTTGTGGTGAAATGTGCCAACAGGTTATTTTAATTACCAATTTACCAATTGGTAATTACCAATTTACCAATTTACCAATTGGTAATTACCAATTTACCATACTGCTAGCAGACGTTAAAATCAGCTATGCAGACGGTAAATTCTACCAGTCTTTTTTTCCGTGTAAGAACATCAACATTTTAAACAATGAGGCTCTTGCAAACTTTTGCCGTGAGCAAATAAATAGTCCATTCTGATGTAAAAACCAACAAAAAGAATCACACTAAAAAAGTCTCAAAATCAGTGACAAACTCACAAAACTGCACTATAACGGCATGATCGTAATGGCGGTTCAACGTAGGTATCATAGGAGGAATTTTTTTTTGTGTGTGGCAGAATCTTACTTCAGGCAGGAGAGGAACCAGTGAACCACCTTATAATTTGCGAAAGTTTTAAAATTATGTATGATATGCGCTATGGGGCTCTTGCAAACTTTGTCTACAGGCAAACATATATAATCCAAGCTGATGTATAACGACTAGCGAAAATCAGGAAAATCACACCAAGAAAGTCTAAAAGTCAGTAATAAACTCACATAAATGCTATAACGGCGAAGTTCGTAATGGCGCTTCAACGTAGGTATCATGGGAGATTCCTGTCTAAGTTGTCACTTCCTCTACGGAAACACAGAAAAAATGTCTCGAATTAGATAGGAATCTCCCATGATACCTGCTTCTCTTCGCCAAGCCCAATTGTGAGAGTTAATTTCGTGATTTCTTTCGCGTACTCATCGTAATTTTTACAGTTTTTTAGGCAAGAATCAACTCTTCAATCATCCGTAGCAAAAGTTTCCCGGAACCCCATTCTAATCTAAACAAAAATGTGTATATGTATAACATAACGGTAACTCAATGCTATTCATCGACCTGTACCTGTGACGTCGCGCACGTTCAATGCATCTGTAGTGAATCGTTATTTCATTGTAATGAAATTGTGATGTGTGACGAAAAATCTTTGATTTCGAATCATTCCGATTTCTCACTCTGATAACTACTCATCGTAATTTTGACAGGTTTTTAGGCAAGAATCAACTCTTCCATCATCCGTAGCAAAAGTATGCAAGAGCCCCAATAATAGAAATAAAACCAAAAAACTAGTTTAATTATTCATTTGAATGCTAATATAAAGGAGGTAACTTAATTTTCACGATAAAATCCCAACAGAATGTTTCGAAAGCAAAAATCAGAAACTTTACCTGTCCAGAAAAATCAACGTTTCGACGCAGTGTGCGACGTAGCGTCGCAAGCACGTTAAGTTGCAATAAGCCGAGTTTTGTTTATTGTTATCGCGGACCTCAACGCAACCGGCAACTGCGAGTGCAAACGCAACGCAATGGCAGAGGTGCGTCGATACTCGATGCGCGCGCAATTGTTGTTGAATTGTAACTGCTTTGTATGCACTTCGCTGTAAACTGTATAGTGTCTATGTGTATGCAGTCTGCACAAAAAAAAAAAAAAAAAAAAAAAAAAAAAAAAAAAAAAAAAAAAAAACACTTCTGATGCACCCGTCTATTCGTGGTTCATCGGTGTGAACTCGGCCTCGCTCTGAGTGAACCCTTATGACTATGACCGTAGCCAATAGGCGGAGGAGTAGACGTAGACGCCCGATGATGCCCGATGATTCAATTTGGCTCCCGAGTCCCGAGCAAAGATTACTTATACATACAGATATGGCATTAGCCATCTCGCCTGTGTTAAGTGAAAAATGGATGAAACGCCGGCCGTGATACAACCGGGCATACAGAGGGGATCATAAAGATTACAGAATTCTGGTTCGAAAAGATTACGTTTCCCACTTTTCCTGTGTTTGTTTGCGGAACTAAAACAAACACGGAACGTGAACAGTGGAACTTGGAACACGGACCAGTTTTGTAACAGACAAACATGGAAAATGTAATATTTTCTCTGTAATCTTTTGATCCCCTCTGTATGCCAGGTTGTATCACGGCCGGAGTCAACTTAACAAAATTCGGGCTAATGCCATATCTGTATGTATAAATAATCTTTGGTCCCGAGTCCCAATGATGGCTCAGATCGTGGTTGTCGGATCGCACGTAAAAGTCTATGGGGCTCTTGAAAACTTTTGCTAGGCAAATAAATAGTCCAATCTTGTGTAAAGACCAGCAAAAATCTCGAAAATCACACTAAGAAAGTCTCAAATTCAGTAATAAACTCACATAACTGCTTTAACGGCAAGATGGTAATGACGTTTCGACGCAGGTATCATGGGAGATTCCAGTCTATTATGTCACTTTCTCTACGGAAACACAGAGATATGTCTCAATTTAGATAGGAATCTCCCATGATACCTGCGTCTCTTCGCTACTAGCCCGATTCTGCGAATGAATTTCGTGATTTTTTAGTGTACTCATCGTCATTTTTACAGGATTTTATGCAAGAATCAACTCTTCAATTCCGTGTAGCAAAAGTTCGCAAGAGCCCCATTTGGTTTTCTGCCGACCCTTTGAAACTGAGCAGATTGAGCCAATCAAAATGAAATCGGTGAGTGTAAAGAAAATTGAATATGAGATATTGGCAAATACAGGGGGTGATGGGGGGAGGGGGGGGGGGGTGGTTCCGGCTCGAAAACCAAGTAGGATTGAAAAAGGGGGGAGGACAAGAAAGGAGGTAAGATTGAGAGACAAAAAAAAGGGGGGGTCACCAACTGGCGAAAATATCATCCCCTTCCCCGTTTGCGAGTGCTGGATCTGCCGATTTTTAAAAGTCGCCCTTGCTTTTGAAGCAGCAATGATGGCTTTCATGCCTTGTCTCTTGCGCATAGAACGGGGACAAACATTTTCAACACTCGTCAGTTTTTGTTTAAAAATTCACTGAAATGTCTTATTTAATTTTTTATAATTGTTGTAGTACCCTTAACCCTTCAAGGACCAGGTTGGTTCAAGAGAACACCACTCCTCCGTTTCTATACAGGGAAGGTAGTTAACTGTTTGTACTAAATCAATTTGGAATTGCCTATACGACAAAGTGAAGGCGCCCGACGAGCTTTCATTTATGGCAGTGTTTTCATCTACATTTGCGTTTATCCAGAATGAATATTGAATCAATGTGAAACAGACTTGAGGAGAAAAACGAGTATACTCGGGCTTGGCCCATAAGAGGTCAATGCCCTTAATACCCTTAGTTGGTTATAATCCCCTCTTATCCTGAAAATACTTTTTGTTTAGGGACGGATTTTTGGTCATCATAACTGATCTGGGCACAATGTTTTCCAATAAAAAGATGTGCATATCATATTTTCATTTTCTCCATAAGATTATATGTTATTCAGATGTACATTGAAATGTACTACACCATGTCTGAAAGGGTTAAACAAAGATAAGTTTCAAAACGTTCGATCTTGCGAAACGAAGAAGATTAAGTAATTGAAAAAAACTCTGTAGGTAACAATTACTTCGATGGGGGGGGGGGGGACGAGCCAGTTATTTCTCGTCATCTATGGCAACTCTGGTACAGCTATTAAGATGCTATGCTTCAATCGCGCGCGGCCGCGTGCCCACAGGTTTTGAAAACAGCATTTTCTTATTATTAGGTCTGTGTTATCTTCCTCGCTTGCACTGCGCACTGCGCCCGCGCCACCGCTTCGACACCGGCAATATAGGCATCATAGTTATTCGTTTACCATCGTGTTGTAACTTTGTAAGCACTGCACTATTTCAAACGCGTCTGTTTTAACTTCTTGGTAAGTTAATTGGTTAATGTCATCCCCCTTCCCCTCCCCCACACCTCTCCATCCCCTTGTCACCCCCCCTCTCACCCCTTCCACCCCTTACTATGACTCTCTTCCCGACGCGTCGATAATCGCAATTTGATGCAACAAAGCTGCGTAATGAGAACCCGGGAAACCTTTGACCCTTTGTCCCTTTCTTATTTCGCAATTACCGAAATGCTTCAACTATATAGAAGTATGAGAATCCCAGAGATTTGAAGAGCGCACAATTTTCCAAGAATTGTGATGGGTTTATTAACCCTTTTACTCGTTTAGTGCCTCATTCGATTATGCTCGTTTCCGTTACACTCGGGCGGGGGGGAGGGGATTTAGAGACATCTTGGGGGCAGGTACCCTTCTAGACTGAATCAACGAGTGAATGGGGCAGTTGCAAGGGTCTGAAATGCTGTGTTTTTTATAAAGAAAATGACAGCACTTGCTGAGCTAAGAGCGAAGATGCCTTTGGTTTCTCCTCAAGTCCCATTGTTCTGGAGATGAGATTTTGGCCCAAAATACATTGTTTTAAATGGGAATTCCGCGTAGTGACGTCACTACGCCCACGATTTTTTACAACTTGACACGTGTGTATCTCCGAAACGGGGACACTTCGGAAAAAAACCAAAGGCACCATTGTTCTCAGCTCATCAAATACTATCATTTTCTGTATAAAAAACACAACATTTCAGACCCTTGCAACTGCCCCATTATCGTCAAGGGTTCTGGAAGTGCAAAGTTTCGTTTAAATGCGCATTTATACTGAGTTTGAGACTTCGAGAGTCAATTTCAGAACTTTTGCCATCCCCCCCTCCCCCCAACCAATGTAATTTTCAAGTGATTTAACGCTTGAATGGGGGTAGTTGCAAGGATCTACAATGTTGTGTTTTTTTATAAAGACACTGGAAGTACTTTAAGAGCTGAAAACGAAGATGCTTTTGGTTTCTAATTTAGTCCCATTATTTCGGAGATGAGATTTTAGGCCAAAAATACATTGTTTTGAATGGGGATTTTGCGTATAGTGACGTCACTACGCACCCAATTTTATATAACTTTACACGTGTGTACTGTGCATCTCCAAAACCGAGACACTTCGGAAAAAACCAAAGGCACCATTGTTCTCAGCTCATCAAGTACTGATCATTGCCTTTCATTGGCTTAGCGTGTATGGGGCTTGGACTGCTTAGAGTGGCTGAAACCTCCCCCACCTTTTTTCAAGCCCCAAAAGCCCCCCACTTTCTTTTCGCGTGAAAAAAAGTAGAGGCAACAGTGGCTTGACTACGAAGAAGCAAAAAACAAAAGTCATCACTTTTCAAAAGCCCCCCCCCTCCCCACTTTTGACACCCACGCTACGCCTATGTTTCCTATATAAAAAAAAACACAATTTCAAACCCGTGCAACTGCCCCATTGGACCCCTTTATCTGCAACTGCGAAGTTTGGGACAGACCCATTCGTAAGTGGAAACCAGTAGCGCACCGAGAGTTTCTTCGTCTCTCCCTTTTCTCCATTTAAAAACGTATGTTAGACAAGGATGGACGAGAGGGGATAAAACCCCCTCTTTCTGTCATTTTCCTACTTATACATTCAAATGGGAAATGAGAGAGATGGAAGAGATCCTGGTTGCGCCAGTGGTGGAAACTCTCCCTAACATGGCAACCCCGGTGAGCTGCGCCCCCTTGCAGCAGCCTTGCTTGAGCCCGCGAAACCTTTCCTCAAAACTTTCTACTCAAGCGCGCGCGCGCGCGCGTGGAGGAGGCCGCGACGACCGACGCGAGCGCGCGGCGCGGTGCGGAGAAAGTCCTTTGGCTTGGTCGCGTCGGATCGGTCGTTCCCATGAATTCAATAACTTTACCCCCCCCCCCAACCACTCACTGTACAGCTCCTTCCCCCCACTCCTCCCCCCACTCCCCCCGACTCAATACTCACAACCATCACCACCATCAGTCTCGATCGATCTTCGCGCATTATCCTCCAATAGATATCATCTGCTGATTTACGCACCGTCCGCCAACAAACTGAGGCCAGCCGTGGTTGTTGGGGCCCGCGGCGGCCTTAACCCTGTTGTGGGGGAAGGATGGGGGGGCGAGGGGGGTACTCCTCGTCTCGTCTCTTTGTCGGTGACCCCCACAAATGACCGCTCATCAGCCGCACCTCATGTGGTCAGTCGCGGGTCGGAAGATAGCACGCAGTTTCCGTCATCAGATGCGTTAATTGTGTGCTGTTGTTTTTTGTTTTTGTTTTGTTTCATTGTTTCTTGTGCTAATACTTTGAAGCAGCTGGAAAGTCCGAATGATGAATGGAATTTAAGGTGTACGTTCCAGGCGGAAGTTTTTCAGACTTCAATCCGATGGACAGCGTCAATTTTCAGTAAAAGTCGAGTTTTGACGGCATTTTAAATCGAAAAAAAAGAAAAAACGCAAAATCCCAGAATCCCTTGTCTGTACCTGCGTATTTTTTTTGTTTTTTTGTTTTGTTTTTGTTTTTTTTTGTTTTTTTGTTTTTTTGTTTTTTTGTTTTTTTTTTGTTTGTTTGTTTGCTTTTTTGTTTTTTTAATGATTTTTGAGCCAAATTTGTAGAGTTAAACCGCGTTTAGGGAAATCCACTTCGTCCTAAGCTTCAGTGAGTGCGAGTGAGTGTCAGTGATCCTATGTCTGTCTGCCTCGCTCGCACTCATTGTCATTGAGGCTTTTGGTAATAATTTGCGTATTACCTAAGATCCGGTTCCATTTTTGAGTGTTTCATAGCTTGAAACTTTCAGGGTATCTTCCTGAAGTATGCTCGTAGTTGCCGACGTCCCTCAGATGTGAATTTTAAGCATCAATTAGCTAGCTTTTAAGCTTTTAAGCTATCAATTTTAGACAAAAACTGTTGACTTTCCGTGCGCTGCGACGCGAAGTGGAGTCCAAATTTCGAACTAAGCCCTGGAATCACCTTGAATAATTAAGATAATTGTATGGCACGGTAGTGGATCGCGCGGTGATAGCGATTAATCGACATTTCTTCGCCCCTCCATAAGTCATGACGAGGACAAAAAGAATTTCAGAAAATGAGAAGACTCCTTAGACTTTGACTTAGGTAGGCCACATGCAACGCTTAAATCATCGAGATAAAAGTATTGCGGGTAGCTTTCCTTCAGGTGTTGTCCGACACTGACTTATGACTATAACTAGTTTTCAATTGAGGCATTTTTCGGTAAATGAGCGTATGGCGAAAAAACGACTTTTGAGAAAAACGCGTTTGAAAGTTTAAAACGTTATAACTTAGAGACTACTGCAGATTTTTCAAAATTTGAAAGACTGGCTTGTAGAACAAACATTCAAGAAGAAATCTACTTAATTTCAAGTTTGTAGAGTGAAAATTAGTTGAGCAGTGAAAGTTCAAAGTTGAAGCGTTATACGCCCTTTTACCGAAAAACGTTTTTTTTCTCTCCCAGCCTATCCGACAAGTATTGTTTGGGTTACATTTGTGTCACAAACTTGAAGAAAAGGAAATTTTAAGAAGGAGAGATGATATTAAGGCCCTTTTGGGCTCATTTTGGCCGAAAAGGAGGGTTTCATTGTTGTCATCGGATACGGAGCCAAAAACGCAAAAAACCCACACACTGACATATCCACACACACACTGACATATCCACTGAGCTCTTATCAATATCAGATACAGATGCTATGTGAGTACAGATATCGCGAGCGCGAGCCGCTGCGAGTACCGCTCGTAAGAGGCACTGTAGCCCATAAGTTTCTGAATTCAGCCGAGGTGCGTCCATTCTAACGATTGTTTCGTGGTTATTTTCCGTTCAACATATAAATAACTTTATATCACCAGTTAGGTCACATCGTCAGGATTTCAAAAACGAGTTCTCCAAAAAAAGGGCGTAAATCGCCATACGCCCATTTACCGAAAAATGCCTCAATTTATAGTCTACGAATTAAATATTGTAAGTCGACTCCTTACATTTGGCAAGGTAGGCCACCAGCAAAGCTTCAATCCAGTGTATTAAGTACTGCAGGTTGCCTACCTAAACCAGAATCTACGGAGTCAACTGACATTATTTAGTTCGTTGCCTGTGACTGCAATCATGTTTTGAAGCGTACACTCGTGTGATTATGTTTTGAATTCATCGTCCGAGAAATAGCAACACCACTGGTCTGTAAATGAGTCAACTATAAATTACTTTCGTCATTTATGATCTGAACATGAGCTTATATATACTTTTGATCAAAAACTTTGCGTCAAAGCTTGTACCGCGCCGCGCAAGCTCGATGCAACTCGCTATATAGTTGAGCTTTATTTATGAGCCAAGGTCTTAGACCTCCGTAAATAATCAACAATGTATCAACAACAGCAATTTTATTCAAGCACGCGCGATTTACGATTTTTGCTCTCAGTTAAGTTATGCCGGAAAAGCAAGAAAGGGCTCAGCAGAAAACGGGTCGGTCTCAAACCTCAAAGTTTGGCCTGATTCTGCACAAAATAAACGGTTATTTCGTTCTTCTCGTATTTTATCCATCGTGCATTGGCGGATCCAGGAATCTATCCTTCTCTCTATTTCTGATTGGGGACCTCTTTTTTTATAGTCACCCCCGTATACCTACGCCTTCGCACACGCTTAAATTAGGATTTTCAAATTGGCATCGATGACAAAACGGCAGATGAGCCAACCGTTGCATGTTTGGTTGATGTTTCGTTCTTCAAACAACTGTGCAATTGGACGGCCCGTCAAAATGCAGATTTATATGACGATGGATGGTGTGTGGTGTGTCATCTGTTCACCAATCTATCATCAACAAAATCAATAATAAACCGCCAGTTTAGGAGCAGAGACAATATATAATAGCGACCACGCACTAGCCTTGCGCGCGGTGGCTGACTTTTTTTTCGGGGCTCAACAGAAATTAACATAGGGAGAATGAAGGAGCACCATCCAACACGGTCCATACGTTGACCGATGCAATTTCGGTGCTTCGGATTCACTAGGCAAAAATCTCAACGACGTTTCTCATCAGTCAACGTATGGACCATGTTTGCGGTGTTCTGTTGAGACCCCGGAAAAAAAAAAGTTGCCACCGCGCGCAAACATGGGCAAGATAGATAGTGCGTGGTCTCTATTATACAGGGTGTCCCAAAATTGATAGTAAATATTTTTACCACGTATTTTTGGGGCCAAAATAAGACTTTTTTTCCCTATGAACACGTGTCCGAAAATGCCCCCCCTCGGAGCTACAGCCCCCCAAAGTTTTAAAAAAAAATCGGTTTTTCTTCGATTCTAGCAACGGATCTCCGTAAAAATGGATGAAAATTGGTTTCCATGGGTAATTTTAGGCGTTCTTTCCGATTCCGGGGTCAAAAATTTCCGAAAGGGTCAAGAAAGGGGGGTTTGAGGGGGGTTCAAATTTTAAATTGAATAATTTTTTAGTGCTCCGTAAGAAAATGAGAAAAGTAGCAAGAGAATCTGATGGAACAAAACTAAAGGAACATTTTTGATCTCTTGTGTTTTTTTCATAAGACACACGGGAAACGAGTAAAATCGATTTTTCGCCGGGAGCGCACAGCCCGATAGCGCTGTTTCAGTGCCGCGTTGCGTCGAGTCGATCGTTGAGTCAGTTGAGTGCACAGAGCAGCGCTATCGGGCTGTGCGCTCCCGGCGAAAAATCGATTTTACTCGTTTCCCGTGTGTCTTATGAAAAAAACACAAGAGATCAAAAATGTTCCTTTGGTTTTGTTCCATCAGATTCTCTTGCTACTTTTCTCATTTTCTTACGGAGCACTAAAAAATTATTCAATTTAAAATTTGAACCCCCCTCAAACCCCCCTTTCTTGACCCTTTCGGAAATTTTCGACCCCGGAATCGGAAAGAACGCCTAAAATTACCCATGGAAACCAATTTTCATCCATTTTTACGGAGATCCGTTGCTATAATCGAAGAAAAACCGATTTTTTTTAAAACTTTGGGGGGCTGTAGCTCCGAGGGGGGGTATTTTCGGACACGTGTTCATAGGAAAAAAAAGTCTTATTTTGGCCCCAAAAATACGTGGTAAAAATATTTACTATCAATTTTGGGACACCCTGTATACTGTCTCTGTTTAGGAGATGTTTTGGCAAGGTTAGGTTTGAATTTTAGAAATGTCAGGTTGGCGATTCTATATACAGTTCGCGGTGGATTTCAGCTTACCGATGACACTTTGACGATCCTATACATTCAGTGGCGGATCCAGCCGTTGCGAACGGGGGGGGGGCGAATTTTGCATTTTCGCCCCTAAATGACACTCTTTTTCTTGCTTTCGCTCTTGCATTTCCCCTTCCTCTCCCCTCTTTTCCCACTTTTTGGGCCGAATTGGGCCCCTGTATCCGCCAATGTATACTTTGAGCGTGTACGAAGGCCTTATTCGCAGCTGAGTTTACTTCTACAAAAATCCATCCAACTTATATTAACGACGAATTGTTTTTCATTTATTTAGAGCAAAATTTTGCAACGTGCATCGATATCTCTTCCTTTAGAATCGATGAAAAAAAAAATAAAAAATACAATCTTCCAAAGGGGCCAACAGAACTTCCAAATAACATATACTTTTACATGAGTTTAATCGACAAGGGGGGGGGGGGGGCAAGGGGAGGGGGCAGGGGGCAGGGGGGGCGACCGGACCGATTGTTCACAAGCCGCGATACGGCTATTATGGTATCGGTTTCTGCGCAGATGTTTTATTTTATATCCCGTCCTTATTTTATTTAATATTTTTCACTTTTGATTGTGACCGGAGAAAGTTAAATCGGCGCGAATCGGTCTTGGAGTATGGACCTAACCTTGCTTGCGGTCAGGTCCGCGGACCTAATCTAACAAATTTGATCTGAAGATCTGTTCCTTCCTCCGTCTGGTCTGACCGACGCGACGTGAGATGGACATGACGATGCCCGATTAGCAATCTGATCCCTCCCCCTCCCCCCCCCCCCCCTCCCCCTCCCCCCTCATAGTGATCAAGATCATGACTCACCCACGCAAGCAAGCACGTAACCGTACCAGACGCCGGATCGCACATTGGACGAAAATGTTCGATGTTTTGGTTTCGAGTTGTTTTTCGATACTTACATCACAAAGATGCACACAATCTGTACAGACCAGAGATAACTAAGCTAAAGAGATATGGCAGAACTGCTCAAAACTGTTAATCGACTCCTACGAAGTAGGCAAACTGGCATACGATCTGGTGGACCATTTTTGTAAACAATTCTGAAAGTAACCGAAGTGCGTTCGGCTGGCAGTAAATGACTTTTGACTAAAGTTATAGTGGTTATTTTGGTGGTTAAATTTTTCCCTTGACATTTTCCATCTTATCAACGTGTTTGGAAAGCAAACAAATTCAGAAAAGTGTGTGCCTAGAATTTATTTCCACTAACAGCAGTAATAGCAATTTTTACGAAAAATGGTCCACCAGGTGGTACGCCGTATTGTATCACGGCCTATTTGAAGGCGTTTTTTACGATTGTCGATTAACGGTTTTCTAACATGGCGGGGATAGGACTTGCCATATCTCTTTAGCTTAGTAATCTCTGGTACAGACGGTTTTAGTCAACTGTTAGCCAACATCTCCCGTGACCTCTATGTATACCCATCTCTTTCTAGTTTCGAAATTCGTATACAAGGCCTTGTTCTATACGACATATTATTATCCAAATCGCGTTAAAACGCCTCGAGGAATTCATTTCAGCCAAAACATTTCAGAAAGATGTCTCTATATACGATTTTTGAAATTAGAGTGAGATGGCAGAACATGGGGATTGCGTGAGAGCGAGAGAGTCAAACTGCTTCTTTGTTTGGAACGCTCATCACCGGCAGTTACCATTACTAGTCACCATTACTAAAACCCTCTATATGCTAATTATATTAACATTTAATATTAATATTCACCTATTTTGTTATTTAAAACGGTCTTAAGGGTTGAATATTGTAACGAAAGGTTATGTAGTATAGGCTTTTTTTTTTTTTTTTTTTTTGTTTTTGCCAATATTCATCAAAATTAACTGACAATGAGCCGTACCTGAAATATTCCAATTTTTCCTTTTTGTTCAATTAAACTTTTAGGGTAGTTGAATATTCGTACTCCGCAGTGTTCATTTCGCCTAATCAGAGAATTGAAGGCACTCGATGAAACATTGTTTTTCGCATGTTAACCCTTTAAAGCACGCATTTTGGAATTTGATTTTTTTTTTTTTTTAGATTTTTTTTTTTAACCGTTCAAAAGAGGACAATTTTCTAAGACTTTTGATGGGTCACACAAATTTTTGCAAGCTGTCTATTTAAATTCCATTGAAACCCAAGTTACATAAAATGGTGCATTTATGTGTACCATTTATCGCTTGAAAGGGTTAAAAAAAAAAGTATGTATTATATGACTGTCAATGAGAGATCGAGTAACGAAGACGAAAGACTTGGGTGTGGTATTGAAAGGTTTAAACACCTGAAGCTCGGGCATTTTCTTTAGTTGACGCAGTGGCGCATGCAGTATATTTTCTATCTGTCTCGTTTCTTCTTTGAATAAACGCTTTGGTAGCGCCGACAAAACATTTGGTAGAAAAATGACCCAGCAAAAGACTTAAATTAAGTTAACCAAAGGTTCTGAAAGCCTCATTAAAGAGATTTTGCTGGGTGAACCAAAGGTTTGATTTGCTCACTAAGGTATTTTATTGCTAGGTTATTTTCTTACCAAAAGTTTTGTCAGAGATACCGAAGTTTTTTTTTTTTTTTTTTGCGTTGGACAAGGACAAAAGGAGGGGGGTTTCATCCTCTTGTCCATCCTTGTCTGTAATCTCTGTTTTAGAGGAGGCTGGAGAGAAATGTACTGTGATTTTCAAAAAAAAAGTACCCTATACTCTGTTCAGGATAAGAAGGCGGGTGAGAATTCAGGTAGTAATGCACTATTTAGCAACAGTGCGGCTATACCGGCGACTCCAACCCTTCGCAGAGGCCGTTGTTCTTCCGACTTCCCTTGGCACGGAGGATTTCCAAGAATCGGCAGACTCTAAAATTTACACACGTCCAGTAAAAATTGCGAACGGTCAAAAATACGAAAAAACGGACACAATTTTCGCCCTAAAGGGCCAAAACTCGGCGAAAATAGTCGAGTTTCAATATTAATGACTCTCAGAAATTCGTATTTTTCAGTTCGAATTAAATTCAGGATATTTCGTCAACTATCGAATTTATGAGAGTAATCAATATTCAAACTCAACTATTTTTGCCGAGTTTTAGCCCTTTAGGGTGAAAATTTCGTCCGTTTTTTCGTAATTTTTGACCGTTCGCAATTTGTACTGAACGTGTGTAAATTGTTGAGTCTGTCGGTTCTTGGAAATCCTCCGTGCCAAGAGAGAGTTCGGGCGAACAACGGCCACTGCGAAGGGTTGGAGTAGCCAGCATAGCCACACTGTTGCTAAATAGTGCATTACTACCTGAATTCTCACCCGCCTTCTTATCCTGAACAGAGTATAGTCAAAATTTTTACCATTTTAAATCCAGGCAACCTTTAAACAATTTTGCGGCTTTCAAGTATTTAAAAACTAAACAGAATGACTATTTAAAGTGCGTAATGAAAAATCGAAAATACTATTGAAAACAACAGAACAATTTAATTAAAAGAATTTCAATCAGGGTACTTTCTTTTGAAAATCACAGTACAATGTCTCATTGCGCCTCTGAGTCGACCAGAGCCGTATCCAGGGATTTGTCTTTCTTTCTCTTTGCCCATTTGATCACATGTGTTAGAAAATGACAGGAACAAGGGCTGAAGTCACGTGACAGCCCCTATACCCATCCTTTTCTAACGCATACGTTCAAATGGGCAAAGAGAGAGAAAAACATCGCCCACCGTGCGTCGTGCGGCGACCTTACCGGCAAAGCTGCGGCAGTGACCGCTGCGCACTCGGTCCGTGTTACTGACCGCTCTGCCCTGCGTTCCCTATAGCGGCTTGGGCAATTGCGACGCATTGGTATCTTCTCCTTCGTATAAAGCAATAGAAAAGTATCGATCCTAAAGTTCCAATAATCGATACTTTTACACAGGATGAAACGGAAGGAAGATCGCCATAAACTATCGTTCGCGAGCCGCCTGCCTCGCACACATTCCGTGTACGTACACGCCAATCAGCGTCGACGCCGAAGAGCGCAGATGCGGAGTACGGGGCAGTGTTCAGATCAGATCAGCCGCGCGATCAGCCGATCAGCCGGATCAGCGTGCGAATGCAAGTCTTCGAAAGTGAAAACTAGTCTCGGTAAGTATACCCAAGAGAGTAAGTACTCACAACACAACTCACAACTCGCCCCCGCCCCCTTCCGATTCACTCCTCAGGTCGGATGACCTCCCCCCCCCCCTTTTCATCACACCCCCGGCAGACCTGCTGACATTAAATCGAAAGAGCGATCGTTAGCCGAAATGTTTCTCGTTTGTTTTGTTATACTAGCTTTATCTCTATAAAATTTTCGGATTTTTTGAGTTTAAAGAGATCGCAAGTCGCTCTGTTTGGGAGCTTGCCCAAAACAGTGAGGCAATTCACCGATTAATTTGTTTCTTTGTTTTTATACTTCTCGAATCTCCTCTACATGCCACGCTACAGCTGACTCCGCGGATACAGGATTTTTTTTCTTTCTCTCACTCTTTCTCTCTCTCTCGCCATTTGAACGCATGCGTTAGAAAAGGATAGCAGAGGGGGACATCACGTGACTTTAGCTCCTTTCTCCGTCCTTTTCTAACGCACGTATCCAAATGGGAGGAGCGGGAGAGAGAGCGAGAGAGAGAGAGAGAGAGAGGGAGAGAGAGAGGGAGAGAGAGGGAGGGAGAGAGACAGAGAGACAGAGAGAGAGACAGAGAGAGAGAGAGAGAGAGAGAGAGAGAGAGAGAGAGAGAGAGGGAGAGAGAGAGAGAGAGAGACAGAGAGAGAGAGAGAGAGAGAGAGAGAGAGAGAGAGAGAGAGAGAGAGAGAGAGAGAGAGACAGAGAGAGAGAGAGAGACAGAGAGAGAGAGAGATATGGACAAATTTCTGTAATCGCCCATGGCTTACTCTCGTTAATTATCGACGCAGCGAATACGCGCGTGAACACTCGTTGATTACTTTCGTTTTTTATTCTCAGAATTAGAAACGAGTCAAAATGTCGGTCAGATGATCCGTCCAGAAGTATACTTGAAGTAAATTTGTCTCCTGTCTCCTGTCATTCTTATTTTCTATCTCATTTAATTCCTACACCCTTATGATCCCAAGATTTTTAATCATCAGATATGGTATCAGAGGTGATTTGTGACTTTCGGTGTGTACCATAACCTCCTCCATTCAAACCAAAGGGTAAACAAGAGTCGCAATTGAATGGAAGGCCTGCGTGGTCAACGCAGGTATAAAAGATCGGAAACGCGGGCTGGCCTCAGATCGGCTGTAATCGTGGTGCCAAACTGTTTTAGGCCTTATGGCTATTAACGCGGGGTTTTCGATCCGGGACGTTTATCTCGAAACCTGTGCAAAATTGCTTCTAAACAATTAATACAAGTCGATTTAGCAGAATTTTCTAAACAAATTGATAGGTCATAAGTGCCACTTTATTGCAAATTCGAAAAGACTGTCTCACTTGAAAAGTACGCACAATAGTGTGTTTACATGCTTGGCGTGTGTTTGAGTAACTCAATGACTGAGACAGTCACTATTATGTGTACTTTTCAACTGAGACAGTCTTCTCGAATTTGCAATATACTGACCGGTACTTGTGACCTATCAATTTGTTCGGGAAATTCTGCTAGATCAACTCGTATTGATTGATTACAGGCGTTTTTTTCACAGGTTTCGAGATAAACGTCCCGGAACGAAAACCCTGTGTTAATTTCCATAAGGCGGAAAATACTTTGGACCCTCGACTTCCCTCCATTTCCAGCCAATCAGAAGCCGACTCCTATCAGCATTGATCACGCTGGCTCTCAATGCAATTGCGACTCTTGTTTACTCTTTGATTTAAACCTATGGGGGGAAAAACGATGTTTGGAGGGTTCGATTGAATCTCCATGTAAGCGATAATTTTCCCAATGAGAATGAAACGATAGTTGATTGCTATTAAGACGCACTATACAATCATACTTATCTCCATTAGTAAGTGGGTTGGACAAGACATATATATTAATCTTTTCACAAAAGTATAACCCTTTCCACTCCAATGTCGAATATATTCGACAAAATAATAATTGCATTCCGCTCTAATGTCGGATCATAAGTGGCGGTAGCCACCCGGCCATATATTTCACACAAATCGGCACGAGAAAAAAATTTGAAAAAAAAACAAAAAATGTAATAAAATAAAAAAACAAATAATAAAAAAAAAAAATAATAATAATATAAAAAAAAAAAAAAAAAAAAAAAAAAAAAAAAAAATAATAAAAAAAAATAAAAATAAAAAAAAAAAAAATAATAATAAAATAATAATTAAAATTATAATAAAATTATAATAGAAAATATAGAAACGTTTGAAGAAAATATCCAAAAAAATTAAAAAAAAAATTTAAAAAGGAAAAATCTCGAGGGTGGGAAGGGATAAAATCGATGCGCGCGTTTCATATTGATTGTGAGTGATATCGAAAAAACACAGCGAAAAAGCCAACTTGGTGAGAGTGCGTAACCTACTATATGCGTTCAAATGACTAACTAGTTGCAGAACCATGTCGCAAAGCGAAACCGTCTGTGACTGCGTAAAATAGTAGGGACCGATTTTAAATGGTTTTTAATAGTTGTTAGCAATTCACGCTTAAAGGCTCGGCTTGGCTCAGAAATTCCTCACAAACGTCGCGTCAACTAGTACAAGAAAGAGTGAGAGCTAGTTTGAACAACGCTGCCAAAATTCGGACGAATTTCAAGTTGAATCCGATAACCGATAGAATAAATCTATCTCGGATACATCTGGCAACAGCTGTTTAAAACTGAGACCCAGGAGGCATACATCGTAGCAATAGCCACCCGGTACCCTACTTTAGATCGCTTATGCTCGATTACGCTTCAAACGAGTCAAAGGAGATCTGAAGTCCCCGAGGGTCAAAAATAGGGGGAGGGCACCTCACAGCAGCGTCCCCCCTCTTCCTTCATGAAATGAATTAAATGCAAGAACCAAAACTTTCACTGTGCTGCCGCCGCGCCGCGAGTAACAAGAGCCACCCGTATAGAGACAATAATTTGTAATTAAAAAGCTGAAAGTCCCCCCCCCCCACCTTCTCATTCATTAACGTGAGTGATCTGGAAAATGTGGCTTAAACAGGAGCAGATTAAAACCAAAGCCGATAAACGCCTAAGATAACGTTCTAGATGAGAAAAAAAAAAGATACATGACCAGGGTATGCAAAACGCAACACGTGTGCGTTGCGTATTGCATATACGGGCAGGATATGTTCGTTCAATTAGCTAGGGTATGCAAATGGAAACACGCGATATGCCACCCAACGAATGTATTAGTTGTGTTGCATATTGCATATCCGGGCAGGGTATGTTCGTTCATGCTAGGGTATGCAAATGCAACACGCGATATACCGTCCATTATATTGCATATCCTGACTGGGTATACACTTTTTCAAATAGCCAGGGTATGCAATCCGCAGCTTACAATAGATCATTCAACAAAGTGTGTATAGGGTAGCGTTGAGTATTGTTCATCCTGATTACTAGAGTCTAGACTAGACTATATAGGTACACTATACTCCCTTGTAGTGGCGCGGCGCGGCGCACAATGTTTCCTGGACGGAAAAAAACCCTTTTCAACAAACTCTTCAAAACTACTCAAAACTTCACAAAATCCATTCCTGAGGGTCCAAACTAATAGACTTGCACGATTTTTTTTTTAGAATTTTTGCATTTCTTTTGGTAGAAAAGCTAGGTTGTTTCGGCGGAAGTCAGACTTTCTGTTTTTTCGCTAAAAACTGGAGTAATATCGAAACCTCTGTAAAGAAGCTCTTTTAGGCTTTTTCATTGAAAATGTTCGCTCAATGGGTGAGATATAGTCTACAATTTGACATTCTACCCATAATATGGGGTAAATTTTATTTTTTCATATCCAAAGGAAATAGAATAAGCTTAGAAAATGACGTTTTCACCCGAATATGGACTTAAACTGAAAAGCCAACGAGCGTCACGGGTCTGTTGACATTTTTCGCAAGCTGAATATGTGTGCTAACAACCCTGAAAATTTGGTAACAAGATTACCCCATGCGGAAGTTACAGCGCGTTGAATATTATGAAAGTAGAATGTTGCGCGGTAGGTGATAGACATGGGCTACGGGTACAGTGCAGAGGATCCCCGGTGCTGGTGGGGGGGGGGGGGGGTCCCGCTGACGTTCCAAAGGGTTGGTGACAGGTGTACCAGGTAATTTTATGGTAATAGTAAGACCTTTCGTTCATGTTTTTAAGCAGTTTTATTCAAATCTAAAGCAAAATCTAGGTCCGATGAGGTTTTTTCCCATTCTCCGTTAGAGGGGAAACACTGTGCGGCGTAGCGTGCAATTTGGCAACAGTGTGCAGTGTCCATTTAAACCCGTGTAAACGGTCGAATGCGAAGGTGTTCACCGAACTTCCAACACGGAGAAAAAAAATTCGGTTCATATGGCACACCGAGGGTGTTTGGTTCCAGTACCCGAAGTTTTCTGTTGTGAGTACCGTACTTCAGTTAGGAGTACCGAATTGGTTCAGTAGGAACGAAATGTGAGTCATAATATTAGTCACACTTACCGAAACCTTTGGTACTCCTAACTGAAGTTCGGTACCCACAACCGAAAACTTTGGTTACTGTAACCGAACACCTCGGTGTTCCATATGAGCCGAAGTTCAGTTCTTATAACCGATTTTTTTTTTTTTTTTTTTTTTTTTTTTTTTTTTTTTTTTTTTCCCGTGAATAGTTCGATCTTTTTCACAGATTTAAATAGACGCACTACAACCTTGCTAAATGAGTCTGTTGCAAACTTTTGCTACAGCGATATAGAGTGTAAAATCTCAAGTATAATCACGTGAGAAGTCCATTGGTGGTATCATCAGAAAGTCATAAAATGCAGTATCAAACTCACGAGAGATGTTTAACTAAAACCCAAGATGGCGGTAAAATATCGAGCAACATGTGTGCACGCACCGTGAACACCCATGATGGCCAACGTTAACAACCTCACAGCATCGGAGGTTATGAGTTTGTTTGCGTTGTGATTGGTTGTGATTGATGTTGTGAGGTTGGTCGTATTGGATGTTCATGGTGGTTGCATACAGGTTGCTCGATATTTTACCGCCATCTTGGATTTCAGTTAAGTGCCTCTTGTGAGTTTGTCATTGCATTCTATGACTTTCTGCTGCCACCAATGGACTTTTCACGCGATTTTACATAAGATTGATCGCACTCTATAGCGCTGTAGCAAAAGTTTGCGACAGACGGGTTCCGGTACGACGTGATGCTCATCCAGCTCAAAAAGAGTCGAAAAATTAACATAGTCATGATAACAAATCGACTATTTTGGTCCCCACGATTCTCCGCTAGACTGCGTTTTTTGTTTTATATTTTTAGAGGTGGAAATCGAAGCGTCCTGACTGAACGAACATCGGGAATTTGGAAAGCGAGGACTTTGACAGAACCAAGCAAAGGAGATGTTGGGCATGTTGGACAACTGCAACGGAGGTCCGATTTCTAGGATACGTTGCGCACTGCGTTATCGCCGATTCCTTGCGGGTGCGTTTGTGCAACACCCCGCGCCACTGTTGCCGGATTTTGCTTTAAAAAAAAATTAAAAAAAAACAAACAAAAAAATTATATTCATTAATCTTATCTATTCAAATCAATGTGTAAGAGTTCTGAAATCTACAATTTCTCAAATCGGTGCGTCAGCTTAGAAAATATTAGCTCATAAACAGCAATATGTTTAATGCTCAGATATATACCTCAACACAGCGTTCAATAATCTTTTCGGCACCGGTGCAGTGCCCCGTGTATATAAGAATTTCAGGACTCTGCCCGGTGGCCATAAGTAATGTCAAAGGAAATAACTTTATAAGAAAAAATATCCGCTGAGAAGAAACGCCCTCAGTAAATAAAAAAACTAAGTCCATAATATTTTACTTCCCATGTAATTGTACGTCCAAATTAAGAAATGTCCAGTGACTTTTTATATTCAAATAATTTTAAGTCCAAAGTAATTTTTGGTCCTGACGACAGAACGTTTTTTAATCATTTTTAGTCCAAAGTATGTTATATCCACCATTTTATTTTGTTGAAAAATGCTGTAAGTAAAACGTAGCAATAATATTTTCTTTAGAAAAGGGTTTAAACATGAAATTACTTGAATAGTTGGACAAGACCATTGTTAATTTTTTTGTTTGTTGGATTAAAATTGCTATGGACTTTTTTTCTCATTGGAAAAGTATTGTATTGGATTTTACTTCATGTTGGGCGCAAATTGAAGTGGGCCTTTTTTCAGGTTGGACGAAAAAAGTATTGGACTTTTTTTTTACACAAGGACATTTTTGTAGCTGGACTTAATTTTCTTGAACTTTGGAGTATTAATTTGGACGTTTTTGGTCTTGGAAAATTTTTAGTGGATATTTTTTCCAAGAACCAGCTGCCCAAGTAAAACGAAAACATGAAGATTTTTGCAGCACCATCTGTCGACTTAGAGGCTTTGGAAGTGTTTTTGGAACTTTGCTGGCCTTACACATTTTTTGGTGGACATTTTTTCCCAGAACCCTCTTCCCATGTGAATCGCAAATGTGAAGATTTTTTCAGCACGATCTGCCGACTTTGAGGCTTTGAACTTGTTTATTTGGACTTTTTTTGTCTTCAACACTTTCAGAGGACTTTTTTGGGTAAAAACCCTCAACTTATGTGAATCACAAACGTGAAGGTTTTTCAACACGATCTATCGACTTTGAGACTTTGGACGTGTTTTTGGAACTTTGTTGGCTTTGCACATTTTATAGTGGACATTTTTTCCAAGAACCCTCTGCCCATGTGAATCGCAAATGTGAAGATTTTTTTCAGAACGATCTGTCAACTTTGAGGCTTTGAACGTGTTTATTTATACTTTTTTTGTCTTCAACATTTTCAGAGGACTTTTTTGGGTAAAAACCCTCAACTTTTGTGAATCGCAAACGTGAAGGTTTTTCAGCACGATCTGTCGACTTTGAGATTTTGGGCGTGTTTATTAGAACATTGTTGGACCTTGCACCTTTTTCAGTGGAAATTTTTTCCAAGAGCCCTCTGTCCATGTGAATCGCAAATGTGAAGATTTTTTCAGCACGATATGTCGACTTTGAGGCTTTGGACTTTTTTTGTCTTGAACATTTTTAGAGGACTTTTTTTTTGGTAAAAACCATCAACTTATGTGGATCGCAAACGTGAAGGTTTAACGATCAATCGATTTGAGACTTTGGGTGTGTTTATTAGAACTTTGTTGGTACTGGCACCTTTTTTAGTGGACATTTTTTCCAAGAACCCTCTGCCCAAGTAAAACGAAAACATGAAGACTTTTGCAGCACTATCTGTCAACCGTGTTCCGCGTAAACCCAACCGGACCGGTACCGGACCGAAAATATCCGGCGGCGATGGGACACGGCCTCGACTGGCTGGTCGCTGCGCTGGTCACTGCACTGCCCCACGCTGCGTCGCGCCGCGCGATGGGTGTCAGCTGACGCTTCGCCCCCCCCCCCCACCTTTAAACGGTCTCCGAACTCCCCGCCAAGCCGTAGAATCGCGACGTTGAGTTTGAGAGTGTGAGTCCGGGGTCCCAGGTCTCACTTCTTGACCCGCACAGAAAAACGCACGTCGAAGCCGCGCGTGAAACTGCCAATGCTTGCCGTGGCGTGACGCGTGCATGGTGACGGTGGGTGCGGCGCAGTGGCGTATAGCGTGCAATTTGGCAACGTTGCAGTTCGTCCATTTAATTTCATGAAAAAGATCGAAGCATTGGGTTTCGGTGAACCTTCGCATCCGACCTTTAACATGGGTTTAAATGGACAAATTACAACGTTGCCAAATTGCACGCTACGCCACTGGTGCGGCGCACGTGTATTGGATCACTCCATATTCGAGATATTTCATAGATCATAACTAGTTCCGAAGCGAAAGTTAATCACCACCCTTACAAAAGTGGACCAGTATAGTCTGGTAGCCGAGTCGGCCGGCGGTGCATCAAGTTAATGTCACTTCGAAGTTGGTGTGAGTTGATAAAGACTTCGATAAGACACTAACTAGACGTTAATTTGACTACTGGTTTTTGAAACTATCTACACACGATCCATAGTTAGAGGTCGTTTCAGAAGTGTAGGTGGACCTAAACCGACAATCTTTGGCGCTGGAACTGCTGGAAGTACACGGAAGACCGCATTCTCAGCGCTGTACTGCCTATCCTGAAAACATCGCGCAACCAGCCAACCACAACAAAACCAAATCGGACAAGATATTTATGTTTATATTTTATATTATTAATATGGATTTATAATAGGATACGATACACAGATCCGCACGGGTTTGTTTACCATAACAAACGACCTTTGATGACCGTTATAGAAGTGGCGATGTTTTCAGGATGGAGAGCGCGGCCAAAGATTATGAGTACCTTTCTTTGGTTTTTCGTTCGATCAAACAGGCTCAGCAAGCGTTGCAATGTTCAAAATGAAATTTCAACTGTAGATAAAAATCAAAGCAAATGACGGCTGATCGCACCCAAACTGTTGATAAAAAGCGCATTCGATTCATTAGAAGGCCACCTGAGTTGACCGATCTCGTAAATGCAATCGTTACCTGATTGTGAGTAAAGAGAAAATGGGTTTTAATCACGACTCACGAGCGACTCTATGTTAACGGCGCCTTCAATTCTTAAGCATACAATTTGAGTTGCTCAATCACACAAATGTGAACGCGAGGATGCCTGTACTGGATACAGTCACATATGCGATCGAACACTGGAAGCGCCTTCAACGTTTGTGCATGCAATTAGAACTTCACAGTTATTCAAGCGAACAAAATGAGGACGCGCAATGCGAGTCATGCCATCGGCGGATACTGGACTTTGTTGCTCTCTCTCTCTCTCTCTCTCTCTCTCTCTCTCTCTCTCTCTCTCTCTCTCTCTCTCCCTCCCTCTCTCTCTCCCCCCATTTGAACCCATGCGTTAGGAAAAGAGAGAACAGGGGGCAATCGCGTAACTTTAGTCCCTAAAATCCATCCTTTTCTAACGAACGCGTTCAAATGGGAAGAAGACGGAAAGAGAGAAGGAGGGGGAGAGAGGAGAGGGGGAGGAAAAATCCATGTATCCGCCCAGGATTCATGCAAGAAGGGCTCATAATACACAAGGTGCGCTCCGCTCTTTTTTTTCATAAAAAATCATCGTGAACAGTGAATTAATATTTCTAATTAAGAGCATAGCAAGCTTATAGCTACTTGTTGATCACTATTATAGTCACAGCACGCACAATAGAATCATTTAATTGATTAATGGACATAATTTATTCTGATGTAAATTCGACTAAAATGTCTGATTTGACGATCATCTTTAGTTAAAAGTTTAAATCAAATGCAATGAAGTTTTCGGTAAATCTGAAACAGTGACGTTCGCTTACCTATCTTTTGAATGCCCGTGTCCCAATTTTTCATAACGTCATACATCTGAAAAAAAAGAAACATGTTTAGCCAAAAGTAAATCATTCATATACTCTACGTTAGAAAAAACTTACAAAGATAAAATCATACGATAAATGAATGAGCACTTGAGCACTTAAATTACTTTCAAAAGGATCACATTAAACGTTAATTCTCCTACAGTACTTGGTTAATAAGTCTCCAGCGCAATTTTGCTACTAGCAAATAGAATTGTATTCGTAAGTAAAATAAACTCGGGAAACAATTTAAACTCCGAGAGGTTCAGAATCTATTCTTATACTCTGTATTATTTCTCAAAAAGAGGAATCGCAATTTTGGAGTAATACACATTAAATATGAAGGCATAATGGGTCTGTTGCAAACTTTTGCTACAACGATTAAGAGTGTTTAATCTAATGTAAAATCGCCTGAAAAGTCCATTGCTGGCATCAGATAGTCATAAAATGCAATAATAAACTCTTAAGAGGCGTTTAATGAAATCAAAGATGGCGGAGAAATATCGAGCAATTTGTATGAATGCACCACGAACATCCAAGGCTGGCCAACTTTGATAATTGGTTGTGATCAATATTGTGAGGTTGGCTCACAATATTGATCACAACCAATCACAACGCGAACAAACACATAACCTCTACCTCCAGTGAGGTTGTCAAAGTTGGCCAGCCTCGAATGTTCGTGGTGCATGCATACAAATTGCTCGATATTACTCTGCCATATTGGATTTCATTAAACGTCTCTTGCGACTTTAAAATCGCATTTTATGACTTTTTGATGCAATAAATGGACTTTTCAGGAGATTTTGCATTATATTAAACGCTCTTAATCGTTGTAGCAAAAGTTTGCAACAGACCCATTCAAAAACAAAGTCAAATTCTTCATGTTGGCGAAAGAAAGTTGAGAGAAAACTGAATATGAATTTCCCATCCAAACCTGTATTTTTCCACCATTACGCTCGCAGGGCTTTTTAGGAATGGATTTTGAATAATTTCCAACGGTCTAATCCTTTTTCTGGCATACTTATATAAAAGAAGAAAGAATAAACCATTTAATTAAAAAAAAAAAAAAAAAATTGCAACAGTCAATTGGTGAATAAATAAACAAGATCGCTTTAAAGATCACCGCAGTAATGAGAAATACTCTTTGAAGACGTTGTATTGGTTTGGAACGCCTTCAAAAAGTAGTATATGCAATTATTCCAGCTCTCCAGTATTGGTTTTGTAAGTCAAGCGTTTTGAAGGCGCTTTGATTTGAACAAATGCACGGATACAAGGATACAAAGTAACTCGTTCGAGATGTTAGCGTTGGTTCACAGACCAAATCGATTTAAGAAGAAACAGTATTAGAATATTGCTAGCAGTGGTAGATCCAGCACCAATTATGAGGTATGTTATACAGGCACACAAATCATTCAAATAACTCAACTATCTGAGCATGTAAATAAAAGATATTCCTATGGGAGCTACAATTACTAAACAAAAAGTAGAAAATCAAAAGTAATTGTATTTTCGGTTATGGAATTTAATCCGAAAGTGGGTAAGCACCAGGACTTAAGTTTCTATTAATAGGGCTGTTGCAAGGGTCTTAATTTTGGTGTTTTTTTTATTAAGAAAATGAAAGTACTTGGTGAACTGAAAACAACGATGCCAATGGTTTCTAACTTAGTTACACAGTTTTGGAGACGCGATTTTATCCACAAATACATGATTGTGAAGAAAAATTCCGCGTTATGTCACAACACACGGTTTTTTGCAATTTCAACCGTGTCTATCATCAAAACTGGGACATTTCGGAAAAAAACCAATGGCATTCATGTTCTCAACTCATCAGGTATCTTCATTTCCACAGTAAAAAAACCTCTTCAATCCCTTGCAGCAGCCCTATTTATTCTGATTTCTTTGTTTTATTCGCTAAATCAAGACCTATACCGATTTCTTGCAGGTTTGGTCCAAGTTCATAGATAGCAACAAGCTATAGCAGAAGAGAGGCTGATACATGTTATAAGTCCTATTTCATAGTGAAGCAGTATGAACAATCTGATTCTGGTTTGTTTGCCTCATTTCTATGAACCTTCAATCAAAAATTTTATTGTAATTAATTCGGTGGACATGGATTTTAAAAGAAAGAGCAAGTGTTTTAGAGTGGTGGTCTGGACATATTATATTAATGCAACTATCAACGTGAGAAACTTTTGCTTTTTTCTGTCATACGTCAGTTTTTTTTTTTTTTTTTTTTTTATCGTGCAAATCCTTCTAAAATAAACAGTTGTATCGATTTCTGTGTCCCGACGGCCATTCTAAAACACTCGAACTTCCGTTTAAAAACCAAATTCAAATGGATTTGTCACAACTTCTTCTTCTTCTTTTTTAACGTTAAAATAATGAGGCAAACAAACCCATAGCCTGAGTGAAAAATGTCCGCAAGAAATTTCCATCATGACTTCCGTGCTGCGTCAAAAGCACGTACCTCAAATCCTCTCTATTACTGACAGTGGCCTAGCGTGCAATTTGGCAACGTTGTAATGTGTCCATTAGAACCCATTAAAAAGATCGAACAATAGGGTGCTCGGTGAACGCCTTCGCATTCGACCTTTTACAAGGGTTTAAACTTTAACCCTTCAAAGACCAGGTCAGTTCAAAATAACTCCCCTGCATGATCCGTTTATTAGGAGAAGGTAGTTAACTGTTCGTACTCGAAGGAGCTGGAATTGCCTATACAAAGAATTGAAGGCGCCAGACAACGTTTTATTTTGTAAGTGTTTTCATCGATAATTACTTTTATTCGGAATGAAGACCCGAACAATATGAGATAGACTTGAGAAGAAAAACGAGAATACTCGGGCTTGGCCCATAAACGGTTAAATGGACACAATACAACGTTGCCAAATTGCACGCTACGCCACTAATTGCTACAGCTCGTAAATTGATGGAGGTTAGAGGGGGTTTTAATTATGTTAAGAAATATTTTCTGCTTACCTGCTGAGAGAAATCAAGAGAGGCGTCGGCGAGATCTTCGAGATTATCGAAAATGAGTCGATAATCTTCCTCGATGAAAAATTCAAGTCGGTGTGAGGATCCAGCGTAAACTTCTTTCGCAGAGCGGATTGCCGTCTCGAAACCCCGCTCTCTTGCGATGAGGTATTCTGTCAAACGGAAAAGCGGGTCATCGTCTGAAACAAATGAACGGAGAAAATGGGTCAAGCTCAGTCAGTAGTGTTATATACGAGACTTTCTGACAAATTACATGCGTTACGTGAAAAGAAATGGGAGAAATCGGGGGTAACTATCCGAAAAATGATAACACGTGTCAGTCGGAACCTTAAGCTGATTTTCGACGGTTAGCTTGGTATTATCGACGAATTAAAGACTGTCGCAAGATTTTCACAAGCTAAGTTCCTTTGAAACTTGAATTTGTATGACCTCCTCAAATATCCCCTAAGGGCCAGTCGCGGGGCTTTAGAAAATATCAAAAATGAAAAATTTTGGGGTCAATTCCTTATCTGACTTTTTCGTTTCAAATCATTTCCTTCAGTAGTTTTCGAGAGAAATGCCCTGTTCGGTTGGTCTGGGACACTCTGTATACAATATTACCATCAAGAGACTCAAAGAGACCACTGTCGCAAACATGCGGTGTAACGGCTCTCCCACCCCACCCGCATACTGACTTCTCGCATGTAAGGTGTGAGGAGTATGAAGAGTGGCCGAACCTGAACCTTGAAGGCTAAACTTAGCTTGCGTGAAAATATCACGAGAATCTTTAATTCGTCCATCGTACATTCTTCTCTACAGCAGTGAGAAGGAAAAACTTGTGAGGACCAAAAATGCATACTTTTTTTTATGAACTTTTGAATGATGCTAATCGTTTCTGGGTTCAATGAATCTTTAAGCATGTTTTCACACAATTTGCCCAGAGAAAGCGAGGAAAATCAAGAAAAACCCCCAAATCCCCATCAAATTTATGCATACAGCATTTTCACGGTCAAAATCCGCAAGAGCGTCAAAAAATTACATCAGAGTACAGCTACACGGAAAAAAAAACTACGGTGAAATTAACCATACGATAGCTGATTTTGGCACCTGCTAGATGTTATGGCAATGTTAACCAAAAGTATACTATGTTTTGACTAGGTACTAGGTGATGTTACCTGATTGCATGTCGAATTTACTCAAAGTATCGGTAAATGTACCATACTGCTGGTCAAGTTTACCATAACATCTAGCAGGTGCCAAAATCAGCTATCGTATGGTTAATTTCACTAATCTTTTTTTTCCGTGTATTTATGAGCATTTAAAAAAAATTGTCAAAAAGAGTTAGTTACGACAATTTTTCAATTTTTTTTTCCGAAACTTTACAACTCGTTAACTCGAAAGGGCTGAAATTTCGGACCCATGTTTATGAAAAAAAAAAAAAAAAATCTTATTTTGGCCTCAAATATATGCTGCAGAAGTTTGGCACATGAGTTTTGTTACACCCTGTATAAAAAAGTTCCATGAGCTCTGTGATAATTTTCAATGAAAAGGAAATAGCAATCACAAAAATTGCGTTAATATTATTCCAGAAGTAGATTGGATAAAATTAGTCATTTTTCAGGAAATACACGTCGTTCAATTTTGGAATCACCCCACACATAACATGCGCGGCAAAGCCCCAAAAATGATTTTTTCATGTGGACCCTCCGGAACAACGTTTTCACCAAAAATCAAAGCAACTAAATGACTTTCGTAAATTTACAGAATTTCCCTGTTTTTAACGATTGGTCCAAACTTCACCCACTTGCCTATCATCTCCGTGCCCATTTTTCTCAAAACCTTTTCAGAATGGATAATGTTTTTTGGTCGTGTCAAATAACTACAATAATTGCCGCATATGCCTGAAACATTCAATTTCCCTACATACAGGGTGTTGAAAAACTGTTCCCGAATATTTCAGGGGCGGATTATACAGGTCAAAATAAGACTTTTTTTCCCCCTATCAACATGTGTCCGCAAATGCCCCCCTTTTGAGCTATAGCCCACCACAGTTTTAAAAAATTTACGGTTTTTTTGGAATAGCGACCACTACTATGAACCAAATGTCCTAAAACTTGGTGTCTAAGGGTAATTTTATGCGTAAAATCCATTAATGACCTCAAGAAATTCAGAAATTGAGTCTGACTGTACTTTTCAAGCAATTTTGTACCTTTTACGGTACGAATTTTATGTTACGGATTAAAAATTTGAAGAATAATTACCGAAATCAGATGTGAAAAACCCTCAGAAAGATTTTTGGTCCTCTTTGTTTCTTTCGATACGACGCGTTTTAAGCGAGATAATCGCTGCACAGTGTGGAAAAGTCAGCGCTTTTACCATGAAAAGCAGCAGTGAGTAATGAGTATGCAACCCGCCTCTCCGCTGCTTCTTTGGGCCGGCCGCTATGGTAAAAGCGCTGACTTTTCTACACTGTGGAGAGATTATCTCGCTTAAAACGCGTCGTATCGAAGGAAACAAAGAGGACCAAAAATTTTTCTGAGGGTTTCTCGCATCTGATTTCGGTAATTATTCTTCAAATTTTTAATCCGTAACATAAAATTCGTGCCGTTAAAGGTACAAGATTGCGTGAAAAGTACAGTCAGACTCAATTTCTGAATTTTTCGAGGTCATTAATGGATTCTACACGTAAAATTACCGTGAAACACCAATTTTTAGGACATTTGGTTCCTAATAGTGGCCGCTATTCCAAAAAAAAAACCGTACATTTTTTAAAACTTTGGGGGGGGGGGGATATTTTTGGACACATGTTTATAGGAAAAAAAGTTCTTATTTTGACCCGTGAAATCCGCCCCTGAAATATTCGGGAACAGTTTTTCAACACCCTGTATAGAGTGGCCTAGAGCTTATCATATCGGAATAATGCGACATGCCTATACGCGACGTAACATTCTGCCCAGCGATATGAGAGTCCAGTCCACTGAGCATTATAATTTGACAGGAAGTTTTTCCTATGAGATTGATTACGTGATACTTACTACATGAAAGAATGATATGCACATAATGTAACTTAAACTGACGAAAAATGAGAATTTCTGGAATCGAGACGATTTCCGGAAGAAGGGACCATGAAAGATGAGGCATGCACTTCCGAATAAATCCTTGTGCAAACCGTGATTCTGATTCCTAGGAAGGAGCACACCTCACGTTTTATACGGATCCTTCCTCCAAAGGCCCACCGCCTCAATTGACTACTCGCCAAAAGAGAGTTAGGCATGACTGCCTGCTGACGGCGCGGCGGGCGAGAACCGCAGACAATCTTAAAGCATGGTAATGCTGAGTCGGTGAGTACTGAGTACTTTCGTTAGGAACACTGACTTGGAACATACTGAATAGCGGACTAAATGTAATTTTCTGACCGCGCAAAGCCGCCGCGGCACGACACACAGTGTTTCCTTGACGGGAAAAAAACCATTTTTACCAACATCATCAATTAAAACTCCCAAAACTTGAAAAAAAAAACATTCCTTAGGATAAAACTAATTTAACTTTTATCATGATGCATCTTAAACATGTCTATAATGCCTAAAAGAATCTTCAAAAACGTAAATAAATTTTCATCAGCAAAGGGCAACGAACTATAACGATGGAGAGGCTGATACATTCTACAAGACATAAGTCCTATCTCAAACTGTGGAGGCTCGTGCGATTTGGCAACAGTTTTTATCCCATTTAAATACATGGAAAACAATCGAAAATCGAGGAGGCTGCCAGCCTCCGCTTGAATCGATTTATTACCTAAGTTTAAGTGGGGAAAATGCATGGTTGCCAAATCTCACAGGCCGCAACTGATCTCAAAGCGTGACAGCATGGGCGATCTGAATCCGGTTTGTTTGCCTCGCTTTTTTTTTTTCACCTTAAATCAAAAGTTGTAATTAATTAAGTGGAAATTGGTTTTAAACAAAAGTGCAATTGTTTACGAGTGGCTACATATAGACACGGAATTTTAATACAACCATCAAGGTGAAATACTTTTGCTTTCTTCTGTCATACGTGTCAGTGTTTTTATCGTGCAAATCCTTCTAAAATAAACAGTTAAAAATCGATTTCTGTGTCCAGACGCCATGCTATAAAAACTCTTGCACTTTCGTTTAAAACCAATTTCAAATGTATCTGTAATAATTTTTAAGCGTGCCGTATATATACGGTGCGCTTCTTGTTTTCATTTTCATATCTAATATATAAGTCCAATGCCTTGCTTATGGCAAAACCTTGGCGGGAAAGGTTTGAAAAATTAAAAACGTGTTTTCTTAAAACTGGTTTCATTAATCGTTAATTTATTGCTGCAATCCAGGAGGTCTCGGCGTCTATTTCCTTAAAATTGTAAAAGTTTTGGTATTCCTGTTAATTTCAATAAGTTATTAAGCGTCAAAGTCGAATTCCTTCAAACGAGAATTCCATACAGGTCCAGCAACCTAAGTCATTTGTGCCAACCTATGAGTCAAAATTCAAAGGCAGGAGGGGGGTGGAAACATCTCCCGCAGGAACCCTCTTTGCCCCTCGCCTTTGGGCTCCACCGGTCACAAGATTTCTTCACGGTGCATTAAGCGGTCGTAAATGTGTCAACATCTGTTTGACGAGGGTACATCGATAAGAAGCGACGAGGTATTGATGAAGAGCGGGAGGGGTATAGAAAAGAGAGAGGCTCATTCATATCCTTAAGGTACCGTTCTAGAATTCATCCCTTTATTGTCTCGATGCAGAAAAGATTATGAATAGCAGCACTTTCCAATGTACATAGATTTACAGTATCACAGGGTAATGTAATCTTTTTTGCACGGATGCAGTAAATGGTTGAATTCTAGAACGCTACCTATGTAGACCTGTTTAGTGATGACGTCACGATCAGAATTAGTTCCAAACAAATGCTCTATCTCGCTCACTCTCGTGGATTTACCAGATCCAAATTTTCGAACGCGAATTCATGCTAGTTAACCAACAGTTTTCTCAAATTTTATTGCACCATTAGATTCCACTTGCCTTAAAGTATCTTTTCACTGTAACATAATTCCTAAAAGATCACAAGCGAATTTACAATCACAGTTATACCGAAAGACGTTCTACGTTTTGTCCTTGTCTTACTCACGGTCTCTTATGGTAGTATCACCGGCATGACACTCAATCATTCCAACTTCTCTCCGTATCGAAGCTATTGTTCGAGGTACAACACATGCCGTGATGGTGCTGATGAGCCTATATCCTAGAATTTTGTGCTCTTAAGAAACTGATAACTGTGATTGTGCATCGATGCGCGATGTTTCAAAAAGTTTGTGATAGCGGGCTCATATTTTATCACTGAGAAAAAAATGGCTGTTAAAACTGTAAGAATAGAACCATAGATGATTTCGCCTTATTTCAATCATGAGACCTATCGTTGCTGTAGTCAGCGCGCTTGAATCTACACGAATTCTGATTGTCTCTATGGAATTTCGATTATTTCTATGGGAAATAAAGCGCGGGAATATATATCCAATCGGAAAATTTTTTGAAACAATCGGAAATTTTTATAAGGGACGTGGAACCCAATGGTGTGATAAACACAACGTGTAAAGAACGTGTTGTTTACTAGCACTTGTATTTGAAAATTTGGACTGTGTTTCGTATGGGAAAACCCACGAGAGCGAGTGAGACGGAGCCTTTGTTTGGAACCAATTTTTTTCATGACGTCACACTAAACAGGTCTTTTCATCGGAAACATTTGAAATTCTGGGGGATCGGCAAATTGAAAGCCCCTCAATGAGCGTCGATGGAATCAAGGGATTTTTGAGGACATTTTTGGCGTTTTGTTGAAAAATAGGTGTTTGAAATCCAGAACACAGGGAGCCAGAGGGGTAAAATTCGCATTAATTGCTCTAAAAAGTGAGAGGGGCTGTCACGTGTCTTCCACCCCTGGACAGCTTCCTCGCTGCGGCTATGGAATTGACTCTGGAATAACTTATTTACCTATCCTAAAAAGTTCGTTGCGTGTACAAAATTTTTCACTGGAAGCTTCTTCAAATTTTGGAAACTATAGGTCCATATGGAACTTTGCTTTTCCAACACGAAAAATGATATCGACCGACGGCAACAAAAAAAAAAAAGAAATAATATGACATTGCGTTATAGTGAATAATGGCATTTTTAACTGTAAACTTTCGATACTTTTCAAGAAAATAAATGGGGAGAGGGGGGAAATTTAAAAACCACAAACCTCTTAAACCTCCACACCTACTAATCTACCCCTAGAATGCTTGATGTGTAAAGGGCACTTGAAATGGTTAGTTCTGTATATTAAAGGATTATTGTTTCATGAATTCGCAAGTGTTCCATTTATGCATATTACGTATCTACATCGTGACAATCGCAACAAGTGCTGACAGCACCTAAAACGGAAAAAAAAATAAAAAAAACTGTTTATTTTTTAGAATCACGGCTTTTCCGAATATGACACTTTTTGACTTCAAAAGAACGCAACCTCATGTTTGATCCCTGAACAAGCCGTTTAAAAGGTGGAGGGATTTAGAAATATCTATTGTCTATAGTTTATGTGGGTAGAAAAGATCGAGCCTTATCAAATAATTTTCTCTTTTCAGCTTTCAATGGGTTTGTTGCAAACTTTTGCTACAGTGCTATAGAGTTTTGATTCTGATGTAAAATTGTCTGAAAATTACATTGGCGGCATCAAATAGTCATAAAATCCACTAATAAACCAAAAAACGCATTATAAAAAACCCAAAAATGCAGTCGTAAAGCCGAACAATCTGTGCACGCGCAGCCGAACATCAGAGATAGGTGACCCATTCTCCCCTTTTTCGTTAGGGGGGGGGGGAAAAAAATATCTCTACAGTCAAACTGTGTTTTTAAAAAATGTGCATGGTCAAGATGTTGTCTTTTGCGAAGGGGGCGGGGGGGGGAAGCAAAATATCAAGAACAGGGTGTTTCAAAACTTGAGTGCCAAACTTATGGAGTGTATTTTTGGGGTCAACATACATATATAAAGACTTTATTTTCCTACATGAGTATGTGCTGCAATTGTTTCTCTTCTGAGCTAGAGCCCTCCAAAGTTTTGAAAAAAAAAAACAAAAAACAAACACAAAAAAACAACGCCTTTGACTCATCTCCTTACAGATACATCTGATCTAAATTTATTTTTTTCATAAATTTTTCACCAAACAAGCTCAATTGGACAGCACTTGTCACAAAAGAACCGAGTGACATTTTTGATAAAATTGAGTTATTGATTGATAGAGCTAGCAATACTGAATCTCGAAGCAACAAGTGCTTCTTCTGTAATAACAACTTTTCCCGTCAAAATTCCAGGTAAAAGTGAGCTGGTGAGCCTCATTGATGTCATTGTCCATATGATGAAATAAAATGAGAACTTGGTTCCTTTGGCTGATTAGGTTAAACCTTAATCCGAGTCACGTAAGGAACCAACTCCGACTTGGTTCCTTTCAGTGGCGGCTCGTGCGATTTGGCAACCATGCTTTTTTACCATTTAAACCTATGCAAAAGTATCGATATCTTGGGGGTGCATTGCACCTCCTGAAGATCGATTGTTTTACATAGGTTTAAAAGGAGGGATTCCACTGTTGCCACATTGCACGAGCCGCCACTGGTTCCTTTTATAGAATTGGGAACGGACTTAAGTCCGGATTAACGGATTTTAAAATAATCAACAGTGTAAACCAACTCTGCCGTTTGGTTTCTCTTAGAGTTTCGTTTTTCGTGATTATGCCAAAAAAAAAAAAGAAAGGAACCAAGTCACTTTAAACGCTAAAAATTAAGAACCTTTCCTACATAGTAAATTCCACTTTTCCGGTGTTGAAATGCAAAAACACAACACGGTAGTTGAATGAAATCAAAACGTAAGTAATTCCAAGTTTTTTGTTTAAATGCTAGCTCTTCAACTTTGGACTCAATTTTCTCGAGATCAGCTCCATGTTGAATGCTGTCTAATTATTATCATTGCTAGCAAAAGCATTAAAGCTGTTCAGACTTTAGTGGCACGCTTTTCCAACACCTGCGTGTTGGAATTTTCCCTGCTTTTTTTTTTTTTTTTTTTTTTTTTTTTTTTTTTTTTTTTTTTTTTTTAAATTTAAAGGTTAAAAAGTATGAGGCAAGCAAACCTAGCCTGAGTAAAAATGTACTTAAGAGATTTCAAGCATGGCTGCCTCCGCACTGCCTCAAAAACACGATTTTTATGTCTGAACGACATAGTAAGTTTGGCTGTTATGAACGTAAAACCAGGTTTTCTCATCATAAGATACCTCTTTTTCGCCCCTTTCACGGAATTTCCCAAATTTTTTGACCCGCTGATTTCAAATTTGGCTTTAGTTTTTACTCAAAACTCATACTTTTTCCATAATTTCGAATTTTTGCTAAGAAGCCTTAATTTCGAATTTACGTAAAATCTAGGCTAGTTTAATGAAAACTGAAGAATTTTTGAAATCAGCGTCTCAAAATACATGAGATAGCGATGATAAAGTGAAATTGTATTCGTAGAATTATTGTAAAACACTAAAAATTGGTAAAATTAACACTGATGGATGGTGAATGTCGCGGACACATTATGTCGTTTTTGATGCTTACTTCAAAAACACGTCCCACAAATCCTCTCTATTGGTATTCCTTGTTGTTAAACTCATATTATAGGCACTCAATAATTTCTAAAATTTTGACGGTATCAACGTATTTATGCTCCGCTCGCACGCGTTGTCAAAGTTCATGATTATATGCGTTCCGGCCCATTTTGCGGCGGGTCGCGGCTTGCGGGCGCAAGACGGCTTCTTGGTGAATTTAGACGCAGGCACAGGCACACAACACTCAACAAACACACACCGCAGTCCCTCGCTATATGCCACGTGCGCCAATCTTCTTGACATTCATGTAATCCACTTTCGTTCCGTCATACATCGCTCGAAATCGATAGATCGCATTATATCGTTTCTTGGGTTCACATTTTTACTTATTCATTCATTTATATTTTAATCCCTTTCCTCCCTCTCTGGATCATTTTCTTTTTGTTTTTTCGTTTTTTTGTTTTCGTTTTTATATTTTTCTAAGCTCGAACGGTGGAACGAAACATTTGATTTTCCCGGACATAACTTGATGAATACACGGAAAAAAAACTACGGTGAAAATAACCATACGGATACCTGATTTTGGCACCTTCTAGATGTTATGGTAATGTTAACCAGAAGTTAACAAGAAGTTAAAATACTATGTTTTGACTAGGTACTAGGTGATGTTACCTGATTGCATGTCGAATTTACTCAAAGTATCGGTAAATGTACCATGCTTCTGGTCAAGTTTACCATAACATCTAGCAGGTGCCAAAATCAGGTATCCGTATGGTTATTTTCACTGATCTTTTTTTTCCGTGTACAAATCCAAAATGGGGCTATCGCAAACTTTTACCATAGGGGATTATATTTCGAAAGAAAACTATAATGTTTTTAAAGAAAAAAACAACACCTTTTCTTAACTAGAAAAAACTATGTCTCGATCATAGCCGTGGCCAGAAATTCGACTTTCTCTCTCTTTGCCTATTTGAACGCATGAGAGGAGGGTTGTCACGTGACTTCAGCCCATGTTCATCCTTTTCTAACACATACATTCCAAAGGGACAAAGGGAGAGAAAGACAGAGTCTTAGCTATATGGTCTCGATCCAGTGTGACTCGGTTGATTTTTAGAGTGCATTTTTCCCCCTCCCGCGGTTTACGATGACGAAGTGGATTTAAGCTTTGAGAGCAAACAAACTTGGCTTGGTGTGACGTGTCCGCAGACGATCTGTTTGAAGTTGGCGGGTAATTTAAATTGAGTTTAATTGAATTTCGATTTCAACGGTTTGGGAGGCTGGAAGAGGGGATATCGAGAAAAGGCAGGGGGGAGGGTGTAGGGAAGACGGGGTGGGGGTGGTGGGGGTTCAGGGGTGGGGCGTTGCATAATTTGGATCCGTCATGCTCGCGTATTCACTCTGTGCTCGACTGCTTGGATGCGGGCGCTAGATTCTCGCGTCGGCGCGGGTGAAATGAAAATGAAAATTGGATTTTTCATTCGTGGCTAATTTGACGCGGTCGGACATAAACCTCTGCCCGGCCGCACGCAACGAACGCGTACCGGTGTCGGATTTTCACGAATAAATTAAGGAGAGCTAAGCGCAAGGATAAGAAAAACTTAATGGAATGGGGCTCTTGCTCTTGCAAGCCTTTGCTAGACAATAACAATTAAAAATAAATAATAAATAAATAATGAATGAATTTATTTGCTTAGGTCCTTTGTAACATAAAAAAAAAAAAGACTAGTAGAATTTACCATCTGCAAAGCTGATTTTGAAGTCTGCTATCAAGTATGGTGAATTTTACCATCATATGGTACCGTAAATTAAGATAACCTGTAGGTACATTTCACCACAAGGTACGTTGCATTTTCCACATGATGGTAAAATTTACCATACTTGTTAGCCGACTCCAAAATCAGCTATGCAGATGGTAAATTCTACCAGTCTTTTTTTCCCGTGAACGAATGGGGCTGCTGCACACTTTTGCTATCGACGAATTAAGGGTCCTTTAGAGTAATTAGACACCAGAGTAGTGATGCAACAATTGCAAAATAATATTTCATCAAGCGCCTTCAATTACAGGGATAGGCAAAATGAACATCTCGGAGTCGGAATATTTAAATTTGACTACCTTTTTTCGCGCCCTTTCTAGTAAAGTAGTAACCTAAATATGCATGCGGATTCTAGCGGGAATCGATTGATCACATTGGTACAAATGGCTTCACGTGACTACGAAAGCATGACTCGGAGTCGTTCGTATTAGATCGACGACTCCGAGTCTTGTAAACACGGTCACGTGACGCTGTTCTAACCAATGGGATTCATCGATTCCCCCTATCTCGTCTTGTTTCGTCTCGTCTCGTCCAAAAGAGAAGAATCAGCTTGCTAGTCGTAAAAATGTTAAGATCCAGTGGCTAAGCGTGCGACCTGGCAACGTTCCTTTCCCCCCATTTAAACACATTATAAAGGTCGAAGTGCCTGCTCATCGCCGATGACTGGACCTTTCGACTTTTTTGGTGAATTTAAATGGAGAAAATACATTGTTGCCAAATGTCATGCTTCGCCACTGATCACTGGCGCAACCAGGATAACTTCCATCTCTCTCATTTCCCATTTGAATGTATGAGTAGGAAAAGGACAGAAGGAGGGGGTTTTATCCCCTTGTCCATCCTTGTCTAACATACGTTTCTTAATGGAGAAAAGAGAGAGATGAAGAAACTCTCGGTGCGCTACTGCCACTGATAAGATCCTGCAACATAATAAAGCCCAGAAAAATGTTTCTGTCGTTCTTCAAAAATTTTTCAACAACGCCTACGCTTGGTCCCTCGAAAACATCTCAAAAATAACGACTATGGTCTTTCGTGCGAAGCGTGAGACTTAGCTGCTTGTGCTGCTATAGCTTAGCCGTAGCCAGGATATTGTCTTTCTCACTCTTAAACCATTGAAATGCATGTGTTAGAAAAGGATGGATATAGGGGCTGTCACGTGACTTCAGTCCCTGCTTCTGTCCTTTTCTAACGCATTCGTTTGAATGGGCTAAGAGAGAGAAACACAATATCCTGGCTACGGCTTTGGCTGCTAGTACCGAATAATACATCTTTCCAAGATTCTCGTCATGAACCTAGCGCGATACTCATCACCGCGCTAGATCAGTCACGTTCAAAATTTCGAGTCTCGTACTCTTGACCTAGGCGAATATCGACGTGACGGCAAGACAAGAGGACTTGCAGACTTGCCCAATATACAATTAAACAAGCAAGGAATGCGCATGCGCAGATGATGATTTTGTGCAGACGCGCGATCGGGTTGCGGCTCATGGCCCTGCGCGCGTCCTGACGAACGTGTCTGGTAGAGCTTTGATAACTTTCCCTCTCTCCAAGAACTTCGCGCAAAACGCGAAAGTGACACAAAACACAATGACGATCGAAGAGATGAGTAACAAATAATTAACAGTTTCTGTTTACCCCCTTCCGCTCCTAACTCCTATATTGCAATTGCAGCGGGTGAGTTGTGCACTGCAATGTTGTCATATAAATAGGGTGACTATTAAAACAGTTCTCACCCATCAGAAGTCAGAAGTGAGGGTGGTTGCCTTTCGATGAATTGAAGGAGCTTCTTTCGTTTTCATTACGATTTCAACCGACGAGCTCCTGGAGCAATTGAAAGGATTTATGGCGCACAAGATTATGAAACTTCAAGGAGGTAGCCACGTTGGATATCTCTTATTGTCATTTTATAAGGACTCGGAGTGTTTGCGCCTCATTATTTATTTATTTACTTACTTATTTATTTATTTATTTATTTATTTATTTATTTATTTATTTATTTATTTATTTATTTATTTATTTATTTATTTATTTATTTATTTATTTATTTATTTATTTATTTATTTATTTATTTTTTTAATTATTTACTTTTTTTTTCAACCTAAAAAAAAAAAAAAAAATCTTGAAATTGGTTTCAAATAATAAGTGTTTAAGAGTGGCTATCTGGACACAGAAATCGATATGACTGTTTCTTCTGGAAGGATTTGCACGATAAAGAAACTGGCACATGACAAGAAACAAGCAAAATTTCCTCGCCTGGATAGTCGTATTGGAATTCTGTGTCCAGATTAGCCACTCTTAAACCCTTGCACTTTCGTTTAAAACCAATTCCCACTACTACTGGCTCATTTACTACTTATACCTAGCTGTTATTATTTTTATGAATGCGGCAACACTGCCCGTTGACTGTCTAAAGAGACGAAAACAAAAACATTCTGAATCAGAAGTAATCCAGTGTCAGAACCACATGGGCGTCCATCAGTCGACGCCCCCTCGGAGGCGTTCCAGCTATGCAACCTGCTGTGCAGAGTGCAGCATTCACAGATAACAATTGACACGTTAAACACATAAAGTTGCGCAGATTTTCCCGCTTCCTTGATTTATTGATTATTTCCACCGATTGGAAATCCATACGGCCGTTAAGTATTGTTTCGGATTTCAGGGTATTTTGAATAGTTTGATTGTACTTTTATTAATGCGCGGTATCTTGGCAACTTAAACTGTATTCTTTCTAGTTTCTTGTGAGTGGGCTTTTTCATGGTGTATTAAAAAGAAGGACTATAAAAAAAAATTCTCAGGCTGTATTCTCTAACCAACTTTTGCGCCCTCATTAGAATATCTTTCGGAGGAAGAAAAGCCCTTCAGAATTGAAATGTCACGAAAAACGGCTGATGGAATGATATTGCAACCTCACTGGCGGATATAGTGGATTATCCTTCTCTCTCTCTTCTCTCTCTCTCTCTCTCTCTCTCTCTCTCTCTCTCTCTCTCTCTCTCTCTCTCTCTCTCTCTCTCTCTCTCTCTCTCTCTCTCTCCTCTCTCTCTCTCTCTCCTCTCTCTCTCTCTCTCTCTCTCTCTCTCTCTCTCTCTCTCTCTCTCTCTCTCTCTCTCTCTCTCTCTCTCTCGCTGTGTCTATTTGAACGCGTGTGTTAGAGGAGGATGGAGGAGGAGTCAAAAGTCACGTCATTGCACCTGACTGCCCCTATGATAATATGTCCTTCTCTAACACATATGCGTTTCATTGGGAGAAGAGAGAGAAGGAAAGTTCCTGGATCCGCTAAGGCAATAACTTTTGAACACAAGACTGTAAACTGTTTCTCGTTGTTCCCCGTTCAACAATGGCATCAAAATTATCAACTGAATTCCTTGAAAATTTTGGCTTTAAAATGGGGCTGTTGCAAGGGTCTGATATTGTGTGTTAAAAAAAAAAAAAAAAAAAAAAAAAAAAAAATGACAATACTTGATGAGCTGAGAACAGTGGTGGCTTCGGGGTTTTCCTTAGTGACCCGGTTTTGGAGATAAACACGTGTAAAGTTGTAAATAACCGTGTGCGTATAGAGACGTCACTGCGCGGAATTCCCATTTGAAACCGTGTATTTTGGGCAAAAATCTCAACTTCAGAACAATGGGACTTAATCAGAAACCAAAGGCAAACAAACGAAACAAACGCATTTGTGCTCATTAAGTTCTTTCATTTTCTTTATAATAAAACACCACATTTCAGACCCTTGCTGCCCCATTGTCGGAAAACAAGAACATTTGTGAGTTCAAATGATACATCAATTACATCACGCATCAGTCAACCTGATCTTTGTGAAATCGTCATGATTGTGGTATGATTCATGCCGCAAAAATTTGCGATTTTGTGCAAGTAAGCGAGGGAGAGAGAGAGAGAGAGAGAGAGAGAGAGAGAGAGAGAGAGAGAGAGAGAGAGAGAGAGAGAGAGAGAGAGAGAGAGAGAGAGAGAGAGAGAGAGAGAGAGAGAGAGAGAGAGATGAATAATGAGGCGGAAAGGAAAGAGAGTTCAAAATGAAATCCAATCTTGTGTTGAAAGTCTGGGTGGGGTCCCGGGCAGGGAATCTAGGAACAATCGTTTAGTCCTATCGAAATTTGATAAGACTATAAAAGCTCCATACCAATGGTTGACTGTTGAGGTGTCGCACTTTGTATGGAAGTATAAACATTTTAGGAAATCCAGTCATAAGTAAAAATCAAGACTATATGAACAATAAATGATAAAATAATTTAATGTATAACAACGTGAAATGAGTCTAGTCACACGTTTTTTGTTTTGTTTTGTTTTTTTTTTTTTCCAATAAATATCAAAAATTAAACATTTCTGACGTATAAATTGAGCACTATTCACGCCCAAAAAAGTTCCGAGTATCGACCTACTGTGAGCTCACCAGGAATGTTATAAAGAGAAAAGTGAGGAAAGGATCGATTACGATCGATTTATCAAAGCAATAAGCATCAATGTACGAATGGATTGACAAGTAGTGATACTTACGAGAAACAAACTTATCTTGTCATCAGCCGATATGATACAGTGATTAAACTGATATCGATCTGCACCAAACGGATTCAATAGCTGTAAGTAAAAAGTCACTGCATTCCACGGTATCAGATTCTTTCACGCGGCAAACTCTGGATCAAAATATAGATGCTCCAAGACAGTAGCGCACCGAGAGTTTCTTCATCTCTCTTTTTTCTCCATTAAAAAATTTATGTTAGACAAGGATGAAGAACGGGATAAAATCCTCTCTTTATGTCCTTTTCCTACTTATACATTCAAATGGGAAATGCGAGAGAGATGGAAGAGATCCTAGTTGCGCCAGTGCTTCAAGACACTTTGGTGGATCCAGCCCTCGCAAACGCAACGGTGAGAGGGAAGACTAGAAATCCCCAATGAGCTATAACTTTAGAGTGGCAGCGGATTGGTCCACCTTGTGCCACACACAGGGTAGAAGGAATCCCGGGAAAAAGCGGAATTTGGACGGCAGATTCCAAGGTTTGAGGTTAAGTTTTGTAGGTCGTTTCCAAGTCGTTTCCGGCGATGCCCGAGTTTGTTTACGGAACGACCGGAAACTACCTACAAAATTTAACCTCAAAATCGGTTTTTAAGGCAAGATGGCGGCGCCCTAGGTGACAACAATGAACCAGCGGAACGTTCCTTGATGTGCCACTCTAAAGTTATAGCTCATTGGAAATCCCCCACCCCTCCCCCCCCCCCGATTACCCCCCTTTCATTTCTTTCTCTCCCTCCCTCTTTCCTCTGCCTTCCCCCTCGTTTTCCCTTTTTCGGCCAAAAGGGGGGGGGGAGGGGCGATTGATGTCCAATACCCCCCCGTAACCGTTTATGCCGGACCATGGCGAGTTTTAATTTTTACATCAATGAATTTTGAGAGTTTATATTCACTATTTAAAAAGTGATGTGATCTGATATACAAGTATCATGAGCTATAAAATTACACTTATCGTTAGTATTGGTGTTCAGTAATCTTGGTATTATATAGTGCTTTACACCTTAATTTAAATAAGAAAAATTCCACAAATTCCATGCACTGATCCACTGAACGCCAGCTGCCAGCTCTCTGAGTCAATTGAGTCATGCTTTAGAGAAACCGTGTATAACGAACAACGCTATTTTTAAAAAAACGCATTTTAAAGTTTGATTGCGAGTATTTTTAATTTTAAAGTTCCGATTTGCAAAAACTGAAAGTCATTAGAAAGGCATATACTCTTGTGAATCATCATACACGCGGGTAAACTCCGTTGAGAACAGTACAGGACAGAGTTGGGCAAATATAAGAGTGTAATCGATTACACTATTACTGGGTAATCGCTAATCGTCAAACCTTTGGATGGTAATTAAATGTATTATTCACAGATAAATAGTAAAATTTCGGGACTTTTCGATTAGATCTTATTCTTCAGCAACTAATTTGAAGGGTGGCTTGTAAAAAATCAGCCCTGATTACCATAAAATCATCCTCCGAAAAAACGACGATTACGATTACTCGGTAATCGTGTAATCGATTACCACCCCCATTTGCCCAACTCCGGTACAGGAGAATAACAATAACTCAATGATATTTTATACGTGCGGTTTCTTTAGATTTTTCGGTTAGAAGCAACAAATATGAACAGCAAAGATTGCACGTTTCCTACCTCCTCTGGGATCCCACTGAGGTGTCCTGTCTTCGATCACTAGGATATCGCCCTCAAGGAGATTGACGTATGCGTGTGGATCCACTTGAGCCATGGACCCTCCAAGGCTGAGACCCAACTCTTTGATTTTGAATTCATCGATTATCCCTGAGACGAGCTGACCAATCGTTTGCTTCGCGGATCCGATCAACTGAAACAATCAACAACGAACCAAATTTCTTGAAACCAGAATTATTTTTACATGAAACAAGGAGAAATATTGCAGAGCCATATTATACATGTGAATAGAAGGGTTACATGCATACTGAAGAAAATCTATTAGCTTTAGAGTCTTTGAATTCGTTAGTTCCGGAGATTATACTAAACCTAAGAGATATGGCATTTCCTATCTCCGCCGTGTTGAAAAACTGTCGGCCGGGCTCCGTAAAAAACGCCTGCAGAATGGCCGTGATACAACGTGCTGTACGCTAGTGACCGTAAACATTGTTGTTATTCGTGTTGTTGGAAATTAGGTTAGATTCTCTGCAGCATCTAAATGTTTGTCATTTAATGGCCGATGGGATGATTAAAGTGACTTAGATTTTCAGATTCACGCACAAAATAAACTCAGAACTTCCCAAACACTTTATTAATCTTATTAATTTAGTTAGTGGTGTTGCTGTCAAACCTCATTTCAAACAACAACAGTAGTAACAATGTTTACGGTCACCGCAGCGTACATTGCATACTTCGTAGGAGTCGAACAACACTTTTGAATCGTTATGCCACATCTCTTAGGCTTAGTAATCTCTGGTTAGTTCATTGTTCCATGAAAGGAGCTACTTAGTAGTAGAGTAGTGTTTTCAGTAAGTGTGTTCCGATCACAGGTTACTGAGACTTTAGATAAGGAAGAACAGAGGAAACCGTTGAGATCCTCCAATTTTCGTTCTTATGCAACGCAATGCATTGCGTCGGTCCTGAGTCACAGCTAATAGATCAAAGCAACACAATAATTCAAAATGAAAAAAGTCAGTAAATACCTGAAAGTCAGCCACCGGCAGCAGACAATTTTTCATGCACATCTTTGCTTGTTTTTAGCTCATATTAAGGAAAATTGGCGTTAAGAACCGTTTTTTCTAATTTTGGGACGGGAGGACTGCGCAGTCTGCACCCTCCTGCCTATACTGGCCCCCACGTTTAAGCATCAAACTACACATTACAAGTAAGTTTTTACAGGCTCATACAACTGACTCATTAGATCCCTTGCACAGATACTGGGAAAGCCCCTGACAAAACTGAGCGCCAAAGATCACCTAAAATTGTTCCATCCATACAACTGTCACTTAAACAAGGTGATATCACCAACAGTTCTTCGTGATATCACCTGATGGGTCTGTTGCAAACTTTTGCTACAGCGCTAAATAGTGTACAATCTAATGTAAAATCGCCTGAAAAGTCCATTGGTGGCATCAGAAAGCCATTAAATGCAATAATAAACTCACGAGGCGTTTAATGAAATCCAAGATGGCGGCAAAATATCGAGAAATCTGTATGCATGCACCACGAACATTCAAGGATAGCCAACCTCACAATATCTATCCCAATCAATCACAACGTAAACAAACACATAACCTCTACCTCCAGTGAGGTTGTCAAAGTTGGCAATCCTTGGATGATCACGGTGCACACATTCAGATTCCTGGATATTTTGCCGCCATCTTGGATTTCAATAAGCGCCTCTTGTGAGTTTAATATTGTATTTCATGACTTTATGATGCCACCAATGGACTTTTCAGGTGATTTTACAGAGGAATGAACACTTTTTATCGCTGTAGCAAAAGTTTGCAACAAACCCATTGTGGTGACAACTATTGGAAATTTTTTCCTACGATCTTTGGCGCTCAAGTTCTACCAGGGTGGGTCTGTTGCAAACTTTTGGTACAGCTAGAGAGAGAGAGATACAATTATTTAGGTGCAATTTACTCGAAACTAACATTAGGAGCATCAAAAATTCCAAAATAGGACCCTCTCTATAACGGTACCAAAAGAATGTATGTAACAGACTCATTTCCTGACCATTATGCACCTCAGTGGCGCGGCGTAGCGTGCACTTTGGCAACGCAGAAGTTCGTCCAATTAAACCCAAGAAAAAGATCGAATTCAGGTTGACCTTCAAGTTCGACCTTTAACATGGGTTTTAATGGGGGTTGTCACATCATAAGTGGCGGTAGCCGCACAGGCCCAGTCAGAAAACGCCCCTCGGAGGGTACACCTACCGCTTATTATACACGAAACAGCTCATAACAGCGTTTTCGTGGATTTTCGAGTTCTACTCTACGCCACTGATGCATCTCAAGTTCCGGAACTATGCCAAAAATTCAATGCTCTGGATCTCTTGCACGCGGCAAGACTCAAAAAATACAATGCCTCTCAGCTACGGACCCCTAGTTCAAAGTAGGCCATTTTTGCGGATCTGCAGCATGTATGTATAGATATATATAGAGTGGTCATATCTTTGGCAGACCTAAACCGTGGCAAGCTTATTATTAGAGTCCACAGAGTGGTCACGAAGCCCGCCTCTTACGGATCCGTTCCGACACCCGAGCAACCCAACCGCGCGATGGACGCGTGTAGTCGCCGATAAGTAGATCGATGTATGATCGCGTGCAAATCTGCAGAGAGCGCCGCGCGTCGGTAATATACGACCATAACGCAGCATACAACCTTAATCGGGCCTCAGTAGCGGTTACTGTTGATTGTCGTTAGCCGCATCTTCATTGTCGTCAAGATAAACATCCAAGGAAGGAGAAGAAGAAGAAGAAGAAACAATCCAGCGCGGCAATGAACAGAGAAAGAAGAACGGAAACTATTGACAATAAGTATGAGGAAATTGATGGATACTTCTGATGATGGAACTCCCCGGTGGCGAGTGGTGGACACAAAATCGTAAGGAAGCCCCTTTGAAGAGGCAAATAAGTTTCGGGTCCCTGCGGCTAAAGGACGTCCAGAAGGCGGGCTTGCTTGTTTAGAACATAATCAAGATATCTTGAATGGATCAGATTTTTTTTTTTATTATTATTATTATCATTATTTTTTTTTCTTTCTTTCTTTCAATTTAACCGATGAATAGAATCGATGGATACTGGTAGGTCGCACGGCCGGCGCGGCACGGTAGGGCGCAAACTGATGAACGGTGCCGAGGTGGATCGTGGTCCGTAAGTAAATGATACAACGATCATATGATCGGTTTCATAAGTGATCAGCACTCAGCAGTGAGCGGCTAAGGTCACTGGGCACACATGGTTTTTGTTGAAGACTTTATTTTGGACGGTTGGCATCGCAGTCTTGCCACATGGGGCTATTCTGCCGAGTTACCGGAAAGAGCATTAAGGTCCAAATTTTGGAAATTGAGTTTTCTTCAAAATTCAATGTATTTAAGTCTGTAAAATCTATTGAGCCCGAAAGTTGAAAAAAATGCATTTTTCGCAATAGACTGTTTTAGTGGAGCGATATATCGTATCGATTGCCGTCCGAGGGCCTCTGGTTCCAAACAAACTCTGGTTCAATGTAATTTCCCCATAAGCGAACTTTTGAACGGAAATTTAGGGTAATAAATCAAACAATTTATGCGACCTTTTTGCGATTATGAATTCTACGTCCTCGAAAATGCTTCATATTGCCTGGTTCCACCCGTAAAACTGCCGGAATCAACAAGATATTACAGATTAAACGATGCGTTTGGAGGTTGGAATTACCCAAATGTTATTGTTGTTGTTGTGGAATTTGGCGGGATTTCGGGCGATTCTAACCTACAAATGCAACATTTAATCTGTAATATCTTACTGATTTCGGCAGTTTTAGTCAAGGAACCAGGCATACTCAAGCATTTTCGAGGACGTAGAATTCATAATCGCAGAAAGGTCGCATTAATTGTTTGATTTATTACCCTAAATTTCCGTTCAAAAGTTCGCTTATGGGGAAATTACATTGAACCAGAGTTTGTTTGGAACCAGAGGCCCTCGGACGGCAATCGATACGATATATCGCTCTACTAAAACAGTCTGTAATCGAGAGCTGTCGAAAAGCAGTAAGTACGTGAAAATTGCTGTTTAGTTAAGCAAGAGAGCAGTAAATCTACGTTATCACGCAAGACAACAGTAAGTCGCGCTTCAGCTTGCTCCTGTCGTGTATTTCGGCGTATTCTAGTGTCACGGAAGAGAGCAGTATGAGCGCGAACGCAGCGTCATCTACCTTGATTTTTTCCATTGGTTTTATAGGACTTATACTGCTGTCTTGCGTAACATGAAAGGAAAAACGTCATTTTTTTTTTTTTATAGTTGAAGACAAAATCTGTCGGTTTTTGATCATCTCAGCGATTTCAAACACCCTGAGTGATGTTACCTGAAAGTTTCATGAAAAACGGAGAATTTTGAACTCATTAATTTAAGGCTTGAAACTTCACAGTCAGTTTTCTCAAAATGTCGATTTTGCTCTTACTGCTCTCTTCGGTAACGCGGCAGTATATTTCATGCTTATGGTTGAGACGTCTCAATTTTCGTCCCATTGCGCGGCAATCTCATCCGTCCGCGGGGTGCACCTGCAGCGTCATCGCATCGTCGGGTGCTCCAACGTAACGCAACGCAACGCAACGCAACGCAACGCGGCGCTGCAGGACGGACGCGACCCGCAACGTAAAGCAGCGTCGCGACGCAACCAATGACCTTGACCAAACGGCCAGCGACGCGACTCGACACACACCGACGCAGGACGCGCCGGGCGATCATGAAACCCCATCTTTTGTTTCGTGGTTCCATTGACAAAAGCGACGCGACGGAAGGTACTTACCTCTGTGTGGAAAAAAAATAAAATAAAAAAAAATAAATAAACAAATAAAACGTCACCCATGAAGCTGTGACATTGGACCACCGCGCACCGTTGTACGCGCATAATGGCTTGTCCTCTGTTTGATCAGCGCAGAGATACCGCGCGCACTCCAAACGATGTGCTTCCGATGACTCTTCGGCGATTATAACCGACTATAACGAGTAAAACGACTTCAAATAAAAATGTCGGTCGAACTTCACATTACGAAAAGGAAGGTGCGAGTGGGGAAAAAAGACAAATTGAGGCAATCTCCGGGAGTGGGCTCATAAAGTCAAAGTCATAGTACCGGAAGCGCGACAAGAAATTCTCTTTACCTATCTTTTTCTCCACTGCAACACTCCGTACCGTATGTTAAAGAAGGACAGACAATGGGATGACACATCCTGATGTTTCTATCCTTTTTCTTGTTATAAACATTCAAAGGGAACATAAGATTGACGGAGGATCTTCTATAAGTCCATGCGGCACTAATAGAACATCAGGTGTGCTCGTTCTTCTTTAGAAAAAGTGTATAGCAGTTGCGGATCCAAGGGAGGGAGGAGGCTGAGGAGCTGCTGCACCCACCTACCCTAGAGCCAAATTTTTTCACTGTCTAACAAAGGATTTTCGAGGAAATTTTGGGCTTTTTGGGGAACAATTAGGTTACAGCCCCCCCACCCCCCAGGTCCTCAGTCCCTCCCTTGAAAGATTTCTGGATCCGCCACTGGTGTATAGCATAAAATAATACTTTGGGAAGTACCTGAGGCAGAATTTATACAAAACTACGTCGAATGTGCTTCCTTATGCCTCGAGTATCACAAAAATAATCTCAAAAAGTCAAATTTCACGGCAAAAATGAAAGGAAAAAAGAAAATGCAATGTTAATCAAAAGAGTAATGTTAACAAACTTCATTCTTTGTTTATTTTGTCATTTTAACTCATTTTTTGCAAGGAATATTAGAATTAAACATTTTTCTTGATATCATTTTCGTCAGCTGTCCCTTTATCCATTATATCAAACACATCAAAATTATTACTATTATTTGATACACTTACCATGGCTCAATAATTGTACACCATTTGGATGAAAAATAAAGTTTTCCCTTTTCGCCTGGGGGGAGGGGGGTCTACACGACCTTTCATTGAGGTTCAACAATTTTTCTCCCCCCCCCCCCTTGAAAATTTTTCTGCGGGCGCCCATGCTACAGTTAGAAGGGTCGATTCATGAGTAAAATCATTTGAAAATAACCTTGATTCGACAGAAAAATCCAAAATGGACTCACAAACTCAATAAATCAAATAAATGCGTTTAGTCAGAATTCCAATATGGCGAACAGTGCGAACACATAAGCAGGTCACAGTGGGAAAGTCCCGTCAAATCGAAAATTTCTATGTTGAGAACAAATGCTCTATGTTGTTCTATGTTTCTATGTTGTTTTCTATGTTTCTATGTTGAGTGATTCATCATAGAGAAAGCAGCAATTAGACGGGACTTCCGCAATCCTCATTGTGACCCGCTTATTTGTTCACCACCTTGACATTTTTTTCAACGCACTTATTGAGTTTGGGAGAATATCATGAGAGGTTTTGATACTTTCAATGTGATTTTCAGGCGATTTTTTTTTTTTTTTTTTTAAAGGTGGTGTCAAAACTCCATAACTCTTCATCAAAAGTTTGCAAAAGACCCATTCTCGTCCACAGTCAAAATTATTTTATCGCGCTTTTGTCCCGTGTAGGCAGGTACATTCTTACCAGTAAGTGTTACTGTTGTCTGCCTCGGACAAATCCTTTCCTCTGCAGCAGTGGTGGCTCGTGCAACACGGCAACAACGTATATTATCTCCATTTGTAGCTATGTAAAACAATCGATCTTTAGGAGGTGCAATTGCACCCCTAAGATATCGATACTTTTGCATAGGTTTGAATGGAAAAAAAGGATGGTTGCCACATTGCAAGAGCTGCCATACTGCTTTGAGGAAAATTTTTGGGTATTATGGCCATTGCAGTTCAAACAATAGGCATCTGAACGACCAGTTAGCTTCCTCCTATCATATATTATAGATAGATCAATAAATCACTCTCTGACATGATGTGCATCAGAGTTAACCCGTTCTCAATGAAGCAAAAAAGCTGAAACTTCACACAGTGCCAGTTACGGTCTAGCTGTAATACACGCTGGAGAGAGATAGAAGAAAAGACGAAACAGAATCATCGCCAATCGCCATTACCTAGAAACAGTATTCAGAGAACTCTATCTTATAGGATCAGGCACAACTCAGACTCGTATTACAGTGTTGTCATTTCGGAACTATTCTAGATCTTCAATCTTCATCGATACGAATTCAAATTTTGGTTTTGATTGAAAAAATCAATGGATGGTTATGATTCAGTCAATCAATGGTTTTAGAGAAGATGTCATCCCGAGAATAAAAAAATAAGTTCGTTTGTAATTCCAAACTATATCTCCCACTCTCTTGTGACTCCCATGTAAGTACTCTGCTATCTCATCCTCATCGTTAAATCTGTCAAATCGGCCCTGTAAATGATTTGACACTAGAAAGCAGTGGCGGTTCGTGAAATTTGATATATCGATGCCTGCTCCATTTAAAACTATAGAGAAGTATCGATCGTCAGGGGGTGCAATTGAAGATACTTCTCTCGAAATCGAGAAATCGATACTTTTCTATAGTTTTAAATGGAGTAGACGTCGATATATCGCATCCCACGAACCACTACTGCTAGAAAGAGATAGCTGTGCGTGAGGGTCACGGCAGAGGCGGCTCGTGCAATGTGAAAACAATGTTTTACTTCCATTTGATTTTATGTTAAACAATCGATTCGATAGGGAAGAGCTGCTTCACCAACAATCGATTGTTGTGCATGGATTGCCAAAAAAAAAAAAAAAAAAAAAAAAAAAAAAAAAAAAGTTGCCAAATTGTGTGAGCCACCACTGGGTCACGGGAGAGATCGAGAGGTAGTTGGAGCACGAAATGCTCAAACTTTATGGCATCGGCGCACCGATCGGCAACTTGTCAAAGTTGGTCACAAGTAGTTATAAACTGAGAGAAATCATTTCTTTAAAAACAAGGAAACACGTTTACTTGTGACAGTTTTCCTTGCGCGAAGTAAAGTTCTGATTACATGAGGGAGAATCACTGTGAACAGCAAGGAATCTTTTACTTGTATAGCAGCAGACATTTTCCTTGGGTTAATGGAATTCCCCTATGGAAGAAAGAATCTATGTTATTCAGGTGAACATATAAGTATTAAAGTGCACACCAGGTCTGAAAGGGTTAACTCTTGCCGGGTGCAATAGGACGTAAAATTTTGGGAATTTTTGGGTTTTTAGTTTCCGTGTAAAAGTAATTAAGTATGCCTAAGTGGTCTCTTCAATGGGTCTGTTGCAAACTTTTGCTACAACAATTAAGAGTGTTTAATCTAATGTAAAATCGCCTGAAAAGTCCATTGGTGACATCAGGAAGTCATAAAATGCACTAATAAACGCACAAGAGGCGTTTAATGAAATCCAAGATGGCGGAGAAATATCGAGCAATTTGTATGCATGCACCACGAACATCCAAGGATAGCCAACCTCACAATATCGATCACAACCAATCACAACGTAAACAAACACTCAACCTCTACCTCCAGTGAGGTTGTCAAAGTTGCCCATCCTTGGATGTTCACGGTGCATGCATACAGATTGTTCGATATTTCTCCGCCATATTGGATTTCATTAAACGCCTCTTGTGATTTTATTATTGCATTTTATGATTTTCTGATGCCACCAATAGACTTTTCAGGTGATTTTACATTGGATTAAACACTCTTAATTGTTGTAGCAAAAGTTTGCAACAGACCCATTAATTAGTATTTAAAAACAGCTCATATACTCGTAATTCGTGATTTGTATTTCTTTCTTTTTAAATGTTGATTCATTGAAAGTTCGAAGACCGGCAACATTGCTCGAAAGTATACTTGATACCAACTGAGGAATGACAACTTCTGCTCCCGTTCTTCAGATATAGGTTCAGCTCAAGTTCACACTTCACTTCCGAACGAATAAGAAGAAAAATATGTCGAATGAAATTTGATTACGTCAATAAAGTATGCCATCCTTCTCCTCCTCTCCTTTCCGTCGAATCTATGGACTGGACAGTGTAAATGAGTGCATTAAAAGCTATTGTATGAGTATACTATACACACAGAAGGAACACGGTTACCGTTATACTTATGTCTACGGTGCAATGTGTATTATAGAGTAAGAAATCGAAATGATTCGAAATCAAGGATTTTTTGTTGCACAAGATTTCATTAAAATGAAATAACGATTCATTATGGATGTATTGAACGTGACGTCACAGGTCGATAAATAGCTCTGAGCTACTGTTATACATATATAATATGTCGCAGGCAAAAAGCAATCGGCTTGCGATTCGCCTAGGCAAAGAGCAAGCCGTTTATTTATGATCAGAAAAAATTCAGATCAAGCGTAATAGTGACTTACAGAATAATTGTAACGGGGTTTACATTAGCTCATTTGAAAGCTATATTATACATACTACACGGAAAAAAAAAGATTAGTGAAAATAACCATACAGTTACCTGATTTTGGCACCTGCTAGATGTTATGGTAAACTTGACCAGCAGTATGGTACAATTACCGATACTTTGAGTAAATTCGACATGCAATCAGGTAACATCACCTAGTACCTAGTCAAAACATAGTATACTTCTGGTTAACATTACCATAACATCTAGCAGGTGCCAAAATCAGGAATCCGTATGGTTATTTTCACCGTAGTTTTTTTTCCGTGTAGTAAGCTGACGAAAATGGTAGATTTCATCAGATTAGGTTTATTTTGATTAGTTCTTCACCTACAGTGTTTTATATGAAGTGTGTTCGAATACCTGTACCAACCGCTTAAAAGTTCATAAAAAGAGGACCAGCTGAGAAAAACCTAATCTGTGGATATTAAAATATGCTCATTAGCTTATTAGCTTTTGAATGAACTAAATCAAATCTCGATATAATTATTTTGTAAGTCACCATTACGCTTGATCTGAATTTTTTCTGATCATAAATAAACAGCTTGCTCTCTGCCTAGGCAAATCGCAAGCCGATTGCAAAAATTGCTATTTGCCTGTGACGTATATATTTGTCAAGATTAGAATTGGACCAAACATCATTAGCCTCACATTTTTGGACAAAAACTTCATCGCCTACATTTTCAAGCAAAGGCAAATTGAAAAAAATTACTGTGGACGAAAATCAATGGACGCATTGTCCCGCATAACCATACATTCCAAAGAGCAAATAATTGTAACTTAATGACAATTTTCTGAACATACCTCATACTTTTACGATAGTTTAGTTTTAATGAGACTTTCAAGAAAAACTACGTCGTACTACAGTATTCGATTCTTTTAAAAACATAAATTAGCACATGTGAGATAATGAAACAAGTTGTGGAGAAATGCCTTGCATCTAACATCTTAATAGACAGTTTTAGTGCGAAATCAACGGTTAGCCATCAATCACAATAAAGCACTCATCGGTCGCAATCAGTAGCGACAAAACTCGCGTAGCGTTCCAAACTATCTCACTCACTCTCCCGTGACCCCCAGGTATACCCATCTCTTTCTAGTTTCGAAATTCGTATACAGGGCCATGTTTTACGACATATTATTATCAATATCACATTAAAATGTCTCGAGGAATTCATTTCTGCCAAAAAAAAAAGTCACAAAAAATGTCTCTACATACGATTTTTGAAATGAGAGTGTGATAGCAGTTGGCGGTTACGTGAGAGCGAGAGAGACAGTTTGTCTTCGTTTGGAACGCTGATCACCGGATGATGTCATCACCAAGTCATCAATAAAACCGTCTATTAAGGTGGTATATGAGGGTCCATAATAAATCAGGTGTGCGTTCGATACTATCGAGTAAAAGTTGAATCTCATTCAATAAATGTTTTTTTTGTACTTACAGAGCACACCAAACCGTTTTAAAGGCGTTTCGTTTATTCCTCGCATGTATATGTATCTCTACATCATCGCTTCAATTAGGCTCTCTACATACAGATATTGGTGGTTTATATTTTATTTGCTTCTTTTCAAATGCGAGGATGGATCAACTAAGTTGGAGGCATACTGCCCTCAATAAAAGTTTCATTCGCAACAAAACGTGTCAACTTTTTGGTAGCCCTTCAATTGTATAGATTTTCGCTTGCGCTTTCTTCAATTGAGACGTATATACGTCCTATGTCCAACAATATGGTGTAATTGCAAGCGCCTGAGGGTGGACGACTTCTTTCTTAACCTTTCTCAAAATAAAATTGCGATACTCTGTGATGTAGATTTGCCTGCATAAATGATCAGCAATAATAACCACTTTGCATGGGCTGGGCTCACCACTCGTATACTTTTTTCTTTTTTAGGAATGGAATCACTTTTACTAATATGATACCGCAGGTTTATTGGTCCAATGAATACATCACTCAAGTACGATCAGTGATAGCTCGTTACTATCGATATTCGTCTCTCTTCCATCTGAGCCCATATAAAATAATCGATTATTTGGAGTCTTAATCCTCTGAGGATCGATTGTTTTCTGTGAGTCTTAATCCTCTGGGGATCGATTGTTTTCCGTAGGTGTATTTTTTCTTTTTTAGGAATGGAACCACTTTTACTGACATGATACCGCACGGTTATTCCACTCAAATACAGTCACTGATAGCTCATTACTATCGATATTCGTTTCTCTTCCATCTGAGCACATATGAAATGATCGATTATTTGGAGTCTTAATCCTCTGAGGATCGATTGTTTTCTGTGAGTCTTAATCCTCTGGGGATCGATTGTTTTCCATAGTTGTATTTTTTCTTTTTTAGGAATGGAACCACTTTTACTAACATGATACCGCACGGTTATTCCACTCAAGTACAGTCACCGATAGCTCATTACTATCGATATTAGGTTTCTCTTCCATCTGAGCACATATGAAATGATCGATTATTTGGAGGCTCAATCCTCTGTGTATCAATTTTTTCCCGTAGATTTATATATGAAGGAGATATCGAGCCGCATGTCGCAACGCAATCCAAGTTGCTATATCCAGTGAAAAATATCAAAATATCCGAATTTTTCCCATTGTAAGTCAGTGACGGAAACTCCACCGTTTGAGAAAATATTACAGATGCGAGTATTTTAGTGCATCACAGTCATGCACTGAATTGTACTATGCAATATTTTGATTAATCGGTGGAATCATCGGTAAATTGAAAAATGCTATACTATCCTATTGATAAATTATCTCCAATATTATAAGGTAAGTCTTATCTTATCATAATATTCCTAATGTTCAATTATAGGTACCTAATGATAATTTTGAAAGGTTCCTCTTATTTAGCAAAGACTGTCCCCTTTTTTCTTTTCCTTCGTTGTTTTTTCAGTCGTCAAGCGAAATTTTTGATTTGAAAATGTCGATCGAGTGATCGATTAAACTTTAATTTTTGGACAAAAAATATTGAGCTTCAATTTTTACTTTGGACACAGCTTCAAATTTGGACATATCCCCTCTTTTGGACACACCTCTTTTAGACATAAATTCGTTCGGACATTTTAAAACCTTCTGGGCAAAATATTTGAAAGTACAAAATTTGTAACAGGTGAATAACATTTTGTATACTCCTAAGTTGTGGTATAAAAAAATTGGACGAACTGTCCTGAAACCGAATTCACATGATGCATGGAAAAAAAATAAGTTGGAGATAATGAAACACTGGAATGCAAAAGTGCCTCTATCTCTTGTAGGTATCCAACGCCTCAATCTCACTTTGCCACGGCACTTCTCACACTACTGCCATACTGTGCTAACAATAATACACATAGAGCTTTTTGTAAATGAACAAAAATATAGATCCTATTCCAATGATTTGTCCTTATTCAGCTATGCATTTATTGATTTATTCTATTTAGGATTTATTACTCATAAAGATATCACCTGACTCCTAGATTCATTTCACGTAGGTATGGTTAAAAGTAGTAAACCGGCTCAATAAATAATACGTATGCTTGCCTGAAATGGTTCTCATTGTTGTAAAGCGCGGGGACTTTTTTTTTCTTCAGTGAAGAATCGCTTATTTGCTGTGTTTTATGATGAAATTAAAGTGTCGTAATTTTGAGCGAAACAAGAATTCGTCGAATTAACACCTGTTGTTCATGTTATACCCCGATCGATCTCAGATGTGGATTGAAAGGAAAATATCATTCATTAGTTCTGAGAGTCCAATAAGTGAAAGTTGTACGATCACGGTGGTGACCTTTGATGCGTGTATTGTGATTCTACAGGCACTTGTTATTGAAACCATTGTAAATTAAATGGTTACAGACTTTGCCAAGACCCTGTGCTGCCGTTCGTAAATATTAAAATGACATTTTTTTTTTTTAATTCATCGATGATTCCACCGGTTGAGAAAAGATTACAAGGTTCAGTTCTGCTCATGACAATAATGCACGGAAAACTTGCATCGGTAATCTTTCCTCAATCGGTGCAATCGCCGTTAAATTATTGAATGGGGCTATTGCACACTTTTGCTATAAGCGATCTAATAGTCGATTATGGCGTAGAATCCTCAAGAAATAACGATGGCGGCACTAAAAACTTCCAAAATCCACTCCTAAACTCAATAAACGCAGTTATTTGCGCGAGCGTAATGGTGGCCGAAGGCACTAACAATGGGAGATTCCCATCTTAATTTCGTCACTCTTTCGATGCTGACAAGGATGATTCACAGAGTAAATAGTAATCAGAGTGATGATCCACATCGGATGAATGGTGCCGCAACACCTAGTGACACCGGTGTCAAATAAAAGTCGTCTCTTATTGGTCACTTCTTGATGGAGTTTCAGAATTGTCAGATGGGAATCTCCCATTGTTAGTGCCTTCGGCCACCATTACGCTCGCGCAAATAACTGCGTTTATTGAGTTTAGGAGTGGATTTTGGAAGTTTTTAGTGCCGCCATCGTTACTTTTTGAGTTTTTTACGCCATAACCGACTATTAAATAGCTTATAGCAAAAGTGTGCAATAGCCCCATTAAATGCAAGGTTTTTTTCAAGTCATCGACGACTCAACCAGTTGAGATTATTATTATACAGTTCAGTTCAGTGTATGACTGAAACGCACGAAAATACTAGCTTCTTTTTAATCTTTTCTCAACTGGTTGAGTAGTAGATGACTTGAAAAAAACATGCGGTTAATTTAATAATTTAGCGGCGATTGCGCCGATTAAGAAAATATTAAAGATGCGAGTATTTATGTAGAAAACGGCGGATCCAGGAATCTGTTCTTCTCTAGCTCTCTTCTCCCATTAGAACGTGTGTGTTAGAATGAGACAGATTCGGGGGCAGTCACGTGATTTTCTCTCCCTCCTCTATCCTTTTCTAACACATGTGTTCTAATGGGAAAATAGAGAGAAAGGCAATTTCCTATGGATCCACTAGAGGGTGATTCATACTTTTCGTATAAGAATTCATCTCAGCAGATATTATTTAGTAATCAAATAATCAAAAGTGCGTTATGGGTATAACCAGTTGCGGTTTTATTTAACATCAGCTGATCGCTTAATCGATCAGTTCGTCTTTATCACGACTGATTGCAATGCAGCGGTGCAGCTTTTGAGAACAAAAAGAATCTGCGGGCCGATCATTTACTTTATCGTTAAACCGATCGTTAAAACTGTCTCCGAGTGATGCTATTGGTCGAAAATTGTAAAACTTGGCTGTTGCAGGTTGCTATGGTAACCATCGTTAAGAGTCTCGTTTCATAAAGGCTGTTTATGAGTAACCTTTAAAAAACGGACATTATAACGATGGTTACCATAGCAACGGCTAAGTTTTACAATATTCGACCAATAGAATCACTCATACGTAGTCTTAACGATCGGTTTAACGATGAAGTAAATGATCAGCCCGCTGACATTATTTGATTCCTCTGTCTATCATTGTAACAAAAGATTGATAGATCAGTTGATTGATTGATTTATAGAGCATTTTTTTTTATTATTATTATTTATTTAAATAATCACCTATATTTCTATCAATTTATTAATGTGGTATAAACGAAGACCAAGAATTGTCCAATTTACGTGCTTGCACGTCACAGCCAAGACTTCTGAAACGTGAATCAAGACAAAAACGAGACCTTAATTTTCTAGAAAATTGAGTCTGCATCTGACCTAGTAGCCGCAGTCTGACGTTGACATGACATAGAACGAGGTGCTAATGAATTAATTTAGTCAGGCATTCTTAAGTAGCTCATGATGAGTACAAGTGCGAGAAACAAGTAGTTTTTTCCTTTTTGTTATTTTTTTTTTTTTTATTTTACTTCTTTTTTCTTCACTCATTTTCAGCAATTTGTCCGAAACGGAGAAAGCTCGTCGGTAGACTTTCGAAGCAGATGTTGACATTGACCGCTAGTAATGGGAAAGAAAGTAGAAAACCGGAAATGGGGCTTCACTTCCGATTTAGAAATAGCGGAGACTTTAGCGTTTCAACAAAGCAACTGCAGTTCTGTGCATGAAAAAAAAAGGAGTATATAGTTGACTGAGGATGGATGAATGGACGGCAGTGGAGGTCGACGGGGTATGGTTTTTAACACGGGAGGCTCGAGGCGCACATAGGTATGATTCATGTGATTTTTCGACAATATTGTATACTGTGACTTTCAAAAGAAAGTACCCTGATCAAAATTTTTACTCCTTCGAATATCGGTAAGTTTTGAGCAACATTTTGTGACTTGAGTGTTCAAGGGCGTAGCTGAATGCCCATTTGAGAGTACGTCTTGAAAAATCGTAAATCCGATTAAAAACGACGGAAAAATTAAACAATGAGAATTTTGACCAGATACTTTTTTTTTTGAATCACTGTTGTAACGTTTTGTTGAATGGTCAGAATTTTAATTATAACTTCCCGAAAGAAAATATGGTAGTTTTTGAAAAATCGCCAATTCCAATGAAAACGACGGAAAAATTAAACAATGAGAATTTTGACCAGATACTTTTTTTTTTGAATCACTGTTGTAACGTTTTTGTTGAAAATGGTCAGAATTTTAATTATAACTTCCCGAAAGAAAATATGGTAGTTTTTGAAAAATCGCCAATTCCAATGAAAACGACGGAAAAATGTAACAATGAGAATTTTGACCACATACTTTTTTTTTGAATCGCACGGTTGAAATGTTTCTGCTGAAAATAGTCAGACTTTTAATTATAACTTCCCGAAAGAAAATATGGTAGTTTTTGAAAAATCGCCAATTCGAATGAAGACGACGGAAAAATGTAACAATGAGAATTTTGACCACATACTTTTTTTTTGAATCGCACGGTTGAAATGTTTCTGCTGAAAATGGTCAGAATTTTAATTATAACTTCCCGTAAGAAATTGTGGTAGTTTTTGAAAAATCGCCAATTCGAATAAAAACGACGGAAAAATGTAACAATGAGAATTTTGACCACATAGTTTTTTTGAATCGCACGGTTGAAATGTTTCTGCTGAAAAAGGTCAGAATTTAATTATAACTTCCCGTAAGAAATTGTGGTAGTTTTTGAAAAATCGCCAATGCGAATAAAAACGACGGAAAAATGTAACAATGAGAATTTTGACCACATACTTTTTTTTGAATCGCACGGTTGAAATGTTTCTGCTGAAAATGGTCAGAATTTTAATTATAACTTCCCGTAAGAAATTATCGTAGTTTTTAGGAAAATTCTGATCTTTTTGATTAGTTGGCTGGAAATTATGTCATTTGATAACAAAATAATCCAGTCACAGCTCTTGCAATTGGGTAACAATGTATTTGCTCCATTCACTGGCGCAACCAGGATATCTTCCATCTCTCTCATTTCCCATTTGAATGTTTAAGTAGGAAAAGGACAGAAGGAGGGGGTTTTATCCCCTTGTCCATCCTTGTCTAACATACGTTTTTTAATGGAGAAAAGAGAGAGATGAAGAAACTCTCGGTGCGCTACTGGCTCCATTTGAATTTATGTTCAACAATCGATAGTTGGTGAAGCACTGTTTCAATTCCGAATCCATTGTTTTACACACAATCAAATGGAGGGATAACATTGTTACCATGCAAATTTCACGAGCCACCGCTGGAATAATCTCGTGAAATATGTCCAGAATAATACTAGAAAGAACTAGAATTTCTTCTCAGAAACTTTTAATTAGAATTCTGGTCATTTTTAGTGGAACATTTTTCTCCGTATACTTTCCATCCTTACGTTAAAAAAAAATAGACCCATATTTGAAGTAATAGCTCGTTAAAATTAGTCAAACATATTGCTAGTTTAGAAAATAACAGCAATACATTTTGCTTACAATATATATATATTTTTTTTTTAATTATAAGTGTAATATAAAAGGTTTAAATAACCTTAAATAATTCATGTATGATACTAAATAGTTATATAATTATTTAAATATGTTGAATAAAATATAAAATTAATAATATAAATATTCTATACAGCTGTCTAAATGAATTAATTATATTTGTTAGTTAGTATTTCATAAAATGCAATTTTTGCAATAAGTGAAGTTTTCTGTTTTTTTTTTTTTTTTTTTTTTTTTTTTTTTGCAATTCAAACAATAATTCATTTTCTGCAATTTTAACAATAATTTTTTTTCTGCGTGAACGAGTGTCCGGAGATTCCTGTATTTCGTTACTCTGTGTGCGGCGAGTGCGAGAAACGATTCGCGATTCTTAGAGAAACGAAACGAGCGTTCTTAATGATTTATAAAAGCACTTTACGCGTATACGCGTAGTCCTGTATAGAGTGTATAGGTACGCGTATAAACCTACGAGTAAATACGGTAAGTAAATTAATAATGAATGAAGTCAGCTGTTCTTGTCTACTTTTTTTCATAATGAATGAACCCGCGTTGTCAACCGATAGGAGGCAGAAAGTGAAGTCACTGATCCACACCGGCCGCGGGTTGCGGAGAATTTTCTCCCACACTGATGATCGACTGTTCGACTCGCGCGATCAACTGACGGATCGAAAAATAAAAAAATACGACTTATTCAGCAGGAAGAGCTTGTTCAGATTCAGAGATTCTACGGTTGTTAATTTTTTTTCACCTCGTGGTTTTATTAATCTAATTTAATCCTTCCCTTTTATCTACAAGTGGCTGACGTAGATTCAGAACTGCAAAGGAACAAAAGCCAAGTGAATCCACAAAAAAAAAAAACAAAACAAAAAAACAAAAACAAAAAAAACAAAAAAAAAAGTTAATCAAGTCAGTTATTTTCATTAAAACTATCAAAATAAGGATGAGTTTATAATTGGAGACTTCAACGTTGCGTTAAGAAAGTGAACCGCCATTTCAAATCCTGAAACTGGTGGGCTTTTTATTTTGTTTAAAGTGGTTTATTGGCATTAATCCCTTGTTGGGCCTACAATAACCACCGTGGATCTTGTTTGTCGTGTTAAGGGGGGGGGGGGGGAGTGAACATTCATTCCTTCCCGAAGTGGATGAGTCATCTTTTTGGAGGATTCCCTGGTAAAAATGACGACTATAACCGTTCCAAAAACGACTATAAACATAGTTGGCCAACTATAGATTATAGTCGGCAACTATGTTTATAGTCGTTTTTGGAATTGTCGTATAGTCGTCATTTTTACCAGGGTTTGCACGATAAAGAAACTGGTGCACGAAAGAAACAAGCCAACTTTTTCACCTGGATACAGTTGTTTTAGAATTATGTGTCCAGTTATCACTCTAAAACATGAAACTCATGAAAACAGCTGAAAGACACGAAGAAAAACTAGTAGACCATCCTAACCCCATCATTGACGTACTGCTCGATAATGAGAATCTGATCAGGAGATTAAAACGTCAAAAACCGTTTGAATTTTCTTCAGGTCGCTTTCTGAAAGGATAAAATGTAAAAAATGTATATTTATTGAATTCATGTTACTTTTCAACATAAATTATAACCAAGCAATTGGCAAAACTACGTTGTCAACTGTGTGAAGTTATTTAAATTAATAGATAGAACAATGTCAAATATTCGCTTGTTTTGCGAATAGGTGCAGGGTTGAGTAAGTGCAATACACACACAAATAAAAAAATAAATAAATAATAAATAAATAAATAAATAAATAAATAAATAAATAATAATTAATAAATACAAAAACAAATAAAAAAAAATCACTACAACATTTGCTTTTTCATTTAAAACCAATTTTCACTTAATTTCGATTTCAAAATTGATATTAGATTACAAAAATAAGGGAAACAAACCAAAATCAGGTAGCTCATGCTGCTTCACTTTATAGGTATAGGCTTTATAACATGTATTAGCCCCTCTATACTCAAAATACTTGAGTTCAAGCTCCAGTTTTCGATGATATACATAACCTTGAAACTTCTTTGGAAAAATAAACAATAAGTTTTCGTGCTTGGAAAAATCTTAGTTCGATGTGGACCGCATTTCGCGGAAGGCGGGCGAAGCGATTATAGTGAGATCAAGCGCGTCGAAAATCTCCAAGTTCAGACAAAAAAAAAAAAAAACGCCCGTTCCGTTCCCTCCTCATTCCGTGATCCGTTCATCCTTCGTTCCTGGTTCCGGCAGCCGCGTATAGTGAGCAAAAGTGAACTTACACTCGATTTCCATGAACAATAGTCTCCTTGTTGTCGCGCTTTGGCCTCCAGTTTGACCGGTCGAACTAAACAACAGTGTTGCCAAATTCATTGGCTGAGGACGTTTTTTCGAATTCATCACAGTAGTATACTCATTACTCATCCTATAAAGTAGCGAAACCACAGAATACCCTAATCAGAACGGAAACTCTAATTCATTTTGAAACATTTTTTACTTCGGGCCGCCGCCATGTTCGAAAGTGAGCATCTTCGGCAATCTTCGGCAGATCTTCGGCAACTGGCCGAGTTGTGATTGGTTGCGTATAGCCTGAAAAAGCATGTCCGCCATCTTGAGAAGTGAGTAGGCACAGTTGCCAGTTTGTGCCAGTAAATTCCAAATCTTGTTTCCATTTGCTCTTATGGGATTTTCCGTTCTGATTAGAGTATTCTGTGGCGAAACTCTATATACCTAAGAGCGCTTTGGCGATTGTCGTTTTTCAATGTAATCAAATGGGAAAACTGAGTTGTTATCCTCCGACTAGTTGGGGGCGCCACTGTCGCGTCTAATGCAAATCAAATGGAAGATGTTAGTGTTAACCTCCGGTCACCAGAAGGCATTTGCCGTTTTTCTAACATTGAATTTCGCTACTGTGTAAGATAGGTATATACTGTGGAATTCATGGCCCAAAAATGTTTATGACGGACGGTCCTTAATGGCGGTTCGACGCAGGTATCATGGGAGATGCCTGTCTATTATGTCACTTTCTCTACAGAAACACAGAGATATATCTCAATTTAGATAGGAATCTCCCATGATACCTGCGTCTCTCCCCCACACGGAAAAAAAAGATTAGTGAAAATAACCATACGGATACCTGATTTTGGCACCTGCTAGATGTTATGGTAAACTTGATCAGAAGTATGGTACATTTACCGATACTTTGAGTAAATTCGACATGCAATCAGGTAACATCACCTAGTACCTAGTCAAAACATAGTATACTTATGGTTAACATTACCATAACATCTAGCAGGTGCCAAAATCAGGTATCCGTATGGTTATTTTCACTGTAGTTTTTTTCCCGTGCATTAAGCCCGATTCTTACAGTGAATTTCGTGATTTTTAATGTACTCTTCGTCATTTTTACAGGTTTTTATGCAACAATGAACTCTTCAATCCCCTATAGCAAAAATTTGCAAGAGCCCCATTGCGCTTTAAGTTCACTTACGCACATTTGCTCTGTTAAAATGCATAGTTTTTAAAGAGTTCGCGAAAACGCGCACATAGATTATTTGTGCGCTGTTATACATTAGAATTTTCGCTCATAGTGTACGACGTGTACGTATAAGATGTATAAATCCGAAACAGACTCATTGACGGGAAATTCGGTACAAAAGTTCCTAAAATGGCAACGTTCAAATTCCTACAAATTAGCTTCGTTTGACTTTCGGCTTAGCTTAGGGCCTTGTCGTTGCGTAGCGCACACTGGATGGGAATGAGATGACCGGTTCTCTTTTTTCTTCAGCAACGACAAAACGCGACGCTGCGACGCTCTTGAGAGGAACAAGTTTACCAACTTTCTTATAATATTATTTGTAGACAGCATGCTAAATTCTTCACTTCCCCTCTGTCTGGCTGTCAAAAATCAACGGTTACGTGGAGCGAAAGAAAAAAGAAGAATTTAGTCTAAAAACGGAAATAAAGTTACGATTAGAATGATGCAACCATCTGCGATTCTCAATAAATCGTATAAATCACGCGATCGTTAATCATCGTTTTTTTTTTTTTTTTTTTTTTTTTTACGTTTTGGATGTATCTTAGCCTTAAAGAAACACCAGTTTAGAAATTTGGTGATAGGTTCCAGGTATCCTATACCATACAAACAAATACCAATTCAACATTAAATCTTTCAAAATCTGTGTTTCTGTCTTTTGCAATTAACAATTTTATTTAAGATAGGACTCAGTATGATGATTCATGATGATCCTAGACCAACGAGTAACGAGTAGAGGCTGATACATGTTCAAGTCCTATCCAGTGGCGCACCGAGAATTTCCTCATCTCTCTCTTTTCGCCATTAAAAAACGTATGTTAGACAAGGATGGACAAGGGGATAAAACCCCCTCTTTCTGTCCTTTTCCTACTTATACATTCAAATAGGAAATGAGAGAGATGGAAGAGATCCTGGTTGCGCCAGTGGTCCTATCCCAAAAAGTAACAGCATAGACAATCTGATTCTGGTTTGTTTGCCTCATGTTAGTTAACCTTCCGTCAGAAATTGTAATTAATTCAGTGGAAATTGGTTTTAAAAGAAAGTGCAAGTGTTTTAACGTGGCTATCTGGGCTGGGCACAGAATTCCTATTCACGTGAGAAAATTTTGCTTGTTTCTATCATCCATCAGTTTATACTTACGGTGCAAATCCTTCCAAAAGAAGTTAAAGTTATATCAATTTCTGTGTACCATTGCCACTCTAAAATATTTGCTCTCTTGTTTAAAACCAATTTTAAATGGATTCGTGCATAGTTATTACAATCGAGACATTAGAATAATTTTTTTTTAAATCTATTTATAAGGTACTTGGCGCATTGTTGGAATGAGAACGGTGGCGGCTCGTGCGATTTGGCAACCATGCAATTTTTCCATTTAAACTTAGGTAAAAGAATCGATTCTTGAGGAGGCTGACAGCCTCCGGGAGAATCGATTGTTTTACATTAGTTAAATGAGAGATGGCACTGTTGCCAAATTTCACGAGCCGCCACTGAATGAGAAAGGGGCGACGGCCGAAGGGGGGGGGGTTGTTTCTTTTTTAAAATTGAAAAATGAAAGTCGTTCCTCCTCTTAGAACGTTCCTTTTATGCATGAAAAAAAGTTCCGTAAGTTAAAGATCTTTTCCCGCAATATTACCATAGCGCAATGGGACGTAAACTTTGGGGGGAAATATTGCCCAACCTTTATTTCCGTGTTGATGTAAGAATTTTGTGCAGCAGTCATAGAAAAACATCGACACCTTGTCTACAAGGTATATGGAGAACAGGTATGGACAACACTCGACTCAGGGGGCGTGGCCACTTGGGAAAAAGCGACTTCGCCGCCATATTGTCTCCTATTTACACCGTGTATTTCGCATTGTTGTTTGTGGTTAGGTTTGAAGATGAATTTTATCTGAAGTAATACTTTTTTTATTTGAACAATGCAATGTAATTTTTATCTTTAAATGTTAATGTTGTGACTAAAGAATGGATTAACATCATCAATTACGTTGTTCACTTTCCTTTTCAAGATGTGCAATCTAAGTTTGAATCGCGCGGTCAGAAAAATGGCGGCGGAGTCGCTTTTTTCACAACCAATCAGAGCCAACCTCAGAGTGTTGTCCATACCTGTTCTCCATATACCTTGCCTTGTCTAGGGGAAAAAGTTAATTAGTTCAGGCAGAAGAAAGTTCTGGAAAGCGAAGGTTTACCATCATCGAGATAATATCAAAAACATACTAACACACCGCTCCTCTTCGAACAGAAAAAAAAAACAAAACAAGAACAAAAAAAAAAAACAAAAAACAAATTACACAAAAAAATGATGAGTCAGCAGAGACGGCCGAGCCGCGGTCACCCAGCCCGGAGTTTCGGGCGAGTTGTGCAATAAAGGTGAACTCTGCCCTCTTCCGGAAGTGACCAAGACAGAAGACAGAAGACACAAGACACAAGCCCATAAGATCAGAGAAATTGAGTTGGTGATGGGACGACGACGGTGCAAGTGAAATGGATCAGTGACCCAGCCGAGCGTCGAGCGAGTGTCGGTATATAGGGTGTGGTCTATGATGAGAGTCCTGGGTTCGGAACCCGGGGTCTTCCTTTCAGGTGTTAAATGGACGTTGAAATGACGGACAAGAGTGCTGGCTCGGAGGGAGGAGGGGGGATAAGGTGGGCCCAAACCGAGACGGGTACAGTGGTGCGCTGGTGAGTGGTGACTATGGTGGCTGGTGCCGTTGGTTGCTGAGCAGCTAGCGTATGTAGGAGAAGATCGCGATGATGAGACGAGACATGCGGACACCGCGAAAAAAAAATAAAAGAACCGCTCATCGTGTAAGTACAAAGACGAAAAACTCATTGACCGTAAAAAAAAAAAAACAAAAAACAAAAACAAAAACAAAAATAAAATAAGTGTAACGCAACTACTGCACTGTGAGCATTTAAAGCTTGATAGCCATAGAGTGGTTGTATATAGATTTAGATCCTGCACGCTTCACCGTTGGCTTATTTCTTTTCATCTAGGTGCGGAGAGTATAGCTGCCGTTTTGCGTATAATTAAAGACATTTTTCAATTCACCAATGAGGATCTTGCAAACTTTTGTTAGAGGGGATTGAAGAGTTGATTCTTGCATAAAAACCTGAAAAAGTGACGATGAGAACACTAAAAAATCACGACATCAGAATCGGGCTTAATGGCGGAGAGACGCAGGTATCATGGGAGATTCCTATCTAAATTGAAACATATCTCTGTGTTTCCGTAGAGAAAGTGACTTAATATAGACAGGAATCTCTCATGATACTTGCGTCGAACCGCCATTACCATCTTGCCGTTGAAGCAGTTATGTGAGTTTATTACTGAATTTTTAGACCTTTCTCAGCGTAATTTTTGTGATTTTCGGTGGTCTTCACATCAGATTGGACTATTTTAATTTCACCATTTTAATCCGTTTTTCTCTTCTAGTCTATTTCACATTGTTTCAGTCTTCATTCCGGATAAACGCGGCTATCGATGAAAAAACTTACAAGAGATGACGTTGGCGGGCGCCTTCAATTCGTTTTATAGGCAATTCCAACTCCTCTGAGTACGAACAGTTATCTACCTTCCAAGTAAATGAAAGAGTAGCGTTCTTTTGAACAAATCTGGTTTTTATAGGGTTAATTCTCGGCAATCTTTAAACAATCTTGCGGCTTTCAAGTGTTGAAGAACTAAACTGAATGAATTTTTAAAGTACGTCGTGAAAAATCGAAAATTTCCATTGAAACTATTCTATTTCAACCAAGATACTTTCTTTTGAAAGGCATGGTACATACTGTCCATTTAAACACATCTGGAAGCTCAAATTTGAGGCTTCTCCGATATTTAAAATGGATTAAAATAAACAAAATGCAACGTTGCCGAATTGCATGCTTCGTCACAAATTCCATCAACAACCCACAGATCCAGTAGAGCTTTACACGCTGATTTTGAAACATCCGAACGGTCGCGCATAAATTTTAACCCCCACAATTAAAATTGGCATTGCACCGATGAGATCGCGAGGCAGAAATGAAAACAAAGTGTCTTGAAAAGAAAAGGAGAGAAAGAGAATTAACGCGAGGAGGCCTTTGAAAGAAAGAAAAGGAACTTGGGCGTAAACAGCTATGGGTCGATGCGCTGCGTCACGGCCGCGCGGGGCCGTTTTTAGCGAATCAACGTCAAAGAGAATAAAAAGAAAGAAAAAACTAATAATAATGAGCACAAAACCTGGAATGGTGGTACGTAGGCATGGGCTAAGTGAGAAGAGGAGCGCTGGACTTAGGCAAGAACCGCGCAAATGAAAAGCGCACGCAGTCCGGAGTTGCCAAATAGCAAAGATTATTCAACCAAACAGATAAGACACAAGCTATCTTCGTTTTAAAGCAAAGTTTCTTTAACGAATGTATCTAACACGATTTCTCCGTACGTATGAAATACTCAATATACTTATGATAATCTCTAAAAACGCAAACAAAAATATCTACACGTAAAAGGTCTAAAAGACAGAGATCAGTACAAGTACATACATCGATGAAAGTTTACTCGTAGTTTATCAGAAGACCAAATACGGAAAAAACCAATTAATCGAGTAATAAATTAATAAATTGCGATTTCTGATTAATCGAGTGGTTCACGCATTAAGTAGACTTAGAAGGAACATAGCTCATCAAATGCAAGTGTTTGAAAGTGGATAACTGGACATGGAAATCGATAAAACTGTTTCTTTTGGAAGGATTCTAAACGATGGACAGTGGCGGATCCAGCCCTCGCGAACGGGGGGGGGCGAATTTTGAATTTTCGCCCCTAAATGACCCCTTTTTCTTGTTTCCGCTGTTGCTATACCCCTTCCTCTCCCCTCTTTTCCCACTTTTTGGGCCGAACGGGGGGGGGGCGATCGCCCCCTTCGCCCCCCCCCCCCCCTGTATCCGCCGATGACGATGGATAAACTCTTGACACATGATAGAGACAAGCAAACATTTCTCACCTGAATAGATATTTTACATTCTGTGTCCAGATAGTCACTCTTCAGGGGCGTAGCATGCCATTTGGCAGCGATGTATTTTGTCCATTTAAACCCATGTGATAGATCGAATGCAAGGGTGTTCACCGAACACCCAATACTTCGATATTTTTCATGGGTTAAAATGAACGAACTGCAACGTTGCCAAATTGCACGCTACGCCACTGTCACTCTTAAATATTCGCACTTTCATTTAAAACCAATCGTGTCACTGAATAAATGCAGTGGTGGATCCAGCCCTTGCGAACGGGCGGGGGGGGCGGTGGTTGGGATTTTCGCCATTTAATGACCCCCTTTTTCTTTTTTCGCTTCTACTAACCTACTTTCCCCCTTCCTGCTCCCTCCTTTTCCATTTTTGGACCTAAAGGGGGGGCGATTGCCCCCTTTTGCCACCTATCTGTATCCGCCAATGATTAATGACAACTGTTGGTTTAAGGTTAAAAATATGAGGCAAATAAACGAGAATAAAATCGCTAATTCTGCCTCACTTTATGTACCCTGTATACATGCCCCTCTATACAGGTATCACTATAGCGCAACCAGGATCTCTTCCATCTCTCTCATTTCCCATTTGAATGTATAAATAGGAAAAGGATAGAAAGAGGGAGTTTTATCCCCTTGTCCATTCTTGTCTAACATACGTCTTTTAATGGAGAAAAAAGAGAGATGAAGAAACTATCGGTGCGCTACTGACAGGTATAGCTCGTTGATATGACCCGCTCATTTGACCGCCAAATTTGAATTTTGTTAAACGCATCTATTGAGATCAAGAGTCACTTTGGGAACTATCTGATGGTCCAACGTTATATTCAAGTGATTTTACACCAGAAAACAATCCTCTCTATTCTCTAAAGCTGTTATTATATCCTGTTTAAGTTGTTTATTATCCAAAATAATCAACTCTTATTACCCCTTTTATTTATTTATTTACTTTTCTCTTTCTTTATATCTATCTGTTACCATTTATATCTCAGTTACCTTTCCTCATAAAACCAAAGGGTAAAAAGTAAAATTATAACTATATCTATCCTCTTTTACTTTTATTATTTAATTAATTTTTCTTTTTATTTTGTTTTTACGATTTGTAATTATTTATATTTTAAATTATACCCTACCGCTGCCACACAAGATTTCTTTAGGCAGGGTAGTTTTTGTTTTTCATTTTGTTAAAATATTTTCTGAATAAAAAATTATCTTATCTTATCTTACTTATCTGTAGCAAAAGTTTGCAACAGACTTGAAAAGACCCATAAAAAAGAATGACCACCGATATGGAGATGGGCAAATTACACATTACGATATGGCAACAACGAGGCGACCACAATGGGCGATAGTGATAGGGATAGATGGATGAACAATAGATGGAAGAACAATGATGAACCAAACCGAAAGGTTATTTCATAAACATGTTTATTAAATACACAGCACGTGTGAGTGATAGCCTGTATTTGTGTTGTATGCTACGTGTGTTCGCTAACGCTGAATGAACTGAAGTTAAAAGCTGCGTGATTTCAGTTGCTGAAGCAAGTTGGCGAATTATGTCACAAGTCACACGTTCCGTCGCGTCCGCGGCGGCGCGGCGTGCGTCCTTAAGTCCGAGCTTTGAGCTTTGAGCTTAGTCGTAATTTGCTTTGTCATCGCGATGGCGATTTTGATTATTTTTTTACGTAAATATGTTTTGGCGCATTTTAATTCTGTTTGGACGCTCAAAATGTGCTCATTTTGATTGTGTTTTAGGACCACTATGAGCTTTTAAGTCATTTTAATGGCAATTTCCGAATTTCTCCGATGGCGAATTTCGGCGTTTGATGGCTATCGCGGTTGACCACCTCCTGAGGAAGTCAACCGCGATGGCCATCAAACGCCGAAATTCGCCATCGGAGAAATTCGGAAATTGCCATTAAAATGACTTAAAAGCTCATAGTGGTCCATAGACACAATCAAAATGAGCACATTTCGAGCGTCCAAACAGAATTCAAATGCGTTAAAACATATTTACGTAAAAAAATAATCAAAATCGCCATCGCGATGACAAAGCAAAATACGACTCTTTGTTTTCAACCCGTGACAAATCCGCGCGAATTAAAAGCTCTTCGAAATAACCTGCCTCGATCATTTTGTAAAAGGGTTACAGATTAAGGTCGTCCATAGACCATAGGACTCCTCTACAAGTAATTTCCACTGATTTATGCAAACTATATATACGACATATTATTTTTTAGCTGTAAGGATTATTTGAAACGTGGGAGAAACTTGGAATTTCGAAGGACATATATGACTTTGAACGGTCTGTTGCGAACTTTTGATACGGGTGATTTAAGGATCGTTTCATTAGTAAAATTTTGCAGAAAGAACATTTAAGGATAGATTCATCAGTAAAATTTTGCAGAAATTCTTCGAAATAACCTGCCTCGATCATTTTGTAGGGTTACAGATTAAGGTCGTCCATGGGACTCCTCTACAAGTAATTTCCACCGATTTATGCGAACTATAATATAAACATATTTTCAGGTGTGTGGATTATTTGAAACGTGGGAGAAACTTGGAATTTCGAATGACAGATATGACTTATGTAATGGTCTGTTGCAAACTTTTGATAACGATTTAAGGATCGGTGTATTAGTAAAATGTTGCAGAAATAACTATGGTTTAGTGCTTAAAACGTACGTACGGACCCACTCCTAAACTCATGAAATGCATTTAAACGCGCGATCGTAATGGCGGTGTTGGGCACTAATTAACGAGCTAAAGCAATAGAGAGAATTTGTAAGTGGGACGGGATTTTGAAACTTCAAGGAGGCATCTGGCACCAGTCATGATGGAAATCTCTTATGGACATTTTACATAAGATCCGTTTGTTTGTTTCATTTTTTTTAACATTAAAAAGAAAAATGTGACAAATCCAGATTGTGTGTGCAAGTGTTTTAGAGTATGGTGATCTGGACGCAGTGGCGTCGCGTGCCATCTGGCAACAATGCAACTGCTCCATTTAAACTCATTAAATATATCGAATTTTCCGTGTGCACTGTGCACTCCCTGAATTCGATCTTTTACATGAGTTTAAATGGATAGAATACATTGTTGCCAAATTGCACGCGACGCCACTGTCTGGACGCAGAAATCGATATAACTAGGTATCCTTTGGAAGGACTTGCACAATAAAGACACTGACACAAGACACAAACAATCAAAATTTTCTCACCTGAATAATGGAGCTGTTGCAAACTTTTGCTACAGGCTTATTAATAGTTGATAATGGGGTAATACCCAGTAACAAATGACGATTAGCGCACTAAAAAATCACGAAATCCACTCCTAAACTCACAAAATGCTTTTAAACGCGAGACCGTAATGGCGGCCGGGGCCGCAGTTTTCATTGGGGTTCCCTATCCTTCAATCAGCGCCATCTACACGAGGTGTTCTCGCAACACCACACAAGAAGAAGAAGAAGTATACAATTGCCATAAGAAAGCCATGGCCTCGGCCGCCATTACGGTCTCGCATTTAATAGCGTTTTGTGAGTTTACGAGTGGATTTCGTGATTTTTTAGTGCGCTAATTGTTATTTTTACAGGGTATTACCCCATTATCAACTATTAATAAGCCTGTAGCAAAAGTTTGCAACAGCTCCATTGTGTTGGAATTTTGTGTCCAGATAGCCACTCTAAGACACTTGCACTTTCGTTTAAAACCAATTTCCACTGGATTAATTACACAATTTAATTTAAGGTTAAAAAATAAGAGGCAAACAAAATCAGATCGTCCATGCTGTCTCACTTTCGGATAGGACTTAAAAAACGAATCAACCTATCTACTGCAATACCTCGTTGACTAAAAACTTACGACATCCGCTCATAAACTCATAAAATGAGTTTAAACGCGCAATCGTAATTAAGGAATTTGTCTTTCTCTCTCTTTCTCCTCCAATTTGAAAGCGTGCGTTAGAAAAAGAAGGAGATAGGCGCTAAAGTCACGTGATTGTCCCCTCTGATATCCTTTTCTAACACATGTATTCAAATGGCCGGGGAGAGAGAAAGACTTTCTGTATCCGCCCATGAACGGCAGCTCTGCAGATTTTGAAATTGCTGGTTTAGAAAAGGAGAAAGAAGAAAAAAAACTTGAGGCGGAATAAGATAGAAAATTCAAATCAGGTCATTCATTATATGAAAAGAAAAGAAAGAAATGATGAAAAAGTGATCCGTGTCAACTTGATTTTGATTCTTTGAAGCTCGCGCGATTTGTTTAGTAAGATGATCGGGGAAGCTTATTTTCATCGAATAAAAGAGACGCGAACGAGAGAGACAGAATTAAAAGAACTCTCTGCAGAAAAGTAAGCTCTGTGTCATACTCTTGTATTCATGTAAGTACCGCTCGCGCTCCAGAGTCATGACCCGCGTCGTTGCCAGATTGACCCTAAAAAATCGTTGAAATTTACATCAATTACGGCGGCAGTTCCCAAACTGTGCATTATATGTACTATCGACGAATTAAAGATTGTCGCGAGATTTTCACACATTGTCAGTTATGGGTGTGAGGGTGGGACTGCAATGGCGGCTCGTGCGATTTGGCAACAGTGTTTTTATCCCATTAAAATACATGGAAAACAATCGAAACTCGAGGAGGCTGCCAGCCTCCGCTTGAATCGATTTTTTACCTAAGTTTAAGTGGGAAAAATGCGTGGTTGCCAAATCTCACGGGCCGCTACTGTGGGACTGATCTGCAACGGCTTTCGCCCGCCCCATCCGCACGGGCCCGTCACCTGCAAGGTGTGAGGAGTATGAAGAGTGGCCGAACCAGAACCTTGAAGGCAAAACTTAGCTCGTGGAAATCTCGTGACAATCTTTAATTCGTCGATAGTATACTGACATCGTCAAAAACTGGCCAAAAATCAAAAAAGAAATTTCTCATCAACTCCGGGGGTGGCTCGAGAAATTTGGCAACAATGTCATCCATCCATTAGATTGTATGTAAAACAATCGATTTGAAAGTGAAGCAGCGCTTCACTATAGCAATCGATTGTCAAACATAGATTCAAAGGGAGCGAAGAGATTGTTGCCAAATAGCACGCGAGCCACCACTGATCAATTCATCATTTATAAACTTTCAAGACTAATTTTAATCACAGAGGACACTTTTAACAAAAACTTTCAACCTAGACAGTGGCAGAGCCAGAAAATTTTTCTAGGGGGGGGCGCCTGTGAAATTTTGAAATTTGAAGCGTCGGTGGAAGCAATTTCGGGCTATTTTCTATAGACTGATTTAGTGAATCGGCTGGACCTATCGAAGTTCCGACTGGTTCGATATACATGGGTTTTCCCATAAGGAATCGGAATGCGATTTTCAAGCGGAAATTTCGGCCTTTTTGAGACATTTTTTACACGTCGGAGGTTGCGATAATGGAATCTACGTATCCTCAAGTGCCAGGAACCAGCATAAAATAGGGCGATAGCGCAAAATTTAAACTAGTTATGCCGCATATATCGAACCAAGTCGTGAAAGTGAGGTTATGGCACCCCATTGTTTACATCTTTCCTTCCAACCTCTGTGAACTGCAAAACTTCCATAAATGTCGACATTTAGCAGTTATTTCTTCGAAACTTTTGGAGGAATTATGTGTTAGAGTATAGTAGCACACTTGCACTAACATTTTGAGTCCTGTAATGCCTGACATTACCACAGATTTTAGAAAAAGGCATGTTCCGTAACTCTACCCGAGTCTTCGTTTGAATTTTTCAGTCATATTCTTCAACCTGCCGGTGTTTCGTTCGTTTCTTTGATGCTTGTATCTTTCATTTACCTCTTACCCTTCAATAACATACTTCTAAAAACATTGTCGACTGTAAAGAACCTTTCGGCAGGGTGATTCAGTCCCGTCATCAATCAACCGTCCTCCCACACGTTCCTGACTGTAGCCTTCCTCTAGCTTTATTTGAGTGTTCCCCCTTTAACTTGTCTAGATTTGAATTACAGATAGAAGGTAAGAACCTATTGTTGTAATTTAGATGTGTTAGTAACCCAGCGATAAAATTTTAGGCTAGGCAAACGACAATAAAGTACCTACTTAGATTCTGTACCGTTGCGGTGATGAGGAAACACTAACTTGTTGAGTAATATCAAGCATATTGGAGCTCAAAATTTCAAAGCAGGTGAACTACAATACTCTAGTATATTATTCCTCCAAAAGTTCTAAAGAAATAACAGCTAAATGTCGAAATTTATGGAAGTTTTGCAGTTCATAGAGGTTGGAAGGAAGGATGTAAACAAGGGGGTGCCATAACCTCACTTTCACGACTTGGTTCGATATATGCGGCATAACTAGTTTAAATTTTGCGCTATCGCCCTATTTTATGCTGGTTCCTGGCACTTGAGGATACGTAGATTCCATTATCGCAACCTCCGACGTGTAAAAAATGTCTCAAAAAGGCCGAAATTTCCGCTTGAAAATCGCATTCCGATTCCTTATAGGAAAACCCATGTATATCGAACCAGTCGGAACTTCGATAGGTCCAGACGAGTATATCGCATATAATCGCACGATATATCGACTCACTAAATCAGTCTATTGAAAAAAGGCAAAATTTTAGGATTTTGGGGGAGGAGGGTCCACCCCCTGCCCCCCGTGGATCCGCCACTGGACCTAAAAATGTCACTAGATGGTTTTAAATTAAACTTAGAAAGTCGAAAACGATGGGTTTTTCCTTTTTATGACTTTTTTCATTGATTTTTCGCCACTTTTTTTTCGATCTCAGACCACAGTGTTGTAACTCGCACAAATTTAGAGGATAGTTAACTATTTCTACACCACGGTTTTCATTTTGCCTATCCTCTCAATTCAAGGCGCTCGATGAATCATTACTTTGCAAACGTTGACATTTTTTTTTTTTCGACGACTGAGAATCCATCCGCGACCATGCGAGACCGCGGGCCCGCGAAAGGTGAGACCCAGTTTCGAAATGTCATGCACGTATACGCGGAACCGCAAGAGGCGAATCCGCGAAAGACGAAGAATTACTGTAATTAATTAGAAACCATCATATTCTGTTTCAAAAACGCCAATTATTATAAAACACGAAGAAACCCTAATCTATGTCCATCACTCAACATTAGACGACTGTTGGAGGTTGCTTCGATGATTTCCGACCAAAGAACTTAAGCCTTCTGGAATGCAAAGAAAAAACAGGAAAAAGCACTTTGGAAAGAAAAATGACTCACAGCAAAAGACTTTAGTAGAGATAACCGAAGGTTTTGTACACCTGACTAAAGAAATTTTGCTGGGTGAACAGAAGATTTAGTTGGCTCAACTCAAGTCTTGTACTGGGTCATTTTTCTACCAAAGGTTTTTTCAGCGCTAAACCAAAGTTTATTTTTCGTTTTTTCTTTTTTTTTTGACCCACAGCTCTTTCAAGCATAGTGTTAGGACTGCTGGGTCTCTCTATCTGTCTCTAATTTGTCTGCAACAGTACCCAACTGCCCAACGTAGCAACCCTGTCTCGTCGGTGTATACCAATGTCACTTTACCTCTTTTCAAGTCAAGTGAGTGCTCGGGTGCATAATAGATTCGCGGCCCACCTGCCTCGGGAGAGAAAAGAGACTCGGTCATGTCACCACCAGCGCAATAATCGCATCTCCACACCACGCCGCACTGTGGTCAGAGATCATCAAAAAGTGGCCGAAACTCACGAGAGAAAATTTCTCATGAATTTAACATCTATAAACTTTCAAAGACCAACTTTAATCACAGAAAACACTTTCAACAAATACTTTGAACCTATAAATGTCATCTATAAACTTTCAAAGACCAACTTTAATTGCTGAAAACACTGTTAACAAATTATTTGAACCTACAAGTGTCATCTATAAACTTTCAAAGGACAACTTTAATTACAGAAAACACTTTTAACAAATACTTTGAACCTATAAATGTCATCTATAGACTTTCAAAGACCAACTTTCATTACAGAAAACACTTTTAACTAATACTTTGAACCTATAAATGTCATTTATAAACTTTCAAAGACCAACTTTAATTACAGAAAACACTTTAAAAAATACTTTGAACCAATAAATGTCACTGGAAAAGTTTTAAATTAGGTTTAAAAGGTCGAAAACGATGATTTTTTAAGACCTTTTTTATCGCTGATTTTTTGCCACTTTTTTTCGATCTCAGATCTTAGTGCGCCGCATTGGTCACTGCGCAGCTGCGCAGCTGCGCCGTCACGCCGGGCGTTAAAGCTCTTTTAGCGCGCGAAAAGAGCATGGAGCATAGACTCCTATAAAGCCATAGTCCCGGTCCCTGCCCTGCCCCCCTCCCCCACACCTAATAAAGCCTAAAGCTCAAAAGCCCCGGCTGGTGAGGCTTCCCACGTTACGCAAGGCGCATGGAGCGCGACTCATCACTATCCTACAGTGTTGCCAGATTGGGACTGAAAAAGCCGTATGTTTTACATTGATTTAAATGAGGACGATACGGCTTTTTACCCTCGATCTGGCAACACTGCCATCCTCGCAAGTCGCGGTTCGCGATGCGCCAATAACCGCGTTGGGGGTTGTCAAATCACAGATAGAAATACTATTTATTTCTCAACATTATTTAGTATTTGCAACTCTCAGCCGCCAAGTTTGGCACGTCGGTAAGTAGATTTGAGGCTGAAATTTCTATTACTCTTGTTGTCAGAGCATGCCGTTTTGTGTACATTTAATGACATATTATTCAATTCACCGATGATTCCATCGCCGATTGACCAAAATATTACACAGCTCCAGGGCCGTATCGCCCGTATCCCGTAAGGTAAACAGTGGGTTAGTATAGGCTCGTGTCTACAGCAGCGAATTTTCCTTTTTTCCCCCCTCTTATTGTTAGAAGTACCAACTGGTGAAACCAGCAACAATATTAAAAGATTATACTTCTCATTCAAATTACTTTACTTGATGTTTTTAAATTAATAATAGTGTTTTCAAGTTATTTTAAATCGGCGCTTAAAAAAAATGTTGCTCAGAAATAAGTAGAATGTGTTGTAGGCACGAATTTGGGTTCACCGGCCAAAATTTGGATCAGTTCTGTGCATGGGACACAATCTGATGGTATCCCATGCTCCCAAGCACAGAACTGATCCAAATTTTGGCCGGTGAACCTAAATTCGAGCCTACGACACAATTTACTTTTTTCCTTGTGGCGACATTGAACGTATTGCTTTGATGAGTTTTTGAACTGGAACAGCTTAAAATTACGTTTAAAAGGGGTTGATTTCTTAAAATTGTGGACTCGCCTATCTGGGATTGTTCCTCTAGACCCCCACTTAAGTGATTTCAAATAAGAGAGGCGACAAAGATGCTTCAGCCTATACATGCAACAAAAACCTAAATCCGGCCCTGCACGTAGCTCAGTTCAGTGTACAAGAAACAAGACAAAAAACCAGCGAAGCCTTGACATAAAATAAACTGGTGACAGGGCAAATTATGGAAAATCACGCTGAATCGTATTTGTTGCGAGGACGTTTCGGTTTAAATAGCAGCTATTTTCAACTTAACCCACGTACGCTCGGAGGGTCGTTAACAACCCACTTTGTTGTGTTGTTTTTGGACGAAATTTCAGTGAATTTGGACCGATATTACTCAAAAACTAATTTTGGGAATTTTAAGCACGTTACATTGAACTGGACCAAAAATGTCTGGTTTCCTCATTTTCCCCCAATTTTTTTGGTTCTCAGATTGTGCTTTTTTGAGAAAAACGCCTAAAATTTTCAAATAATTCCAGGCATATCTGGGTTAAATACTTAAAAATGAAAAGAATACTGAAGCATAATTTCACACTGTGCTCTGAGAGAAATCACTTCCTTAAAAACAAGGAAACACGTTTACTTGTGGCAGCTTTCCTTGCGCGAAGTGAAGTTCTGATTGCACGAAGGAGAATCACTGTAACAAGAAGGAATCTTTTACTTGTAGCAGGAGACATTTTCCTTGGGCTGAAGGAATTTCCCCTTAGTCAACATTTCACTGTGCAGTTTCTTTAACACAAACTAAATACACCTCGGATTTAAAAAAAAAAAAAAAAAAAAAAAAAAAAAAAAAAAAATCTCAGTGTGGAGACATCAATGCTTTTGCACAGATTCTGGTGAGAGAAAAATGGAATCGATTTTTCTGAAACCACTACAGGCACCCTATACTAGAGCTCTCAGAAGTGTAGGCGCACCTAAACCATAATCTTTGGCGAATTTTCAACTTTAATTCCTTCAAATCAAAATCGAACTTGCCTCTGACTTTATTCTTTGGCTTTAAAGTGTTCCTCATTGAAAAAATGAAAACTGAAAAGTGAACTCTCAATTTCATTTTCATTCATTTTTATTGAGTAATATCAGAAATAATGTTGACAAATTCCAAAGATTATCGGTGTAGGTCCGCCACCACTTCTGAAACTACCTCTATTCCTATCCAATCCATGTGTCAAAATGGACAAAAAATGTAACGTTGCCGGATTGCGCGATACGTCATTGTCCCAAACATTCAAAGTTCCAGCCCTCTGTGCGGTACGTGGTGGTCGCTCGTTGATGACTCGGCTCGGCGCGTGATACCTGCCCGTGCCTCGCCCTAGCTGGTCTAGCTGCGCTGCCTCTGCCTATAGGTCCGAGAGTTGTATTACAAAGAAAGCATCCGCCCACAACAAACACCGTTAGCTTTCATCGGATGTTAAAAACCGCCGCCGCAGCCGCGATGAGATGTTAATTAATGCGGCTCTTAATTAATTGATTTAGATTAAGCCCCAACAAATCTTTCTTTATATTCTTTGACGGATCCCACTGTTGACTGTTGGCGGTTGGCCGCTGACTGACTGACTGATGCATGTTCGCTGCCACTGATATAGGATATGAGAGACGCGGTGAGATGGTGTTAAAAGGATCCAGGGCGAATCTAGGAAATCCCAGGTGTATGTGCTGTTTTGAAAGCGTTCATATAATAAAGCAGTGACTGTGCAAGGCTCTTGCAATATGTAACCACAAGACAAACACGGAACTTTGATGGCAATGTCGTATACAGGTGGTTTCATCAGAAGGGATTTGCCGCTCACACCTTTTTGCAGTGGCGGATCCAGAAAATTTTTCGGGGGGGGGGGAGCACGCCTGTGAAATTTTGAAATTTGAAGCGTTGGTGGAAGCAATTTCGGGCTATTTTCTGTAGAAAAAAGGCAAAAGTTGAGGCTTCGGGGGGGGGGGGGGGGCACGTGCCCCCGTGCGCCCCCTTCCCGTGAATCCGCCACTGCCTCTTTACACTCATGTATGTAGGGGTTTATTTTTTAGTCTTCTGTGCAAGGTGCCGTCAAGACAACTACTAAATTCAATGAATGATGCACCATACCTGCGTAGATTTTGATTGGGCTCGATTGGAGAACCTTCAAAGTCTAAAGCTGATCTAAAGCCTCGGGACTACGGTTCAAGGAGGGGGGGGGGAGCTTGGATAGTTAATTTTTTTTTTTTTTTTTTTTTTTTTTGGCAGCATGAATAAGGAGTGGCTCAGGAAACTGTCAGGATGAGGGTGCAAACTCGGTTTTTTTTCTTTGTTTTTTGTTTTTTTTTGTTTTTTGTTTTGTTTTGTTTTTTTTGTTTTGTTTTTGTTTTTTTATCGTTGAGTCCTTTAATCTTCTATTCCTTTTTATTTCCTCATATCACTTTTTTTTTCTTAATTTCTCTTTCCTTTTCTCCTTTTCTTATTCTTTTCTCACTTTTTATAAAGCCTCTTTCCAAAAAAATTGGAGGGGCCCTTGGAGCGTGCTTGAGCCCCCAAAGCCCCCCTTCATGGACTGCCACTGACCACGGTCCAAGGTGCTCTCGATTTTCGAACCTGATGGGCTAATCTCATCTACCGTGTTCCGTCCCTTCCCTTCCCTCGTATAGGTCACCACTCGGTCGCCTACTTGTGTGAGCTCTGAATGAAATCGGGTACAAACAGATGACTCCCATCCTTTCCCTCTCCACTCTTCCTCCCCCTCCCCCCTCCATCCTCGGCCCTCAATTACTCCTTTACGAGGCGGGAAGAGACTGAGAGTCTACACCATGCCGCAACGTCACACAGTGGAACGAGTATTTGGGATTGATTGAACATAAAATTTGTGACTTTAAAGGCAATTTTGAATGTGTTCACATTCAAAAAAAACCTATAAAGGGGGATTCTAGTAGGAAATTTTACGATAGAATCAATGAAATTACTTTCAAACTTCTGAGTTGCGTAGTAACGAAATATACGCATTTAAAGTCGCCACGCTCTCTCTCTGTCTCTGTCTGTCTGTCTGTCTGCCTGTCTCTCTCTCTCTCTCTCTCTCTCTCTCTCTCTCTCTCTCTCTCTCTCTCTCTCTCTCTCTCTCTCTCTCTCTCTCTCTCTCTCTCTCTCTCTCTCTCTCTCTCTCTCTCTCTCTCTCTCTCTCTCTCTCTCTCTCTCTCTCTCTCTCTCTCTCTCTCTCTCTCTCTCTCTCTCTCTCTCTCTCTCTCTCTCTCTCTCTCTCTCTCTCTCTCTCTCTCTCTCTCTCTCTCTCTCTCTCTCTCTCTCTCTCTCTCTTCCTCTCTCTCTCTCTCTCTCTCTATCTCTCTCTCTCTCTCTCTCTCTCTCTCTCTCTTCTCTCTCTCTCTCTCTCTCTCTCCTCTCTCTCTCTCTCCTCTCTCTCTCTCTCTCTCTCTCTCTCTCTCTCTCTCTCTCTCTCTCTCTCTCTCTCTCTCTCTCTCTCTCTCTCTCTCTCTCTCCGCCACGCTATGTCAGGCACTGTCCATTAACTCGCTCCATTGTGCGCCGTCGCGCCAGGCCGGGAAGGGAAGGGGGAGAGGGGCATTGTTTATTTTTTTTCCGGGCTTTCGATTAATACCACTCTCTGCGCTTTACCGCCCACGAGGAGCAAATGCCCCCCGCCCCCCTCTTCCTCCTCGTCTGTTACACTCGGTCGGATTATTCAGCGCGTGAAGTCCAGTAAACTTTGATGAAAGAATTCCACGTTCCGCGAGTAATAAAGCGTTGTTAACAAGTTTAGTGCAACAAGGAGTTGCACCCCTACCGATGCGATTGATACTATCGGGAACAATCGATAATCGTTGTTCACCTACTTGCACCAGTTTGAAAATATCGTTTTTTTTGTTTTTTTTTTTGGTTTTGTTTGTTTGTTTTTTGTTTGTTTTTTAAGGTTCGAGCAAACGTTGTGGATTGTTTCTTTCTCATAGGTTTATTCCACTGGCTGGCGGCTCGTGAGGTGAGGCGACGAAAATGAGTGGTGCACAGAATTTTTTTTTAAACGTTCTTCACATAAACTTATTTTAAAATTTAATGTTCCATTCATACTTTTTGGACCATTGAAACAAAAGATGATGGAATAATAACCGTTTCAACCTTTATATGTTATTTTTTTAATTTCTTTTCTTTCTCAAACTTCAAAAAATGTGAGGCGATGGCTCCCTGTCGCCTCACTTGCCTCACCTGTCCAGCCGCCACTGATTTATTCGAATGGAATATCGAAACATCGCGGTATTAGCTATATAGCCGCCACGCCACTTTGCACCACTTTACTGCCATACTGTTTCCTTCGTTTGAACGAGGTATACGCCGATAGATAGGTTAACGTTATAAGTCTTATCCCACAGTGTTACAGCATAGAGACGATTTGAATCTGGTTTGTTCGCCTTCTTTTTTAACCCTTTTTTACCCTATTAATCAAAAACTGTAATTAATCCGGTAGAAATTGGTTGTAAACAAAAGAGCAAGTGTTTTAGAGTAAGTAGATATCAAAACACCGAATGGGGCTCTTGCGAACTTTTGCTACACGGGATTGAAGAGTTGATTCTTGCATAAAAACCAGTAAAAATGACGATGAGTACACTAAAAAATAACGAAATTTACTCTCAGAATCGAGCTTAATGGCGGTTTGTCGCAGGTATCATGGGAGATTCCTATCTAAATTGAGACATACCTCTGTGTTTCCAAAGAGAAACTGGCATATTAGATAGGAATCTCCCATGATACCTGCGTCGAACCGCCGTTACGATCTTGCCATTTATGTAGTTATGTAGGTTTATTACTGAATTCTAAACTTTCTCGGTGTGATTTTCGTGATTTTTGCTGGTTTTTACAGCAGAATGGACTTTTCATTTGCTCACAGCAAAAGTTTGCAAGAGCCCTATTATAACACAACTATCCAGGTGAGAGAATTTTGCTTGTTTCTTTTTTGAGTCCGTTTCTTTATCGTGTAAATCCTTCCAAAAGATACAGTTGTACGTCGATTTCTGTGTCCAGATAGCCACTCTAAAACAATAGAGGGTTTTAGTAAAGGCGGCAGCCCGTGATGAGCGTTCTGAACAAATAAAGTTTGTCTCTCTCGCTCTCAAGTAACCCCCATGTATATTGTATTCAGCCGTTTCACTCTAATTTCAAAAATCGTACATAAAGACATCTTTCGTGAAATTTTTTGGATGAAATGAATTCCTCGAGGCATGTCAACGCGATTTTGATATAATAATATGTCGTAAAACAAGGCCTTGTTTACGAATTTCGAAACTAGAAAGAGATGGGTATACACGGGGGCCACGGGAGAGTGAGTGAGATAGTTTGGAACGCTACGCGAGTTGTATCACAACCGATTGCGACCGATGAGTGCATTGCATTGTTGTGGTTGTTGGCTAACCGTAGACTTCGCAGTAAAACCGTCTAGTGCACTTTCGTTTAAAACCAACTTAAAAAGGATTTGTCACAATTTTTTTTATAAGGTTAAAAAAATACTGTAACGTTATAGGGTTCTATGCTATTCCGTTGCACAGCTCCGCCCCGAATCAGATTTCAAAGGTTGGCGGTTCCGACTCTCCGCACCCCTGGTGAGGAGAGCCGGAACCAACAACAAGAGGATTCTCATTCATTCAAGTCAACGTGATGTAGCGTCTTTGTCGCGAGTTCGTCTTCACTAATAATAATGTAAGTTTATCAATATTCACCCCCTTCAGGGATGAAAGTTTAGTAATGGAGTGAGTTGTGGGTGGCCCGGGGCCACTACTTTTGACCGAAACCCTCTTGTTTGTGTCGTTCTTTGCAGGCACCGAGCCTGTCCCATGGGCCGGCTCGATGCCTGCCCAGAATTAATTACCAAAAGTCTCGTAACTCTACAATACTAGTTTGCGCGGGGGGGGGGGGATCTACCCACTTAATTTGAGCGAGCTAACATCGATTTGTTTTCTTGGCCTGAAAGGGGTTGAGGTCGATGACTTCTTTCATAAATATTGATTTCCGCTTATAAGTGGCAACTATGGTTTTATAGGAGAATGATCGGTGCAGATTTTGTGATGAAGAGACGACGCACCATGGTCTGAGATCGAAAAAACGATACCAAAAATCAGTGAACAAAAAAATCTAATAAAAATCATGGTTTCGACCTTTTAAGCTTAATTCAAAACTTTTCTAGTGAGTTTTTTGGACCCAAATTACTCATTCAAAGTGTTTTCTGTGATTTAAATTGATCTTGAAATTTTATAAATGATAAATTGATGAAATATTTACCTTCCGATTTTTGGCCAGTTTTTGACGATCTCACACTATTGTGCGACGGGCAACGCTCATTGCTCATCTCCAATCATCTCCGTCAAGCAATCGCGATTCAGAAGCCGAAAGTGGATCAAGTCCAGAAAATCCTACTATGATGGAGGGTATTAATTGATTTAAAGTTCGTTTGCACCAAACTCGGGCGGCGCTGGCGAGGCGTCTAAATTCCATATTCATACTTCGGTCCCCTCTTCATTTCTTTTCTACTTCTTCTTTCTTTCTTTCTTTCTTTCTTTCATCCGTTTAATCGATTATGAGCGCTAGGCTTCAGTATGATGAATTATAGGATCGATGATCTTATTGACGTCAATACAGTTAAAACACCCGGCTTCAGAGGCAATATCCGAAATACAGTTCTAGAAAATGTTGATCCAATTTTAGGATGAAATTATTTTGGAACAAGTAAATCTATTCCTATAAAAAATTAGAATTTCCGGTTGCTCTTTGCAAATAGGGCATGGAAAAGAGAGACAGATCGAACGAAAAATGTGAACTTGCGGGAAAATGTAAATATATGAAATGAGTCGATTATTAATAATAAACCCTTATTCTATTTTACGTCTTTGAGAATCTTCTACCTGCAATACTTATTATAAAATATATTCACTGATAGCCAAAATCTCTGAGTCGTCTGACATTCATTTTGTCAGTTTGGTGTCTCTTTTCAAATTGCATTTTAAAGCTTGGGGAATCGTCTTGTCAGGTTACTTTTCTTATTTAACCCCTATATACTCCACTCGATTCGTTTTCCTCAGACAGAAACAAAAGCAACATAAATGGGCAGGATCACGAGAAAACTTAAAAAGGCGCAGGATATGCAACAAACAACGCACAAATGTAGCATTCAATACATGTATCAAGGGCGTTACAAGTTGCATAACCTGTGCCAGCATCTTCCTTGCCCGCGGCTCAACATGAAATCTTGCGGAATTTCGAAGATAATAAAGAAAGAAAGAAAAACAAACCGAAACAAGTGAGTGAGATATTTAAGTTTTTTTCAATGTCAATTGGGTAAAAGCAACGTGTATTCGCCGATTTTTGAGAATATCATATGCGCGTTACAATTTCTCGGCATTTTCACGAAGAAGGGGTTCGATTCTATAGAATTGAAAGCAGAGCTGTAATTAATTCAAAAGTGTAAAGGGTGCAATTGAGGCGGCCCCTGCATTAACAGCCCATACGCGTATGTGCTGTTTTTGCGCCCAACAGCGCAATTAAAAATTATACTCAAGAAGTATCACCCCTGTGAATTTGGTGACGTGACGATGATTCTACGCGGATATATCGCGTCGATGGGTGCAAAAACAGCACATACGAGTACATGCACTATACGTATAACTGTGTGTAACTGTGTAATATTCCCATTTGAATGCATGAGAAACAATCGACTCGTAAAAGAGCCATGGTCTCCTTAAGAGTCGATTGTTTCTCATGCGTTCAAATGGGAAGAATTCATGGTTGCCAAATTGCTGGCTATGCTCATGTACTTTGAGAGGTCATTTTCCTATACATTTAATTGCGAGCCAAATATAGCTGATTTATTATTTAGTTTTTAACTTTTTTGTTTCAGTTTGCGTTGCAGGGCCGGATTTAGGTCGCAGGGGGCCCCGGGGCGAACCCTTGGTGAGGGCCCCCTTCCGGTAAATCTTAGGAATAATAAATTATAAAGTCCCTACTTTTAAAGGCATATCGAGTAAAAGAAGTACATTATGATAAAAAAAAAGTCGTTAATAATTTTCGTAGTAATTTTCGTTAGTAGTTTTCAATGTTTCTTTATTTACTTAAGGGTTACTTTACAAAAAGCTTCACTTCCAACATTGCCGGACTCAGTGGCGTAAACTTGGGATTTTTACTGGGGGGGGACAACTTTTGAGAGATGCACTATGGGGGGTCTGGGGACACCCCCCAGTGAGAGGGGGTCCGGGAGTCCTCCCCCGGAAAAAATTGAAAATTTAGGCTCTCTCAGACGGCATTTAAAGCAATGTTATCGCACAAAAATGCCACCAAATTTAAAAAAAATTATAAATAGATTTTACGTTTATTTTCTTCATTTCTCAGGCAAAAAGGGAATTTTTCAGTTTAGACTTTCAGCTTATTGATAAAGCTGATATTTCTAGACTTTGGGAAACTGTTCCTCACGGTCAGAAGTCTTATGGAAATTTAAAACTGCAGTAAATGTAATGTTCCGCTCAGTGGCGTAAAATTTGAGATTATTTTTGAGGGGAAGGTGTAAGCAAATAGTCCAATACTTTAGGGAATCTGCATCCAGTAATAGGGGGTCCGGGGGTATTCCCCCGGAAAAAAATTGAACATTTGGGTTCTCTCAGACTATATTTTAAGCAATTGAATCTTTCAAAAATAACCTACCGACAGAACATAAGTTAGTAGACTCAATGTATATTTTCTTTATTTCATTGACAACAGAGGAATTTTTCACTTTAGATTTATTCAGGCTCAGTTTCAGGGTAAAACAGAGCCTCTTATTCTTGCCATTTTTTGCTTCTTGGTTCCTGTAATTATTCCTTTCTTTCTTTATTTTGTTGTATTTTTTCGTATTTTCTTTCTCCCTCCTCTTTTTCATCAAATCATTGGGGGGGGGGGGGGGGGGGGAATGATACTTTGCCCCCCCCCCTCCTCAAGTATTGGAGGGGCTAAAAGGCCATCCCCCCCCCTAGGAATACGCCACAGGCCGGACTGTTACAGTATTGTAATGATAGAAAAAAAAGGAAGTTCATCAACCATCAATACAAAAAAAAAAGGACCTGCTTTGTGGTGGGGGCCCCGGGGCGCGCGCCCCGGTCGCCCCGCATTAAATCCGGCCTTGTTGCGTTGATACTGTACTTTAAATTTTTATGTTTCAATAAACTATGGCAAAAAAATTATTATTCTCTCATTTAACTGTCAAATCCAATTAAAATTGCGTTAATTTAATTGTTGGGTGCAAAAACCGCACATAACTCACTTTTTTAAATTGGCCGCGAATGAACTCAAACCATTTTTTTTTTAAATTTGTCCTTGGATTCTTTTCAAAAAGGGTTCAAAGCATAAAACCAAGAAAAATTGTACTCATTTCCGAATCTTATCAACGCGTTATTAGCAAATGAAAACTTTAAATGCGTTTTCTGGAAATCAGGTTTTTCGGTATGTGCTGTTTTTGCAGCCACCGCCTCAATTATTTGGCAACTGTGAATTGTGTCCATTTCACCCCATGTAAAGTGTCGAATGCAAAGGTGTTCACCGAACACCTATTACTTTGATCTTCTTCATGTGTTTAGATGGACAAACTGCAATTTTGCCAAATTGTACGCTACGCCACTGAGCTAATTTTAATGATGGACGTCGAGTTGACCGCTAATTTTTAGTGGATTTCGGACTTTCAATAATTTCTTTAAAACACACTGAAATAAAACGAAACTGGCTTTAACACATCTTCGGAGTGTTTAACGCCATTCCGCCTTAAAAAATATTTCAAAAATTTTAGTTCTCGCGGTGTATTTAGAAAGAGAAGTAAGTACATTCGGTGGGTATACCAAAGATTACGGATCGTCCTGGCTTCATCGCTTCATCCTAGTCTGAAACGGGCTCTCATGCCGAGTCAGGAAGGCGCTTACATTTTCATCAACGCATAAAACGCATTAATAAACGCGGTGGGAGACGATATGATGAGTAAATAAAAAGGGGTCAGGACGAAGAGTAGAATGTATATACGCAAAAGAGGGGGGGAAGAGGGGAATAAAAAGAGCGGGGGAGGGGGTGGGGAAACAAATCTTCCACCAGACACAGCTACTGGATGCTTCAGTGATCCGATTACGGGTATGTATACATATACAAATATCTGCTAAGAATTCTCACAACATCATAACATGTGTTTTTATGCGATAATTAATTGGTTCAGTAAGCAGCTCTGTTCTTTGTAGCTGCGAGAGGTTTGAGCTCAAACTCGGCACACAAAGAGGCGAAAGCAGTGGACTTTTGGCGGCAGCTAAATAAGACAACTAAAAAAACTAAAATCACTAAAATTGCAGAAGGGACAGCTAAATAGGACACCAAGGACCAATAAATGTTCGGTACAGACGGTCCCCGAAAGACGTTGGATATGGTGAGCGTTTATGTGTGCTTTTAAATGGCCGTAGGACCCGTAGGTGCACACGAATCATCTGGGTGCAGGACCGTCTGTACCGAACATTTATTGGTCCCGGGTCACTATAATTGAAGAAGGGCGGGCCTAGACTTCTAGGAAGGGGGTGGCAAGATTATATAATGATGTCACCTCTCAAGGAATGGCGCTCTTGCAAACTTTTGCTGTGAGCAAATAAATAGTCCATTCTGATGTAAACACCAGCAAAAATCACGAAAATCAGACTGAGAAAGTTTAAAATTCAGTAATAAACCTACATAACTACATAAATGGCCAGATCGTAATGGCGGTTCGAAGCAGGTATCATGGGAGATTCCTATCTAATATGCCACTTTCTCTTTGGAAACACAGAGATACGTCTCAATTTAGATAGTAATCTCCCATGATACCTGCGTCGAACCGCCATTAAGCTCGATTCTGAGAGTGAATTTCGTGATTTTTTTTTTTTTTTTAGTGTACTCATCGTCATTTTGACAGGTTTTTATGCAATAATCAACTCTTCAATCCTGTGTAGTAAAAGTTAGCAAGAGCCCCATTGTATTAATTTTCCTAACCTATGCTGATGGATGTAATGTTGATGACCTAAACAGTAAAAAACCAACAACTTTTGTTGTATTTATTTTTAGATTCTGAGAGGCCATCTGTGCAGAAACTTTCGACTACTTAAATATTGCATCAAGTCGAAGCATAAACGACACTCTTGACATTTTGGGCAGAGCTTTCGATGACCATTACTCCAGACCATTCCTCCGGCCGTATGACATATAGTGCGTGATTATAGAGACCGCCTACACCGCGCAGGCGAGTAAAAAGCCGCAAAGATTAAGTTCTTCCGATTCTTTTCCTTATTTCTCTTCGTCCAATAAAACATCTCAGCAGATAGTTCACGAATTCGTGCAAATTTTTTGCCGGAATGACAAAAGTGGATTGCTCATTGTTGAACGTTGTAATAGCGTTGATCATCGATCAAACTACAATCGCAACAGCTGTAGTTGCATTTCGAAGTTTATAAATTGTCACTCTTTCGAGCTTAAAAGAGCGGGTTTAAGAAAATGTTTCGAGAAACCTAAACCTTACTTACTAAACAACAGTAAATTCATTCGAACGAACTTCGGCGAACTTACCTGAAACAAAAAGAAACGAAAAACATTAATAATATAAATCATCCAAATACTTTTACGTCAATAGTTAGTTCTGGATTCTTATCCGAGACCGTAATTAACACCAACACAAAATTTGAGAAAATTGACAAAGTTTCGATGAATCTCGTTTCAGACGATCGGATAAATTGATTATCAGAAAAGTATTCAGACCTGGCGTAACTTTAGCCCTTTAAAGACCGAGTTGGTTCACTTTTCCGTTTAAATAGGGAAGGTAGTTAACTGTTCGTACTCGGGGGAGTTGGAATTGCCTATACGACGAATTGAAGGCGAAGTTAGTTCAAAAGAATGCCACTCTTCCGTGTATGTAGGGAAGGTAGTTAACTGTTCGTACTCGGGGGAGTTGGAATTGCCCATACGACGAATTGAAGGTACCGGACCAAATCTCATCTTGTTCCACATCGAGAACCGCGTTTATTCGGAATCATGAGCCTGGAACAATGTGAGATAGGCTAGAGGAGAAAAACAAGTATACTCAGGCTTGGCTCATAAGGGGTTAAAGAGGTCCAGAGGCGTAGCTCGTGCAATGTGACAACGGAGCGTTACCTACACTTTCTCTGTTTAAACACATGGAAAAGATAGATCCATCGGGTATGTTCGGTTAACACCTTCGCATTCGACTTCATCCAAGGGGTTAAAGGGAAAACTGGGACGTTGCAAAATTGCCCGCTACGTCACCGTAGCAGAGGTCGTTTTCGAAGAGTCTGTCGTTTACAGCTCTATCAACAAATGCATGCGGAGCTGCGTCTTTTTGTCTTGCACACAGGATATAACCAAAATCTACACTTAAACACCAGTGGCGTAGCGTGCAATTGGCAACGTGGCAGCTCGTTCATTTAAACCCATAAAAAAGATCGAAAAATTGGGTGTTCGGTGAACACCTTTGCATTCGACCTTTTACATGGGTTTAAATGGACAAAATACAACGTTGCCAAATTCACGCCACGCCACTGTTACACATATAAAATGTAAATTGAATATTTATTCTGGTTGCGTTAACGGCGCAACTTGCGCAGAAGACGAAAATAATCCCCTCCGCGCATCTATAGAAAGAGCTGTGAACGGCAAACTCGCTTCTGGTGCGACCTGTATCATGGTAACAGAGACTAGGCAATCCGATGCACCGAAAAGTTCATTGATAGGTGATACTTTTGGCCCTCATCAGGAAGTCGCAGCGCAGCGCATACGGAAAATTTATTCTATATAGGGCTCGCTTTTTTTCTTCTTTTTTTTTTTTATCTTCCTTTCTTCTTTTTTTTCGCGCACCGGACATCCAGATATTTTTTTAAAGCGAGGCGACCCATCTCAGGTAGGTATATTTTGTCAGGCACGCATGAGTGACGTCACACTAATTGGTGGCTATTGTCATCGAAGTTTCGGAGAAATTAGAGCGAATCGTAGAGGTTTCTTGAAGAGAAGCAACCGGGGGGATAGTTATGGTGAAGAGGGAGAGGGGAAGAGAAAAGTTCAACCGTGAAACTTTGTTGGAACAGTTATTACGATCCAAAGCACGTAGTTTCGCCGCACAGCGAACGCATCGGCATCGCATAGCATTATTTCCGAACAAGGCGAACGGCTTGGGCATGAATGGGGCACATGTTGAGAGCACGCAGGCAAGGGGGCGACCCAGGTTGCCGCAATTCATGGAAAATCCCCCCGGATGTTTCAAATCTCTCAGAATTACCCTACTAAAAATGACCAGTTGACATAATTTGACACCAGACTGTGGTCAGGCTGATATCAGGCTAGGCTGATGTCAACTGATATCAACTGATTTCGACCAGTGGCGGCTCGTGAAATTTGGCAACAGTGCCCTCTCTCATTTAACTAATGTAAAACAATCGATTCTCCCGGAGGCTGTCAGCCTCCTCAAGAATCGATTCTTTTACCTAAGTTTAAATGGAAAAATTGCATGGTTGCCAAATCGCACGAGCCGCCACCGATTTCGACTGGTCATTTTTAGTACGGTAGTAAAGGTAGTATATTTGCAAAAAAAAAAAGGCAAGTAATCCAAATATTTGCAACATATTTGCAAATGTAACGACCTCTTCGGACGATCAAAATGTGGTCCTGAAAGTAGTTTTCCAAGATAAACTTGACCAGAGTTATGGAACATTCCGAACATTTGACCAGGTATCAAGTGAAATTGACCTGATTCCTGGTCAAATGTTCCATAACTCTGGTCAAGTTTATCTTAACTCTGGTAGGGGCCAAAATCAGCTATGCGAATGGTAAATTACACCATTCTTTTCTTTCCGTGAACGATGGTAGCACTAACAATTCACGAAATCCACTCCTAAACTCATAAATGCTTTTAAACGCGCGAGCGTAAAGGTGGCGTTGGACACTAATATAATGGCAGATTCCTATCTTAACGTCACACTCGCTATCTATGCTGACAAGGAAGATTCACAGAGTAATTAGACACCAAAGTAGTGATCCTTTTCCGGTTAATGGTACTGCGACACCTGGTGAAACCTGTGACCTGTCAAAGGAAAGTCATCTCTTATTGCAGGTCACTTCTTGATGGAGTCACAGTATTATTAGATGATGGGAATCTCCCATTTTCAGTGCCCAACTCCATTAAACTCGCGCATTTTAAAAAAAAACACACATTATATGAGTGGCGAGTGTAGGAGTGATTTTTTCTGAGTTGCGGACCATCGTTATTTTTGCCGGTTTTTACATCTGATGATGAATCGACCCCTAAATCGCAAGTAGCAAACGTAGGCAGTAGCCCCATCGGACGTGAATCAAAAGCCCGGCTCATTCATCTCAAAATATCACATACTTCCTTTTAAAAAAGAGAGGACGGTCCGAAAATAATCTGTTTTCAGTTTGGACAACTTTGAAGTCACTTGCTTTACACGTGAAGGAACTGAACAGAACGATTTCCGAATTTTCCGAATCTATAAAATTAATTGTTTAAAAACTGCACATATATCGCAAGATAGTTTACATAATAAGTATAATGGTTTTTATATCCCCAACAGAAAGATTCTGCAAACTGTCTAACAAACGATTGACTAATAAACGAAGCTTGATAAATAGATAAAATACGGCTGCATAACCGAAGCCTATCATAGCTTGCTAGACCAAGATATCCGAAATTGATGGAGAGCATATTTTCTATCGTGTTGATTAGCCGGGTCAATTAGTGATTCTGAGCGAAAAAGTTTTGGTTAATTTAGATATTGATTGTGTCCCCTCAGCCCCACTCTCACTCCTTAAATTAAGCACGGTTCACACGCATGCATGCGCGGTAATCTATTTCTTGTTAAAAATGCTTTGGAGGACGGATACAGAGGCAATGTCCCACAGGGTGTCCTGAAGATTCGTGGCTTTCAGGATCTCATTTTGAATTATACTATAATTTTTCTCCCAGAAAATTTTTCTTCAAAAGGCTGCCTTCCGAAAAAAATTTAAAAGCTGTGGAAAAGGGCCTGACAGGAAAAACTCAGAGAAATAATATTGATCCCTGCGGTCTCTGGAAAGGCAGGGTGGAATATTGCGCGCTTCCTGCCTTGCAATAGGGCTGTTGCACTCTTTTGTTACAGGATATTTTAGGGTTTGTTCAGATGTAAAAACCTCCACAAATAACGATAGCAGTCAAATTTTTCGAAATCCACTCCTAAACTCATAAAATGCTTTTTCAATTCCTCTATACTGGGAAAGGTATAGATTCACAGAGTAACTAGTCACCTGAGGAGAGTGATTATAACAGCCGATTCATGGTACCGTGACATCTGGTGACACCGATTACCAAAGGAAAGTTGTCTCTCATTGGCCACTTCTTGATGGAGAGACAGTTTCAGTAGATGGGAATCTTCCATTGTTAGTGCCCAACAGCGACATTAAAATCGCGCGTTTAAAAGCATTTTTTTTGTGCGTTTAGGACTGGATTTCGTAAAAGTCTTTAATGCTATATTTTACCACCGTTATTTTTGGAGGTTTTAAAATCTGAACTGACCCTTACTTTGCCTGCAGCAAAAGTGTGCAACAGCTCCATTCTTTAAATATGCATTCCTTAAAAAAATCGGCACCATGGTGTCTAAACAAGAATAGCTTTTGATCTCGTGTCCTCGGCACGCAACAAATGGTCCCCGTGGTTTTCTACACCCCCTCTCCCCCCCCACCACTTGCAAAATGTGAAACGCCTTGAGGGGCCGAGGCGTTTCCTTTTTTAGGGGAGGCACGTGCGCGTGTGCACTGCGCAGACCCTAATTATCCAAACCAACGCCGTTTAACCGTATAATATTTATTTCGGGGTCTATAAATGCGCAGAACAAAAGGATTTAGGGAGGAAGCCAAAGACATCAATGGAAAGAGAGTTTTAAAGAAAGGGCGTTGCAGATGTGAAATTACAAAAGTAGACGTATAGTACACACACACTTGGACAAATTTACACACATGCCTTACGCACACGTGGATGAAAAGTAGTTGTCGCCACAGCTTGTGATTCATGTAATAAGCGGACAGAGCGAGCCATGCGCGAGAAGTGACTATATACATAGCGAAGAGTGAGGAGTTGAGGACCACACCCGATAAAACCGAGCTCACTTTTTAAGGTAAAAGTCATCGCGCTGATGGATAAGGAAAGTGCGAACGTAGGTTATACACATACACACACTCGCACACTTACAGACATTCATGCATATACATGAGTGTATACGACACACACACATAGACGTTTCACATATCAGGATGCACACACTCCTTGCACTCGCCCAAGTTCGTCAAGAATGAAGACGGAACAGATTAGGAAAGGAAAGACTGGGAGGAGGTAGACAGCCAGGCAAGCAGAACTAAACGTGAAACTGTAAAAGGTGAAAATCGCTGCAATGTATTGTGTCCAGGGTGGGGGCTGAAATAATGTGGGCCTTTGATAGTCGCAAGCTTTTTTTTTTTACAGCATGATGCAAGAAAGGCTAACCATTGAAATACCGGGGCTCCTAGCTTTCAGGGGCGGACTGGGCCGGGGTGCCGGGATGCTGCAGCACCCCGAGCCCCTCCATGTCCGCTCCCCTCCTCTCTGGAACAGTACATAGTTCGGGCCCCTTTCCCCAAATCCCGGGCCCCAGCACCCCGGGCCTTTTTGCCCCAGTCCGCCACTGCTAGCTTTGACAAAGAGGAAGGGGGTCTCGGCGACCGGGACCTTAAAGAATATCCGCGTCTTACATCCCTTAGGACTTCTTCAGACGATCCAATTGAATCCTCAAAGTAACCTCCTAGTCATGGGCGCCCGCAGACAAATTTCCAAGGGGGGCAAAATTTTTGAACCCCAAATGAAGGTCTAGGAGAACCCCCCCCCCCCCGGGAGAAAAAGGGGATTTTTTTTTTTTTTTCATCTCAATAGTGTACAATTATTAACCCAGTGTAGGATGTATCTAATAATAATAATTTTGACGCATTTGATATAATGGATAAAGGGACAAAAGATGATAACGATAGGAAGAAAAATGTATAATTTTATACTATTCCTTGCAAAAAAATTGGTTAAAATTACAACAACAAAAAAACTAATAATGAAGTTTGGCAGCTATTACTCTTTTGATTAAAATTTCATTTTCTTTTTTTCTTTCATTTTTTATCGTGAAATTTTGACTTTTCTGAATTCCAGGGGGGGGAGGGCAAATGCCCCCTCCTGGCGCCCATGCTCCTAGTGCACGTCTATGGTGTTATATGCGCAACATTTACGATCATAGTTAGGCAGCCCGCAGACAAAGATATTAAACTATACAGGTACGCAAATGTTTCAGAGCAATGGGCTGCGATTTCAGGGGCAGATGCAACCTGATAGCTTCACGGCACATTTTATACATTTACATTGTGTCGTTGGGCTGACGAGTGGTATTTTCTCATTCTTGCTGTCGCATTACGTACCCCAACCTAGGACCATTTTCCCCGCCATATAAGTATGCCACATTTGCGTATCTGTATAGTATTATTACACTACTGTTCTTTGCCCGCAAACCTTTGACGATCATCGATGTTGTCGGGGATAATCATCAAGCATTCGATTCCAGAAAAAGCAAATGCAAAGCAGGTTGCCTATACAAAGCTCATAGCATAGGCAGTTCTAATGTGCACGCTGCACTCTCGATAGTCTCTCATTTGAGGATCGGAAACAGATTCGATTCAGTGACTATTATACCTACTGGGAAGGAGCCAAGAAAAATATTATTCCTAACCGATTAATACAGTGTGCTTCAGTGATGCGGACACTGAGTTTCGATGGCAGAAGTCAATCTTAATCCAATATAAAATTGTTAATCTACAGGTATTGAGCCTGCGACGCTAATTTGTCCAGGGAATCTTCGATAGTAAAAGGAGTTACTTGAAACAAACAGAAACTCAAAATTTTGAAACACATGAAAAACATCAGAAAAAAAAGAGAACTCGATTTTCTATTTTTATCTATAGTTGTAAACTCTAATGTAAACCTAGAGCACGCGAAGTATCTCTGATACTTCTATCTCTATCTCTAATTATCTCTGATAATTAAAAAAAAAAAAAAAAAAAATGATTAATTTTTATTTAATTTTTTTCATTTTTATTTTCTTCCCCCAAACGGTCTGCTTCATTTCATGATAAATTAAAGAGAAAATCTATTTCTAAAGAAGAAGGCACTTCCCCTTACAGACTGCAAATCCCATTTGAGCATTCGAAAGAAGAAGGGAGAGAGAGAGAGATAGAAAGAGAGATAGAGAGAGAGAGAGAGAGAGAGAGAGAGAGAGAGAGAGAGAGAGAGAGAGAGAGAGAGAGAGAGAGAGAGAGAGAGAGAGAGAGAGATAATGTTCTAGCTACTAAAATCGAAAAAAATAGATCAAGGCGAATAAATTAGGTTGAATTACAATCGAAAGTATTTTTTTCATTTGTAGGAATATCACTATCGACAGTAAGCAAGGCGCTTGCTAGTAAAAATATTCGTTAGTTTTCTTCAAACGACTTTATGAGTAAAGTATCGTACTCGGTGAATAGGATGAGCAGGATGTCTATTGAATATAATCAAATAAACATCGAAAGCAAAAACCGATGGATGCTTCAAAGCTATGGGTATAATGAGTGAGGGTCCAGGTGGGGGGGGGGGGGGGGGGGTCGTGATTCATTCGCGGAGCTTGACAGGAGGTTTAGTATAATGACGGGTCGACGACTGACTCTGTTTAGCGGGTCAGTTGACAATGAAGTCCGTTCTTCGAAACTTTCAGCAGCGATTCGCTTGCTGGTTATCGTATTTCACTCCTTGAACACACCCTCCACCTCCCTCTTCCCCCAGACCATCTTCTCTCTCTCTCTCTCTCTCTCTCTCTCTCTCTCTCTCTCTCTCTCTCTCTCTCTCTCCCCCCTCTCTCTCTCGCATACTTCAAACGTCTCCGGTTGCTCATTTAGATCTTTCCAGAACGAATAGTCTCGTCGACATACTCGCGAAATAATGCCAAAGGCCAAAGTTATTACAGCAGGAGGTGGTTTTCGTTTTGGGTCGCTATAAAGGCTGAAAATTCTCTAGAAAAAGATAATGAGATCGCGTAGGCGTGTGGCCGATTTCGTCAAATGGGGCTCTAGCAAACTTTTGCTACTTACGTGCAAATAAATTGTTCAATCTGATGGAAAGACCAGCGAAAATTACGAAAATCACGCTAAGAAAGTCTTAAAGTTATAGTAATAAACTCACATAACTGCTATAACGGCAAGATGGTAATAGCGGTTCAACGCAGGTATCATGGGAGATTCCTGTCTATTATGTCACTTTCTCTATGGAAACACAGAGATAATGTCTCAATTTAGATATAGGAATCTCCCATGATACCTGCGTCGAACTGCCACTAAGCCCGATTCAGAGAGTGAATTTCGTGATTTTTTAGTGTACTCATCGTCATTTTTACAGGGTTTTATGCAAAAATCAACTCTTAAATCCCCTATAGCAAAAGTTTTCAAGAGCCCCATTTTGGTCATTTCGACACCCGTTCTTTAACCCTATTACTCCCAGCAGGTTGATTCTGCTCATTTGCGGACGAGACGAGACGAGATAGCAAAAAACGATCAATCCCATTGGTTTAAATGGCATCACGTGACAGATTTGAAGTCATTCAAGAGCCGCGGCGACGGGCTGCGAGTCATGAATTTGAAATGAATGACTTCAAATCTGTCACGTGACGCCATTTCAACCAATGGGATTGATCGTTTTTTGCTGTCTCGTCTCGTCATGATGAGCAGAATCAGCCTGCTTAGGGACCAAATTATGTTGCGGCTTAACGGTCCTCCGAAAGACGTTGGATGATGCGTATTTGAATATGGTTGCGTGTGATTTTAAGTTTTACCCCCTGTATGTGCTCACCGATCATATGCATGCGAGACCGTAAAGGCATAACAAATTTTGTTCCCAGCAGGCTGATTATGAACGATAAAAGCGTTTATTGACTTTAGGAGTGGATTTTGGAAGTTTTTTTAGTGCTTTTAGTGCAGTCAAATCATTTTTCAGATTTTTGAATTTTTGTTTTTTTTTGTTTTGCTTGCTCCCTGAATTTTCTGTGAGCCAAAATGTCAGGTTGTGCCGAACTATTGGGGGGGGGGGGCAGTTTGGTGGTGGTGAAATGACGCCGTTGTTTTATAGTCACAGCAGTGGCGGCTCGTGCGATTTGGCAACAGTGTTTTTATCCCATTTAAATACATGGAAAACAATCGAAACTTGAGGAGGCTGCCAGCCTCCGCTTGAATCGATTTTTTACCTAGGTTTAAGTGGGAAAAATGCATGGTAGCCAAATCTCACGGGCCGCTACTGAGTCACATAGTGAGGCAGTAGGTCAATTCTTCATATTTTAATGACAAATAATGGGGAAGGAGGTACAAAAAACTAAAAAAATCAGCGTAAAAAAACGATGGGCTAAGATTTTCGGAAAAGCATCCTGTCATTCATTTGACCGGAATCCGGATATGACCGTTGACTCAGCCTCAGGTTCAGAGGCAATCAAAATCTCGCGGTGCGCACGGACAGGAAGTGGCGTAACCGTTGCGCTGCACGATTAAGCTGAGCGCTATAAGGTCTGTTAACTTAAATTCAGCTAATTGACTATAAACAGGTGAAGTTTTCTAGCTGCATCTTCGAGGAACAATGAGACGTTTGTCGCAATTTAACGTCTCGGAACGGTCGCATAAGGATGGCATTCGCAGGTATTGTTTGTGTCCGATAGGTGTAATTGAGGCACTCGCAGGAATAAAGGTCCATGAAACAACAGGGGTGCTCGTTCCTCGTAATCAGCAGCATAGTTTCAAATAAGGATGATTCGGAAGAGCACATCTCATGTTTTATAGACCCATAACTCGAAGATCGCCTCAATTGAAACCGCGTCTCCGTAAAAAAAAAGGGCCATAAACAACTAGTGTGCTCTCAGCTAAAAACCTCCATGTGCTCACAATGCAAAATTCTCGGGAAGACCAAACCCATTTCTTTAAGAGCCCTTCTTCCTAAAACGGACTCAGTTATCGTCAGTTTTGTTTTGTTTTTGTTTTTTTCTTTTATATATTTTAATTTTTTTCTTTTTTCTTTTTTTGCACACTGGATGGAAACATCTATTTTCCTGGACACTTAAAAAGTTCTTCTTTCTTCATTCTAAACACTTTGCAGCATTGCGAAGTTTTTTTTCTTGAAAACACGCAATCTCATTGTCTTTGTCAAAAAATAATTTCATTTTGAACAAGTTTGCGGACGGATCCGCATTTTTATTTTTCAAGTTACGCAGGAGATCTAATAATTGTAAGTAATTGGCACATACAAATCATCGACCCAAAGTGGCAGCTCGTGCAATGTGGCAACAACGTACTCTCTCCATTTAAAACTACGTACAACAATCGATCTTCAGATGATTCACTGAATCCCTAAGAAATCGATACTTTGCCTAGGCTCAGATAAAAAAACATAGTTGCCAAATTGTACGACTGGCACGAGCCGCTACTGATACAACCCTGAAACTTTCAGAGCTCTTGAGTCAGTTACAGTGGCGGCTCGTGCAATTTGGCAACCTTGCTAAATTTCCATTTAAACCTATGCAAAAGCATCGATATATCGGGGGTGCAATTGCACCTCCTGCAGATCGATTGTTTTACATAGGTTTAAATGGAGAAAATACGTTGTTGCCAGATAGCACGCGCCACCACTGGTCAGTTACAGGGTAGTATTCATTCTCCTTTTCTCTTTTTCTTTTCACAGAGACATGGAAGCAATATTTCAAGCTGATACGTCACTTGATTTGCTCGTACCCATTTTCAGATTCTCTTTGTTTTGGTTGGAAGAAAGCCATCACGTAAAAGAATTAGAAAGAGAAAGTAAAAAAATAAATCTTTTTATGGTTTCTCGAAAGTTGAGGGAAAATATTTATCCAGTGTTTATCATCCTCTATTCATCAAACGCTGGCCAGTTTTGTGCTTATATCTCTCCAAATCATTCATCATCATTCAGTTCTTTTTTTCATACCAAGTGGAGTCTCAATTACGTCATTAAGTTTCCGAGTGCATGATAATGACCTCATTACTGAGACGTGACATTATCTCAGCACCCATGTCATATACCGATCGGATTCCCTTTTCAAGGTGCACTCAAAACGGATGTCTTGCGCGCGCAGCGAATATTGCAATCGCAGACAGCCAGAGCAAGAACTGATAGGAAGATTAAATATCACTCACTTCACAAACGGGGGCCATTTGAAGAAGAAGAAGAAAAAAAAAGAAAAAAATGTTCAAAGGAAACCAGCCGCAATCGGCACAATCCGCGCCTTATGCGAAGAGTTGAATCCGAGTTTTAAGGCAACTTGTTGCCGAAGCTGAATGTTGACTGGTGACTGTTCGGATACTTGCTACACAACATTCATGGCTGCATAGTGCAGCGTTTGCACCGATGGCGATGATATGATGGCGAAGACAAGTTGCAGAGGATATCGCAAGAACCGTCATCAGGTGTGAGAGTATACTATACAGGCAGGGCTCTATGGGTGTTTTAGTTGATCTGTTGATCTGTTGATCATGAACTGGAAGCGATTGAATATGTGATTGAACTATCGAACAATCGCAGGATTAAAACTGATATCAATTATCATAATTGAAAGTAGATTGCCACTTATGAATCTATCTATCGTCTATCGATTGATCTACCAATCATTCGTTTCCGGTTGTAATAGCATTGATAATTAAAATTTTAATTAGTTTTCCCAAGTATTCGTTAATTAAAACTGATCTAACGCTGTCTGCGTTTGCCGATTCTACTCTTTATGTAGAGCGACACGAGACGAAATAGCGGGAATCTATTAATCCCATTTAAACGGCACGTGACTACATGTAAGTAAGATTTGTAGCCGCTCATATAAATCGTTCGGTTTAGACTAAATGACTTCAGATCAGTGGCGAGGCGTGCCATTTGACAACGTTCCTTTTACCCCATTAAACACATTAAACTAAGTAAACAAATTACATCATTTAAACAAATTAAAAAGGTCGAAATGCCTGGTCATCGCCGATGACTGGACCTTTCGATTTTTTTGGTGAGTTTAAATGGAGAAAATACATTGTTGCCAAATTTCACGCTTCGTCACTGCGGCTTCAGATTTATTTTACAAAGGCGCGTGATGCCGTTTACATATAAAAAACAAAATGAATCGCTTTGGCAGTGCTAAGAAAATGTTTGGTAGAAAAATGACCCAGTCCAGCAAAATACTAATATTTATAGAAAAGAACTACTACAAAGAAACGGGGTGTAAAATTAGATTAAGGGCTGACGTCACGTCACGTCTTAAAGAACGATTAAGATCCATGAAAAATATCGTTTAGAAGTAGTGCACTGTGTCTTTTTCGTGCGTTTGAACGGACAAAATACAGCGTTGCCATAGACTTCACGCGACGCCACTGGTGCAACTACTGCAACTGATCCATAAGTTCGGCATCACGGCCGGTATAGGAATGAATATAGTGGTAAGGCGAGATGATTGAAAGGTATCCCAGTATTTACAAAACCCAAGACAATACCAAATGGCTCGATATCAAAGCTTTATCGGACAGAAGCTCGCGCATTGACGCATACACAGCAGACTTGAACACTGTCGCCAGATTTCAGGTTAAAATCCGCGCATTTTGCAGTGATTGCTTCAAATTGGAAGTATCATAATTGTTAGGCCCGAGGCCTCCTTAGATTTTGCAACAGTGGGCCTGAATCAGATCCATCTGATGAACCAACATAGCAGGATAAGGAAAAGAAGAGATGCATATGGTGTGAATTGAGGAAGAGGGGAGGGAGAGAGAGAGAGTGAGTGATGAATGAAAGAGAGAGAGGGGGGAGAGAGAGATGAGAGAGAGAAAGAGAGAGATAGAGAGAGATGAGTGAAAGAGAGAAAGATAGCGAGAGAGAGAGAGAGAAAGAGTGAGAGAGAGAGAGGGAGAGAGAGAGAGAGAGAGAGTGAGAGAGAAAGAGATAGAATGTGTGTGATGTGTGCACGAGAGAGAGAGAGAGAGAGAGGGAGAGAGAAAGAAAGAGAGGATAAGAAAGAGAAGTGGCTTAATTAGCAGTGCTATCGAGCATATGGAGCAAATCTAATTTTACGAAAGATCCAGTTTACAAAATAGGCATTATAATGTCCATTAATCGCCGCGTGGTGCGTTCAGTGAGACGTCGAGTTCGCAGACAAATTGTACATCCTACATGGGGAGCAAAAAAAGCTATGTGCGCTACCAGCCCAGCGGCCCGGGGCCAGCCGGATGGTAGAGACATATTTTAAAGTTTCGAGTTATTTGAACTACTCTGCATCGTTGCAGGGTGTAGGATGGAAAGGACTGTATATTACTGATGAATAATTGCAGATGTGGAGCAAGCTATGCTGCCCGTGTCAGATGAAACAAACGAACCGATAGGCGGTAAAATATCTGCAGTCTGGTTCTGAACTTTCGGACGATACGAAACGAGATGGCGGAAATCGATCAATACCATTTGGTTTGAGCGATGGCACGTGACTATAAGAATATTTAATATTCGGTTTAAATGAAGATTTCAGGCTCGGAACTTTTCTGAGGACACCGACCGCCGAAGTCAACAAAACCGTTTGTGTTCTTCCTACACATAGTAGTGGACAGAATTATACAGGACAAGAAGTAATCTTGGAGTAAAATTCTTAATGGATCAAAAGTCTAGGGCAAATTGTCATTTTGGCCAACAATAGGGGACCAAAAAAATTAAATTGGACATACACTGAAAAGAAGATTACCAGAAGCATGACAGTCAGGGGCGCCGTTTCAGATTTTCCTTGGGGGGGGGGGGGGGGGGCAAGGCCCTCCAAAATTTTTTTGGATGACCTTTTTTTTTTTTTTTGCCGCGCATCTTCAAAAAATCTCTCTGACTTGATTTTTTGGGCACATTGAAAATCCTTGGGGGGGGGGGGCAATTGCCCCCCCTGCCCTCCCCCAAATGGCGCCCCTGATGACAGTTGTGTTTGCACAATAGTTCTTGAAAGTTTTTAGGAAATTCTAGTTCTATGTCCATATTCTGGTATTATAACACCAGAATTTTCTGGTCAAAGTACTATACTTTCTTTCGTTCACATATCGCTGTGCAGTTGTGCTTCATGGTAATATGACTAGAATCTGGTATTATGACTATCGCTTTTTTTTTCCAGTGTACAGTCCTAGAACCTTAGTAAAAGTTCTGAACAGACCCACATAAAAACATTGGAGAAAATTCTATGATTACTTGGTAAATTCTCGCATCGCTGCTGAATGCATCTCAAGTTTCCATTGACTGAATTTTCAAGGGTCAAATATGTCATGCGCGGTGAGACTTGAAAGATCGATCGTACTGCGCACAATCACCGCACGGCGCGCTGTGGTCTAAGATTGTCAAAAAGTGGCAACAAAGCGGAAATTAAACCCACCAATCTATCATTTATAAACTTTCAAAACCAATTTTAATCAGGAAGTACACTTTTACCCTGGTAAAAATGGTTCATACAGGTCCAGATCTATACGAATATGTATGGGTATTGTATGGATCTGTAAAGATATCGACACATACAATATCCATACAGATCCATACTGTATAGGGAATGGAGCTCTTTGCAAGATTTTGCTGTAGGCAAATGGAGTATCAATTCCAATGTAAAATGCTACGAAAATAACGATGAAGCCATTAAAAAAGTCTAAAACTCATGCACTCCTCGCAGAGAAATAAACTCAACTTGAAATTTCGGGTGAACACCCTTGCATGTTTGCACCAACCTCGATTCGGACCCCCGAACAAAAGAACAGGACATGAAATTAAGTGCCGTCCTCCTCGTTTATTACGCAACGTAGAACTTTTCTGTAGTTATCACCGTGCTCCTAGTGACAAAATGTGTATAGATGGACCTTTAATTCCTTCAAATTTACTTTTTAAAAGCAAATTCATTAATTTCATTGTTCAAATTCGTAGGTTATGTTCTTTTGTTTGGGGTCCGAATCCGAGGTTGGTGCATACATGCAAGGGAGGGTGGTCACCCGAAATTTCAAGTTAAGTTTTCTCAGCGAGGAGTGAGATTTAGACTTTTTTAATGGTCTCATCGTTAATTTCGCAGCATTTTACATTGGAATTGATAGGCCATTTGTCTACAGCAAAACCTTGCAAGAGCTCCATTGGTTATGGACCATTTTTACCGGGGTATCACGTAATTTAAACTTAGAAATATCATTGGAAAGTTTTATCATAAGCGTCGGTAGACGCAGACGGCAAGTCAGGTAACCCCACCCTACTACCACCCTCTCTACGACCTGACAAGTCTGCGGCGCGTGAACGCTTATAATTACAGAAATTATTTCATTCCCCCAAACCGTGCCTTGATATGATCCTGTAGCGAAAAAACTACGCAACCAAACTCATCAAACTTGGTCTTATTTTAACCAGCGTGTTCTGTGCTCGTGCCTTTTTTTTGTTTGAACGCAATCCGTCTAATATTTATTGAGAAATGATAAAAAAACTGAATTTCTCATTATAACGGCTATTTCAAACTACGCGCCAACTCTGCCCTCATTGGCTATTGCCTTTTAGTATTTGAGATCGCCGCGAGAATCGACGCTTCATCGTCAGTCAACAACAACTGCGCATCATTTCAAAACAAAAACATTTCTCCCTGCTTTGACACTTTTGAAATCAACTCGTTACAAATACATGAGTGATACAAGTGATTATTGTTTCAATTGCAACGGAGGCCGTGAATTACGAAATTTGTCCTCCTCAGTTCTTCTTTTTAAATAATTGTACCAAACATCTTTTCTAGTTATTTCTTTTGTGTGCTTCTAATTTGTTGTATGCACGCGTATAGTAAAGGTTGGTTTGCTCTCACAGTTAGTTACTTTTGCATATTCATTTACTTAATAACTATTCTAGCTCTGAAGCTGAAACTATCGAATTTGGGCATAACCGCGGAGCTTCATTTTCCACTTCATTGCTTACAAATGCAACAACGAAGTACCGTAATACTGTTGATCACTGGAGGGAGAGTAGTTTCTGATGTGTTTACAGCACCTTTGTGATTTTAGCACAGAATTATACAAAGTATTACTCTGTGATTTTAGTATAATTATTCATAAGCAAGTAGTGACAAAAGTTCTTTGCTGTGTACTTGTAGAGTTTACAACTGATCTGTTTATTTGATGAGGACTGGTAGTGACAGTAACATTATTTTCCTGAAGTTACACAATTGAGCTATGGCGGATCGGCCAGCGGCGGACTACCCAGTGGCGGATCGGCCAGCGGCGGACTAGCCAGTGGCGGATCGGCCAGCGGCGGACTAGCCAGTGGCGGATCGGCCAGCGGCGGACCGGCCAGTGGCGGATCGGCCAGCGGCGGACTAGCCAGTGGCGGATCGGCCAGCGGCGGACTAGCCAGTGGCGGATCGGCCAGCGGCGGACCGGCCAGTGGCGGACCGGCCAGCGGCGGATCGGCCAGCGGCGGATCGGCCAGCGGCGGATCGGCCAGTGGCGGATCGGCCAGCGGCGGACTAGCCAGTGGCGGATCGGCCAGCGGCGGACTACCCAGTGGCGGATCGGCCAGCGGCGGACTAGCCAGTGGCGGACTAGCAAGTGGCGGACTAGCCAGTGGCGGATCGGCCGGCGGCGGACTAGCCAGTGGCGGATCGGCCAGCGGCGGACCGGCCAGTGGCGGATCGGCCAGCGGCGGACTAGCCAGTGGCGGATCGGCCAGCGGCGGACCGGCCAGTGGCGGACAAGCCAGTGGCGGACTAGCCAGTGGCGGACTAGCCAGGGGCGGATCGGCCAGTGGCGGATCGGCCAGCGGCGGACTAGCCAGTGGCGGATCGGCCAGTGGCAGACTAGCCGGTGGCGGATCGGCCAGCGGCGGACTAGCCAGTGGCGGATCGGCCAGCGGCGGACCAGCTAGTGGCGGATCGGCCAGTTGCGGATCGGCCAGCGGCGGACTAGCCAGTGGCGGATCGGCCAGCGGCGGACTAGCCAGTGGCGGATCGGCCACTGGCGGACTAGCCAGTGGCGGATCGGCCAGCGGCGGACCGGCCAGTGGCGGACTAGCCAGTGGCGGATCGGCCAGGGGCGGATCGGCCAGCGGCGGACTAGCCAGTGGCGGATCGGCCAGCGGCGGACTAGCCAGTGGCGGATCGGCCAGCGGCGGACTAGCCAGTGGCGGATCGGCCAGCGGCGGACCGGCCAGTGGCGGATCGGCCAGCGGCGGACTACCCAGTGGCGGATCGGCCAGCGGCGGACTACCCAGTGGCGGATCGGCCAGCGGCGGACTAGCCAGTAGCGGATCGGCCAGCGGCGGACTAGCTAGTGGCGGATCGGCCAGCGGCGGACTAGCCAGCGGCGGACTAGCCAGTGGCGGACTAGCCAGCGGCGGACTAGCCAGTGGCGGACTACCCAGTGGCGGATCGGCCAGCGGCGGACTAGCCAGTGGCGGACTAGCCAGTGGCGAATCGGCCAGCGGCGGATCGGCCAGCGGCGGACTAGCCAGTGGCGGATCGGCCAGCGGCGGACTAGCCAGTGGCGGATCGGCCAGCGGCGGACTAGCCAGTGGCGGATCGGCCAGCGGCGGACTAGCTAGTGGCGGATCGGCCAGCGGCGGACTAGCCAGCGGCGGACTAGCCAGCGGCGGACTAGCCAGTGGCGGATCGGCCAGCGGCGGACTAGAAAGTGGCGGACTACCCAGTGGCGGATCGGCCAGCGGCGGACTGCCCAGTGGCGGATCGGCCAGCGGCGGACTAGAAAGTGGCGGACTACCCAGTGGCGGATCGGCCAGCGGCGGATCGGTCGGCCAGTGGCGGATCGGTCGGCCAGTGGCGGATCGGTCGGCCAGTGGCGGATCGGTCGGCCAGTGGCGGATCGGTCGGCCAGTGGCGGATCGGTCGGCCAGTGGCGGATCGGTCGGCCAGTGGCGGATCGGCCAGCGGCGGACTAGCCAGTGGCGGATCGGCCACCGGCGGACTACCTAGTGGCGGATCGGCCAACGGCGGACCGGCCAGTGGCGAATTGGCCAGCGGCGGACTAGCCAGTGGCGGATCGGCCAGCGGCGTACCGGCGAGTGGCGGATCGGCCAGCGGCGGACTAGCCAGTGGCGGATCGGCCAGCGGCGGACCGGCCAGTGGCGGATCGGCCAGCGGCGGACTAGCCAGTGGCGGATCGGCCAGTGGCAGACTAGCCAGTGGCGGATCGGCCAGCGGCGGACCGGCCAGTGGCGGATCGGCCAGCGGCGGACTACCCAGTGGCGGATCGGCCAGCGGCGGACTACCCAGTGGCGGATCGGCCAGCGGCGGAGTAGCCAGTGGCGGATCGGCCAGCGGCGGACTAGCCAGTGGCGGATCGGCCAGCGGCGGACTAGCTAGTGGCGGATCGGCCAGCGGCGGACTAGCCAGCGGCGGACTAGCCAGTGGCGGACTAGCCAGCGGCGGACTAGCCAGTGGCGGACTACCCAGTGGCGGATCGGCCAGCGGCGGACTAGCCAGTGGCGGACTAGCCAGTGGCGAATCGGCCAGCGGCGGACTAGCCAGTGGCGGATCGGCCAGCGGCGGACTAGCCAGTGGCGGATCGGCCAGCGGCGGACTAGCCAGTGGCGGATCGGCCAGCGGCGGACTAGCTAGTGGCGGATCGGCCAGCGGCGGACTAGCCAGCGGCGGACTAGCCAGCGGCGGACTAGCCAGTGGCGGACTAGCCAGTGGCGGACTAGCCAGTGGCGGATCGGCCAGCGGTGGACTAGAAAGTGGCGGACTACCCAGTGGCGGATCGGCCAGCGGCGGACTACCCAGTGGCGGATCGGCCAGTGGCGGATCGGCCAGCGGCGGACTAGAAAGTGGCGGACTACCCAGTGGCGGATCGGCCAGCGGCGGATCGGTCGGCCAGTGGCGGATCGGTCGGCCAGTGGCGGATCGGTCGGCCAGTGGCGGATCGGTCGGCCAGTGGCGGATCGGTCGGCCAGTGGCGGATCGGCCAGCGGCGGACTAGCCAGTGGCGGATCGGCCACCGGCGGACTACCTAGTGGCGGATCGGCCAACGGCGGACCGGCCAGTGGCGGATTGGCCAGCGGCGGACTAGCCAGTGGCGGATCGGCCAGCGGCGTACCGGCGAGTGGCGGATCGGCCAGCGGCGGACCGGCGAGTGGCGGATCGGCCAGCGGCGGACTAGCTAGTGGCGGGTCGGCCAGCGGCGGACTAGCCAGTGGCGGATCGGCCAGCGACGGACTAGCCAGTGGAAACGGAACTGTAGGTTAGCATATGGATCAGGGAAAAGAAAGGGAAATGAGACTGTGGTCCCTATCGTAAAATAAGCACTCGAGAGTCTATGTGAAAGTTGTCTGGAAACTATTCATAACTGCTGGCTAGTCAGCTGATGGATAACAACTGTTGCTTTTATTTGTGGAATGAGAAACTGGTATTTTACAAGCTAAAACCAGAGTATATCCCATCAAAAACCTTTCCAGGTGCAAGCAGACGGCATCAGGTAATTAGGTCTGTCACAAATGCCGTTCCAACGCATCCACTCAAAGATATGATATGATGGGAACGGCAAGTCTCCTACAAGTGGGCATCCAGCAGGGCAACTGTTAATCATTTTTCAAAATCAACACTATCCATCTGCGGCGAATTTAGTGAAGGAAAAACTTTGAGGGATGTATTTCTTTATTTTTTATTTTCAAACGCAAAAACTTGCCGCCGTTCATCGCCTTAAAAAAGAAAAAAATCAATTATTATTATTTTTTTTTATGGCGATGAACGGCGGCAAGTTTTTGCGTTTGAAAATACAAAATAAAGAAATACATCCCTCAAAGTTTTTCCTTCACTAAATTCGCCGCAGATGGATAGTGTTGATTTTGAAAAATGATTAACAGTTGCCCTGCTGGATGCCCACTTGGAGGAGACTTGCCGTTCCCATCATATCATATCTTTGAGTGGATGCGTTGGAACGGCATTTGTGACAGACCTAATTACCTGATGCCGTCTGCTTGCACCTGGAAAGGTTTTTGATGGGATATTATACACGGAAAAAAACTACGGTGAAAATAACCATACGGATACCTGATTTTGGCACCTGCTAGATGTTATGGTAATGTTAACCAGAAGTATGCTATGTTTTGACTAGGTACTAGGTGATGTTACCTGATTGAATGTCGAATTTACTCAAAGTATAGGTAAATGTACCATACTTCTGGTCAAATTTACCATAACATCGAGCAGGTGCCAAAATCAGGTATCCGTGTGGTTGTTTTCACTAATCTTTTTTTTCCGTGAGAGCTCCATTGGTTATGGACCATTTTTACCGGGGTATCAAGTAATTTAAACTTAGAAATATCATTGGAAAGTTTTAAATTAAGCTTATTAGGTCGAAAACGATGATTATTGATGACTTTTATTCACTGATTTTTTGCCACTGTTTTTCGATCTCCGACCACAGTGCGGCGTCTCATGTATCTTCAATGATTCCAATGCTGCCACTGCCGCTCGCGCTCGCGCTGTCGCTGCGAATATCGGGACGCATACACATTAGAACTGCACATTCGAGGAATACCTGCTTTCATATTTAAATTAAACCTGATACAGGCTTGTCTCATAGAGGAAACCTTGAGACAAAACCGGATAGAAGGAATATAAAAATATACGAACATTCCGTCAAACTGTTTTACAAATTGATATGACCGACAATATGAGAGTGCAAGACCGCTTTTCGATATAAATTCCAGTGCAACGAAGTTAAAAACACGAACGACCAAGGAAAACTCCTGAGGAATGGTTGGGGAGGGGGTGGAAGGGAGTTGAACGAGGTGGACATGGAAGCACTCACAAAGAGATATTAATAGTCTAAAGAGTAAATTTGAGAAAATTGCAATCTTTCCGAAATTTACTTAAAATTAACGAAGGGTTGGAAAAAAAAACAATGTAAATTGATTGTGAGCCGTTCCGCAGGCTACCGTAGTTCCAAGTCCAAATTTTGACAAATTGAGTTTACTATTTTAATTCAAATAGTTTCATGCTTTACTTTAACCGTTACAAATGTATAGGTACACGTCACAGGCAAATTGCAAGCCGCTATATTTATAATCAGAATAAATTCAGATCTATAGCGTAATGGTGACTTATACAAAATAATCATATCGAGATTTGATTAAGCTCATTTCTAAAGCCAATAAGCTAACGATCATATTGATATCCACAGATTAAGTTTTTCTCGACTGGTCCTCTTGTTTTATGAACTTCTAAAGCGATTAAATACAGGTGTTTAAAGACACTTAATCTAAAACACCGTAGGTAAAGAACGAATCAAAATAAACCTAATCTGATAAAATCACTATTTTCGTTAGCTTATTAGCTGTCAAATGAGCTAAAGTAAATCTCGATACAATTATTCTGTAAGTCACTAATATACGCTTGATCTGATTTTTTTGCCTAGACTAATCGCAAGCCGATCGCGATTTTTTCCGGCGACATATACTTCCCTCAAAAACAACTAAATTTGATAATGATAATATATTGATTTCTCTGGACAATCAGCAACTTTAAAAGCATGTTTCAAAACAATAATTCAGAATTCATACCATTATTGTACAGAACGGATCAAATTCTCTTCTGCAAAATGCTTGAGTTTAGAAAGTTACTACATAAGAATGTTAATGATGAAAATACCTTTAAAACGTTTTGTTTCTTATTCAGTCAGTGAGTCTCCATAGGCCAACAAAAGCGAAATATATTGATTTAAATTCTTTAAAAGTGCATGAAAAAAATCACGCGATTAAAGTAATTTTAAAAGCGTATTCGTAATTTAACAGGATCTGCTATAAATAAACGTACTTTTACGCTTTAGAAGCAAAGTCATTCGCATTTGAAAATAAATAAATAAATGATTAACGGGTTTACCCAATGAAAAGAACCACTTTTCCGAGTTTAATTTCGGCTAGGTACATTATTCGTATTACGCTGATATCATTTCGCTGCACAGTGTTGCCAGTGGCGAAGCGTGAAATTTGGCAACAATGTATTTTCTCCATTTAAATTCACCAAAAAAGTCGAACGCTCCAGTCATCGGCGATGACCGGGCATTCGACCTTTCTAATGTGTTTAAATGGGGGAAAGGAACGTTGCCAAATCGCACACCTCGCCACTGTAGTGAGAAGCGGGAAATTCGAAATCGACCAATCAGATGCCCGTTTCAAGATTAAAAAAGGACGATTCACGAGGATCTGCCACTTATCTCAAATTCTCGACTGCCAAAATTTTTGCGTTTGATATTATATGTATTATGTACTGTACATAATTAACCATTTTAAGTCTACATCCAGAGAAAAGATGCGTGTAAAACTTTCGGAAGTTTCTACGAAAACATGTGTAAGGTACTTATCAACAACGAAGATCTCATCATTCCAAAGCGCAAGGCCGATTAAACGATCAATCTTAAATCTCTAAATTTCGACAACTCTTTCGATGTCTCCACTCTCCACCGTTGAATTCCTGTTTCAGAATTGCGCTACCTTACGAGACACGTTTACCAAATAAGGTGTGAGCGAGTAAAAAGTCGCCTCCCAGAACTTTGCATAGTTCAGTGGGTTATTGCGAAATGTGTTTACACGTATACATATACGTACCTACATAATCTGCACGTTGAATGAAAAGAGCGAGTCGAGAGAGACAAGAGAGAGCGAGAGAGAGAGAGAGAGAGAGAGAGAGAGAGAGAGAGGGAGAGAGAGAGAGAGAGAGAGAGAGAGAGAGAGAGAGAGAGAGAGAGAGAGACAAAAATTACAGCTCGGTTCGATATGGATCATATTTTCGTCTTTGGGCAAGAAGCAATCAACGATTGAGGATTAAAAAAAAAATGTTCAGAACACTTGAAACTGGCGCGCATAGTACAGAAGGCAGACCGGCGCGGAAGGCGTTGCCAAATTTAAATAAAAATGACTCGACATTTCCAAAATCATTTGAATACTACACTGTTAAAAATTTACCAAAAAAACCAGAGTGGAAATCGGCGCGCACATAAAAATGGGGGGGGGGGGGTACATTTGACTCTCATGAGGAGTAAAACTTATAGCATGTACCGTGAGTAAACAGCGAAAAATACAATCGAGGAGGGTAAATACGCCTCCTCAGTGAAATATTATTATTTTTTAACTCCGAAGAAGTGCAAATTATATCTATCATTATTTTTTAACTCCGAAGAAGAGCAAATTATAGCTACCATTATTTTTTTAACTCCGAAGAAGTGCAAAATGGGTCTGTTGCGTACTTTTACTACATCAATGTGACACATTGTTTCTAACGTAAAATTCGGCGAAAATAACGATGCGCACATTAAAAACTTTCAAAATTCAGTCATTAACTCAGAAAATACCTTCCATTTCAAACAATCCGCGCTACACTAGACACTATATCATCGACTTATAACTACATATATTGGAACCATCTCATTTACGTAAACATGAACAGAACTTACGATTATTGGAATGTTTCGTTTAGATGCGTACATTTCTTATATTATTTTATAATCTTTGATGAACCGAAAAGACCAGACAGCAAATGCAGCCAATAGTTCATGTATTTAGAACGGAATTCCATCATTTTGTAGTTACGATGTTGTTCACTTATGCACGGTGGTTCCGTCTATGTAGTAGTATACCGGTGCAAAGAGAGTCTAGTGTAGCGCGGGCTGTTTGAAATTGAAGTGATTTCCTGAGTTAATGAGTGAATTTTGAACGTTTTTAATGTGCGCATCGTTATTTTCGCCGAATTTTACATAAGAATCAAGGTTCTATTTTGCTGTAGCAAAAGTATGCAACAGACCCATTCTATCTATCGTTATTTTTTAACTCCGCGGAAGGAGTGCAAATTATATACCTATCTCTTTCCTCCTTTTTGCACCATTTTTCACTCCTCAAATATCTTACTCCAAAAACTACATACCGGGAGAAATCATGGCTTTTATGTACCTAAACTAGAGTTGAAGTGAACATTTTTAACAGTGTAAGAGAGGCGATTTTTCTTTACCTCAAAATCTGACAACTTTGCGTGATTTTTTTGCAATGACGAGTAAAATTTCTGAACACGACAATTGAAGTTTTAGTTCTTTGTATCCAGTTTTCGTGTTTCTCTTATATTACAACTGATATTTCCTTAGACGACCAATTTTTTACTTTAATGTATCAAACTTTACATTTAAGAGTCATAAATCGCACAAATGTCGGTTTTAAAGGTGTTAAATTTAAAAATTCACGAAACAACTCTTATATCATGCATATACGGTTCTATAATTTGCAGGTCTATTTTTAGTGCAGTCAGACTTGATACGGTACTTGGTACAGTAAAGTACTACTTGGCATTGGCATCATACATCTGATTCTATCATTATTATATCGATACAAATCAAGGGCAACAGACAACTTAAACGGAAAACAAGGTAAGTAGAATGATCGAAGACAGAATTTAACACATGTATGCCCATAGGATAGTTAATGACCCTTTTGCTGTGTTTTCTTTGGACCAAAATGCAGTAAAGTTAGGCCAATGTTACAAAAAACCCAATCTTGGAATTTCTGCAGCATGTATCATTTTGCTGAACCAACAAATTTCACATTTTTTTAATTTTTTTAACTTCAAGATAGTGTTTTTTGAAAAAAAAAAAAAAAAAAAAAAAAAAAAAAAAAAAAAAAAAAAACACATTAAAATTTCAAATAATGTTGCGCATATATGGGTTAATGGGGCAGTAGACACCGAAACGGGAGGGAGGGGGCTGCCCTCTTCCTCCTGGAAAATTAAAATTTAAATAAGAGTGAAATCATTTACGTTTTTAAAACGAGTCAAACAGCATGGTTTTCACGAGAAAATATCGACACTAAGATGTTTCAAAAAGCAAAAAGACGAAAACTTCTTTTTTTCTAGGTACACGCGAATGTTATGGCCTTAGTTCTTCTTTGAAACCATTCTGCCAACTGTGAATGTATTTATTGTCCAAAGACAGCTGCGATTTTTGTTTGTTTGTTTGATTTATTTTATATTTTTCCCATCCATGTATCGATCCGAAGTGAACGACAAATTTTCATATCCAGAAAGATCAATTTTCCAATCCAGTGTGTGAATTGGATGATTCATAGGTTAGGATCAAGTTGTAGCCCATTTATTTTCATCGTTGAGTATTAGGTCTAGGTCAAGGTCATCGGTCACCTCACTCTATTTCCCAAAATACAAGTGAATAGATGTATCAAAAATTACCACTTTAACCCTATCCTAAAAATCGTCCACATCAGTAGCGGCTCGTGAAATGCGATACATCGACCCTGATAAAAATGGTCCTTGAAAATCCTTGCCCAAATCTCCCTGCAATAAGGATTTCCGTGAAATCATAAGGATCCTCACGTAATTGCACGGAAATCCTTATAAATCCTCAAGAATTTATAAGGATTTCCGTGCAATTACGTGAGGATCCTTATGATTTCACGGAAATCCTTATTGCAGGGAGATTTGGGCAAGGATTTTCAAGGACCATTTTTACCAGGGGACGTCTACTCCATTTAAAACTATAGAAAAGTATCGATCGTCAGGGGTCGCAATTGAACCCCCGAGGAATCGATACTTTCCTGTAGTTTTAAATGGAGTGGACATCGATATATCACATTTCGCGAGTCCACGTCGCGTCGGTTCTGCAGATTCCCCGGGCTCATTATCAGACTGTCACTCTAGATAAAATGTACAGCCGAAAGCTCATTGGGAGCAACTAAAGGTCAGAAAATTAAAACTATAGAAAAGTATCGATCGTCAGGGGGTGCAATTGAACCCCCGAGGAATCGATACTTCCCTGTAGTTTTAAATGGAGTGGACATCGATATATCACATTTCACGAGTCCACGTCGCGTCGGTTCTGCAGATTCCCCGGGCTCATTATCAGACTGTCACTCTAGATAAAATGTACAGCCGAAAGCTCATTGGGAGCAACTAAAGGTCAGAAAATTAAAACTATAGAAAAGTATCGATCGTCAGGGGGTGCAATTGAACCCCCGAGAAATCGATACTTTCCTATAGTTTTATATGGAGTGGACATCGATATATCACATTTCACGAGTCCACGTCGCGTCGGTTCTGCAGATTCCCCTGACTCATTATCAGACTGTCACTCTAGATAAAGTGTACAGCCGAAAGCTCATTGGGGGCAACTAAAGGTCAGAAAAAAAAAATAGCACGAACCCCAGGCCTCCCGACCTTCGAACCTTATAGCCGTGGTTGACGCGGTTATCCTATGAGCGTTTGATGCTCTATGAGTGCCCACACCCTACACCTTGTTTCCGTATACATCTTGATATTGGTATCCGTGCACTTCATCGACCAGTAAACTTGATGTAAGATAATAAGGGGGTGGAGGAGAAGGGGGAGGAGGGGGAGGGGAGAGGGGGGAGGGGGAGGAGGGGGAGGAGGGGGGAGGAAATAGAGATGGCGAGAGCGACAAGAGGAGACAATGTCACAAGTCACAAGAGTCACAAGTCACTTGGAGCCGATGGCTATTGCATTTTGGCCACACACTTTCACGTCAAACTATCTCCATGCCATGCGTAGCTATACGACATAGCTCGCGAGCTGCAACAAAGTGATGCACTTTGAATCCATGATTAAAGAGCGCGTGCCGTGCCTCTGCTGTCCGCGCGTCCGAAGCTCCGACGCGACGCGACGCGACGTGCGATGCAGAGAGAGACGCACTCCGACGGAGCACAGAGCACAGAGGGAATAGAATGCGTTGAATTCCGAAACAACGAGAAGAGTTCACGCATTTTGAGTATCGGGTCGATGGATTCTTACAAGTAGCGGTGATTGCTTATATACTTCCGAAATGCATCAAAACGGATCGGTGAGTTGTTGTGAGTGGCTGTTCAGCAAACACTTACAACTCGTTGCTAACCAACCGCTTGCCGATGCTCGTTCGCTCCATCGAAGTTGCTTCGATGTCAATGGGTCTGTTGCATACTTTTGCTACAACAATATAGAACCTTGATTCTTATGTAAAAATCGGCGAAAATAACGATGCGCACATTAAAAACGTTCAAAATCCACTCATTAACTCAGGAAATCACTTCAATTTCAAACAGCCCGCGCTACACTAGACACTATTTGCACCGGTATACTACTACATAGACGGAACCACCGTGCATAAGTAAACAAAATCGTAACTACAAAATGATGGAATTTCTATTTTAATACGTGAAATATAAGCTGCATTTCCTGTCTGGTCTTTTCGGTTTATCAAAGATTACAAAATAATATAAGAAATGTACGCATCTAAACGAAACATTCCAATGTTTGTAAGTTCTGTTCATGTTTACATAAACGAGAGGGTTCCATCTATGTAGTTATAAGTCGGTGATATAGTGACTAGTGTAGCGCGGGTTGTTTGAAATGGAAGGTATTTTCTGAGTTAATGAGTGGATTTTGAAAGTTTTTAATGTGCGCATCGTTATTTTCGCCGAATTTTACGTTAGAAACAATGTGTCATATTGATGTAGCAAAAGTACGCAACAGACCAATTTCCAAAATTTCGTGCTACCATCGTTAATTTTCGAGGTGCGCACCTGAATCGACCCTTAACCCTTTATGGACCAAGCCCGAGTATACTCGTTTTTCTCCTGCTAGTGCATTTCACATTGTTTCAGTCTTCATTCTGGATACACGCGACTATCAATGAAAACACGTTCAAGATAAGGTTTCGACAAGGGCGCCTTCAATTCTTCGTATAGGCAATTCCAACTCCCCCGAGTACGAACAGTTAACTACCTTCCCTATGTAAACGGAAGAGAGGCGTTCCTATGAACTAACCAGCGGGCCGATCATTTACTTCATCGTTAAACCGATCGTTTTGACTGTCTATGAGTGATGCTATTGGTCAAAAATTGTCAATCCCGGCCGTTGCTATGGTAACCATCGTTAAGAGTCTCTTTTTATAAAGGCCATTCATGAGTAACCTTTAAAAAACGGACACCATAACGATGGTTTCCATAACAACGGCTAAGTTTTACAATATTCGACCAATAGAATCACTCATACACAGTCTTAACGATCGTTTTAACGAGGAAGTAAATGATCGGCCCGCTGGTCCTTAGAGGGTTAAATCGCTTGTAGCAAAAAAGTACAACAGCCCTGTTGGTGGATTGGTTGGCGCAGCAAATCTTGCTGCAACAACCTGAGGGCCGATCATTTACTTCATCGTTAAACCGATCGATAAGACTGTCTATGAGTGATTCTATTGGTCGAATATTGTGAAACTTGGCTGTTGCTATGGTAACCATCGTTATAGTGTCCGCTTTTTAAAGGTTACTCATGAATGGCCTTTATAAAGAGAGACTCTTAACGATGGTTACCATAGCAACAGCCAAGTTTTACAATTTTCGACCAATAGCATCACTCGTAGACAGTTTTATCGATCGATTTAACGATGAAGTAAATGATCGGCCCTCAGGGCTTATGTGATGAGCGAGGACCCGAGGACCCATCAGTGCTCGCAACTTCAGCCAACAAAGTGTTGTAAGTCACTTTGAAGAAGTGATAGGAGGATAGGACAAGCGCTATTATGAGGTCTCAGATTTACCCAAAGATTACCAAGAGCATTTGTAATCTTTGGTTTCGCCCCACTGAGCGGTGCGGCGATGCAATGCGTCGGAGTATAGAAACGACAGAGCTGCCGGATCTTCATTCTCAGCATGGAAGTAAAAGAGAATGACAAATTATAAAGGACTACCCCAACGTCGTTTATGACCATACAAATTTCTTCAATTTCCTAGACTCTAAACAATGACGGTTTTGAACGAATAGTTTCCTCTTGCAATTAGTTCGGTATTTGATCCTTTGATTAAACAAGGCTTAATCCACGTGCCAAGGTTCATCAGTCCACTCTACATAGGCTCATTTAAATTAAGGAGATAGGTAAATTTTCCTACTCCGCAGCGCTTGGTTTTGCCTACATCGTCAATTGAAGGCGCTCAATGAGGTATTCTTTCCTAGGACCTGTCACACTGAGGTCCATTTTCTGCCCCCCTTTCGGTCGAAAATTGAAAGTCCAAAAAGTAAAAAAAAACAAAAAAACAGTAATTTACGTGTGATCGACGGTCTAATCTAACAGAAAACATCAGTGGTTGGTGTTTTTATTATTGGATTGTACACCCGACTCATGTGCAAATATGACTACTTTTGCGATTTTTCAGGGGGGGCGCCTATTTTTTTGCAACATTCTGAACAAACAAGAAATTTGGTTCCCTTCTACATGAAGCTGCCCAATTTTTCGCGAGACCGCAATTTTACTCCATTCATTGTTTAGCACAAAAACTTTGCGACAGTCCTAAAGATATCAAAATACCTATGATACGATTTTCGACAGTTTGGAATTTCTGGATTTTTTTCTGGCGAATTTTGTGGAAATCAATAGGAGTTACGATACCTACTCTTGTAAGATACGGTATTAAATCTTTTTTTTTTTTTTTTTTTTTTTTTTTTTTTTTTTTTTTGTAACTTGACAACCGGGTCGAGGAACGCCGCGCCGTCAATTCCAAGCTATCGAAGCTAAACAATTTCTTTTTATGAGTAGCTTCGCGACGCGTCGCGTCACTTGATAGCTTTATTAGGTTGTACATTATTCGCCAACAAGTAGATGTTATTACTCAGATCGGTGAGGCATCATAGCCCGTCATTAATTTCATTGAGATTTCAGCATTTTAAACACTTTTCAGCAATTCAATTTAAAGCATGTGCTATTCACTTTGCTTGCGATTAGTTATGGTGCACGTTTAATGCAACCCTTCAAACCAAAGGCAACGTAATTTTATGGAGATCGAGAGAAACTCGCGCATGTCTTCAGGTAAGTCGTTAAAACTTCCAAGAGTTTTAAACACACTGGTCAACATACCACCGATTGGCTTAATAATTGTGCTGGACAGTCCTCTTTGATGTTTGAATTTTTTTTTTTTATCGATGTATCAATTTCTCATTACTTCTCGATAGTGAACTTTTCTTTTAAGTAATACTGCAAATAAATCGATGTATTGTAAAGTCGCAAAACTTCTTCTGGGTAGATTTGATTTCGCATAGATAGAGTCAATTTTCAGTTTTCAAACTTTGAGACTTTCCCAGTCGAATATACCATGACCATCAGGTTTCTCTTTCGATTTAATTTATTCTGCGTATTTATAAGTATCTACGTTAGACACCACACTAAAAACACCCATGTTACAAAGATTATTGTAAAAAAGCTGTTTCAAAAGAAAGAGTTCTAAAAAAAATCATAAGTTTCAGCACGACACACACTCTGTGACTTTTCAATGGATTAAATTGTATTCGTTTAAGTTAAATTATTTTTCCCCCTCGCTTTGACTTCAAAATCAAACTTTCTTAAGTTTACCTACAACATGAGTTTCTGGCATTTTGCATCAAATTTTTTGAAGTTATGGATTTAAAGCTTTTTTGATACTTTATTAATGAATCACCACTACAGCTGCTTGCTACATCGTGGCTACCGTAAAGAGTCGGTCCTATAAAATAGACACTAAATCTTTGGCTTATCAAAGCTGCTTCTTAATTGACGGTTCTATCAGTCACATATAGGCATCGACACTGGGTCGTAAAAATAAGACGCAATCGGAAGGCGAGCCTCACAACACGGATTATGATCACTTTATCCCAATCTCAACACAAGCAGATCCAAGAAATTGTCATTCTCTCTCTTTTCCCATTTAGGACGCGTGTATTGGAAAAGGATAGGAGATGAGGGCGAAAATCACGTGACAGCTCTTTATCTGTCCTTCTTCTTTCTCCCCCTTTGAACATACGTAAAAGTATCGATTATTTAGAGGTTTTATCGAACTGCCTATAAGAATAGATTCTTTTCCATAGGCTTTAACAGCTAGGATACCGATGCCTCGAAATTCACGAGCTGCCGCATAATAGACTGTTTTAGTACGGATCGATTTCGTATCGATCGATCGTATCGATTGCCGTCCGGGGACCTCTAGTTCCAAACAAACTCTGATTTAATGTATTTTCCCCATAAGCGCACACTTTAGAACGAAAATTTAGGCTATTGAACGGAAACAATTTTTGCGACCTTTATACGATTTTGAATTCTACGTCCTTAAAAATGCTAAATTATGCTTGGTTTCTTGACTAAACCTGCCGAAAACAACAAGATATTACAGATTAAACGATGTCTTTGGAGGTTAGAATCGCTCGAATTCTCACCAGATTCCCGCCTATTCCACAACAACAACAAAAACATTTAAGTGATTCCAACCTCCAAATGCATCGTTTAATCAGTAGGTAATCCAAGATTTTTACGCTTTAACGACATAGATGTCCGCCCCCAATGCACACAAAACAAGGGTCCCTAGACACAAACATGGGTTTTTTTCTTATAATTAGACCTTCTTTAGCGCAATTAGAATGTGCTTCGGAGTTTATTGACCTGCCGAGTCGAATTTGGCCTTAGTTATGATCGAAATATTCTACATTTTCCGCAATTTAAACTTCGCGAAAAATGTTTGAAAGTAGAATATGCTTAAAATTGGGACGAGTTAAGTAAAAAATGATAACATTTTTGAAATCAGCATCCCAAATACTGAGGATTAGCACAATTTTAATGTAATTTACAAGAAAATTCATTGAAATACATCAAAATTTAGTTAAAAAGGTCCGTAAACAAACTCAGGCATCGCCGAAAACGACCTACAAAATTTAACCTCAAATTTAGAATCTGCCGTCCAAATTCTGCTTTTTCCCGGGATTCCTCAATCTACCCTGTGTGGCACAAGGTGGACCAGCCCACTGCCACTCTAAAGTTATAGCTCATTGGTAATATCTTGTTTATTTCGGGAGTTTCAGTCAAAGAACCCATTTCCGAGGACGTAGAATGTATAGTCGAAAAAGTTTGCATGAATTGTTTGATTTAATATAGCCCAGCGGTTCTCAAACTGGGGTCCGCGGCGGGAAATGGGGTTATAGTAGTAAAGCGTAAAAACTTCGTGAAAGAAACTAAAAAAAATGGGAAATAAAGGAAAACTGCGGGAAATTTGTCGATAAACGTTTAAACGCTCATATTAACGGATGTTTCACTCGCTGAACTCCGCATACGACTGCAGTCTAATATAAAGTCCAAACTTCAGAACTTAATCACAGAAATGCAAGCTCATCCAAGTCATTAGGTAAGTTTTATTAGAGAAAAAAAAGTAATCGGTTAAAAAAAAAGGTCGTCAACTCAGGGTACGAGGTTCACGGACCCCGCGGGGGGGGGGGGGGGGGGGAGGGTCCGCGAATGAATAAATTTGAGAACAATGAGAACCGCTGATATAGCCTAAAGTTCCGTTCAAAAGTTCGATTTTGGGGAAAATACATTGAATCAGAGTTTGTTTGGGACCAGATGCCCTCGAACGGCAATCGATACGATACATCGCTGTACTAAAACAGTCTATTGGTGTCGATTGATTTAAGTTTCAGATCTTGAGACATCAAGGTAAGGTTTCCATGGTTACTGGCCGGTTAGAGCAGGTGAAGAGCGAAGTGCATTGCGATTAAGAGAGGGGGAGGGAGAGAGAGAGAGAGAGAGAGAGAGAGAGAGAGAGAGAGAGAGAGAGAGAGAGAGAGAGAGAGAGAGAGAGAGAGAGAGAGAGAGAGAGAGAGAGAGAGAGAGAGACGTGCACTCGCGATCAGTTGTTTTTTGTCCATATAAATGCAATTCGTCGAGGGACCAGTTTTGCCAGTTATACGCTGTATACAGTTCAGCTTCAGATGCAGTTTCCGACCGTTTCTTAGTGTAAGTACGTACTACCCATTTGAACCAATGTAAAAATGCTTTAACGGATTCTAACGCAGAATATGGCAACAGTGTAAGGGATGCAGACAGCTTTTGTAAAGTCTGGTGACTCACAAGCGAACGTCTGAAGTTGAGCTTTTGTAAGCGACCAGCTGTTGGGTTTATCAACACATCCTTCATAAAAGACTTCTGATTCTACGATTGATATGATATTATACCGCATACTCACTCTCAAGCGATGGATATACCGTCACGAATAAAAATTTCCTGCTGTCGTAATAATACGTCTGTTTAATATTTACCGAACCTGAAAGTCTGCAGAATCGAAATTCTAGTTGTAACACCACCCTGGCAAAAATGGTCCATGCAGATCAATAAGGTCCATAGCAGTGGCGTAGCGTGCGTTTTGGCAACCTTGTAGTGTGTCCCTTTAAACCAATGTAAAAGGTCGAATGCGAAGGTGTTCGCCGAACACCCAATAGTTCGATATTTTCCAAGGGTTTAAATGGACACAACACAACGTTGCCAACTTGCACGCTACGCCACTGGTCCATAGCCAATTCCCTATACAGAGTGTGGATATGTATGGATATCGTATGGGTATACGTGTTGATATCCTTACAGATCCATAAATATCCATATGGATCCATACTTATACAATCTCTGTATAGGGAATTGGTTACGGACCTTATGGATCTGTATGGACCAATTTTGCCAGGGTGGTATTGTAACTACAATTTTCGATTACCTCCTGTAACCTGAATTTTGGTTACAGTCATCGGATTGAAATCTGCATTGAAAAAAAGTGATACTCATAATACCAGATTCTAGTTACCAGCACATTACCAGAAGCACAACGATATGTGAACGACAGAAAGTCTAGTACTTTGACCAGAAAATTCTGGTGTTAGTACCAAAATATGGTCATAGAACTAGAATTTCTTAAAAAAAATTTCAAGAACTATGGTACAAACACTATAATTCTGGTAATTGTACTATCCCTACTGCAGGTTCACATATTGTCATGCTTCTAGTAATATTTTTTTTTCAGTGTGGAATCACCTTAACCCATATATGCCCAGAATTATTTGACATTTTTAGGTGTTTTTCTCAAAAAACACAATTTGAGAACTGAAAACACGGAAAAAAAAAAAAAAAAAACCAGACATTTTTTGGGGCAGCTAACTTTCACGAGCTAAAAACTCCCTGATTTTTGAGTAAAATTGGTCCAAACTGACTGACATTTTGTCCGAAAATAACAAGAAAAGTGGGTCATTAACGACCCGGGTGGAAATCATCAAAATAGTATCCGCTTGCGGGTACATACCTATACATAAGGTTGAGTGCCTGTAATTAATAGAGGTTCAATGGTAAAAATCAATTGTCGATCGAGCGAAATAGAAAGTTGAGAGGGGCCATTAGTCATTACTTTGGTTTCAGACAACTTATGTAGACGGGACCCCTCTCCACCCTCCCTTTTCCCCAGTACGTGTATGTACCACAACAACTTTGCCATTTAGACCGTAAGCGGCGTACGTACCACCGACACAGACACTCTCATGCACATTGCCCAGTAGTGCCCAGAAGTGCCCTGCAGTGTCCAGCCAGTGTTGCCAATGGGATGGATCGCACATTGAACTTGAAATGAGGAGAGCCTGTGACGCAGGGCTACCGTATGGCGTATAATTAATCGCATTTTTTCAATTCACCGATTATTCCACCGGTTGAGAAAAGATTACACAGTTCAGTTCAGTGTAAGACTGTAATGCACGAAAATACTCTGACCTGTACTTAATCTTTTCTCGATCGGTGGAAACTCCGTGAATTACTTAAAATATCCGCAAGTTTTTTCAAGTCATCCTCGACTCCACCGGCTGAGAAAAGATTACAGGTCATAGTATTTTCGTGCATTACAGTCATACGCTGAACTAAACTGTGTAATCTTTCCTCAACCGGTGGAATCATTGGTGAATTGAAAAATGCGATTAATTATACGCCAAACGGCAGCCCTGCTATGACGTTCACAGTAATCCTTGGAGTTTAGAAAAGTATATACAGGATGTGTAACTAAAAGGATCAGGGGCGAATATTTCGGAAACGGCTTCGATTTTCGAAAAACGCTCTGACACGGGTTCGCTTCTTTGGAGAGGGACATATTTTTGGGGGCCCCCAGGGGGGCTGGGGCGCCATCCCCCTAAATTGCATATTTCAAATGGAGACCCCAAATTTTTATTACAGATTTGAAAAGAATACAAAACTCCGATACTTTTAGCGCATAAACATCAAATCAATATCAATTTTCGTTTTCGATACACCGAACCTCAAAGTTCGATAACGACCAATTTTCAAAAAATCAGAACTTCTCCAAAAAAAGGTCGGATTTAAAAAAACTAAGCGCCAAAAGTACTCTCTAGAATGAGTACTTTTCAGATAAAAATACATCTGGCAAATAGAATTTACACTGTTGTCATTTTGGAGCTCCTAAATTTTTTCTAAACTACCTAATATTTTTACTACGCTTTTATCTTTCAAAACGATCCAAATCCACAAATTTGACTCCGAAGTTGTCCGATGAGGGTAAACTTGAGCTGAAATAAGTTCAAAAGCTCAAAAGTTTCGCGTCATTCATTCAAACCACACATTTTGACTCAAAACATAATAAATTTCAGAATTTGATGCCACCATTTGTTCGGACTTTTTTTAAACTTTAGACGATTTTTAAGCGTATTTGGCGCACAGATTTACCCTCGGACTCTTTCAGAAAGTAAATAAAAAACAAACAAAATCAGAGATGCCGACAGAATAGAGGGTTTTAGTAACGGCGACTGCCGGTGATGAGCGTTCCACACAAAGCCAGTTTGTCTCTCTCGCTCTCGCGTGACCCCCATGTACTGCCATCTCACTCTAATTTCAAAAATCGTATAAAGAGACTCATTTTGTAAAATTTCATGGCAGAAATGAATTTCTCGAGGCATTTAAATGCGATTTTGATAATAAAGCGTTGTATAAAACAAGGGCCTGTATAAGAATTTCGAAACTAGAAAGAGATGGATATACATGGGGGTCGCGGGAGAGTGATAGTGAGATAGTTTTGAACGCTACGCGGACTACGCGAGTTTTATCACGACCTATTGCGACCGATGAGTGCATTGTTGTGGTTGTTGGCTAACCGTTGACTTCGCACTAAAACCGTCAATATGCTTTCTTTTAATCGAGTTTCTTTCGTCGTATATGAGCACTGTGCGATAGCGGCCAGGCAGGGACCATCAGCACCAGGACAGGACCACGAATAGACAGACTGCTGACGGCAAGCAGAGAGCGGAGACTGGATGGGATATGACATAATTACATGCGCGATCTTCTATCGAGGCAACGATCATCGTTGATCAAGCTGCGGTGATCGCGATCTGCTAAATCACTCATTATTTTCTCTCTCGTTTGAATTTTGATTGACCAACTTATGCGGATCCCTTGACCAGTGTTGCCAGATCGAGGGCAAAAAGCCATATCGTCCCCATTTAAATCAATGTAAAACGTACGGCTTTTTCACCCCAATCTGGCAACACTGCCCTTGACTGCCTCGAGGGATCGTCGGACACTGTGCGACTGTGCCACGACGCGACGCCAAGTGCTTCCTCGCCTTAAGGCTGTGTTGTCTAGACATGTAGTATAGGGTGGCCAGTGGCGGCTCGTGCAAATTGGCAAGAATGTTTCTATTTCATTAGAATCTGTGTAAAACAATCGATTGTTAGTGAAGAACCAACCTCACTATATCCGCGGAGGAAAAAACTTCGATTTTGTACGGAACACCGAGATTGTTCGGTTCCAGTGACCGAAGTTTTCGGTTGTGAGTAGGTACAGTGGAGTCATTTGAGGGGGGCAGGGTGGGCATCCCCCCCCCAAGGATTTGAAGTCAGGCTCAAAAACGGGAACAAATTATATTGATGCGCAAAAAAAAAAAAAAAAAAATAAATACATAAATAAATAAAAAAGGGTCATCAGATTTTTGCCCCCCCCCCCAAGCCGGCTCTAAGGCTCTAAAATTATACTGACGAGCAGGCCGGCTCTAAGGCTTTAAAATTATACTGATGAGCAAAAAAAGAAAAAGTCATCAGATTTTTGCCCCCCCCCCCTCCAAGCCAGACTCGAAATGACGCCCCTGTGTGGGTACCGAACTTAAGTTAGAAGTAAGTACCGAAGTCTTCAATAGGAACGAAATGTGAGTCTTAGTATTATTCACACTTACCGAAATCTTCAGTACCTAGGTACTCCTAACCAGTAGGGCACCGAGAGTTTCTTCATCTCTCTCTTTTCTCCATTAAGAAACGTATGTTAGACAAGGATGGACAAAGGGATAAAACCCCCTCCTTCTGTCCTTTTCCTACTCATACATTCAAATGGGAAATGAGAGAGATGGAAGATATCCTGGTTGCGCCAGTGCTCCTATAACTGAAGTTCGGTACTCTCAACCGTGTAACCGAACACCTCGGTGTCGAATCGATTGCTATGCATGAAATCAAACGGAGGAAAAACATCGTTGCAGAATGGGGCAGTTGCAAGGGTCTGAATTTTAATGTGTTAGATGTTTGTTTTTTTTTTTTTTATTTTGTTTTTTGTTTTTTTTCCCCCGTTTTTTTTTTCAGTTTTTTTCATTTTTGGTTTTTTGTTTTATTGTTAGAAAATGAAAACACTCGGTGAGCTGAAAACAATAATGCCTTCGGTTTCAAACTAGGTATCATAGTTCTGGAGATGCGATTTTGACTGACAATATGAGAAATATTTGAGAATATTTGTGAGAATATATTGCTCTTTAAATGGGAATTCCACGCTGTGACGTCACAACGCACGCGGTTTTTTGCAACTTTTACACGGATGTATCTACAAAACCGGGACACTTGAGAGAAAATCCAAAGGCAAAGACTTTCATTTTATTTATGAAAAACACAAAATTTCAGATCCTTGCAACTGCAACTGCGCGCGCCGCGCCGCACTATGGTCCAGAAGTCCAGTTTAGGAAGACATTAGTTTGCATTAAAATCGCCCAATATCTTGAAAACGGCTCATCTTACATCAAAAATGGTTATGACAAAAAAGTTAAAACGGTTTTTGTTCTATCTTTTTTGTAATTACCAATTTTGGTGTCAGATGAGCCGTTTTCAAGATATTGAGCGATTTTAATGCAAACTAATGTCTTCCTAAACCGGACTTCTGGACCATAGTGCGCCGCGCCACACTGTGGTCCGGATGGCTATTCTAGCTTGTATAAACTCATAACTTTAGATCGGAAAATGCCACAGGAATAAAACTTTTGAGAATACCTTCTCAATCAAAGAGTAAAACAAGAGTCGCAATTGAATGGAAGGCCTGCGTGGTCAACGTAGATAAGGTATCGGAACGCGGGCTGGCCTCTGATTGGCTGCAACGCGTGGAGCAAAAATGACTCGGGGTATAGGGAAAATAACGCGGGATTTTCGTTCCGGGGCGTTTATCTCGAAACCTAAGCAAAATCGTATCCAAACAATTTATACGAGTCGATTCAGCAGATTTTTCCAAACAATTTGATAGGTCATAAGTGCCACTTTATTGCAAATTCGAAAAGACTGTTTCAGTTGAAAAGTACTCACAATAGTGAGTTACTCAAACACTGCTCAAACACACGCCAAGCATGTAATCACACTATTGTGCGTACTTTTAAACTGAAACAGTCTTTTCGAATTTGCAACAAAGTGGCACTTATGACCTATCAAATTGTTTGGAAAAATCTGCTGAATCGACTCGTATAAATTTTTTGGATACGATTTTGCTTAGGTTTCGAGATAAACGCCCCGGAACGAAAATCCCGTGTTGTTTTCCCTATACCCCGAGTCATTTTTGCTCCACGCGTTGCAGCCAATCAGAGGCCAGCCCGCGTTCGGATCCCTTATCTACGTTGACCACGCAGGCCTTCCATTCAATTGCGACTCTTGTTTACTCTTTGTTCTCAATAAATAGATTTTACTTTTTCATTTGATAAAATTAATTTTTGACGCCCCTGGGGCCCCGGTTGGGGCCCCAAACCCGCTCAATCCAAATTTTACTATCGGCAACCCCCATCTTTTGATACATCAATCGAAAGCTTGGAAAAAATGAGGAATTTTAACGCAAACCAGAGCTCTTTAGGTGCATTCGCACTAGAGTTATTACAGTTCTTAATTCCGATAAAGTCAAACTTCGACCTGTCCTAACTTCAGCGTGAATGGTGAATGCACATAAAGAGCTCTAGTTTGCGTTAAAATTCCTCATTTTTTCCAAGCTTTCGATTGGTGTATCACAAGATGGGGGTTGCCGATTATAAAATTTGGATTGAGGGGGTTTAAAGCCCCCAACGGGGCCCCAGGGGTGTCAAAAATTAATTTTATCAAGTGAAAAAGTAAAATCTAATTATTGAGAAGGTATTCTCAAAAGTTTCATTCCTGTGGCATTTTCCGATCTTAAATCATGAGTTTATACAAGCTAAAATAGCCATCCGGACCATAATGCGCCGTGGCCAACCCCCCCCCCCCCCCCCTTCTACCATCCAGACCATTTAAACCCTTCAACTATTAATTTACGAAGACAAATCTTCGCTTCTGAGCTCAAATTATGTGGGTAGATAAATATTCCTACTCTTCGATATTCATTCTGCCTACACTATGAATTGAAGGCGCTTAACGAAACATTCTTTCCAAATGTCCAGTATACAACGTAACGTTCCTTTATTTCCTATTTAATAGCCGGCAAAAAAATGGGCGTTGAACGTCCTCAGGACATACGAAGGAAATTTTGAAAAAGCCTTAAATGGGGCTCTTGCAAACTTTTGCTGCAAACAAATGAATATTTTAATCTGAAAGGCATGAAAACCCAGAAAAAGGAAGAAAATAAATAATTCCACTCACATTTCTCTGAGTTTTGTCGGGTGCAATAGCGACAATTTCGATATTTCTGGATCGTTTTAAATATCCAGAATCGTTCTTCGCCTGTTTCGATGTGAATAGAGTCGGCATTTTGGTCACCATCGATAAACGTCGCGAAAGTTTCCGGGCCAATTTCCTCGTGGCTGGGGTCGACGGTTTACCCTCGACAACCGACACACTTTTCGTGGGTTTCCACGTTTTGGTATCCGAGGCAGGCTCATTTTTTGGGTCACATTTAAGATCTTCAGCCATTTTATAGGTTTCCGCGGGATTTATACCGAACCACTTACTACCAGAGAAAGAATCACCGTTGACTTCAGTAATAGCAGGGTTTGAAAAAAGTTTCACTTGCGTCACACAGATAATATTTTACCTAGAGTAAAATTTAATGGGTTAGATGACATGGCCGGACGATATTTAAAATGTGGAATGTTACCGTTTAAATTTAACATTGACGGAACGACACGAATTGATCGGATTTTGAAAATAGATCATAAAACGACACAACTTTTTGTGATTTATATCGAAAAGCAAATCTTGACGTGCCACCACAGTTTTGCCGGCACTGAAAAGTAAAACACTTCTAGTTTGATAGAATAAAACACATTTAGCTTTCTCTAAGGTTTTCTAAGAATACTCTACGTAAAAACAAATATTCTAAACAACACCACAACTTAAACGAACTTCAAAAGCCATGAAATTGAGAACTGCGCGAAAAAAAAACAAGACGACAAAATTGCAGTCGCTCTTTGAAAGGTTCTGGGATTCGGCTGAAAACTCTCAATCACTAATTTCACAGAGCAGAGAATCACAAAACTGTAGTTTAGCACCTTCCGAAGTAGATAAGTTAAATTTGGACGGATTCAGAGTTGTTTTTCGAGGTATCTATCCAGGACACAACATTGAAACGAACAAAATTCGCGAGATAAGAGATTGGACGACATAATCTTTTGATAACACCGAATTGATCATTAAACGATAAAACTTTCCGCTTGATTCGAGCTCGATTTCAAACCACCCTTAACACAGAGTTTTTCCGGCACAGAAAAGTATGAAACACTTCATTTAAATAATTTTTCATATTATCACTTCCGGCACGGGAGGTTATAAATGAATCAAATAAAATTGATAACGCAGCTGAAAAATCTCGAATTAGGATTTTAACAAATGATTCTTGTGTGGGTTTTCGCGCAAAAGAAAAGAGGTTTGAAAAAGAATAAAAAAAAACAGTGGAAACTGTCGGTGGAAAAACGCTTTGAAAAAGAAAAAAAATTGAATTTAGTAAATAAAACGCACGTGCGTTTTAAACGATTCGGAAGCGCGAGAATTTGACGGTTGAGGTAGCACGGACACACACTGAGCTCAGAATCCACTGAATCATGGGACGGGATTATGAGAAACACACGCGATTAAGCCGGGTACAAACACAAACACGAGACCGCGAGACGGACGGACTGGCCCAGGCGGCAGGCAGGCGGGCGGGCGGACACTTGAATCCGCGAGGAGGTCGCGTCGCGATGCCGGTGATGGAGGGTGTTTTGAATCTGTCACTTCTTGTCACAGCCAATGGACGAGAAGCTTCAGCGAATAGAGCGGCAAGAAGCGAGATCGACTAATACCGCACGCCTCTGTTTATTTTTTACGAGCCGCGTTTCGCGTCCAGCGAGCGACCAAGCCGGTGCAACACTGAAAAAAATACAAGCGAGAGCGCCAGAGCGGCATGGCAGTTACGACGAGCGGGTAAGATACAATGCAACAGAGAACAAGCGGAACGGAGGAGAGCCACATTGATACGGAATCAGCGACAACGCAAACGGGATAGACAGGTAAGGGAGGGGGTGGGCACGCGATCTACCAATACATACGGCAATAGATCAAACATAATAAAATCGCTCGTAAAAATTGGAATTTTGAGCTTTTGATCGATCAAAAGGACATCGCTCACACCTAGTGGGAAAACGGTCTCGGTCAAATTTGATGAAACTTTAGGACCACGGTGGGGGGGGGGGGCAAAAATAACGCTTTGGTAGCGCTGACAAAACCTTCGGTTGTAAAGCAAAAGACTTGAGCTGAGTCAACCAAAATTTTGGTTCACCCAGAAATTTTCTTCTTCCAATAGAACGTGTGTGATAGAAAAGGACAGTCACGTGATTTTTGCCCCTCATCTCCTTTTCTATCCATATTCCTCAGAGATTACTAAGCCAAAGAGATATGGCAAGTCCTATTCCCGCCATGTTAGAAAACCGTTGATCGACATTTCGTAAAAAACGCCTTCAAATAGGCCGTGATACAATACGGCGCAGCGTACTAAAAGAACCACTAAAACTTTAATTAAAAGTTATTTACTGGCAGACGAACGCACTTCGGTTTGTTTACAAAAATGGTCCACCAGATCGTATGCCAGTTTGCATACATCGTAGGAGTCGATTAACAGTTTGGAGCAGTTCTGCCATATCTCTTTAGCTTATAGTAAGTAATCTCTGATATTTCTAATGGGGAAACTGCAATGAGAGGACAATTTCTAGGAGCCGCTGATGCGGTGGCAAGGATTGAAGGGAGGACGTCGAGGGAAATGGAAGTGTCCATGGTCGGAGTCATGTAAGCTTAAAGATCTTACAGCAACTAGACGAGATGAAACTCAAGGAGACAGATTAACACCAAAACATAGGAAGAAATGGAAAAGGACAAGCAACGATTTCCCACTATTTTCGAACAAACAAAGAACCAGAAAGAGAAAAAAGCTTTCACAAACCTTCAAAGTCGATTCACAAAAATTCCAACGGTGATTCTGGGGTAAACCAAATAACAGGACACAAATAACGCGAGCACAACAAAACATAAAATAATATATGGATCGCAATCACAAGGAAAACGGAATGAAGACTAAAACAATGTGAAATGGACTCGAGGAGAAAAACGAGTAAACTCGGGCTTGGTCCATAAGGGGTGAATAAGAACAAACACGAACACGGTATCAATCTGCGCCAGAGTTGCCAATAGTGGCTAGATTCGTCCACACGTGGACTATTTTGATGAGAATTTAGCCACGGGCCACGCTTCCGCTCCTGCGCCGTTCGATGCTCCATCCCTATCCACAGCGTGGCTAGTAACCAACTCGAAAACTGTCCACGCGTGGCTATTCCACCCCGTCCAAACCTGGCAACACTATTCTGCGCCCCGAACGGCCGAACGATAGGCTAGGCAGCTTGAAACCAGTGCTGCCGTTTTGGTACGGTCAAAAAGTCCGCCAAAAGTCCGCAAAAAGTCCGAAATATTTTTGAAGTGTCCGCAAAAAAGTCCGCACGAAATATTTGAAAAGTCCGCAAAAAAGTCCGTAAAATTTTTAAATGTTTGCTGAAAAGTCTCTCGAAGCAAATTTTATTTCGTGACCAATGCAATGGTCACCGGTTACTTCTTTCGTAACCTGAGTTTCGAAACCACGAAGCAAATTTTATTTCGTGACCAGCGGGCCGATCCTTGAAATTCACGACTTTTGGGTAGACTGGATAAGAATGGAAAACGGTGATTGGTGGAGAAGAGTCACGTGGCTGCCCAGTCTAATCAAAATACGGAATGGATTAGATAATTTATCGGGTACTCCAAGACTGCCCGATAAATAGTCTAATCCATTCCGTATTTTGATTAGACTGGACAACCACGTGACTCGTCTCCACCAATCACCGTTTTCCATTCTTATCCAGTCTACCGAAAAGTCGTGAATTTCAAGGATCGGCCTGCAGGTCACGTTTTACGTGACCAGGTTTCGAAAATCGGTAGGTGACCGAAATTTTATTATTCCGGACACTTAAAAGTGGGCGGAGCCAAGCAACGTACGGTCACGTGCGGTACCGTATCAAAAGGTGACCGGGAACCGCTTGGTTCCGAATTTCGAGACCTACCTCCCGAGGTGGGTTACGTGAAACGTGACCGGACGAGTAGGTGATCAGAGGGAATATTTGAATTTTGAATCGCCTTGTCTGTGATTGGCTCGCGCAAGTGACCGTAAGCAAATTTTATTTCGTGACCAATGGTCACCGGTTACTTCCTTCGTAACCAGAGTTTCGAAACCACGGTCACTTGCGCGAGCCAATCACAGACAAGGCGATTCAAAATTCAAATATTCCCTCCGGTCACCTACTCGTCCGGTCACGTTTCACGTAACCCACCTCGGGAGGTAGGTCTCGAAATTCGGAACCAAGCGGTTCCCGGTCACCTTTCCATACGGTACCGTACATAACCGTACGTTGCTTGGCTCCGCCCACTTTTAGGTGACCGGAATAATACAATTTCGGTCACTTACCTATTTTCGAAACCTGGTCACGTAAAACGTAACCTGGTCACGAAATAAAATTTGCTTCTTGATTTTTCGAGAAAGTACGCATATTGCTAGCCGAGGGCCGAGAATGGGTGACAAACACCTGAAAAGTTGGACTTTTTCTCTTTTCCCAGCCTGAATACCCCCGTGTTCTCCTAGCGGGAAATTTAATTATTTCTTATTTCTTGCAATGGTGTTGCTTGGCCAAGAGGTCAAATAAAATTCTTTAACTCTTTAGAACGTTGTTCAGCTGTCTACTGATGAAATGTATTCATCCTACCTCCAATCCAACTGTTGACTCATTAGAGACACTGAAAAGGAATTTCCACACTAATATTTTCCATTACTTGTTCAATCCATGCTTTAGTAGAAAAAATTTAAAAAAATAAAAAAAAAAAAATACTTTTTTACTAGTTACTGGCAAAAAAAAGGCAACATAAAATTTCAAGAACGACTGAAATTGGCGAAAATAAATCATAAAAGGCGACGGAGTGAAAAGTGTGTACGATGAACGGCTGTTAGCCGTTTTTCCCTACCTATTCTTTACCAGATTTTCAGGAAAGTTCGCAAAATGTCCGATAAGTCTCAGAATGTCCTCAAAATGTCCAAATTAAGAAAAGTCCGAGCCAAAGTCCAAAAATCTTCAAAAAGTCCGAATTCGGACGAAAGTCCGCAAAACGGCAGCACTGCTTGAAACTGACCGATGACGGAACTGACGGAACACGGAAGCGATATTCATCAACAATCCGCGCGAGGGAAGATGGAAATGTGGAATTGGCGCCAAAACGAAAAATCGAGACAACCAGTGAGACACAGGCATGCCGCATGACGCACTGATTTCGGAGGAGGGGGAGGGGGTGACGAAGAGAGAGACAGGGATAGTTTCGGACTTCGGCAGATTTCTTGATTTGTTGCGAGTTGTGATTGAAGCGTTTAAATCCCAGATAATAATTCTGAGACTCCAACTATCGACCTCCTTGATGAGTGATGATCCTTTTTCTCGTACCGTCTGTATCCGGGAAAACACACTCTGTAGTCACAGTGTGGATAACGACCTTTTCGTCATTGTTCCTTGGTTCCTTTCCTGGAACTATCCATGAGAACCGAAATTTTGGGAAGTGCTAAATCACTTGGCCAAATCAAAGAGTAAACAAGAGTCGCAATTGAATGGAAGGCCTGCGTGGTCAACGTAGATAAGGGATCCGAACGCGGGCTGGCCTCTGATTGGCTGCAACGGGTGGAGCAAAAATGACTCGGGGTATAGGGAAAATAACACGGGATTTTCGTTCCGGGGCGTTTATCTCGAAACCTAAGCAAAATCGTTTCCAAGCAATTTATACGAGTCGATTCAGCAAATTTTTCAGAGCAATTTGATAGGTCATAAGTGCCACTTTATTGCAAATTCGAAAAGACTGTTTCAGTTTAAAAGTACGCACAATAGTGTGATTACATGCTTGGCGTGTGTTCGAGCAGTGTTTGAGTAACTCACTATTGTGCGTACTTTTAAACTGAAACAGTTTTTTCGAATTTGCAATAAAGTGGCACTTATGACCTATCAAATTGTTCGGAAAAATCTGCTGAATCGACTCGTATAAATTGTTTAGATACGATTTTGCTTAGGTTTCGAGATAAACGCCCCGGAACGAAAATCCCGTGTTATTTTCCCTATACCCCGAGTCATTTTTGCTCCACCCGTTGCAGCCAATCAGAGGCCAGCCCAGGCCAGCCCGCGTTCGGATCCCTTATCTACGTTGACCACGCAGGCCTTCCATTCAATTGCGACTCTTGTTTACTCTTTGGGCCAAATGGCTGGACGTTTTTGTTTCCGAAATTTTCTTTGGGGGGGGGGGGGGGATTAGCTATTTATCCATGAGGAAACGACAGAAAAATTATGTCAAGAGCATGGTAAAAACTAAAGCGGTAAGATGCGTGGAGGGACTACACACCGCCGCGCCGCCCCCCTCAATCCCACCTTGCTACATAGTATATGTAGGGTTGGTTGTAGGGGCAAAATTATGTACGGAAGAATTGAAAGGGCCAAATGCCGTGAACCTGAGCCCTATCTCAATCAAGAAGAAAGATATTCCACGAATTGATTAGAAATTAAGCAAAGAGCTGCTAGGACGCTCTGACAACCCCCCCCCCCCTCCAAAACACCCTAACGCTTTGTCTCCTCTTTAAATGGACGGCTCGCACATACTAAAAATCGAGTGGATTGAGTGCTTATACCAAGATCTATGAAGATCTTGACTTATACTATGATCGAAAAGCTTGGTTGGTATAAAAGTTATTCTCTACAACAAGGAAAGCATATGTTGCAATGGGGCTCTTGCGAACTTTTGCTACACGGGATTGAAGAGTTGATTTGTATAAAAACCTGTAAAAATGACGATGAGTACACTAAAAAATCACGAAATTCACTCTCAGAATCGAGCTTAATGGCGGAGAGACACAGGTATCATGGGAGATTCCTATCTAAATTGAGACATACCTCTGTGTTTCCAAAGAGAAAGTGGCATATTAGATAGGAATCTCCCATGATACCTGCGTCGAACCGCCATTGCGATCTTGCCATTTATGTAGTTATTACTGTGTGTGTACATGTATGTAGGATTATTACTGAATTTTAAACTTTCTCAGTGTGATTTTTGTGATTTTTGCTGGTTTTTACATCAGAATGAACTACTCATTTGCTCACAGCAAGAGTTTGCAAGAGCCCCATTCGTTAACTTGAATCCGACCATGGTTACCATCAATAATGACGATTTTAGATGCATAATTATGGTACGCGTATTGCATGGAGAAACATTTTACTAAATGCCGCGAGAAATGGTTCGGCTCCTCAACGCGGAAAATCGTGATTCCAGAGAATTTTGTCACTGCAATTGCGCGGAAGTGGTGACAACCCCGATTTTAGATTTCCCCAGGGCACAGGCCTGGGAAGATGCTCCCTTCTTTCAGCAAGCTGCATGTTCTGTCATTGGCCTTCTTTCGTGAAACAAACACTACCTAATATGATCACAGCACAATAATTTATGGAATCATTTTAAATAAGAGCGAGAGGTAAAGGCGTAATTATTTTCAGTGAGTTCCTTTGTAAATAGACCATTAAAATACACCAAATTAATTAAAAATGTTTAAAAGAAAATTTATTTCTTTGCAAAAAAAATGAAAAAACTTTAACAGGTATAAAATATGAAAATTATTGAAATTTAAGAGATAGTAAAAACATTCAATTGATAGTAATTAAATTAGGGTAAACATTCAAAGACCAGCAATTATTTTGCATTAGTCCTTTTTTGAACAAAATTTGAACATTTTCTCCAACAGCGCACTTCGCTGTTCAGCTCTACTTGCAGCAGAGTTTTCAGAGCTGCCGTTTTGCATATAATTAATGGCGAGAAAAGATTACACAGTTCAGTTCAGTGCATGACTGTAACTCACAAAAATACTCGAATCTGCAATCTTTTCTCATTCGGTGGAGTCATCAATGACTTTAAAAAACATTTTAATAAATTAACAGCGTTTCCACCGATTGAGAAAAGATTACAGATTAGAGTATTTTTGTGCAGTACAGTCATACACTAAACAGAACCGTGTAATCTTTTCTCAATCGGTAGAATCATCGGTGTGTTGTAAAATGCCAATAATTACTTGCAACACGGCAGCTCTGAAATTTTTCATTTAAATGTTTGCTTTGCCCCTAGCGCTGGTCAATCAATTAGATAAAAAATGCAAACCTAGGCTAGGTTTCTTATAAAACCAATTTAACTTACAATTGAGGCAATCTCCAGAAGAGGAGCCTATAAAACATCAGGTGAGCTTGTTTGAGAAAATAAGTCTTATGATCTCATTGGAATCTACTCAGATGAGCACACCTATCGTTTAATGGGCCCTTCTTCCGGAGATGGCCTCAATGAGGCTCTTGCAAACTTTTGCTATAGGGGATTGAAGAGTTGATTCTTACCAAAAAACCAGTAAAAATGTCAATGAGAAGACAAAAAAAATCACAAAATTCACTATCAGAATCGGGCTTAATGGCGGTGAGACGCAGGTATCACACGAGATTCCTATCTTAATTGAGACACATCTCGGTGTTTCCGTAGAGAAAGTGACAAATTAGACAGGAATCTCCCATGATACCTGCGTTGAACCGCCATTACGATCTTGCTGTTGTAGCGTTTATGTGAATTTATTACTGAGTTTTAGACAAAATGTGTGTGATTTTCATGATTTTTGCTAGTTTTTACAACAGATTGGACTTTCCAATTGCTCACAGCAAAAGTTTGCAAGAGCCTCATTCAATAAAGTCAAAAAAATATTCAATAAGTTGCCTCTCACAGTCTGTAAAATACATTACAACAAACGACTCAATTTCTGAGCAGTCAACAGGTAGTGCAAGATTGTTTCTTAAGCAAGGAACGAGAATATTTACAAAACAAAACAACAAGCCTAGAACTGAAGTAATTCTAAATGAGTAAAAGGGAATTTTCTATACAATAAGACTCGTGAAAAAATGAAAAAATTTGATCGGCACAACAAATAAGGAAGGACGATGAGTCTGTTGCTAACTTTTGCTTCAGCTGTGAAGAGAGTCTTCTCTCGTGCAAAATCACTTGAAACTAATGTTGGGAGCATCAGAATGTTCCAAAATTGAATCATAACTCAATAAATGCCTTGAAAAAAAATTCCAGAGGTGCAGACTGCAAACTTCTTTGCCTCCATAATTTTCACACACACCGAGGACAGTGTCCATAATTTTTTAAGACTTCTTTTTTTTTGCTTATTTTGATGTGCTAAAGAAAATTTAGACTTAAAACAATGCGCTTATACTCAAACTCAGCTTGAACTAATGCGACAATGTATAGTATTAATCCCACTAACAATTTTGGTTGGTCAAAGTATATACATAAAAAAACAAAACAAAACATACAAAAATGATCGAGTGCGTGATTGAGGATTTTCCCATTGAGATCTGCTCATTCGACTGCCATCTTGGAATTTTGTTGAATGCATTTATTAAGGTGATTCCATGGCAAACTCCCGAAAATTTTAATCCGATAGTTGGCGTTACTTGTCGCTGGCTCTGAAAATAGCCGTTTTTTGGCGGTTTTCAGCTGTTTTCTCTGAACAGACAAAAAATCGGACTGTCAGCACCTGCGTAATTTTTTGCTTGATTTTTTGAGCCATAAACGGGCCAAATTGGTTCTAAAATAAAAGCGTAACTATGCAAAGAAAAAATCATACGTAATTTGGAGTTGTATCAGTAAAGATTACAGGTTTCTGTTTCAGTGCTGACACTCCGATTTTTTGTCTACTATTGATCTGTTCAGAGAAAACAGCCGAAAACCGTAAAAAACCGGCTATTTTCAGAGCCAGCGACAAGTAACGCCATCAATCGGATTAAAATTTTTGGGAGTTTACCACAGAATCACCTTAAGAAGTCCCAAGCTTTCTATGCTGAGAAAAGTGATCCATCATAGAAGAAACAGCAATTAGCTGAGACTCCCCTATTGAGATCTGCTCATTCGACTGCCATCTTGGAATTTTGTTGAATGCATTTATTAAGTTTGTGAGTTGTAGATTCAGAGACTTTCTGATGCTTTCAATGTTATTTTTATGTGATTTTACACAGAGATCAACCCACTATAACACTGTAGCAAATGTTTGCAACAGGCCCTTTTAATCTGTACAGCTACATACATGTACAAAAACAGTTCCTAACAACTATTGAGTACCTCACTTTCTGACAATGACTAGCAATATTAAAATGAGTGACACAAATTCGAACAAAAGAAGCGACCATCAGTTACTCTTTTGATTGTCGTTAACTGAGAAGGGGAAAAAAGAAATAAAAAAAGAGAAAAAAAGAAAGAAACAGAAAAGAGGAGCAACAGATTTAAACAGCTCAACAGCTTAACTTCAGCTCAAACTGATGGAGAGAACGACCCATTGAAACCTCATCAAAAAGTCGTCATATGCTCGTTGGTTGCATAAATTGTTCAAAGTCCTTTGAAAATGAGATAAAATGATTCAAAACCGATTGAAGATTAATAAAAAAATGAGTTTAGAACTACACAGCCACTTCAAACTTATAGCGACAGAAATTAGATAAAAAAAGAGAGAAAACAAACAAATGGGTTTAGATTACAAAAATGGGAATTCAGTCACAAGACAAAACAAAAACAAAAACTCCTCCCTCAAAATCTAGAACTTCGCTGCCAAATGTTCTAATGACATAAATTAGTTATATTGGGCTAAAATCCTCTTTGTCTGCAAGTCCTGAGACCCAAGAATGGGTGAAATTATTTTCCGAGCTAACTTGTAGTTGGCAAGAATGCATAATTACTTTCACCACAAGCGATCTTGTGGTTGGCAAGAATGCATCATTACTTTCACCACAAGCTATCTTGTAGTTGGCAACAAAGAGGTTTAAGGCATTACAGTTAAGTTTACAATTTGCAATTGTAAACTTGTGTCTTAGGGCCGAATTGTAACACCTATTTTGAAATGTTCTGGAAAATTCCTCAACTAGAGAAAGCTATATAAAACTAACAGGATCCCTCACATCCCACGGTCACCATGACTGCCACTCTAGCGACATGCTTTAAATAAAGTTGTAATCTCTTGGAAATTAAAGCCTGTACCCACCAACATTGAATAATCCTCAAAATTACACTAAGTTTTGACCAAATTTTCAAATTTATCCAGCATACATCCATTCCATTCAACGAATTTAACCCTTTAATTAATGTATTCAATTAACACAAGACTTACAAAATTAAAAATATTTCGTTTTTCGTGTTTTCTTTTGAATTTCTTCCAAAATGTCCTTGTTAACCTCCTTTCCCTCTCTCGGTATTTCAAATGACCTTTTTTAAAACGAAGAAGTTTCCAGGAAATTTCACGAAATGCGTGAAAATTCGGCCCCAAATATTAATTCACACGCTGGTAAAACATCAAAACAAGATTTTTTCAAAAGTAATCAAACGTTGAAGGTGAAGACCACATACTTTTGAACACGGCAGTTTCTGAGATTTTCTATGGATATTTCTTCTTTCTTTTTTTAAAAAAAAAAATTACTGAACTCAGTAGAATATCCTTAATGAAAAATTTCAGACAACTGAAAAATGAGGAGTCCTGTAACAGGCATACAAAATTAACAATTCTAGAGATAACTTAGGTTAACAAAAAAAAACAGATCACAGCAAAAGTTTAACAAGTCAAAGTTACATTTTCCGGTTGGACTAAAACGCGCATTTATGAGCGGAGGCAAAATGCTATACAGTTGTAAGTGGGCCGCCGAGGAGGGAGGGGGGAGGGGAGGGCACTTTTTTGGAGAGGAACCAAAAAAATTACATTATAAGCAATTTTTCAGCAGAAATGAACGACGGCTCTTGGTTTAAGCCACAATTTACCTATCAATAAACGCAAGCTCCTAATTTTGTCTCCTTCAGCTGTAGGAAGCAAAAAAGAAAAAAAGGGCCATTACTTTTCAAGTCGCCTTCCTCCTTTTTTGAACCCACAGACTGCCCATGGCCCGTAGCTACAATGGAAACAAATATCAAAAAGTAGCATTTATAATTACAGGCGCTCATTTTACAAGAGTTGGGAGGGCAGTTAGCTTCATTGACTTTATGATAAAAACATAACAACTTACTAAGGACTTTTCAATTTTTTTTTTTTTTTTTTTTTTTTTGAAATTTCAAAGCAGATCACATTTTTTTATCTTTTTCCAAAGGAACTCAAGTTTAAAGGAACAAAAAAGAAGAATCCATTCAAGACTGGTAGAGTTCTATGTTTCACCGGGGAATTTATCTAGAGGGAATAAAGATTACATAGCTGTGTGAAGCATGTATTGATTGCCATCTGAGGCCCTCTGGTTCCAAACAAACTCTGATTCAATGTATTTTTCCCATAAGCACATTTTTGAGCGAAAATTTAGGCTATTAAATTAAACAATTAATGCAACCTTTTGGCGATTATGAATTCCTTGTCCTTGAAATTGCTAAATTATGCCTGGTTCCACGGCTAAAACTGCCGAAAACAACAAGATATTACAGATTAAACGATGCATTTGGAGGTTGGAATCGCCTAAATGTTATTGTTATTGTTGTGGAATTGGCAAGATTTCGGGGGATTCTAAACTCCAAATGCAAAGTTTAATCTGCAATATCTTAATGATTTCGGTGGTTCAAGTCACGGAACCAGGCATAATTAGGCATTTACGAGGACGTAGAATTCATAATTGCAGAAAGGTCGTATTAATTTCTTGATTTTAACAGTCAAAATTTCCGTTCAAAAATCCGCTTGCGGGGAAATTACATTGAACTAGAAGCCCTCGGACGGTAATCGATTTGATATATTGCTCTACAAAAACAGTCTATTCTATACACACAGAAAATATTGGAATCCACAATCTGTGCCCCCAGATGAATTCCTCCAGGGAATTCTAGAACTCTACCAATGGAAGAATGATCACTGCTGCACAGCACTCATTTCACAACTGTTCGTTATATTTAACTACTTTTAAAAAAATTCAAGATAATTCAAAAACAGCAAAATGAGGACGAAATTGCAAAATTAGTGGAATATTGAACCTTCAAATATGTTTCTAGCTCAAATGGAAAAACTCCCAGCCACCAACTCTTGTGATGGAAACAAAACCAATTAGAAAAAGTCAAATAAGGTAACGGTACCGGTAGCCGGACAGGCACCGGTAGCCGGACACTCGCTTGTTTTTCTAAAAAAATAAGCAAAAGAAGCCAAACAGGCGAAGGGGCTTTGTAATTTCTAATTCTAGATATAGAGGGCGACACTTTACAGAGGTATTATTTTTTTTTAATGCTGGCAAATCTGCCAACAATGCTTGCAAAGTGACGTCAGTCTAATCAACCACCGGAACAAGGATTCTGTTGACACTTTGGTTAAGAAATCGGTAAGCGTAAATAAGGTCTCATAACCTTGATTTTCAATCAATCTTCGTGATTCTGGTGTCAATTTGTTCTCCGTGTCTTCAGGAACCTTTTTCAATAAAAAAATTTTCTTTTTGGACTATTTTTTGGTATTTATTTGCTTGTCCGGGTATAGGAACCACCAATTTGCCAAATGCACCAGTATCCAGACGCGATTTCCGGACTTCGGAACTCTCAGATTATGAATGTTCCTATTTCCGGACATGTTATTTTTTTCCTTACTTTTCTCTTTAAATCTTATAAATCAAGTTAGCTTGGACCTGTTTTTGGATTTTTATGAGCAGTATTAACTCTACTAGCCATAGCTCTCCATTATTCATTGATATACTCATAGAAATGAACTGGCAAGCACTAAAATCTACACATGTAAGAGTCAGTGATAACTATGGTGTTACAAAAGAATTAACAACCTTCAGATAAGACTAAAATTGCAACCAATTTGTTGATATTTAACGTAATGGAGTTTAAACTCAAGTACAATAACAGGTTTCTAAGTATGTAAGTTGAAAATTAAATAAATAAAGTTAAATACCTACCTACTTTTGAGCATAACGCTGTCATCAGTGAACCATTACTCCTCATACCTACTTACCCGCTGAAATATATTTACTGCGACATTTATTTCCTTTTTAGTATAAAAGCATTCAAATGAAGCATCTAAGAATGTACTTGGCAACCTGGAGAGGCGCATTTGCTTGATTTTAATCCTTTGTTGTAATTGCTCATTAAAATATTCCTTTTAGTTCATAAGTACCTAGTAGGTTAGGTTAGGTTATGATTCCCTATGATGCATCAACAATGACTTCTCAACCTTTTTTATTATTTTTCATGGTCTCACATGATTTAAAATAAATATTTCTAATATTTCACTCTTCTATGAGCTGTTTTCTTTACGTTTTTTGCGATGTTTGCGTTATTATTGATGGTTTTTCTACATGTCCGGATACTGGTACAACACGTCCGGAATTGGGCAAAATTTACGACGAGATGTCCGGAAATAGGTGCTTTTTGACTTTTTTTCGGAATTTCGGTTTTTTGAGGTCATGGGTGATGTTTTTTCAAAAAAAATATGCATCAATCGAAACTTCATTCAATTCGGAAGCTGATAATGTACCTCCCGTATTTTTTCGTCGCTTTTCCGATTTTCGGCAACCTGTCAAAGTCTGAAAAATCCTTAAGTGTCCGGCTACCGGTACCGTTACCTTAAAAAAGAATAACAAAAAATTACTTATAGTCGTTAGCTCATGGGACTTCTGATCCGAGAGGATGAAGCAATGAAATATCGCAGCCAGTGAATTCAGACCAGAAAGAGCAAGCATCTGACTCATCCGAATTTTTGGAATTGTTGAGATCAGAAGCTTCATACACGTTTGATTCAAAAAGCTGCGAACATGATAGAAGAGGCTCTGGCGGTAAGCTTCGAAGTTTTGAAACGTCACAACCAGTTAAATAAGACCAGAACGAGGAAACGTCTGGTTCGTCAGAATTTTTGGAGTTGTCAAAATTAGGAGTTTCACATACGTTTGTTTCGATTTGCTGCAAATCTGATTGAAGGCGATTGTTTGTTTCCAAAATCATATCATCTAAATAACTAAAATCTACATGAGATCGTCTATTCGAGTTTCCTTCATTTTCATTGGAGAAACGGTCAGCTAGTTTTCTTTTTCGATTTACGAGCTTTGACTTTGACGGCACTTTCTCCAGTTCCAAAGCGCACACAAAATGATGATTTTCTGGCTTGTTGACCCGCATAGTTTTTAACGATCGGGAAGGTTTTAAGGCAGAAACAAAGAAGACAAGCTCGTCTCTTGACGAATGAGAATAATACGGGTAGTGATGGACATTTTCGATTTGGGTTCCTTTGAAATTTGGATCGCCCAGCAATATCACTTTCAGGGGTGCTTCCAAACAATTTCTGAAATGTTAACAGTAATAGAGTTAGATGCAAAGAATGTAACCAAGTAGGTAGAAATGGAAAGCTAATTACATAATTAACAGCTGAACAGGTAAAAGTTTTTAATACAGCGATGTCAAAAGTAAAGAACAATGAGATGAAGCAGGGCAGACGGAGAGTCAAATGATTCATGAAAATGAACTGAATTTACATGGGCGTAGCGAGGCAAGGGGGGCACTCCCCCCCCCCCCGAAATCCAGGAAGATCGAAAAACAATTAAGTACATGGAGTTTCGTGGAGTTGTGGTATGATATTTGGATCAACAACAAAATTTTTGACCTCCAGATGATAGATTTGTTGGAACACTCTGAGAAGTTTTATCCGTCCATAATGATAGCTCAGCAAATTGCTTCGATATTTCCAGCAACTACGTGCACAGTTTTAAAATCATTTTCCACCCTGAGACGTGTGAAAAACTGGCTCCGAAGCACGATGAATGATGACCGGCTCAGCTCGCTACGTATCCTTGGCGTCCATCGAGCTTTTGTGGCCTCACAAGAAAGCTTCCTCATGGAGGAAATTATCAGAAAGTTTGGGGGAAAGTCGAGGAGGTTAAAATTTTTCTTCGAATAAGGTAAGAACATCCCTCTTCCCTCTTCCTCCCTCCTTTAAATTAAAATTACGTAAACTGGGTAAAAATAAAAAACCAAATTTTCCCTGACAAAAAAAAAAATAGTCATCAGCACTTTGCGCGCCCTCCCCCTGTAAAAATTTCTGGCGACACCCAAGTGAATTTATCATAATGAAAAGTTAAAACATCATAAGACATTTGAATTTTTACATTTTGTTTTGGATTTTTTCACTCTTTCAATCAATAGCTGATGTTCTGAAACTCAAGCTTCTAAAATAGCTGAATGAGGAATCGATAAGAGTTGAGTTTTGTACATGCAATGAATCAAAAAGCGAGAGTCAATACAAATGAATCAACATAAAACACAAGCGGATCCAAGAAATTGTCCTTCTCTCTCTTTTCCCATTAGAACGCATGTGTTTAGAAAAGGATGGAAGAGGGGGCGAAAATCACATGATTGCCCCTGATCTGTCCTTTTCTAACACACACATTCTAATGAGGGAAGAGAGAGAAGGATAAGTTCCTAGATCTGCCAGTAACATAAAACTCGACTTCCTACAAATTGATGATGTCCCCCTGCTTATGAAAGACAGTAACAGTGACTGCTAAGTTTGCCTATTTCATCAAATCTTTTTATCTTCCGAAAAATAATCCCTCTACCTGAAGCAAACTCTACGTGAAATTGATCAATCTGTCATATTGCGACTCCGAAGGAGAAAATTAACCCTTACCGGTCCACGGCCGTTTTACCTGGCCGCCGTAGCAGGTCCACGTACGTAAACAAACGAGTAAATGAAAACGTAAACAAAGTGAAAATATGCGAAGGGAGACAAGGTTAAGCCAGCTGTCACCGTTGCCGACTTCGAGACTAGTTCTTTTAGTGTTCACGAGAGCCCGCCACACGCTGGACGAGTCTAATATATCCGACATCGGACTGCGAAACAAGTTAAACTTCCGTGTCGAATACGAGGTGTGATCAAAAAGAAACCAAACTTTTTCCACTGTGTGCAGAGAAATGATCCAATCAACATGTTCTTGGTCTTATCTGATAGCTAATAATCTGACAAACACGCTGGTTTTCACGGATTTGAATTATCTTTATTTGTTAGGCCGCAATATTGCTTTGAATACAGGGTGTTTCTGTGCAATCTGCGATGAGCTCTTGATTTTTTGTTTTTTAAAAAATAAAAAAGGTCAACTATGACAGTTTAGAGTAAAAATTCAAAATTTATTTCGGAATTCATTGAAGTAAACATAGTAGTGACTCACCAGTGAAATAAATAAGCCTATGGATCCCCTTCGAAGTACTCCCCTCCGTATTTCACGCACTTTTCCCATCTGAGTTTCAGCCGAGTGAAACATTCGGTAAAATCCTCCGACGGGATTGCTCGCAGTTCTTTCAACGCAGTTTCTTTGATTTTCTCGACCGTATCAAATCTTTGTCCGTTAAGTGGACGTTTTAATTTAGGAAAAAGAAAAAAGTCAGAGGGAGCGAGGTCCGGAGAATAGGGGGGGGAGGGGGGGGGGTGCGGAAGAACACTCATTGATGTTGATGCACAAAATTCGCGAATCTGTAACGCGGAATGTGCGGGAGCGTTATCATGCTGGAGAAACCACGAATTTTCGGCCCACAGTTCTGGCCTTTTTCGGCGCACATTTCAAACAAAGATCTTTATAAACTTGCTTTAACATCTGAAAAGTTTCGGTAAAGTTTTTACCGAGTTTAACACAAAAATTTAATGTTATAACGTTGCTCTAAAAAGACGCACATTTTGCAATCGCAGATCGCACTAGCCAACACCTGCTTTACATAAGTGCCGTTTCGATACTAATCAAGATAATTCAAATCCGTGAAAACCAGCGTGTTTATCAGATTATTAGCTATCAGATAAGACCAAGAAAACGTTGATCGGATCTTTTCTCTGCACACAGTGGAAAAAGTTCGGTTTCTTTTTGATCACACCTTGTTTGTCCGACATTGGACCCAAACGGATTTTTCCTTTTGTCGGATATATCCGACATTGGACCGCAAAGGGCTGAAAAATAGTCGCTTCCGATTACCACCTAAAACACGAATTATTCTTGCAAGAGTGAGTTGTTATTACTGACAACCATTGATTGAATAAACTATGAATTGATAATCAAACTACTATCACAAATTATTAGAGACCTGAAAAAATCGCGGCCGCGAATCGCGCGATTTTTTTAAAAGTCGTCCAATCGAAGCGAGACCTGTACCTACATGATGCTGGCAACCTGCTGAATCCTAATCTAAAAAATTTCAAAACGCGATTTTCGGGGTTTTTGGCTCAAAACGCGAATTTCGGGTCAAAACGCGAATTTCGCGATCTAATGCGCGAATTTCGCGATTAAAATCGCGAATTTCGGCACCATCAAAGCCGAGTTATGAAATCATGAATAATCGCGGCAGGCATCCGAACTTCATAATTTCCGCGATGTTTTTTCGCCGTCACTCCCGGCGGCGCGCCGCACACTGTGAGATTTGACCGATCTAGCTAGACAAAAGTCGAAAAATCAAAGTGCTCCAATCAGATCGAAAATGGACTGAAATGAAAGCTTAGGATGTGCTGATCACGTACATATGGTACGTAAGCTATTTTGCTTGACCAGGTCATGAACTATTCAGCTTGGAAGTTGGTCGATCGTAATGGCTCCGTCTGAGCAGTTTTCATAGTCCAAAACGTCATCCTAGTTTTCGCGATTTTTTTTAAAACTAATCGTATTTTAAGAAATATCTTGCAATGGAAGTGATACAGGAAGGTATGACGATGGTTTTTCATTGATTAGAATTGCATTTCCTTCGTTTTTTATTGTGCTATGGTTATTTTAAAATGGACTAGTTTTGGTGATAAGATTTCCATACAACTTCATATTTCATAGACAATATAAAACGAACCCCTCATCCGTCCGCATTGAAACTTAATTCACGTGAAAGCCCGTGTTTCAGAGAAGAGATCCATGTAAAGTTTTCCTGCTACTTTCGCGCACTAAGCGAGAACATTCGTGATGAAAATTGAAAATCAACACGTATTTTCACAAATCCTCGCTGTGTCTGACTGGCTGACCGTGCGCAGTGCCAGTGCTGCGAGCCACGTGCTGTCGTATTCACCTATGCAAATGTTTTACGTTGAAACAATGACTTCTACCGTTCGATCTCGCTAGTGTAATGGCTAGTGCAGAGGATCGATTTGTGGAAGGTTTTGCGTTCGAAACCCGGATTAGATAGAACTTTTTTTGTTCTCCATGATTGTTCATAATGAACTTTACTGCTCTTGAAGGGAAATAATTTATTAATCAATTACAAGAAGGAGAACTGGATTACTTATTTTCGGAACCTGTCAATTAATTATTATTTTATTTTAAAGCCTCTTATTTTTAAATAATTGTCTAATCGTCACGTTTCGCTTATGGTTATCATATTTTTGCCTTTCTTATTCTTAGCATGAGGTACGATATTTTTTTCTGTCATTTCTTTTTTTTCTCCATGCGTTAATTTCTATATTTATTGAAATTATTCTTCTGAAAAAGCTCATCATGAAAAAACAAAAAAAAAAAACAAAAAAAAATCTAGTTTCTACTTGATTAAATGAAAGTTGATTAAAATTGTCCATTAAAAACATTCATTTGCCAAATTGTTTTGTTTGTATAATAGTTTGTCCATTGTAATTTTTGAACTTTCGTGATTTTTCATTTTTTTTTACTCTAATTACGTTGAATGCCAAAATTATCGAAAATGGACCTTAAATTCGGATTCAGCGACCGAAAAAACCCGATAGTACCACAAATGAAGAAGTATAATAGTCGAGAGGACTTTTGTCTAGCTAGATCGGTCAAATCTCACAGTGTGCGCCGCGCCGTAGTTTCGCCAAAGAGAAATGAAAACTTATCAGCTGATGATGCGCTCGCTACCCCGATTTTCAGAAACTCGTGTTTCTTTAACGATTTTAGGTGGATCCGCGTGTTTTTTTTAAGGACGTGAAGAAAATATGTGAAGTTGAAAGTTGTGTTTATGTGTGCTTTTTAACACAAATAATTGTTAAATCATGCCAAAAAATAAAGTATCAGCTTATGATAGAGCTGCCCAGTTTCACTACAGGAGTTTATGCCACCGATTTTAAAACGATTTTTTGTAAGTTTGCAGCAAAAATTTGATCTGGTTTCAACATGAAAGACTCGGTTTTAAAATGTTTTGCCACTGAGTCTTTCCTCTGCCAGGTCAAATTTTTGCTGCAAAACTTACAAAAAATCGTTTTAAAATTGGTGGCATAAACTCCTGAAGCGCAACTTCACGCGTGTCAGCCACCAAACACAGGTTTCTGTCGTAACTTCTTTATAAAGTCAGGTTATTTCACTTAAAAAGCACAAAAACAACTGTTTCAGTTGTTTAAAAGGTAGATTCAGGAACCAATTACCCCATAACTTAATTTGTCACCATAAAATAGAGGTTTTTGACAAAAATGAAAGTACCGCTTTTGTGCCTTTGAAAACACCAATTTACCGCCGATTATTGCCCTTTCAAAATCACGCTTTTTTCAGGTCTCTACAAATTATTTATGTACGTAGCAGAGGAGAAGAGTGCCTTTTGGCTACAGTGGTTTTTCTTGAGCTCGTTAAAAAGCCATAGAGACAACTTAATATTTTTTTTTTTTTTTTTTTTTTTATCTTCATTTGAGTTTAATTAAAACCTTGAAAATTAAGAAAGTTTTCTTTACAGGAACTGCACAAAACAATAAACTTACATATCAGTTTCTAGGAATTCTTTGTAATTAAGCACCCATAAACGAGATTCTTCCATTTTTTCAGTGAAATAGCGGCTGCAATTGGCGTATTTTAGAATTTTACATCGCTCTGGACAGATGTAAACAAGCTCCTAGAAGAAAAATGTTACACCCTTGAAAAACGACTATCTATGCATGAGGGCAATTTTCAGTGTCAGAAGGGAAATTAAATTAAAACAAAATCTTTGTGAGTCTAACTTCGACACCAGTGAGGGTCACTACAGAATGTAGAAAATATGTCACTTTGTAAAAATGAAAAAATAATTGATAAAACTTCTTCTGTAATCAATTGGTCTGTTGCAAACTTTTATTATAGCTACAGAGAGGGCCTCTTCTGGTGAAAAATTGTGTGAAAATTCAACTTGAAATTCTTTTGGGTTAAAAAAAAAATTGAGAAGCTGCATCAAATAAGTCAAAAACAGCTCCCAGCCATGATAAATTCCCCGTCGATTCCTTCTTTTCTTCAAAAAATATAAAGTTACAGAAAGAACTTCTGCAGGCTGATTCTGCTCATTTGGACGAGACGGGACGAGATAGCAAGAAACGATCAATCCCATGGTTTAAACGGCGTGACGTGACGGATTGGAAATCATTGAGGCGCAAGAAGCACGAGCTCCGAGTCATTCATTTCAAAATCATGACTCGCAGCTTGTGCTTCTTGCGCCTCAATGACTTCCAATCCGTCACGTGACGCCATTTAAACCAATGGGATTGATCGTTTCTTGCTATCTCGTCTTGTCTCGTCCAAATGAGCAGAATCAGCCTGCAGGACTGTTCCCAATGTTCCAATTTTAAAGACCTTCAGTTTTTCTTCTCATAAGAAAAAACTGTTATAGAGAGACAATCAGATTCACAGGAATGAAGTCACAACTTTCTCTTCTAGAACCTCAAACTCGTGGAATGGCTTTGGGTGGAAAATATGTTCAATCTTACCAGCCTAGGCTTGAGAGCAGATGTGTAAAGCCCCTCAACTTTTCTGACAAAGCATATTGTTTTGAGCAAAAAAAGGTCATTACGAATGAGAAAAAAATGTGGAAGGGCGAAAACAAATTTTAGAGACTCAACGAGCTCTCTCGAGAACATGTGGAAAAGGCAGAACATTCTGCTCCCCTTGGATTAGCTACAAACTACAGGTTACCATTCTCAATTCTAGAAAAATATGCCAAATTGTGACAGGATGACGGAAAAACTCCAGTAACTTTTACTTTGAATTAAAGATTTAAATGACAATATAATTAAAGATTTAATTTAAACAAAAGATTTAATTAAAACTATGGATATTCTTATTCCTTACCTCTAATTGGAGTGCTATGGCAACAAACAATTCTTCGTTTCCGAAATGAGGAGAAAGAAAAACTAAATAATGGTCCGGTGAATTCCTGAATGCGAAATTAAAACAATTGTACTTAGATAAAAAACAAAAGAAATGTTAAAAAAAAAATGCAAATCATTAGCACAAAATGAAAAAAATAAAATTAAAGCTACAAGTGAAAACGGTCCCCCCCCCCCAGAATTTCCTAGTCCTTTTCAGCCATTATTTTCATTATGGAAATATGGATGTATGTAACATTCTAACACTTCAATCAAACCCTTCTTAAAGAGGACTAGCTTGAGCCAGCTGTCTCCACTAGGTTAGAACACATTTAAACTGAGTTTGATCAAAATAAAGAGCAGACTGCACGCAAAAAGTCCCAAAGACTATTAACTTTTTTTACTAAATTTTTTACCGCACTCTCTCTTTTCTTACTTCTATGATGAAGACCTTGATTCTTTATCCTCCAGATCTTTGAGATTCCTTGGATTCATTCAAAGTTTCTTGATTGGGTCTAATTTTAATACTGTTTATCACCTCTTTAAGGTGATTCCAGGCAAAACTTTTCCGGATTTCCATCCGATGAATAGCACCACTAGTCACTGGTAAGAAAAGTCCCGAATTCGGCATTTTAAATTGAAAATAAAGAGAAAAACACAAAATCCAAACTTGTCAGTACTTGTGTGATAAACAAAATTGATTGAGATTTAAAGCCGCAAGTGATGAAATTCATATTGCCATAAGCTTAGTAAGTGCAAGTGAGCTCGAGTGATAGTGTGTCTATCTGCCTCACTCGCACTCAATGAGGCTTCGGGGAATTTTTGTATTTCATAATTTCCGGCTTTATTTTTTAGTGTTGCAGCTTGAAACTTTCAGGGTTTCCTGAAGTATGCTTGCGAGAGTCGAAAATCCTTAGATAAGTGCTTTTTGCACGTAATCAACAATTTTTATCCAAAACTGTTGACTTTTCGTACAGCACAGTGTGGTGCCAATATTTAAAACTAATCCACCCTGAAATCATCTTAAAACTCCAGCTCTATATTTCTTTGCTTGCTTGTTCTCTTCCATTTGCAGATCTATAAGTGTAATAGGTACATGAATTTACAACTTTGTCAACCAATGCACAGGTTTTCACAGTACAATTCAACAAAATCCAAAATTTTAAAAAAATAATACAGAGAAATCACATTTCATTACCTGACTAATTTTAAAATATCTTGGAGCACATCATATTTTGAAGGGAACAAGGGGTAATTGTTCAGTGACCAAGGGGAATCCAAATACAAGATTTCTAAGGTCTGGACCAGAGAAAAAAAGAAGACAAAAATGAAGATGCTAAAAGACTGACGAAGATTATTGTTTCTATTGATAATAATGGACTGAAAAGCCGTCTTTTTTTATGTCCAAAATCGCCCGCTGTTGACCACTGCGGTCCACGGTAGCCGTTTTTTTATTTAGTGGACTACTGCAGATGGGCGGAGCAAAAAAACTACAGGATTTCCCTTTTCCCAGGCTGGAAGCACTGCTGCGAGAGATTGTGGACCTCATTCGTCCACATGGTTTGAAACACGCTAGAGTCCCTTTATACCATGAGAGTTGCGCCAAGTCTTTCGAAATGAAGAAGAAGAAGCGGATCAATGGAGCCCCCAAGAGGCAAATTGCAAATGGCGGATGGCCATTTGCCTCTACGCTGTTGCCGCTATTTTGAAATCGCCTATAGGTTAAGTTCCGGTTCTTGACAATAACGGTCGTTAAGAGATAATGTTCTCCAGAATAACAATCACGCAGAGGAAAAATTAGCAATAATTACCCACGGCACTGTTACTGCAAATGTGTAATAAAAGCTAGTAGGTACGTGAAAAGTAAACAAACCTTCCGCCATTTGCATTTGCCTCTTGGGGCTTTCTTGACAGCCTAAATCTGAGAGCCAATCAGAAATGGATTCAACATTGGCACAACTCTCATCATATATAGGGACTCTAGAGCACGCGAACCATCGTGGATGGAGAGATGAAGGAAATCGACACTGTGAAACCACGTGACTTTGTAGGCGGAACCTACACAACCTTCACAGTCATTGTTCGCAAAATCATTGTGGACATAAAAAAAGATGGCTAAAGATCTTCTAAGATGAATAAAAGAGCTTCTCAAAAATCTGTCCCTTTTTCAAGCCTTCAAAAATTACAATGAAACAAAGCTCAAGAAATACTGTCTGATCATAAAAGTCCACTTTAAAAATAGATTTAGTTAAACCAACAGGTGATTTGAGAGGACTGACATTTAAGGCTTTAATTTTCCTGGACCTCCTTGAGACGGAGATACTATTAACTAAAATTGAAGGCTTCAAATTGAAACTTGACCAAAATTTGACCAAAATTGAAGAATCGATTATTCGGAGAAAGTGTTTTTATTAGCAGATTTCTTCATTAAATGAAAGGACTGAGTCTTCAAGGGATTCATTTCCATTGATGAGGGAACTTTCAAAATAAACTGAAAGGAATGTCCAACTTACACTATCTCCTGAATAAAACTTCTGCAGATCCGGAATATCCATAAGTCCTTCATAATACCGAAAATTGCCTGCATACAAAAAATTTCCTGTATCTCCTATTATCAAACATAAAAGAGAAAAAGAAAGTCAATTTGCAACTTTTAATTATCTACTTAATTGGTCATTAATTGAGTACTTAGAAGTAAAAGTATGATAAATATTACATTAATCTCAAAAATAAGAGCAGAAAGCAGCAAAATTTTTTCATGCAAGATACAAAAAGATGGAGTAATTTTTGTGAGATGTGCTGCAAAAAAACATATTTTACAAGGATTTAAAAAACTCTTACCAAGGGCGGCAAAAAAGTTGGAAAAAAAATTTAAGTTACACCAATATAAACAAGTTGCTAGGAAAAATCTGATACTTTCTTTGAAATATTTAGAGCTGTTTTTGTTGTTTAAATGTTATGAAAACATTTTTAATTGTTTTGCATTTCTAAAAAAAACGGTCCAGCTCATCAGGAGCCCATTTCTTTTCTCTCAAAACATCACACACACACAACTTCCTCCTGAATTGCAACAACACTTTCATGTACCCTTCTTAAGGTGATTCTATGGCAAACTCCCGAAAATTTTAATCCGATAGATGGCGTTACTTGTCGCTGGCTCCGAAAATAGCCGTTTTTTGACGGTTTTCGGCTGATTTCTCTGAACAGACGAATAAGAGACGAAAAATCGGAATGTCAGCACCTGCTTAATTTTTTGCTTGATTTTTGAGCCATAAACGGGCCAAATTGGTTCTAAAATAAAGGCGAAAGTATGCAAAGACAAAATCAAAGTGTAATTTGGAGTTGTATCAGTAAAGATTACAGGTTTCTGTTTCACCTGTAATCTTTACTGATACAACTCAAAATTACACAGGCTTTCTTCTTTGCATACTTTCACCTTTATTTTGGAACCAATTCGGCCCATTTATGGCTCAAAAAATCAAGCAAAAAATTAAGCAGGTGCTGACATTCCAATTTTTCGTCTCTTATTCGTGTGTTCAGAGAAAACAGCCGAAAACCGTCAAAAAACGGCTCTTTTCGGAGCCAGCCACAAGTGACGCCATCTATCGGATTAAAATTTTCGGGAGTTTGCCATAGAATCACCTTAAATAGAAAATAATGCTGTGAGAACACTGAGAGAAAAATTTAAGTTTTTACCTTCGATCAGGAACATAACGGAGCCTAAGCAGTAGTTGGAGTCAATAGTTTTAACTTTGTGACAGAGACCTCTTTTTTTATCTCTGATATTTATTTGGTCCCTTTCTGGGATGCATATTAATTTATCAGGATCAAACTGGAAAGTAAAATAAAACATAGGAATACTTAGTGAACTGCTTCAGAAGTTCTGTTGTTAGAGTTTTGAGAGGGGGAGGGGGGGATTGTGAACAGATCGGAATTCAAAGATATGCTCTCTTTTGATAGTTCCTAAAATCATTGAGAGGAGAGGTGTGCCAACAAGGCCTGGTTTGGTCAAAAAAATGACCAAAATCAACTTAATCACTAAAAGTTTATAAAAAATGGCTTTACTGACTCTTGAGAGAATAAATTTGGGTTGGCTTCAGTTTCCAGCCTTGAACCTAAAAAGCGTGTTTTGTCTCCCAAATTCGGTAATTTTATTTTTAGAGTTTTTACGTAACAGAAAAATCCCTATTTTCAATTTATTTGGCACAGACAAAAGATGCCAGTAGAGCTCAATCCTACACTCCAGCATGAAACAGGCTTACATAGTTCCTTCTTGAAAATTAATAAGACTAACTTCTGACAGAGAGAATGGCTACAATTTCTGAATGGATAACATATTCGTTCACTCCAGTGGCGTATTTGGAGGCTCTTTGTAGTACTCATTAAATTTAGTATTTTTGTCAAAAATAGTGAAAGTGGCAGACGAAGTAGATTATTCATAAATAACACCCGTAAATTGGAAAAATTAAGACCCATCTCCTCTCCAAGGACCAAATCCTGGCCACACCACTGCTTTTCTCCCTGCCAAAAGAAATAACAGAACTTCGGAGCTTATCAGTGATATGAACAGATTCTTTCGGCACATACGGACTCAAGTATAAGGATAGACCTAAAAACCTTCAACCGGCAAAAACCTGCAAAAAAAATGAGACTCTTAGCTTTGACTTCGGAAATACTGTTTTCCGGATATTCGGTTTTGAAACTGAAGTGTAAGGTATTACCTGGTGATATTCGATGAGAAACCACCTATTCATCTCGGTTGTAAAAATGGTACACTTCTTCATGGCTTCAAAGTCACAGTCAACTTCCATGTGAATGTGAGACAAGAAATGAGTGTAATGCTGCAACATATTTTCATTTATTTATGACAAGGGACAGTTTCAGTAGCCAGAAATAAAAATTCAAATAAAAAATTAAAAGTAGGGCACAAGGCTGAAAGAAAGAAGTAACGAGGTACTACTCCTGACAAATCCTCCAGTTCTTATATTATATGAAACAAAACGAATCCGTAAAATATAAATCACCACTTGATCGTGTGCCTTATCCAAATTGGTAATAATCATCGTGAAAATTAATTTTTTTGGTTTCATTTCAATTTCAACAAATTCAGGATTTGACAATCCATCCCAAAGTATCCTGAGTTTGTTGTTCTCCTTTGAAGTGTATAGCATTTTTTATTTAAATGATTCATTGAGTTGTTTAGTCCAAAAACAAAAATTAGAACAAAGCCAAACATCAGAACAAAATTAAAACAGAAATCTTGAATCATCACACCTCGTTATCAATAAAAATAAAAAATGAGCAACAGTAAGGACCGTTTTAACCATTCACCGTAATCCTGGTGTCGGGTAGCTGACTCAGTGTTAACACCAAAAAAAGCCGGTGTTGACACCGAGTCAGCTACCTGACACCGCAAGCTCACTGCACGCTGATTGGCACAACCTTGCCCGTTGTTTTACTTAGCAGAACTCATTCAAAAATTATGGCTATCTACAGGTGCAGCTTCAGTCACTGACTTAAGCCCGTTCTATCATTCATTTGGGCGCACCGATGTAGACATACTTAATTCAGCTCTCCCGAAGTCTGAGAGCACAGCCAATCACAGTGGTCGTGCTGATTGAGATCGTTTCAGTTGACTCTCGACAGTTTGCAATGATGATGCGCAGTGAGCAAGTTTATGAGTTCTGCGCATCATAACCAACTTTTTCACCGATCAGAAGTGTCTTAAAGCCATTCACATGACAACTGCCATCGACCAAATCTTCTGGAAGGACGCCTATGCTTATCAACTGAAGTGCCTCGAAAGTTACAAGGCATAAGATGATGAGATAATCTGCTTACTTGTAAGCCGAAAATCAAGTTCAAACGTGAATTGGAATCAGTTATTAGAAAGGATTGTAGCATAAATGACTAGAATATATTGACAGAAATGGTGGATTGATACTTACTTCCTCTGAGTCATTTTCCCAAAAGCAATCGATTGCTATGGGAGTTTCAGGGAGCACAACTCCCTTCATGTTTGGACTACGGATAAATTCAAGGGATAAATTTAGAAGCGCGAAGAGAAGAAGTGAAAAAAAAATCAACGATAAAGATAACGATAACTCAAATGCTGAAATGCCGCTATTCAACTTTGGCTCAAGGTAGACGAAACTCGCAATTATTTGATACATAAAAGAATCACATGTTATTTTGCCGTCAGTTGTTAGTAAACACTAAACATCATGGTGAGATTTGATTGGATTAGATAACAGGGTTGCCGTTTATATATTTTCAGTTCCACAAAAGGTCCATTTTTACAGGTCGGTCCGGTCGCGCGGTAATCTTTGCGCCATTTCCCGAGCTGGTCGCGCGCCACCTTCAAATTGAATGTAGCGGCATTATTATTATTGTTATTATAGTGTACTACGAATTATGAAGGGTCATACAGGGTGTTTTTTTGTTTTTTGTTTTTTTTTTGTTTTTTTTTTTTTTTTTTATCCCCCCTCCCCTCCCTGGTTTTTTTTCTTGCTAATTGAGATAAAAAGTTGCGGTTTGGACCATTCTTCATCAGTTTCAATGAATTTTCTTTTTCCGGGAAAAAGCCCAGCCCCCCAGCCTCCCTAGGGGGCCCCCGGCCCCCCAGGGGAGCTATCTCAAATATTTCAAATGGCAACCCCTGTCTTGTGACACATCGTTTGAAAGGGCGTGAAATTCTAAGACTTTTGGCACAAACCGGAAGTTGATATCGTTTTTCGTTTTCGATAAATCGAATTTCAAAGTTCGATTTGGACCCATTTTCAAAAAAGCATTACTTCACTTTGGAAAGTCGGAATTAAAAATACTATGGGTCTAAAATACTTTAAAAAGCAAGTCCTTTACAGATAACGAATTGGTTTTGACATAAAATTTGTCCAAATTTGATTTTAGAGCCCCTAAAGTTGTTTTAAAAATTTTGCCCCTAAAAAAGGCTATCTCGAAAATTCCCTTCCACGACCCTTTTCGAATGATATGTAGGTCAAAAGAACATAAAAAACTGAGCATTTTGGCGCAATCCGGATATCGGTATCGTTTTTCGTATTCGAGATATCGAATATTAAAAGTTCAATTTTCGCCTATCTTCTAAATTCGATATCTCGAATACGAAAAACGATATCGATATCTGGATTGCGCCAAAATGCTCAGTTTTTTATGTTCTTTTGACCGACGTATCATTCAATAATGGTCGGGAAAGGGAAATTTTGAGATAGCCTTTTTAAGGGGCAAAATTTTTAAAACAACTTTAGGAGCTCTAAAATCAAATTTGGACTAATTTTATGTCAAAACCATTTCGTTGTCTGCAAAGGACTTGCTTTTTAGAGTATTTTGGACCCATCGTTTTTTTTAATTCCGACTTTCCAAAGTGGAGGAATGATTTTTTGAAAATGGGTCCAAATCGAACTTTGAAATTCGATACATCAAAAACGAAAAACGATATCAACTTCCGGTTTGTGCCAAAAGTCTTAGAATTTCACGCCCTTTCAAACGACGTGTCACAAGATACTTAGGGGTTGCCATTTGAAATATTTGAGATAGCCCCCAGGGGTCCCCTAGGGGTAAAGGAAAAAGAAAATTCATTGAAACTGATAAAGAATGGTCCAAACCGCAACTTTTTATCTCAATTAGCAAGAAAAAAAATCAGGGAGGGGAGGGGGGGATAAAAAAAAAAACACCCTGTATGTAGATAAATGCCGAGTTGAGCTTGTTAGGAAGTACAATAAAAATTCGCGCAAAACTATCTGAAGAATAATAACGCATTCCGACGTTGAATTGGAAAGTCGGGTGATGACCCATCGGGAAACCATTTTATTTTCGCAGCATTGATTATTTGATGTCACGATTTAACAGCGGCATGTACTTAAATGAATGAATGAACAAATATTATCAACTCTTTTTAAATATCCAATTTCTATTCCTTGCCGATGGGGGCAATGGGGTTTTCATTTCATCCCTCTTTTCTTCCTTATTTAGTCATGCAAACGGAGGGGGGAGGATCTACTCTACTCATACGTCTGTTTTCCCTTTTAAAACAATTAGTATTAATATTTAGGATGCCCTGGAAGAGCAGAGGGGAAGTTTTTTGAGCCCTCTGCTACGTTGGCGTTAGGAAGCCCCCGACACAAAAACAGGTCTGCTCGTAAGTTTATTCCTATTCAAAATAACATTGTCGATGCCAATGAGCCAGAAGAGAAGAGGAAGTTTTTACAACTCTCTGCCAGGAATGCGTTGGGAGACCCCGAGATGACCGTGTCTGCTCGTAAGTTCATTTACCCATTGAAAAGAACATTGTTCATGCCCCGGTAGAGCAGAACCCTTTGCCATATTATTAGCGTTAGGAAGCCCTCGTGATGAACAGGTCTGCTCGTAAGTCTATTTTCCCATTTAAAATAACATAGAGGATGCCCCGGAAGAGCAGAGGGGAAGTTTATAGAGCCATTAGCAGGGCCGTAGGGCCCGTAGCTACCATAGGCAATCCAGGGTCCAGGGTAATGCCCCGAGGCCCCCGACGAATTTTGTTAATTTTAGTAGGAAGCCCCACACACTGTCAATACAGAACTTATCCAATAATAGAGAATAGAGGGGCCCCGTAATTTATCTTGCTCCGGGGCCCCAAAAGGTGTTACGTCTTGTCAAGTACGGGTGACTTCAACACACGGTTAGAAAAAAGCTATCAACAAAAACCGTCTTTCGCGGCATAATTTTTCGGTACTTTCGATATTTTTGAAGACCCCTCTTCGCTTATCAAATTCCGTTTGGAAGAAAAAATTCTAGTGAAAGAGATCTTAAGCCACCCAGAAAATTGATGGAGACACTCGAGCACTCGACAGGTCCGTCCCCCGCTTTGATGCTATTGGACGAGTTGCGTTATGGATGATATTCGAGTGCGTTTCAAACGCCTTCATTTTCAAACGATGCAACAAGTTGTACTGTTCATAAGACATGCGTTTTACATTCGTTACATCGGAAATGGCCGGTCAAATCAAGCTACGAACGATCTCAATTCTCGAATCAAAGCCACAAATCAACACATTATGTGTTGTATTTGTTGACCGTTGTTTATGTTGGCAACAACTATAGATTGTATTCTCGGGGAGTTTAGCCCTATAGGTTGTCAGCCCTGATTTGGGACCTTTGTCTTTCTTAATAAAACATATTTCGACTAGTCCACATTTTGTTCACTCTAAAAAAAGGCTAAATCATTTTCCTTTGTCCTCCTCCTTAACTTCAAGACATAAAATTATGAGATGAAAAACATCGAATACTTTTACCTTTTAAAACCCATGAATTATTACATATTGCATCGCACCGTCACCATCGCGGGACCTGTTGCAATCAATAACTAAGTTGGAGTTGGAATAAGACAATAAGAAAAGGTAGACAGATAGATACAGTGGCGGATCCACTCAAAGCCTCAAATTTTGCCTTTTTTCAATAGAAAATAGCCCGAAATTGCTTCCACCAACACTTCAAATTTCAAAATTTCACAGGCGTGCCCCCCCCCCCCCATAAAAATTTTCTGGATCCGCCACTGGATAGATAGATAGATAGATAAAGGGCAATAAGGGTTCTGTTGCCCTAGCTTTTGAAGGTAGCTCTTATGCCCATGACGTTTAGAGTAACAACAGACCTGAACAAGTAAGAAGGAAGAAGGGTGAGGAAAATACGCATGTGGATACCGCCACACAGCGGAACACCCTGAATAAGGAAGGACTTCCTGCAGAGGACAAGAGTATTGGGAGCAAAGACTTTTAAGAAGTCTTATTTGATTAGGAGGTCCACTGCAGTGCAAGACAATGAGGAAAGGTTTAGAAAAACTGTTGCAGCTCACAAAAACTTTGAATTGTTTTATTTATAAGACCAGTCATAATTTCAAATAATTTTTAGGTACAACTTAAATTCAAATAATATGGAATCTTAAAAAACAGTGATTTTCAAAATTTTCAACTTGAGAGGAGTGGGAACTTTAAAACTGTCCATCTTCAAGCTTATGCAGTTATATCTTCATGCTTTGCCTTTGAATCCATACTTATTCTATTTACGTTGTAGATTGACAGATATGAAAAAGAGGACTTGAAAAACTGCTACACTTAAAATAAGCGACAACAAGTACGGTATCCTTCTTCTTCGTTACAATAATATTAAAAGTTTGATGAAAAAAAATAAATTGAAAATTTCTAGAGAAGAGGAAGGCCAAAAAATTTCTTTTTACTCCCACACCCCATGAAACGATTGAGTTTTAATAACAATCATTACTATTGTAATCATGACAAAGACACAATTTAATAGAAAGAGTTGGAAAATTGACAAACTCAACTCTCTTTATTATAAATCTCAAACAACAAATAAATAAAACTGGAGTTTGGATCCGAGCAGTTTTTCAATATTTTTATTCCAACTTAGTGTAATTTTCTTTTTTTCGAGCACTAGAATTAACATGACAAGTTTTCAGACTTTCTTCTCGCAATTCTATGAGCCAATTTTTGTGACGAATATATCCACCAGAATTATACAAAATCATTGCTAACCTACACATGACAACAGTGGATGACACAAAACTGGATCGTGTTTTCAAGTATCGATGGTAACAATCCGATTTCGAATTCAAAATCGAATTGATGCCATCGATGCCCCGAAAACACCTGAAAACACAATTGAGTTTCCTCAAATGTGCAGGTTAGGTTGGTATTCTTAATCATATTCAATCACAAAAATTTGCTTAGTGAGATCCACTGGTGACAGCTGCTTTGTTGGATAGCACAGATTTCCATGAGTTTCAACGGAGACATTTGTATAGTAATCTGCTTATCATTTTGATTTCGATCAGTATCAAAGCGCAAGATGAAATTTCAAAATTCACAACCAATAGACTCCGGCCATGTAGTTAGCTAACGGAAGTGCTCTATCTATGGTTGGGCGTGACTCCAGCCATAGCCGGAGCCAGGATATTGTCTTTTTCTCTCTTAGTCCAATCGAACGCATGGGTTAGAAAAGGATGGATATAGTATAGGGGCTGTTTTGTTACTTCAGTCCATGTGTCTGTCCTTCTCTGACACATGCAGTCTAGAGACCTGAAAAAATCGCGGCCGCGAATCGCGCGATTTTTTTAAAAGTCGTCCAATCGAAGCGAGACCCGTACCTATATGATGCTGGCAACCTGCTGAATCCTAATCTAAAAAATTTCAAAACGCGATTTTCGGGGTTTTTGGCTCAAAACGCGATTTTCGGGTCAAAACGCGAATTTCGCGATCTAATGCGCGAATTTTGCGATTCAAATCGCGAATTTCGGCACCATCAAAGCCGAGTTATGAAATCATGAATAATCGCAGCAGGCATCCGAACTTCATAATTTCCGCGATGTTTTTTCGCTGCCACTCCCGGCGGCGCGGCGCGGCGCGCCGCGCCGTAGTTTCGCCAAAGAGAAATGAAAACTTATCAGCTGATGATGTGCTCGCTACCCCGATTTTCAGAAACTCGTGTTTCTTTAACGATTTTAGGTGGATCCGTGTGTTTTTTTAGGGACGTGAAGAAAATATGTGAAGTTGAAAGTTGTGCTTATGTGTGCTTTTTAACACAAATAATTGTTAAATCATGCCAAAAAATAAAGTATCAGCTTATGATAGAGCTGCCCAGTTTCACTACAGGAGTTTATGCCACCGATTTTAAAACGATTTTTTGTAAGTTTTGCAGCAAAAATTTGATCTGGTTTCAACATGAAAGACTCGGTTTTAAAATGTTTTGCCACTGAGTCTTTCCTCTGCCAGGTCAAATTTTTGCTGCAAAACTTACAAAAAATCGTTTTAAAATTGGTGGCATGAACTCCTGAAGCGCAACTTCACGCGTGTCAGCCACCAAACACAGGTTTCTGTCGTAACTTCTCTATAAAGTCAGGTTATTTCACTTAAAAAGCACAAAAACAACTGTTTCAGTTGTTTAAAAGGTAGTTACAAGAACCAATAACCCCATAACTTAATTTGTCACCGTAAAATAGAGGTTTTTGACAAAAATGAAAGTACCGCTTTTGTGCCTTTGAAAACACCAATTTACCGCCGATTATTGCCCTTTCAAAATCACGCTTTTTTCAGGTCTCTACAAATAGACAAAGAGAGAGAAAGACAAATTCCTGGCAACGACTACGACTCCAGCTATACGTGTTTCTAATCCGCTCAATTTTTTTGAGTGATTTTTGCGCACGTCTGCTTTTAATTTTTCTGTACCATATATGAGGCGTCCACTTTGAAAACCGGTTCATTCCATAAAAATAAAAAATTGAGAAAAAGCCTGTAAGATGTTTTCTTCCCACTTGTTCATGATGTACAGAAAAAAAATAAAAAACATACAAAATTTAACAAAAACTATTCCAGCATTCGGGAAAATAAAATCGTTTTCTGCGCTTTTTGGTAAATTGGTAATAAATAACGGAATGAGCCAGTTTCGAAAGAGAATGCCTCATCAATCCTTAATATTGTTTCATATTCTATTGCATAAACTAGCTGCTCATAATTAGGGCTACAAAAGGAAACCTGTGTTTCGATGATCTTCAATAATAAAATACAGATAAGTTTCTTAAAATGAATGTTTCAACAAAAATGTCACTCAGAGGTTATGATCTCTAAACAACAAAAGACAGAGGAAGAATAGTGCAAATAAAAACAAATAGACAATCAAAATAAAATGAGCAAAAAGCTGAAAAGTAAATATCAGAGTTGTTTAGCAAAAAAGGGACAAGGCGTACTTAAGGCAAAATCTACACTTTTACTACTTTTTGCTCTTTCATACATAGTACTTTAAATTCCAAAATATTCTAAAATATTTAAAGGAAATATGCAAAAATAGAGGAAAAATTTTGTTAGTTAGACGAGAAAAAAATTCAGTTTAAACCCTTTCCTTTCAATGTCAAATATAATTTTTTTTTTTTTTTTTTACAAAATAATACTTGAATTCTACTCTGATGTCAGATATATTTGACAAAAATCAGCATAAGGCAAAAAAAAATTCAAAATAAATCAAAAAGAAAAATTCTCTAGAGTGGAAAAGGTTAACCGCTTCCTGTAAAAACGGTAAAAAGTACCTTGTCCACTTTATGCTAAACTAAAGCGATGTGAGACCCAGACTGAGGCCATTATCGGTAGGAAATTAAAACTGTTTTATAAAAACAAAGATATTGCAAAAGAACATGTTTTATTCTTTTTTTTCTACTGCTACTAATGGCTTGGGTTTAGGCTGAAAGTTAAGTCTTATATTTCATTCTCAGCATTGTGTTCATTTTGTTTAAATTGTCTACATCTCTGGCCAACTTAGTAACATTTTTTGTTATTTCAACGCAGCTGGAGCACATATCTAAAAACACAGACAAAATAATCGTGAAGAAGAACAAAGATAACAAAACTTTGCTGTCTAAAACAGAAGAGATTCGACTTGAGATAATAAATTGAAGGGCGATTGATGAATTTAGGGCCAACCTACAATGATGAGGTTTTACTTTTTCTTGAAAAAGCTGGTTAGAGACTGCTGCTTTGTCGGTTGCTTTATTGGTTGCTTTGTAGGTTGCTTTGCTGGTTGCTTTGTTTGTTGCTTCGTGAGTTTCTTCACGTCCGTTTCCTTATCTGGTTTGACAGCTTCTTTTTTTTCACTGCTTGTCTTTTCACTGTTTACGTTTGTTTTCTTGTTTTCATCATTTTCTTCACTATCACTGCAACTTTCGTAGATAACTTCCTTGGTGGTACCTGCAAAATTAGAACAAACATTAAAAATTAAAGATTTCAATTCACGTAGATAAATTGTGGTTGATTAACCCTTTGAACTCGGATTAAAATTTTCTCACATGATGACTCACTTTCCGCAACATTAAGAGTAAGGGTTGGATGGAAATTCTCCCATTGTGGCCTGCTCATTCATAAGCCATTTTGGAATTTTTTTCGACGCATTTATGGAGTTTGTGAGTAGATTTTGAAACTTTTTGATGCTTTCAAAGTGATTTTCATACTGTTTTACACAGAAAACAACCATCCATAACTCTGTAGCAAAAGTTTGCAGCAGACCCATTGAAAAATAAAATAAATAACTCTAGTTACGTGTACCTTGTATCTCTTGTATTTTACCTTGTATCTCTTGTATTTTACCTTGTATCTCTTGTTAAAGAGCATTTTTTTTTTTTAATTTAATCTATATCTTTTTGCCTGCTCTGTCATTTGTAAAGTTGCTCATTTTCTGTTACTTTCGTCATGTAATGGAGACTCGTCCCGTTGAAATTAAATAAATGAGTAAATAAATAAATAAAATAATAGTAGGGGTGTGCGAATCCGCGTATTTCGAATCCGAATCCGAATCTAACGGGATTCGGATTCAAAATTTTCGAATCTTTTTCTTTTTTTTTTTTCTTATACATTTATAATTTTTTCGTTTCTCTAACTTTTCTTTTCCTTCCATGTTTTTCCTTCCTCTTCCCCTCTATACATTAGCGCCTGCTAAAACGACGGAAACTACTATCATCACGATTCGGTACGAATGCGGCGCCGGCGTGTCTTCCGAATATCGATGAACCTGAACGGGGATAACGGGCAGTAATCGATCAACACCAAAAGTGCGCGCGACCAGCGAAATAGAATAGCAAAGATAAATCAGGAAACAAATATTTTCTTCTCATTTTTCATTACATCGTAAGGAAAATAAAAGCGCTGCACTTTAAAACAATTTTTTTCGAACTTTTACGGCGCGGATTCGGTTCGGATTCGGGAAAATTTGATTTTAAGATTCGGATTCGGAATGAAAAAACTGGATTCTCACACCCCTAAATAATAGTGAGTTGATACCAAAAATAGAGCTCTCTTTACTAATCAACTTTTTCATGATGGATTTTAAAAATGCAAACCATGAAAAACGGGTTGATGAAGATGGATTGCAGATAAAATTAAACGCTACATACACAGAAAACCATTTTCATCCATGGCTGTTTTGTTGACTGTTTTACGTTTCCTCTTCCTTTGAGGTTCGACAGGTGTGCCAGGAATCACATCATCGTCTTCGTCTTCCACCTCCATTGGCTGCGGGATTGGAGACCTTTCTGGCTCCGGTGAATTGCTCTTCACAGATTCAACATCAGACTCTCCTTGAAGAGAAAAAAGGGCGTTCGATTTTACTGATTTTGAAAACAAGGCTGTGATGAGTACTATGACTTTCAAAAGAAAGTACCCTGGTCAAAATTCTTTCTGTTTTTGTCATTTATTTTCAATGAAACTTTTAATTTTTCATGACATACTTTAAGAGGGGCCTTCAGATCAGTCCTTAAACACTAGAAAACCGCAAAATTGTTTAAAGAATGCCGAGATTTAAAAGAGTAACAATGTCAACCAGGGTACTTTCTTTTGAAGGTCATAGTACATTTAAAAAGACCAGGATACTTTCTTTTGAAGGTCATAGTACATTTAAAAAGACCAGGGTACTTTCTTTTGAAGGTCATAGTACATTTAAAAAGACCAGGGTTCTTTCTTTTGAAGGTCATAGTACATTTAAAAAGACCAGGGAACTTTCTTTTGAAGGTCATAGTACATTTAAAAAGCATAAGAAAAGCCGATTTAATTTAGTGAGTAGTGACCGACCCTTTCAAGCAAATTTAGTTATTGTTCAGCACGCTTCAAAAAATCACAAAATCTTTGCGATGAACGATTTATCAGTCAAAAATAAATTAAGAGCCTTGTCAAAGCAAAGGGGGAATGCACCAATGTTGCCAGATTAACTAAAAAAATCACCAGATTTTACATTGACTCTTATGGGAAGTCTAGTGATTTTTAGCCTCAGCTGGCAATACTTCACAAGGTACAGTTTAGAAAATGAAGTAGATAAAACCAAGTTTTTCTGTAAGAATAAAAGACTTTACTTGACAGAATACATAAGTAGAGTACATAAGTAGATAAAACCAAGTTTTTCTGTAAGAATAAAAGACTTTACTTGACAGAATAAAATAATTCTTGCAAGCAGTCAAAGAACAGTCTTTCAGAAAAATTTTCTCGGAAATCTGCCATCAGACCGCGTTTATATCTCAATGTTGCCAAGGGCACAGCGTTACGAGGGCTGGGGAATGCACTATGGTCTGAGATAAAAAAAAAAAAAATTGGCCGGATATCAGTGAAAAAATGTCCTAAAAAATCATTGTTTTTAACCAGTCAAGCTTCCTTAAAAAACTTTCCAGAGACATTTTTATTTGCAAGTAAAGATTAAAGAATGACAGGCGTTCTCTGTGATTTAAATTGGTCTTGATAGTTTGTAAATGATGAATTGATGAGAAATTTACTTACTGATAATTGGCCACTTTTTGATGATCTCAGACCATAGTGGGACGGTGAACACCTCCCACCTCCTCCCCACCCCCCCCCCCAATTATTTTGAGAAGTGGGGCTGAAGAATTCTTTCACACTTACAGAATCACTTCATCATTCATCATTTTTAGCCCCCCCCCCCTCACTTCTGGACCCAATACTACGCCCATGGCCATCACACTGATCAGTCTAACATGAGAGCTTGAGAGGAAGAGATAAGAAAAGAGACAAACCTTCATTGCTGTCTTCGGAATCGCTTTCAACCATAACACGTTTTCTTCTTTTCTGAGGAGGTTCCACTGATTTTCCTTTGGGTTTACTATTTTTTGAATTAGATTTAGTTTTTTTGCTATTTGTTGGAGTCTTTGTTGGAGCACTTGACTAAAAAAAATAAATATAAATGATTAAAAAATAATTTTTACCCCTAACAGAACACTTTGAAGAAAAGATTTAACCAAAAGGGGTGCAAAAAAAGTTTTATCTAGCGATCTATGGATTGCAAGTAAGTGAGGAAATTTTTCTAGGAATTTGAGGATAGCCAACAGTCCCATGGGGATCAATGATCACTTTTACGACACTATTGCCAGGCAATTAAAGTTATACCCCCTTGTTTCTTTTTGGCGTTATCATGATCTTGTGTTTTTATTTAGGCTCCTTAATAATTTTATTGATTCTCCTATTCTCCTTAGTTCTATTAATATCCATGTTCCTTCTAGAACTCTTCGCAATTTAAATCGTTTATTTGTTATCCCTCCATCATTTAATACCTGTAGGCATAGATCAGTTATTCCTAGAATCTCTAATCTTGCTAATAATTGTTCTGAGTGGATCGCATTTTTCGGCATACCCATTTCAAAGTTTAAATTTCTTGTCAAAGAACACGTTCTTGTTTTTTAATTTTTGTATTCTTATTTAATCTTTCTTGTTTGTGCCACTTGTTAAGTTGTTAATTTCTTTGTTATTTTTGTTTTGTAATTGGGACTTGTCCCGTTGATAATTAATAAATAATTAAATAAATAAATAAATAGCCGGGGGAAATTTCCACAAAATTTTCGCAAGTACCGGTCATTTTGAGGACATACGGTGCAGAATTGAAAGAGTATCCATAGAATGTAGAGAAAGTGTCTCAGGCTTTTTAAATAGGCCCATGGCGCCTCCTCTTTGAAATCTCCATTTTAAAAGAGGATTGCCTCCAATGTTTGAGCACTATCCCTTATTGCTTGAGTGTCAAGTGTTACTCAACAAGACCAATTAACAAGATGCACTGAAGTAGATACTCAACAAATACCGATTCATTTTCCCTAACTGCAGAACGGGTATTGGGCAACCCTTTAGCGTGCTGATCTCTTGTGGCAGTTTTTCAAACTACTAGATCAAAATTGATGCATATTTTTACCAAAACACCTTCATGGGCGGATTCAGCAATTTGGAAACTATGAACTCATTCCATTTGAACGTATGAGAAACAATCGATTCTTAAATGGGCCATGGCCCCTTTATAAATCGATTGTTTCTTATGCACTTAAATGGGAATAATAGACTGTTGCCAGATTGTTGGATCCGCCTTTGCACACCTCGGTAGAAGATTTACTTTTAATCACTTAATATTTTCCAGATATTATTATCACCAAAGGGAAGTGATCAACCAAAAGAATTTGAGTAGTAAGGGTAACAAAATAGTGTTGCCTGTTTGTATTAACAAAATTGAAACATTTGGACAGCTTACATTTTTAGACTTTTGACTACTATCATTATTTTTCTTGGAACTAGCAGAAGGTGAAGATTTCTCCGGTTCAGATGGCTGACATTTTTTCTCATCGTTCGGTGAGTCCCGCTGACTTTTTTTCTCGTTACTTGGTGAGTCGGTTATAATTTCAACATCCTCTTCAGAGGCGGCGTTTGATTTTTCTGCAGGCTTCTCTTCTTTTACTTCTTGAGATTTCTTAGAAGGGTTTTTCGGCTGTCCACTAAAGAATGATGAAATATTCTGACTACCTTTTTTACTTGTTGCAGTTTCCGGTTTTGCCTGAGAAGCAAAAATAAAAAATAAACAAGTTAACCAAAACCATCACTAAAATATACAATAAAATATTAGCTATCCTACCGATGTCAAGTAAAAAATGCTTAAAGCACCAACTGAATACAATCCTGCGAACTGAAGATTACAGAATTTTGGCAAGCAAAGAACTTCCAAGTTCGAAGTACATTTTCATGAACAAACTGACTCATAGATTACAGATTCACAAGCTTCTGTAATCTATTTCATCCCGTCTGTATGCCAAGCAGAACTGTTGCCAAAGTGTATTCATTTGGCAAAATCTTGTCATATAACATAATTGGCTTTAACTGTTATGAGTAATCTTAGGTTATCAAGGATAGAGTTAATAATGAGCTGAAAGAAAAGTTGGAGACAATTAGATCGATGTCTCTCGATTAGAGACATGAAAACCATTGGACTGAATAAACATGAATTGCCTTCACCTTTGACTTCGGGGCTGGGTCTTTCTTTGATTGGGCAGCAAACATTGCGGCAATACCTCCGGATTTGTTTCCCGTACTTTGATTCTTGTCCTTAGCTCCTGTTTCTTTTTTCGGACTGCCTTTCTGCAAAAGACAAGAAACCAAATATTTTAGAACAAAAGAGGCCCAAGCACAAAACTTTGAATAAAGGTCAGTATTCTTATTAACCCTTGTGAGCCTAAGGTATTTCGGTAACACAAAGGACTAAGGGGGGGTATTTTTGTACCCCAAGGATATTTTCATGCAGCACAGTCAGTATCAATAATTTTGAAACTTTAATGGATGGATTATGTACTTAGTACCCTAAGAGAGTAATTTATGTGAAATTTGAGTAAATTTTTGCTATGTTGCCAAATTTACACCTACTTTTAAAAAAAATGTCAAAATAAAAAAAATGGAACAAATGAAATGAGGTACCATATTATTTTTCCATTTTTGATAAATTTCCAATTTTTTTTCAATGATCTGACTTAACATTCTTAATCTACATAAAATTTCCGTAAAATTCACTGTGATAGATGGTTCCAAACTTAAAACTGGCAGGACGAAGGGGGGGGGGGGTATATTTGTACCCCAACACTTTAAATTTCTATAATATCGACAAAAATTCATAAAAATTAATGAAATTTGGTAGACGTGTTCTAAGTATCCTAACTTAAAATGTCATGAAGTCCCAAAAAATTTTGAGCAGTTTTGACAAAATGGCGTAAAAAAAACTGGCCTGGGGTACAAATGTACCCCCCCTTAGGCTCACAAGGGTTAAACTGGAATTTCTGACCCCCAGTTAGCAGCTGGAGTTAAGGATAGGAGACTTTAGGGCCTGCGAGACCTTATTCCAACAAGATATAGCAATAGAAAGGCTGATTATGTTATAAGAGCTATCCCAAAGTGAGGCAGCATGGGCGAACTGATTCTGGTTTGTTTGCCTCATATTTTTTAACCTTAAATTAAAAATTGTGATTAATTCAGTGGAAATTGGTTTTAAATAAAAGTACAAGTGTTTTAGACACAGAATTTGAAATGTCTGGACACAGAATTTAATACAACTATTCCTCAGGTAAGAAAATTTGCTTGTTTCTGGCAGGCTCAAAAAGGCCCAAATCCTTTTGACTGCGTCCATATCACTGCACCTATAAGTGGGACTCGCCGCAGTTGGTCATGTGCCAGTTTATTTATTGAGCAAATCCTTCCAAAAGAAATATTTGTATCGATTTCTCTGTCCAGATAGCTGTTCAAAAACACTTGCACTTTTGTTTAAAACCAATTTCAAATGGATTTGTCACAATTCTTTTTTTTTTTTAAAATTTAAAGGTTAAAAAATATGAGGCAAAAAAACCAAGCCTGTGTGAAAAATATCCATAAGATATTATCATTATGGCTGCTTCTGTGCAGCCTCAAAATCACATCCCAGAAATCCTTTCTAGCGCTATGGCTCTCCAATTAATCTCCGTGAGTCTTGAAAATTCTAAAGCACAAAAAGCCTAGAAGTTATAAGTTTTGCTCTGAGTGAATGAAGACAAAAATAAGTGAAAAATTTGACTTAACAAATAACATTTTTTTACCTTATCATTTGATTTGGGAGGAGTTTTAGGTGGAGTTTTTGGTGCTTGAGAAGGTTTAGGAGGAGAGATTGTTGGCTTTTTGGGCTGCGGTGGTGGTTTTGACACCTCCTTACTGCAGGGCACTGAACCTTGTTGGGACGTACGTGCCGCAACATCATCTCTAAGAGTTTCTTTCCAATACGGTATTCCTTTAACACTGAAAAAAAAAAAAAATAGAAAAATGTTGACGAAAAAAACAAAATGAAAATAAAAAAAAAAAAAAAACAGCAGGAAAAATTTTAGATTACCAAGTTGAAAAAGCTTCAAAGCAAGATTTTGTCATTTGTGAGTTATGAACAGTAAAATAGTCTTATCAAAGGCTAAGCATAACGTTCATACACATTTTTGAGCTTGTAATTTTTCCAGTTACGGCTGGTCAGTTTCAAGTCTTTCTGACAAGCAGGGGCGTGCCGAGATTTCTGGAGAGGGGGGACAAAATTGCAATTTTTCCCCCCTCTGCGAAGCCCACTGATTTTGCCGCCTTCGGAGATAAATTTTTAAATTAGATGAAACTTACTTTTTTTTTTTTTCGCTTGTTCACCCCGATTTTGCCGTCGGAGGCAAGAATATCCACATGCCCTCCCCCCCCCCCCTCCAACTAACCCCTGCTGACAAGATAGCAAGATGAAAGTTGATTTTTGGTGAAATTTTGAGCAAGTTAATGAATTTTGATTTGAGAAATCCAGAGCTTAAAAAACGTTACTGAATCACATCCTAGCTCTTGATGATATTATCATAGTTAGCAATTAATATGTATGAGCTAAATATATGTAAGACCAAGCTACAGAGTTAAAAGTTGAGGCTAACACTTGTAGAGGTCATTTCAGAAGTGTAGGTGCACCTAGACTGATGATCTTTGGAATTTACCAACATTATTTCTCACATTACATGGTAAAAAGGAATGGAAATGCATTTTGAGTGTGGCTTCTTATTGATAAACACCTTAAAATCAAAAGTTAAGTAGCAAGGAAGTTTTGTTTTGATTTGAAGGTATGAAAATTGAAAATTCACCAGAGACTATCAGGTCTAGGTGCGCTTAAACTTCTGAGACAAACTCTGCAGGCTTGTGTAAGTGTACAACCACATAATAACAATGTTTCCCGTTCGGCAAAATCTGCGAGATTTAAGCGAAAAATTCAATATGTAAAGACGCAGTGAGGATAAAGAATTCAAAATCGCCACTCACCTATTTTCATTTTCATCGACTGAGATCAAGTTATTAACATTGTGTAAAGTACTTAGATCTGAAAGCTGCCCTACTTTTTGAAGACTGTACAAGTGTTCCCATGATATTTTCTGGAATTGAGATTTAATGGAGTCTAAATCTGTGTCCTGAGCAAGTATCACCGAGAATCCTTTGTTATCCTTCAGGTCACCACCGATGACAAAGACAGATGAAAGGCTGGACTTTTTATCACTATTCGAAGCATAAAGAGTGAGTAACCTGTCGGAAGAAACAAAAAAATACCAAAGTTAACATAAAAATCCGTAACTTCAGGATACTTCCACGTGCTAAGTTAATACATTAGAAAAGATTAATGCAAAGGAGGAACATAGAGAAAGATTAACCTCACCTTTTGGCATCACTTGACGAGATTTTCAAAGTCTTACTCAACCATTTGTACGTAACCTGCAAAATAAAAATGACGATAGATGTTTGAAGTTACAATACAAGTGCAAACAAGACGTTTAGACTGGATTCAATTCATCTTTCTAGAGGACAACTATACTGAGGAATTCTCAAAATATTTTAGGAATTTATGAGAGCCATGCATAAGATTCGACAATGGAACAGATTTTGAGACCCTTTGCTTCACAATAAATGGCACTTTTTGTATAGTTTAAGCACTCTACTATATTCCAATAAAATCCTTAAACCACTTTAAAAGGTGTTTCATTAAGCTTGGTGAAAACAGCATGGATCTAACATATGCAAAGCAGTGGCGTACCGTGGTGGGGATGCACTCTCCTGCGAGGCGAAGTTTAGCACGCCCCTAGTCAGTCAACAGTTTGAGCCGCCTTAATTTCGCCTCCTCTTAATTCGTAGCCCTTTCCTTCCCTTCCCCTTCCCATGTACCATCTGCAGTCCCCTTTTCTCGGTCGTCTCCATTTTCACTTCAAGGATCATGCAGAACTGGAATGAGAGTGCATTTGATTAAACGCATTAAAAAATAAGTCTGAGGACTGACTCCTTTTTTTCGTTGTTTCCGAGAGCACTGGGGATCTTTTCTCCCTTGGAATGTCATTTGGGGAAAACTGGAAGAAACTTTGATCCAATGCCTTGTTTCTTTCCCTTCTCTCTTCTTTCCTTTTTTCTCTACTATTCAATTAGAATTCATCAATTTTCATCTACCAAATTTTGCTCCTATAGACCTTGCGATTGGCAATAAGTTAAAACTCTTTCTCAGCGTGTTTTCTAATGCGTTTCCAGTAGCTTAACACTACTGCTCCCAATACTCAAAATGCGTCTCCTCTAGCCACCGCAACTGAAAATCGTAAAAGAAAAGCTTTGATGCAGAGATTTGACTGAGGCTCCATGATGTGAACTTGGCAGACATCCTGTAGGCTGTTTCTCCCTGTCTATCTCGTACGAGACGACATGAGATAGACGATACAAACGACTCTATCTCGAGCAAAGAGATAGGGCGAAACGACTTGTAGTCATCTCGTCTCGTGAAATGAGCAGAATCAACCTTCTGAGGTTTCAATAAGAAAGATGGATCAATGAAATGAGCAAGACTGCGACAAGAAGCAACTTGATACCACCTAGGCCGTTAGGATGACTCATTAGATGACACTCATACCTCCTAATCTAGCTTGCATTATACTACTTTGAAGACTCAGATTATAAACACAAGCCTCAAAGTTTAGATGCAAGAATATAAAAAAAACAAGGAATAAGAAAGTTTACTTACAATTTTGTTATCGTCTAGGAGAAATTCTTCAATGTTATCCAAACACATTTTTTCCTCTGCTTCGTCCATTTCAGAGATAGTAAGTACTAAGCTACTATGGTACTAAAAATGAATTAAGGGTTATCTTTTTCACCTATAATATGTAATTACAACATTCTTAAAGAAAGTAGGAACAAATTTCAGCGATTGATAATGAACGATAAAAGAACTATAACCTAAAAAATTTTGGGGGGAAATTTACATTCGACAAAGCAAATCATATTTTCTTTTTTTTTTCAACCACATTGAGCTTTCCTCAAATTTACAACAGAGTTCGCTAAAAGCCAACGATGCGTTTTTCATTCACGTCGACTCATGATACTATTCCCAATTTTTCCAAATGATTATTAATGATTTTCGAAAGTCCAAGTTGTTCTCAATGATCAGTGTTCAATTTAGTTTAATTTTTATCGCATGAAAACCATTAGGAGGCGCTTAATCAAAATGTAAATCAAATTGCATAGCTCGCCGGGGTCAGGGACATTCTGTGGTTAGAGGAGGGGGGAGTGGAGACGTAGTTGGGAATGGCTGGTACTGTTTGGAAGGGCGTTGCGAGCATGGGAACTGAAGAACGTTGTTTGCGGGGGCGTTGTAAAGGAGGGTAAAGAAAAAGTGAATTTTATCATGGAGGGCGTTGTGAGCGTGGGAAGTGAAAAACGTTGTCAACGAGGGCAAGAATTCGTCGTTTAAAAAAATACCCTTTTTTTTAAGAAGGGCGTTGCGAACTTGGAAATCGAGAAACGTTGTTTAGATGGGCAGTGAATGGAAGGGCGTTGTTTACGAGGGCGTTGTTAAGGCGGTCTAATAAAATACGCTCCTTTTTTTGAAGGGCGTTGTGAGCTCGGAAATCGAGAAACGTTGTTTTGATGGGCGTTGAATAGAAGGGCGTTGCTTACGAGGGCGGTGTTTGGACGGTCAAATAAAATTAGCTCCTTTTTTTCCAGAAGGGCGTTGTTATCATGGAAATCGAGAAACCTTGTTTAGAAGGGCGTTGTTTGGGAGGGCATTGTTAACGAGGGCGTTGATAGGGAGGGCGTTGTTCAGAAGGAAATTCAAAATAGTTGTTAACGAGGGCGAGTATCGTCGTTTAAAAAAAAACACTATTTTTATTAAGAAGGGCGTTGTGAACTAGGAAATCGAAAAACGTTGTTAGGAAGGTCGGTGTATGGATGGGCAATCTAAACAGACGTTTTTGGAAGGAGGTCGTTGTTCCGACGACAAACGGAGGTACGGCAACGTCGGAGCACGAAGAGTTGCCGTCTACCTCAAATGAAGGCGCTGCAATCATTCTGTAACATTTCTTTACTTCAGAGGTCATCTTTGCTTCAGACACTTGCTTCGATTTTTGCGACTTATAATTTTATAAACGACATAGTGTGTCCGGCCGTCATGAACGAAACACCGAAAAACCAGGTTTTCTCATCATAAGATACCTCTTTCTCTCCTCTTCGCGGATGTTTACAAGTAATTTGACCCGCTGATTTCAAATTCGGCCTTAGTTTGTACTTAAAAATCATACTTTTTCCATAATTTCGAATTTTTTGCGAGGAAGATTAAATTGGAATTTACTTAAAATCTAGGCCAATTTAATGAAAACTGATAGCATTTTTGAAATCAACGTCTCAAAATACATGCGCGAGAGCAATGATGAAGTGAAATTGTAGGCGGAGAATTATTTTAAAACACTAAAAATTAGTAAAATTAACGCACTGATGGATGGTGAATGTCGCGGACACATTGTGTCGTTTTTGATGCTAACTTCTTTGCTTCAGACACAGAAAACATCAATTAGAGTATTCTGTGCTTCGGATAAGAGGAAACTTCTGGCTAGGAGAAAGGAAACTTCGGCGGAGGAAATAATTTTATTTTGCGGAGGAATTATTTCCTCAACGTATTTCCCCCTCAGAGAAACGGAAAGTTTTGAGGTTATGATTCCAACAGTGGCAACGGCCAAAGAGTAAACAAGAGTCGCAATTGCATTGAGAGCCAGCGTGGTCAATGCTGATAAGAGTCGGCTTCTGATTGGCTGGGAATGGAGGGAAATCGAGGGTCCAAACTGTTTTCGGCCTTATGGAAATTAACACGGGGTTTTCGTTCCGGGACGTTTATCTCGAAACCTGTGCAAAACTGCCTCCAAACAGTTAATACGAGTCGATTTAGCAGAATTTTCCGAACAAATTGATAGGTCACAAGTACCAGTATATTGCAAATTCGAGAAGACTGTCTCAGTTGAAAAGCACACATAATAGTGAGTTACTCAAACACACGCCAAGCATGTAAACACACTATTGTGCGTACTTTTCAACTGAGACAGTCTTCTCGAATTTTCAATAAAGTCGTACTTATGACCTATCAATTTGTTGAGAAAATTCTGCTAAATCGACTCGCATTAATTGTTTACAGGCAATTTTGCACAGGTTTCGAGATAAACGGCCCGGAACGAAAGCCCCGTGTTAATTTCCATAAGGCCGAAAACAGTCTGGACCCTCGATTTCAGCCAATCAGAGGCCAGCCCGCGTTTCCGATCCCTTATCTGCGTTGACCACGCAGGCCTCCCATTCAATTGCGACTCTTGTTTACTCTTTGCATACAACCAATCACAACCCGGCCAGTCGCCGAAGATTGCCGAAAATGCTCACTTCCCAACAAGGCGGCCCGAAGTAAATGTTTCAAAATGAATTAAGAGTTTCCGTTCTGATTAGAGTATTCTGTGGTATAATATTAGAATATAATGTTATATGTTCATAGGTGTGAACTTGTGGAAGGCTGAAAACACGAAATATCTAAGTATTTGTTTATGTTTTTTCCCATCAGTTTTTGCCGTTTATTGCAATAAAAAATCATTAATGTGGTATCAATGTGCTATGCTAGCGCCTCCGAATCCTCCGATATAAATAAGATTGGTCCAAAACGCATAAGTTAAGGGGGGGGGCGTCATTTCGAGTTCGGCTTGGGGGGAGGGGGGGGGGCAAAAATGTTATGACCTTTATTTTTTTTCTTTGCTCATCAATCTTATGCCCTACGCATCCTATATTTCCGACCCGAAATTCAAACAAAATTCGTTAATGACCTCCAAATTTTAGGTCGAAATTTTTTTTCTTCTTAAGAAAAAAGGTCATCACTTTTTTACTTTTGACCGACCCTTGGGGGGGGGGGCCCTCCCGCAAATGACGCTACTGGGGGGGAGGGGGGCGTTACTTTTGAATAACCTGTATTATAAGGTAGAAGGGTAAGCCGCACTTCTAAGGGGATTATTCGGTATTATTGGCTTATTACACGATTGTAGTACATATTGAGTTGAGATAAAATGTCAGAGATCAACGTGGCAGCGTGGCAAAAGCGCTGATACAGAGCCGTTGCCAAAGAGTAAACAAGAGTCGCAATTGAATGGGAGGCCTGCGTGGTCAACGCAGATAAGGGATCGGAAACGCGGGCTGGCCTCTGATTGGCTGAAATCGAGGGTCCAGACTGTTTTCGGCCTTATGGAAATTAACACGGGGCTTTCGTTCCGGGCCGTTTATCTCGAAACCTGTGCAAAATTGCTCTAAACAATTAATGCGAGTCGATTTAGCAGAATTTTCTCAACAAATTGATAGGTCATAAGTGCCACTTTATTGAAAATTCGAGAAGACTGTCTCAGTTGAAAAGTACGCACAATAGTGTGTTTACATGCTTGGCGTGTGTTTGAGTAACTCACTAATATGTGTGCTTTTCAACTGAGACAGTCTTCTCGAATTTGCAATATACTGGCACAGAATAATACAACCAGAACGGAAACTCTGTCGGATTTTGAAGCAAATTCATTCCACGTCCGCCATGTTGGGATATAGGATGTTTACATCTGGATTCGCGCGCGAAAAAAAAAATATAGGATATGATTCGCGAAATTTTCATTCTGCAATGCCAGAAGAATAAAAGTGAGGCCGGAAACTTAAGATTTCTTTCCAGAATTTACAGAAATAAATGAGTTTCAACACAAATTAACCACGTCCACCATGTTGGGATATAGGACCACAGCGTTGCCTATTGGTGCCGTTAAATTCCAAACTTGCTTCCATTGGCTCTTATGGCACAGAATACTCTAATCAGAACGGAAACTCTAATTCATTTTGAAACATTCTTTACTTCGGGCCGCCATGTTGGGAAGTGAGCATTTTCGGCAATCTTCGGCAGATCTTCGGCAATTGGCCGGGTTGTGATTGGTTGTATAACCTGAAAAAGCACGTCCGCCATCTTGAGAAGTGAGCAGGCACAGTTGCCAGTTTGTGCTGGTAAATTCCAAATCTTGTTTCCATTGGCTCTTATGGGAGTTTCCGTTCTGATTAGAGTATTCTGTGCTTATGGGAGTTTCCGTTCTGATTGTATTATTCTGTGATACTGGTACTTGTGACCTATCAATTTGTTCGGAAAATTCTGCTAAATCGACTCGTATTAACTGTTTGGAGGCAGTTTTGCACAGGTTTCGAGATAAACGTCCCGGAACGAAAACCCCGTGTTAATTTCCATAAGGCCGAAAACAGTTTGGACCCTCGATTTCCCTCCATTCCCAGCCAATCAGAAGCCGACTCTTATCAGCATTGACCACGCTGGCTCTCAATGCAATTGCGACTCTTGTTTACTCTTTGGCCGTTGCCACTGTTGGAATCATAACCTCAAAACTTTCCGTTTCTCTGAGGGGGAAATACGTTGAGGAAATAATTCCTCCGCAAAATAAAATTATTTCCTCCGCCGAAGTTTCCTTTCTCCTAGCCAGAAGTTTCCTCTTATCCGAAGCACAGAATACTCTAATTGATGTTTTCTGTGTCTGAAGCAAAGAAGTTAGCATCAAAAACGACACAATGTGTCCGCGACATTCACCATCCATCAGTGCGTTAATTTTACTAATTTTTAGTGTTTTAAAATAATTCTCCGCCTACAATTTCACTTCATCATTGCTCTCGCGCATGTATTTTGAGACGTTGATTTCAAAAATGCTATCAGTTTTCATTAAATTGGCCTAGATTTTAAGTAAATTCCAATTTAATCTTCCTCGCAAAAAATTCGAAATTATGGAAAAAGTATGATTTTTAAGTACAAACTAAGGCCGAATTTGAAATCAGCGGGTCAAATTACTTGTAAACATCCGCGAAGAGGAGAGAAAGAGGTATCTTATGATGAGAAAACCTGGTTTTTCGGTGTTTCGTTCATGACGGCCGGACACACTATGTCGTTTATAAAATTATAAGTCGCAAAAATCGAAGCAAGTGTCTGAAGCAAAGATGACCTCTGAAGTAAAGAAATGTTACAGAATGATTGCAGCGCCTTCATTTGAGGTAGACGGCAACTCTTCGTGCTCCGACGTTGCCGTACCTCCGTTTGTCGTCGGAACAACGACCTCCTTCCAAAAACGTCTGTTTAGATTGCCCATCCATACACCGACCTTCCTAACAACGTTTTTCGATTTCCTAGTTCACAACGCCCTTCTTAATAAAAATAGTGTTTTTTTTTAAACGACGATACTCGCCCTCGTTAACAACTATTTTGAATTTCCTTCTGAACAACGCCCTCCCTATCAACGCCCTCGTTAACAATGCCCTCCCAAACAACGCCCTTCTAAACAAGGTTTCTCGATTTCCATGATAACAACGCCCTTCTGGAAAAAAAGGAGCTAATTTTATTTGACCGTCCAAACACCGCCCTCGTAAGCAACGCCCTTCTATTCAACGCCCATCAAAACAACGTTTCTCGATTTCCGAGCTCACAACGCCCTTCAAAAAAAGGAGCGTATTTTATTAGACCGCCTTAACAACGCCCTCGTAAACAACGCCCTTCCATTCACTGCCCATCTAAACAACGTTTCTCGATTTCCAAGTTCGCAACGCCCTTCTTAAAAAAAAGGGTATTTTTTTTAAACGACGAATCCTTGCCCTCGTTGACAACGTTTTTCACTTCCCACGCTCACAACGCCCTCCATGATAAAATTCACTTTTTCTTTACCCTCCTTTACAACGCCCCCGCAAACAACGTTCTTCAGTTCCCATGCTCGCAACGCCCTTCCAAACAGTACCAGCCGTTGGGAATTGCATTCTCTCCTTCGGGAATCGACATTTATCAATTTCACCTCTGTAAATCACAACAACAACGTCAAAATTTGTGTAAAAATCTGCAAGTTCGGACAATATTTCTTGACTGTTTGCCGTTTTGGAAAAAGTTCCGTTTTGTTTTGTTTGTTTCTAAGTTTCGTGTTGCTCCAGAGCGTTCTGATTAAATGATTAAATCTACTTTTATGAGCTGCCAAACTCTTCGGAAGAGTTATCAGTGATCATCAGTGCCTCCGAAACAACGAGGGCAGTGCGGCAGCAATCCGTGTCGGTAGATTAAATTAATTTTTGTCCATTTGATCTATTTATTTGAAAAACTAGTGTGTTCGCTTTTCTTCTCGGAATACTGCTGTTTACACAAGTTCTTGAAATCTTTCTAAACGTTCTGTACGTCCTTCAGTGGACATCTCTCTCCATGATTCCTGTGTGATAACTCCCATGATTCTTGAATGTGCTATAAGATCTTGTGTATAATGTGAAATAGAACCTTTAAACCGCTTTTGCTGGTCCATATTCACTTTTACGCAGCATAGATCTCTTCCTCTGCCTTCCTTATTTATTAAACTCATCAAAGGAAAGAACGAAGAAAACAAAATATGTTTCTGCTTCTGAGGAAGCGGACGGCGGTCAAAACTTACTGCTGGTATATCAGCTGCTTTATTGACAAGTGTTGTTTTTACTCCGAGAACCGGTCAAAATTTGAACTCCTTCAAGGTTCTTAAATAGACGCTACTTGTTTTTGAATTATTGATTAGGATTGCCATGCAAGGATTTCACTGTATCTTATCACTAACATCCAAAGGACTGCCTAGTCTCATCTGTTAGACCTTGCGCTCAAATATCTTAGGGAAATTAAACTCAACACAAGTTTCATGCAGATCGCTACCATGTATGAAGATTCGGAGCCCTGTTCGAGCCCTTCCTCTTCTCATTGCCCTTCAAATGGGACCAATAGTAGTAACATCAGTATTGGTTTAAATGGAGATCAAAACAATCTTGCGAGTCTACCTAGTAGCCCTAGCACAAGTGCTTGTGTTGATACCCCACCTCACAATGATTGTGGGAAGCATTGCGCGGGTGCTAAACCTCGGCCGAAACACCTCACCTGCAATATTCCGAATGGCTCTTCAAGTGGCGAGTGTTCGAGAAAAGTAAATAATATTACCAATGGTGAAAACCACTACAAGGTAAACAGTGATGAAAGCAATGACCCGTACGTTAGAAATAATGTGGACTCTCAGCAAACTGTGGACAAGTGCCCTTCGAAAGTTGGAAATTGCGTGGACGACGACAGCTCCAGTGGAAATGAAGACGAAGAGTATTGCATTTATACCTATAAAGGTGATCGCATTGCGGACTTACCAAATTCATTCTTTCAATTAAATGTCGGCGCCCAAAGGGAGGAAGTGGATCGGAACTCATCGCCAGACATGGATTACTTAGAAATGGATTTCGATCCAGGGCCCTCGTATGGACTAGATTCGGAGGACAACTCAGAATGTTCTGAAGCACAATTAGCTAGTGATCAAAATGTGTCAAACTCAGATATCCCCTCCCTATTCACAGGTTTAATCAAGTCCGATAATCAAACAAATAATTTAAGCTCATTGCAAGATTGTAGTAGTCGGTTGGACACTGAAAGGCCGTCCTGTTCGCGAGACTATTTTTGCAAAAAAGAAGAATTAAATGTGAATCAAAAGAAAAGTGAGTCAAGGCCAGAGAAAAGTCAATGTTCATCAGGAAGTGTTAGAACAAATGAAGAGAGCTGTAGCTTTAATGAAGTAACAGAGGCAGTGAATCAAAGAACGGAAGAATTGAAGGATACCAAAAGTAGCACCTCTGTGTCACCTTCTTTGAGCGCCGATGCACTGGCTTGCTCGAGCAGTTCCAGTAGTTTAAGCTATCGGTTAAGTAAGCATAGCGCTGATTTGTATTCGCCGGGTGAGTCTTGGAGCGATAGTCTTGGAGAGTTGTCACCCGATAGCCATCAGTTGAATCTCAATTCAGCCCTGTATGATTGTGTCATGACAAAGCGGCTTGTTCTAGATAAACAGTCATCATTTGTCGAGCCAGATCTTTCCAACCTGGTAAGTTTTTGAAATCAGTCCTTTATTTTAAACGAAATTCTTTTGAAAGGAATATAGATATTCTGCAGATGCACAAGAAATGCGAGACCACGCTTGTGTGCATTGCAGTAAAATTGAGGTTTATCGAGACCTCAAATAACTCAGGACTGATGTCTTGACAGATCCTGTGTGCTAAATACAAATGTAATATTCTTTATCACCTTGGTGCTTCGGGGGAAAAACTGCGGAAGCTAGAAAGTCTCTAGAGCAGACATGTTTTGAGTACTGGGTTCTGACAAGTGCTACTAAAACGCATCAATGCGCAATTGAGTTTCGACTCGTTGCTCATCAATCGCTCTCCGATGCGCTTTGATGAGGTTCAGGAGCGCGCACCGCTACTTGTCAGGACCCGATACTCTAAATGCGTTTGCTCTAATGTAATGATTCTTTTTATGTTGCTAAGACTGCAAAAACATCATAAAGAAATCATGTTGTAGAGGCTGTTTCATGAGAGTTGGCAGATGGCAGATCAGCTTGTTTACGGTTCAGTGGGCTAGTTTGTGTTTTTCAGCACTGACTTAGATGCGCAGAGACAGGAACGTTCCTACAGCGCAGGAAACTTGGAGAGATGTCACCTGCCATATTTCATGAAATGGCCTACACCTCTGGTGCACTATCCTCTTTTAGTATCAAATTTGTTAAGTAAATATTTAGCTCGCTGTTATAATTTTCTTTTAATTGAAGTTCTCTTGCTATGTGGATTTGAATTTTGAGCATCCTTGACTCTCCTTTATCGTGGCAGTTTCAACGGCAAGAACGAGTTCGTAACATCTATTCTGGAAACGAGTTCTTGTAGGTGTTTTCTTGTGTCAATTTTATTTAAAAATTTGAACATGAATTCAGATTTTTTTTTTTTTTTTAGTTACATACTTATTTCTTTCTTTCTTTATATATTTTTTTTTTTTTTTTTTAATTTAAGTACTTTCTTTGTTATTGATTTGTTCAGGAATGAACAGGAGTAACCATTTACAAATCAAAATCAATAACAATATTGAAATGGTAGATGAAAAATAGCAATAATATATAAATTACATCAGACTAGAAACTGAATTTCTCTGCTTTGATTCATTTCTGTTGCAACTATAGAATGAAAATGGATCTGAGACTCCTGACACGACTGCTCCGTCCATTGAAACAACTATGATCTGGCCGGAACAAGAAGCTGCGCGGAAACAAGCCACGCAGATTGGAGTTTCTGTATGCGGAGCTACAGCTGTCATCAACGCCATGGTTTGTTATTCTTATCTTTATCATAATTTTTTCTTCTTCCTTCAAAACTGCAAACTTTGAAAAGTCTCTTACTCAACAAGCGCATTTAACAAAATTTAAAGATGGCGCGTGTGAAAGAGGGATTCCTATCTAATTGCAACTTTCTATGCTAAGAAAAGTTATTCATTTTAAAGAAAGCTGCAATTAGATGGTACTCCTCCTTTGATCTTTGATTTCTCTTAAAATGCTTTTTGTGGGTTTGTGAGTGGGTGATTTGTGTCAAATTATCCAGCGGAATTTCATTTGTCACTCACCAACTCGGATTTTCATGAATTTTTTGTTGCTTGTTAGGATCATAAAGTTAATCCTCGAGTGGTCGCGCTCGCATTTGTGACACGAAACGTCGTTTAAAAATGGCTATAAGTCTGCCAATTTAAGCCAAAAAATGCATGTATGTATACTCAATCGATAGGGAAAATCCTCCTCAGTAACTTGAATGACAGAAATTTCCAAAATTCCGACCCATTTTTTTGCAAATAGCGAAAAACTAAATAATGGGAAATTCAGATTTTGCCACTTTTGAAAATACCAATATTTTAGGCTCTAAGTTTTTAATAATGATTTAAAAAAAATACACTTTTTTTTTGTTTCTCTCGTAGGATGTATGTTCAAGTCAGAATTCAAATTCAATGTTCGATTTCAGAATTTTTGAAACGTGAAAAAAATGTTTTCGGATGTGTTCGCGTGGATGACAATCGTCATCCAGCCACTTTGATGTTTAGTAACTTCCAGGTTTTGAGAGAAAAAAAAGAAAAACTTCGGAACCCTCTTGTCCCATCCAAGAAGGGCAGCTACTGAAAATCTCAGCTTTGAAAATTCAAAATTCGCGAAAATACACGCAAAAACAAGTAGCTGGATGACGTATGTCATCCACTCGACGGTTAGCAACTTCCTGACATTTTCAGCTCCTTGGACTCAATAGTTTGGGAGAAATTTTTTTTTTGAATATTTGACTTTTTTCAACAAAACTGAATTTCTAGAGTTGCGTCCAAGGACTGAATCAATTCCAAAACAATTTCACTTTGGATTTTGAGACTTTATAATGCTTCAATGTGATTTTTCCATTTGTTTACATGGGTATTGACTCTCTGAAATCAAGGTAGATGAAACCAAGTATGTGCAGTTTGATTCCCTTGAGTGAGTATAGCAGGCAAACTCCGTTCACCAGCATTGACTGGCTTATATGTAGCCAATTTTTTCCCATTTGATTAACATGGTAGTCGACCAGCCTACGTCATCGCCCGCCAGCGATCAGGATAACCTTAGCGGCCAATATCGTCGCACTTTGCATGCACCTTATTTTCATCTACTTTGCTTTGGAATGCTGTAGCAAAAGTTTGCTACAGACTCATTGGTTTTTTTTCCCCCTTGCTCAGCATCAGCTATATTTTACAACAGGGGTGCAAAATGTTCCAAAACTTCGGAAGTTTCACGCGATCCATAACTTATTTCCTCACAGGATTTTCAAAAATTTCCTCAAAAAAATTAGAAAGTGATGACTCTTTTTTGGTTATTTTAAGATTTCAACAACGTATGTTCGCAAAATGACCGATATTTTCCCATTTTTTACACTATTTTCCTGGGAAATCCTTGTTGCCATTATTTAAAAAAAAATAAATAAAAAATAAAAAAAAAATAAAAAAAATAATCGGAAAAATTTCCTCACTTTCCCAGAAATTTCCTCACTTTCACGCGATCTGTGGATCGCTAGATCGGGCACATTTTGCACCCCTGATTTATAAAATATACATTATCTCTGAAATGTCATAAAATTTTGTTTTTCATAATTTCAACTACCTGTTTTTAACATAGCTTAAATTCTCTTGCTTTTCCACAGGTTGGCTTAGGGGTAAACGTGTTTGTAGACAAAGTCAAAGCTAGTGTCAATACACGATATCGTGCGGATTGTTCTCCACTTCCTGAGTACTTGTTCTCTCGGTCTGTTGCTGGAGCCTCTCATGTTGATCTTATCAGAGGTCTTCATCACGCCTCTAATAATACAATCTGTGCTAAATTTTTCCACATGTACCCGCAACGGAACATTGCATTATCGTCATGGCTGGCTTGTTGGATCAAAAAAGGTATGATTTCCTCTTCAATTTTTTTAATCGGTCACAGAGAATGTATCACTAAAGCTCAAATTTTTTAGCTTTCAAAGCCTCGGAGCTGGATTTAATTTTCCATTCATTGCTGTGTAGGAGAGAAGAAGAAGAAGGAAAAATAAATGAAGAGGAAATAGAAAGATAAATGTTCCTTCCATTTATTCCGGACTCTTATTATAACCTCACTGAAAAAACGGGTAGTTTTGCTATTGCCGATATCTGATGACAACTCTGACAGTGACTGAACGAGCTGAATCGCATTTTGATTTTTCTGAAAAATTGATCTTTAGAAGACGATTTTCGACTTTAATTGATTTCTCTCGGCGAAAATTGATTCGAAAAATCTATATTTTCCAAAATATCAGCATCACTACCACCATCTCTTCTTCCATCTACCTGTTTTCTAATTTGAATGATCTTTACATTTTTTCAGGTGCTGTGCCAATATTGACGCTGAACCTACAGGCAGGTGGTGTTGGAATCGAAGCTGATTGGTGGCACCATCAAATGGTGTACGGTGTCGGCTCTCGAGGTGTTTTCTTAACAAATCCTCTCTCGTGTGTAAGCGAAGCTACCCTCTTACACCAACTAAGCAGTCCTTCGATCCTTTTCATAAGGAGAAATGATATTGTCTCTCGCTGGAGTCCTGATACGGATCTAAGGCCTCTTATCAACCATCCGGATCCTTTGTGGAAAAGGCTGAATGTTTTGGGTCAAGTTGTTAATGTTCTTAGAGAGCATGGAAGAAATGAAACTTTCACGCAGCACATTTCAATTCCGGCAGTTTATCAGTCAGGTGTAACGTTAGCTGCTCTTAGAGACTCCCCGGCTGGACAGGAGTTGATGCAGACTCCAGATGAGCTACCTTTGCTCGTAAAAGGTATGCAGGTCATACTGGCCCCATCTTGCTGATGTTTTGATACTTTATTTATTTATTTATTTCTTTTTTTATGCAGTCCAGTCGTTCGCTGTGAAATATCAGCATAACGAGCCTTGTGTTTGGGCGGCTGGACTTTACTACTACTACTACTACTACTACTACTACTTATTTATTCAAAATAAAGACATTTACTTGAAATCACGAACTAGACCAATGACAACACAAAAATGGAAACTAGACCAAAAACGACCCATAAAACTCAAAATGTTTCGATTGAATCATCATTAGTCGGAAGAGTAAGAAAATAAAAAACTAAACAAAAAAAAAAATGTGAGTCTGACCCAAATTACATTTGAGCCAAAACTGGCAGTGTAGGTCACATACCAAGGTGACGATAGCCGTCATCACCATCAGAACCAGTGGCGTACCCGTGCTGGGGGCTAAGGGGGCTAAAGCCCCGCCCCAGACCTCCGATTTTTGGGGTTGAAGGGGAAGGAGGGAATATTTTTCAGTCAATCGCTTATCAGTACAAGCCCCTCCCAAGAAAAATCCTGCATACGCCACTGATCAGAACTATAATCATGGCCAAAATTTTAATTTTGCTTAGAGACAGATAGAGACGGAGCACTACGCTAAAATACATAGGGAATATTTGAGATACACTGAATTTTTGGGGATCCAACAAAATAACGCGTAGAACAACAGTCAACATCTTTTGGTGTTGAACGGTGACTTTCGGTATATACAGGGGGGAAAGGCTGGGAAGTGTAGAGGAGGGCGCTCACATTCAATACCATGCAACATCAGAAGTGTGTTGACTGTTGTTTTGTTGAATCCGCGAGAATTCAGCGTGCCTCTGCTGCTGCCAGTTAGTGCTCGGTCTCTATTTGTCTCTGATTTTGCATGTCATCAGTTCTTCTCGGCGCACATCAATATCGCCTGACAGGTTGCCTCTCTTTCATGTCACTTGTTTATCGGTTCCTCACCTCAGTATGTGACCTTCACTGCCAATCTTTGCTCTGGTGTAATTTGGGTTAGATTCACATTTTTGTTTTGTTTTTTGTGGCAGAATTTTTTCTATGACATCACTATTTCTCTGGTGAAATCCGCAATTAAATTAATAAAAAGAAATTAAATCTCTTTTTGTGTTCAATGGACCCATCATGTAACTCTACTTTGTGTTTGTTGTAGTGCCATCTCCTGTTTCAAACAAGTCTGATAATGAGAAGGATCAAAATACGAAGAACAAGAATGAACCTTCTGTCGATAGTCATAGTTCTAAAAGTAATACCCTTTCTTCGAGTTAGCAGTATCCTATTGAGAATATGCAAGCTAATTTTTGAAGGTAAGATTTTTTTTGGTCTATTAGTTTGTGATGCAGCAGGAGTGCTATACCTGCCCAATCCTGTGATCCTTGAATCGCTGGAAAGTTAGGACATTTTTGGGACTTGGAGGAAAATTTTTCTTAGTTTCTTTATCCTTTTACCCTCCTCTCTCTGAAACAGGTCTATCGTTTGCGGTAAAACACCCGCATAAGAGCTATCCCAGCAGCTAGGGTCGTAGACCCTCTATCTTTTTTTTTTTTTAATGGCAACATGGTTTTCCCCAAATGGCCTCGAAATGTCAATAATATTGGTCATTTTGCGTTCATATGATGTTCAAATGTTGAAATAAGCAAAAAGAAACAAACCCTCTCAAATTTTTGTGAGGACTTTTTTTTTAAAGAATTCAGTGAGAAAAATGTCTGGGTGGTCTAGTGCACCCTGTACAATATTTCCATCAAGGGATTCTTAAGCGACCACTGCCGCAGTTATGCATGTGAGTGTGGGACTGATCTGCATTGGCTCTCCCACGCCACCCGCACTCGCTCCTCAACTGCAATACGTGAGGAGTATGAAGAGTGGCCGAACCAGAACCTTGAAGGCAAAACTTAGAGTGTGAAAATCTTGCGACAATCTTTAATTCTTTAATAGTACATACTGAGCAACCAGAGCTAGTCTAAAGAAGATAAAATCTCAGTATTCACACCTCCATGAGTGCAAGGGAAGTAAAAATGCATATTATCCTTTGCTCTCACTAAATTTATGGCAAAATGAATTTCATAATCTATGGTTTTATTCCTCAACCAATTTTGCTCGTATTGGGCTCAAAAAATCCTCTAAAAAATTACGTAGGTGCTGACATTCTTGGAAATTTCAATTTATTTTTGTTTCCAGTTTAAAATGCCAAAAATACAACTTTTTCCATAAGCGACCAGTGGTGCTATCCATTGGATAAAAATCTGGAAAACTCTCCTGGAATCACCTTAAGTTAGTCACAAAAATTTTAATAAAAAATGATTTTTCGATACAGCCTCAATTTTTTTCTACATCTATTGACAATTGACACCAATTGCTGTGTTTTGTAACAGTTTTTAACGCTGGCAAAAGAAATAAGCCAATCATCAAAATTCTAAATGTTTTATTTTTGATAGAAGAAAAATGTTTGCAATTTTCTGGAGTTTAGTTTCTTTTTTCTTTGCATTTAACTTTTGATTTCGAAGCAATTGTTTCTGAATCAGCGCTTAAACATGGTTCAGAAGGAACTGAAGAGGAAGGAGACATGCACAAGTATTTCTTTGCAAGTCTCTTCAAACCTTTCAATTGTGATGTTTTGACACCAATTGCTGTGCTTTGTAACAGTTTTTAAAGCTGGCAAAAGAAATAAGTCAATCATCAAAATTCTAAATGTTTTATTTTTGATAGAAGAAAAATGTTTGCAATTTTCTGAAGTTTAGTTTCTTTTTTCTTTGCATTTAACTTTTGATTTCGAAGCAATTGTTTCTGAATCAGCGCTTAAACAACGCTCAGAAGGAACTGAAGAGGAAGGAGACATGCACAAGTATTTCTTTGCAAGTCTCTTCAAACCTTTCAATTTTGATGTTTTGGATTCTGATGAAGACGACGCATCACACAAGTTAGAAAGCGACACTTTGTTGCATGCCTCTAATTGAATTAAGTCTTGAATCCGATGCCTCATATCTTCCACCCGTGTTCCTGTCGATTTTGATGATTCGGACGAAACTTTTCGCGTTTTCGCTTCGGCACTGCATTGCGATCCATCCTCCTGAGTTGTGGTCGAAGATGTTGTCTGATTGCTGTTCTTTTCGTCCACTGATCCTTGTTCAGCTGATGTCCCTGATTTTGCATAATCACTTGTGATAAATATTTTATAAAATATCGAATCATGACTCTCTGCCCTCCATACTCATCTTTGGAATGGTTACATTCATTAAAGAAAACCCAGGGGACTTTGTCCAATTTAGAGAAGCCCATCACTACAGTACGCATAGGGGCTATGACATCCAACTGTCCTCTGTCGGCTCCAGCTCTCATAGCTCACGTTTAAAAACTAGAGTTGTAAGAGTCTAAAACAAACTTCCGGAGGAGATAAAAAGGGAAGACAGCTATCCTGCATTTTTGGCCACACTCAGGGCTTTTCTTCTGATCAAAGCCTTCTATTCTATAGATGAGTTTATGAGTCAATAACAATAAGTTATCACTATTGTGTTGTGTCTTCATTATAACTAATGCATTGACTTGTACGATAACACATTATGTTCCGATGTACTAATTTTTGACAATAAAATAAAAATACTTGTGAAGCGAAAATAAAAAAAACCCTCAGAAACCCCATTCATAATGGCCTAATGGGTCAGTTATCTATGTCTAAATTTAATCTTCTTTTGAGTCAACAAGTCTCTGTAACGAGCATGGTGGACGAGAAAACTGGAAAACGGTTTTAGTCATAACATCTTGAAAGTTTTTTCGCCAATCAAAAAGCTGGCTCAGTCGTAACCCTGCTGATTAAGTTTGTATGTCAATCGTCTTGCACTGATGTCAATTAAAAACCAACTCTTTTAAAAGTGGGGTGGTCGCCAAAACGGTGCATTAAACGTAAGGTGTGCTTTTTCCGAAAAATCAGCTTTATGGCTCAGATTAGGATTTCTTTAAAAAAGCTCATCTAGTGTTTTATGATCTTGCTCTTTAGAGACTGACTCAATAATCTGGTATGAATTTTTCAGAATGTCCGTTGAGTTTCTATGAAAGCTAGGTTTTTAGAAAGCTGCGAAAATAAGTACTCATTGACTGTGGTCTACGCGTCATGTCCTTTTAACCTCAGTTTTCTTACTTCGGTTTGAATCTCAGTTCAGAGAAAACAAGATTGATTTATGAGATTGATCGACACAAAAATCTCAACTCAGACTCAGCCCAACTCAATGTTTTAATCTTGGGATGAAATGCATTATGTGTATACAGAGATATTAATCCTTACTACTTTCCTATGTCAAGTTAGATGACCAGCGTTTCATTCAGTATTTTAACAAAGTTTAAATCAGGTTTTATCATTGAGTGATCCTTTGAGCACTATCCTGTTTTGAGATAATTCTTAGCCTGAAAGTGGCAAAATAAATGCTGCAATTGAAAAATTTCACGCAATTTTAGGCTTCAAGGAAATATGTAATAGGTATTGATATTTTTTTTCGTAGCAGATATTTCTAATGAAGTTTTCAGAACTCCTAGTCCATTTTTTCACATTCGACTCTTCTAGTGAAGCAATTTCATAGATTTGAAAGCCCTGGCTCCCAACAAAAGCTGGTTGAAGATTTCCCTATTAGAGAATTTTCAAATGATAATAACGTTATAAAAGCAGAAAATCTAATGCGACTGACAGTCAAAAATGTTGGTTGACTCACCCGATATCATGATTTTTGAAGCATGATAGTGTTTTTATTCTCAGCATAAATTTCATTCAATTTTGTTGGTTGACTGACCCGATATCATGATTTTTAAAACATGATACTTTTTTTATTCACAGCATAAATTTCATTTAATGTTGTTGGTTGACTGACCCGATATCATTATTTTTAAAGCATGATAATTTCTTTACTCACATCATAAATTTTATATGTTTCAGATTCACACAATTCAGGAACGTGGGAAAAACCGTATCTCTTTGTCACTACAGAGAAAGGGAAGCCTGTTTTGAATTCAAGGTGTGGAAGATCGAAAGTTTGTAAATACGTCTGGTCAGTAAGCTTTACTCTCTAAGAATTCAAATGATTATTTTTTTTTTTTTTGAGTCACATTGGAAAACTGCACTATGACCTTCAAAAAAAATTATCCCGGTAGAAATTTTGATTCTTCCATTTCTCGACCAGTTTTAAATATTTTTGCGGTTTTCAGGTATTTCAGAGTCTAACAGCATTGACCCTTGAAAGTATGCCTAGAAAAATTTAAAAATCTTTAAATAATAATTAAATAAAATTAAATAATAATTAAATAAAAAGACCGTTTTGATGAGAGGACTTTCTTTTGAAGGTCATAGTGTATTTAACTAACCCAAGTTAGGGTTTGAAGAAGCCATAAGAATTTTTAGAATTAAACAAAAACAATCCCAAGGATCCTGTATGTATTTTTATATTGTTTAACTCTTGTAATTAAAGGGGGGGGGACCAAGTAGGTACTGGCCTTTGTTATCACTCTCTTCTTTTTCTTTCCTGTCCTCTTTTTAAGTTTCAATTCGTATATTTGAATTATTAGAAATAGCAGAACCTCTTTCCTTTATTTTGTATACTCTTTAAAATATCCTCAGGCATAGCCTGTCGATCAAAATGTAAAAACATTTACTTTTAAGCCATTTTAGTCTCATGCTATCAAATTGTTTTTGTGAAATGGTCATTATTTTTTCAATAAGAATTCCTCCCCATCATTTCTTTTTTTTTTAGGACGCTTATGTTTTAAAGTTTAGTAACTTCAAAGTTTTTGTATAGTTCTAACTTTGAATAATAAGCTTCAAAACGCAGTGATAGTTTTAATGATTAACCCATTGCAGTGTTAAGACGTGATGCATCATGTGCGCACATTGGGGTTAGAATGATTTAAAGGCTGCCACGTTGATTAAAACAAGCTGACAATGAGATTTGTGGGTTTGTTGCAGTGGGAATGCCATTTCTTCAGCATTTTTTTTTTTTTTTTTTGCAAAAAATAATTCATTCTGAGCCATTTTTTTTTTTCCCCCCATTAAATTTATATGCTAAAGCATTGGTTTAGCTTTCATCTTCTAAAATTTACTGCGTTTGTGTAACCGTCATGATATTTTCTCTATCTCTTTAATCCTATTTTAAGGGACGACATCAAAAAGTATAATAACTGCATTGTTGTGGTGAAATGCTAGCTTGACATTTTTCAAAGGACTGTCAAAGTTTTTAATTTTATCTGTCTTGAAGGTCTTTTTCTTTGATCAAAACTTTTCTTGGCGTTTGTTTAGTAGCCGTTTCTTTTTATGATTCACTCGCAATTTAATTTAATCACTTCGTGTGCTTTTAGTGTCTCTGAAATGACTTTATGAGAAAGCTTCTATTTTTCACCCTCTTGAAGGATTCAGGGTGGCCATTTAAAGTAAATTTCAGTGACATCACAGGGACAAAAACTTAATCAAATATACTTGACATCTCTATTCTACTCGGAGACCGCAAACTGCTCAACAGTCTTTTAAAGTTAAACAGATACCAGTTACAAGCAATTTTGAGACGTGATGTAAATCTAGGAAAAAAAGCATGTTACCTGCCACTCAATGTCTGCACAAGATTTATCAGACTATTATGCTACTCCTAAAAAGAATAGACACGTATAGTCAATTCCATCAAGTTTTTTTCTCTGTGATCACCAGTGTGAAATGGACTGTCACTAAAGTTAGAATGAAAAAAGTAATCGATCATTAGAATAATTTCTTGTTGATCTCCGGAAGGTGGAAGAAGTATCTTTCTTCAATGTTCTTTGCCAACTTTCTCTCAGAATTGTCAGAAAAGAGGTAAAAAGAAAAAAATTTATAAGAACTGCGGAGCACCTACTTTGAAATTGATTCTATTGAGTGCCATGAGGGTTCGATCAGATTAGCTTTGTCAGATGTTAATCCTGTTTGTCACGAACTGTGGTTTTTCAATCAAAGCAATTTAAGACTTGAAGCTAATTCCTTTACCTGGAACATGATGGAATGCTAACTTTTTTTTTACTGCTGTTTGAGTGTTTCATCGAAACAAAACGGAACAAACTAACTACGCTGAGTAGTTGGTCCATTGATTGTGGTTACTTTAGATGTACTTAGAGTAACCTGTTCCATCTTGTTTCATCATGTTCCACTTTCACAAAAATTAGCCTTTGAATGAGTATATTTTGATTTGTATTTTAATTCTTTAGAAATTCATTGGGTTAAAATGTTGACTTTTGCCATTTTATTTCTCAAATATTGCAGTATTTATGCCAAACAATGTGTCATATCATTCAAAAAACTCAGATTACTTTTCAACCTCAGATATCAGTTCCTGTTTGATCAGGAAGTATTTTTTTTTAAATAAAACTGATCTTCAAGAAGGATCATATCAAGCCCCGTGGCACTTATACCCTCATGGCACTTAGAATGTTAAATGGCCACCCTGAATTTTGCAGTTATTATACTTTAATCCGTCGTTCTTTTACTTTTGTAACTGTTGGATATCTCAACAGAACCTTTAACTCTGTTGATTAGCATCAAAACTATATTTTGGTAATCCCAGTAATTATATAGCTAATGCAAAACAGTTGTAAAATGTTTAGAAAAAAAAGATAAAACACTCTACTTCACAATAAAAAAATGTATTTTACTCTTTTGAATATTATAAAACCATGAAAAATGAATTATTAGAATGGAATATGTAATCCACAATTTTTGAATCGTAAGTGACAAGTTATCATAACATAGTTCTGTTCAGAATCAGGGACAGAGCTCTTGGTATCCTCTGTCATTCCCTCCCTCAGTTCTTGAGCTGACTATTCGCAATCTTTTTTTTGTTGTTGGTTTTTTTTTTTTTTTTTTTTTTTGCATCACGCTAGGAAGAATGTTTGTCTCTTGTTATAAAGTTTATCAGTCATTAATGCAGATTATTTTCTTATGAAACTTTGTAACTTCTTGAAATATTCAACTGTTTCTCTCTGAATAAATCCGTTTATACTTACTTTTAAATTTCATCTTCATCTTTCTTTTCATCCGAGATTTTAGTTCTTGTATTCTGATCGTTTTTAATGAATATTTACAATTTACACAAATTTGTGGCTTGGATTTTCAGTGAAATAAAATCTGATTCTCCACTATTTATGAAAATGATATGAAAGCGCGCATCAGAAGTTGTGTTTAAAATTTTTCTCATCCCCCTTAAAATAATTGCTCACTAGAAATTTTGAGGAACTTGAAAATTTAACCAGATGAGGTGGCTTAAAAGGGAGCTATCTAATCTCCGTTGCAGCAACAGTGACATGTTCGTATTCTAATTTGATTTGCAATTATTAAAAGCGAGTTCAGTCCATTTCACATTTTTGAGCCTTAGTAGCCTCTCATTGGGCGGGGACGTATTTTACCGGTTGGATGGTGGGAATAGTGGAAGTACCTTGAGGTAAATCGTTATTACTCTCTGCTAACCATGAGTCGTTCTTAATGGCAGCTATCCGAATTCTTTGCTTTACTGGAGCAAGAATATGAAGAATCAAGGATCGACATTGAGCTGAGATTTTTGGTTCTTTTGGGAAGGTCACTTTGCTTTGAACTTGCTGAAACAAAAATAAACAAGTACTATGACTTTCACAAGAAAGTACCCTGAAATTTTTACTCCTTCAAATATTGATATGCTTTGAGCAATTTTGTGACTTTATAGTGTTCAATGACTAAACTGAATGCCCTTTTTAGAGTATGTCTTGAAAAATTGTAAATTCTGTAGAAAACAACACAGAAATTTAACAATGATAATTTCAACCAGGGTATTTTTTTTTTTTTAAAATTCATAGTACATATGGTTTCAAAGAAGTACACAAAGTTTTTTGTCAAAACTTGAGTGCTAAATGGTGCTAAATTTGGAGGAAAATTTATTAGATTTTACATTGATTTAAATGCAGAATGTGGCGATTTATCGCCATCATGTGACAACACTTTTACTAAATGTCTAGTAATTTAGTCTTCAATTCCGATACCTATATTTTTTCATCATGAAACTTAATGAAGAATGTGGCAATTTATCGCCATCGTGTGACAACGCTTCTACTAAATGTCTAGTAATTTAGTCTTCAATTCCGATACCCATATTTTTTCATCATGAAACTTAATGAAGAAGATGATTCTCCAACCAACTCTGGAAAAAAATCAAATTTGGCCTGCTGTTTAGTAATGCAGAGTTCTCTATCTACCAGCAGACGGACTTTCACGCTCTTTTCGTGTTATTGCTCAGCTCCTATCTTGCTTTTTTCCTCAAATTAGATCTTAATGTCACTTGATTATCATCTCGATCTCACTTAATTTTCCTCTCAACATTGCACAGTTCTCATCTCAATATCTCTCACTTCTCATCACGGAAAAACCACTGAAAAGAGAGAAGAGGCTTAGAAACCACGAGGAAAAACTCTGGGAGATATTTTAGAGAAATTTTCATCAGTATTCTCAACTTATACTAAAAAAAAAAAGTGTGATGTGTCTTCAAGATTTTATGAGAGTACACCGCACACAGTAAATACTATTGATTCTCATCCCACAACGAATATTTGACGAAGCCACTAAATTGTTTTGTTCTAAATAATGAACACATCATACAGGCAGTTTGACTTTCACAACTTTCAATAAAATTACGCTGTGATAGAAATCGTTGTAAACTCTGGGGAAATCTGATGTAAAGTTGTGAATCATTAATTTAGACATTAGAAGCAATAAAGAAACTGGGAACTCCAATAACTTACTTTCAATAATTGACTGTAATTTGAATCATCGAAAGGTAAACGGCCATAGACTGTCGCATAAAGTACAACTCCCATGGACCAAATATCAGACAGCTGAGGTTGATAAGGAATTCCGCGCAATATTTCCGGTGAAGCATAAGCGTAGCTTCCACAAAACGTCTCACTCATCACAGGCATGCCGTTTTTTGGTTTCATGCTTCCCCTCGCGAAACCAAAGTCCGAAAGTTTTATGTTGTAGTCTTTATCCATCAGAAGATTTTCGCATTTTATGTCCCTGTAAACATAAACATGCAGTGTGAAATCCTGAATGTTCTGGAATTTTTTATTTGATTCAAGGTTTGTAGCTCTGAAACCAGAAGACCTTGCCATGATGTTAGAAATCCAAGATTCCAAGACCTTGCAAACTAAATATGTATCCATAGCAGACTAAATCATTGAACCTCATAATTCCAATGGAATTGGCAGAGATTAGTTTCATCTCAGAGCTCAACTTTTGAAAATAAACATTCACTTGTTAAATGTGATTCTGTGTTAATCGTGTGACTGGCTCAGATTTATTATTAATTACTGGATTTCAGTATGCATATTTGTTTTAAAAATTGCATCATTTGAACCTCAAAATATTCTTCAGGCCAACTTCTGCACAATCTGGAGACTTAAATCCTTAACACGGAAAAAAAGACTGGTAGAATTTACTATCTGCATAGCTGATTTTGGAGTCTGCTATCAAGTATGGTAAATTTTACCATCATATGGTAAATGCATCGTACCTTGTGGTGAAATGTACTAACAGGTTATCTGAATTTACCACAAGGTATGTTGCGTTTACCATACTTGATAGCTGACTCAAAAATCAACTATGCAGATGGTAAATTCTACCAGTCCTTTTTTTCTGTGAAAATAAGAGTGAACATTCACGGAAGCGATATTGCAATTTGCGAATTAGATCAAACTGCGATTTTGCTTTGGTGTATATTGACGCTTTTATTTTACAGATTTAAGTAGGTAGATTTTGCAGAAATTATCCTACGGAACATTCGAAGGCCGTGGCAGTATGATTTTTTAAAACATTTTTTTTAAACTTTAAAATACCATATAATTCCGAGAGCATACCAGTCCCATTTTTTCTCTCTTCAGGGCACTTTGGCTTTCAAAAGAAAGTGTCCTGATAGAAACTTTCATTGTTTCATTTCTCGACCAATTTGAGAAATTTTACGGTTTTCAGGTATTTCAGAGTCTCACAGTATTGCCACTTGTGATATTATGACTCAAAAAATTTAAAACGAGGGGAAATAAAAGAAAAATTCATCAAGCAAAATTTCAATGAGAGGACTTTCTATCACATCATGCTTGGTGTGGTATCCCTCTTGTCTACTGGCCTTACTGTAAAGTTTTCACTATTTTTGAAAAGTGAGATTCATATTCATTTGTTTATTTCTTTATTTATACACTTTAATAGGCAGAATCCCAAAAACACATCAAGAATAGAAAGTAAAAATGGGTAAAAAAAAAAATAAATATAAATTTCTAAAATAAAACAATAAATAATGCAAAAGTCAGAAGAGAAAAGTGAAAGAGCAATGAAGAGATACCGGCAGACGTAAGTCAAAATATGCATTCACCTGTGAACAACTCCTTTGTCGTGGCAATACTCAACAGCCTCAACTAACTGGCGAAACCAACATTTCCCTCGTGGCTCATCAATGTAGCAATCTCTTCGAATTATATCAAGCAGACTTCCTTTCTCAGCGTACTCCATAATGATATAAACTCTGTAGAAGGATGAAAAATTCATGAGAAATTTGAAAAGTACTACCATTAAAGCCGAGTTGAGCCTATGATTTTTACTGTAGAATATGTATTTATTTATTTGAATTACATACAGTATGCCCTTATAATGAGCTGGTAGTAGTCAAAGTAAGTTTGAATTAATTTAATGAAAGAAAATTAAAAAAAAAAAAAATTAAATTTAAAATTAATTTAAAGGTAAGTACAATATAAAAGAGTGTTAAAGGTTCTAAGTAGGTATAATCAAAGATCTGATGTATTTCCATGAGATGTCAAATAATGCTTATTTTCTCTGTCATTTTGGAAATTTGACATGAACATTTTGATTAAATTTCAACTTGGATGTATTGTTTCAATTAAGTGCAAGAATCAGCAGTCTCAGTTCTGTGCAACCCACGTTACTTGTAACCCGAATCTGTCTCAATTTTAAGGGAAGAAAAGAAACAAAAGAAAAGAAATAGTGCCTTGATTTTCCATATAATGCGGGTTGCGTCGATTCGCTAGCGCAGGACTTTTGAGCGGACTTGCACTTATTTATCATGGAATTTAAATACTCTTTGGAAGCAAAGGCTGTAATTTGAAGAAATTGATCGAACCATTGTTACAACCATTTAGGGCTCATTGATGAATTCAAGAAACTTTTTCATTTGCTCAAAGTTTCTTGCCGGAGAATTTTGACCATCCGCTGGAAATCGGAAAAAGTGTACTTACAAGTTACAAAATTTATAAAAAAATTTACAAAAAAACTTACAAAATTCACATTATCGATGTGAATTTTTTTTTTTTTTTTGTAACCAGGAATGAAAAATCTGACCTGTGAGTTGTTTCTATAGCCTGCAGAAATCTAATGAGATGCTGGTGTTTTAAGCCTTTAACAACTTCAATCTCCCGAGGCAAGAATTTCTTCAGGTAATCTGATGGTGCTTGGAACTTCGAAACTATTTTCACTGCAACATGAGACTTGTGTCTTTCGGAATTTGCAACCTGATGGTAGTAGGATAAAATTTTACTGATTGTTTCTGCATTAGTGATACATCGCTCCATAAGGCACCAAACTGAGCATTTTAGCGAAAACTGCAGGTTGATATTGTTTTGAGTTTTTGATTTATTGAATGGCAAAGTTGGATTTTCACCCGTTGTCAAATTTTGATGCATCAAAAACTGAAAACAATATCGACCAGCAGGTTGTGCCATAATGCTCAGTTTTTTGTGCCCTCTAGAGCAATGCGTCACTCCATAGGGGTCGTGCCTTGGAATTTTTGAGATAGCTCCCCTGAGGGACAATTTTTTTAAAAATAGTCGGGGGCTTAAGGCTTTAAAACAAAATTTTCACTTACTTAATTTTTATCAAAACTGTATTTTTTTCTGATAAGCACTTGCTTTTGAAAGTATTATGGAGACTCCTCTTTTTTTACGTTCCGACTTTTCTAGTAGGAGTTCTGATTTTTTAAAAATGGGTCGAAATCGAACTTTGACCTTCGATTTATTGAAAACGAAAAACGATATCGATCTCCGGTTTGGGCCGAAAGTCTTGAAATTTGACATCCTTTCAAACCATATATCACAAGATAAGGGATGCCATTTGAAAATTTCGAGTTGGGGGCGCCCCTCGGAAATTTTGGACACGCCAAAAAGCAGATCATATTGACTAAAGGGGAACCTGAAAGTTTTGTTTTTATAGGTGAGACCGTTCAAAAGTTATGGCCTCGATGCGGGACTTTCGTACACCCCTGTATAAAAACACGGGGAAAAAAGGAAAAATATTCAAATCTTTGGTTGCGCCGTGCAAGGCCGTAACCCGTGTTACTGCTCGGCAGTTATTTTATCGCATATTTACACTTGGACTGTACTGTACGCACAAATGCGGAACCTCTCTCACTCTGTATTGTTAAAGAAAGCCTGCGAACAGTAGTCCGGCAATATATGTATGGAAACAGATGGAAGGGCTGTCGAAGCCCCCCCCCCCCCCAACGCAAATATTCTCTCCCAAAATAATTGTGTCCTGGATTCGTCCCTGAACACCGGAAACAGGTCGTGTAAGTTTAGTTTCCACAGTCGGCTGTTTCCGCTTTTGTCACATATTATGACGTCAAATGGCACTCCGTTTAAAAGCACACAAATCATCGATTCTTAAATATCGAAACAGACCCGTAAACGTCAAATAAAGTACTTGGCCTGTGATTGGTTGGAGAGAAATAAAAATTGCCCACACCTGTTTCCTCCTTACAAATAGTGGTAATCCAGGTTGCGTCTAGCTCCTTTTAAAGACGCGGTAGTCGGAAGGGTCACAATTGTGCGTATTTATTTGTAGTATTTTGAGATGCATCAGGCTCTAGAGAAGAAAGGCAAATAAATACAAATCGGGAAAGTTCACTTACCTTGACAGTTGCATAAGAGCCGGTGCCAATCGTCTTGCCCAATGCATAACCATGATTCTCAAGCACGGTTGCCTTGCGTTCGACAGTGGCGGTTTTGAGGGCGGTTCCGGTTTGTTTCTTGTCATCTTGGCCCGGTTTCGCTGGTGCCGGCGTGAACAACACGCTCTTCTTCTTCGTCAAACTTGCTCCCGGAACTCCCACCCCATCTTTTTTTATATTCATTGCTAATTTTAAGACATTTTTTATCACTGAAAATTTAACCCCTCATTTTTTTTGAAATCGAAAATAGTTACCATGGAGATTCATCATTCTCCAATCTCACCGTTTTTTTCGGTCTTCCAATGACTCCTCAGCAGCGCGATCGTGCTAGAGATCGTGCAACTCCGCTAATGTTAGAGATTTTCGGCTCCGGGGGGCTTGAGGGCTCTTTCCCTCGGGTGTTGAGTATTGCAGCAGTGGTGACGGTCGAGCACAATGGCGAATCCAAGGGGGTCCCCCCCCCCTGAGCCTACATTTTACACTATCCACAAAGGGATTTTTGGGGAATTTTTTTGATGAAGTAGGTTTCAGCCGCCCCCCTCCCCTCCGTTGAAAGATTTCTAGATCTGCCACAGCCCACGCAGGGGCTTTCTCCCTCAGAGCATGAACCAAGGTCCATTCCATTCAACATAGGAAGTCCGAAAGGGCTAAATTTTGCTCTGTGTCCCAGTCAGCAAGGAGACCTGAGAAATAAATCGGGAAATCAACCCCCATTTGAAAACCCGAATTGGTCACAGTCACAAAGACTATAGCGCTATCGGTAGGTACTATTTAAATGGGTCTTGTCCTGAAATGAACTCTACTGCCACGCCGTCAGTATAGGTAACGTGCGTCCCCTACTCCCTTTCTTCGAAACTTAAAAGCTGCACCTCTTTCTGTACTTTTTTCCCTCGTTTATCTCTGCTTCTAGCACGTGTTAACATGATTGCGCACCCTTTTCCCCCTCCTGTCCTGAGGGAATGGAATGCTACTCCGCAGTGGTCTGAGGAAAAGGCGCCGGTCTAACGCACAATTTTCAAATTTTCTCTCAAAATTCTAATGAATGGGAGAGAAATATTCTGAAATTCCAGCAGACAGAGCACTGCCTCAACAAAATACTACATACTCTCTACCAAGCACAAATCACGGGTGTCACGACAAAAAAAAACCTTCATTTCTTCAAGTAAGCAATTATATCGCACGTGTGCATTGCTGATTGCATGCACTAAAAATTGAAGGCGAGGATATTGAATGACGCCTTCCGGCCTACCCAGCAGTACCCGGGGAATGTGGGATATGAACTTCAGTACGCTTAAAATATGCATGTTCTGAAGCACGACATATTGAACTTGTCTCGCAAGCTCTCAGCTTTTGATTCGTTGGGACCAAAATACTTCTTTTCATGATACGGTTCAGTTTGTTCCAGTGACCTAGGTTCACTCAGATTCACTCATGTAACTAGACTAGTTCAACAAGTTGGTCCAAAAATTGTGATATCAGATTGAGATTTGTTTAACCAAACCTACAGTGACCACAGCTTGATCTGATTCAGTCCAAAAAATTGAGGACTGATCCTTCGAAAGGGCCAAAAGGTGAATGTTCCATTTAAATAACATGGAATATCTGCCGACGGATCAATCCTCAATTGCCTTCATGTAACTTTATGGTAACTTATTACTTCTCCCCTTTTACTTTGTCCAGTATTAATTTCATCAGGAATATTTTAAATGCTTTAGAGACCTTACATTAATCAAATAAAGCTGTAGCCAAGATACTTATTGTCTTTCTCTCTCCTAGCCCATTTAAATGCATGTGATACAAAATATTCCGCCTAATAATACATACAAAACATGTCTTATAAAGATAGTGTGAAAAATTAAAGTACGATAAGTTCAAAAAAAGTTACTATGAAATTACCCGTTCACTTGATACATAAGAGACTGATAATAACTATACCTGAAGTAAGATGATGGAATCAACAGAAAAAAGCAATAGGATTCGTGAAAAAATAGCATAAAATCTTTTATTGATGAAATGAAAACAAAGATACATTTTTAAAAACAAGGGTGGCAACACCGAATATGCTTCCACAATGAGATAATACTTACAAAAATATCAAAGTGATTGGTAAAAAAAAAATAAGTAGGAATAAAGTAATTAAAAAATAAAAAAAAAATAATGCATTTAGGAAGAATAAAGATAGTATAAAATAGTTTTTGACTCAATTCGTTGTTCTTCTCATTTTTTCTACGTTTCATTGAAAATTTGATGATTGACTTATCTTTTTGACGGACAAGACAAACTAAAGTTATACCATCTTTGTAGAAAATTCTATGAAACATAATCCAATACTGTACTAACTCAGTCAAATACTTAGGGATAAAGAACAAACGAGCACTAATAAAATACACAGAATTTATAAGTCATCATAACTAAAATGATGTCTGAACATGGAGGATGAACAATAAGTGAAACTAGATGTGCCACCGCGGTCATTTTTTTGAAACACTATGCACTATACTAATAGGAGAATGAAGTTTAACTGGGGGGAAAAAAAACAAAACAAAACTGAACAATAAAGATAGAGGAAACAAGCAATGGAAGCGTCTTGTCGTAAAACTCTTAAACTAAGAATGGTTGAAAAAACAATACAGTAAACACTTAAAAAAACTAGGTACTTTGACGCCAAAACCAAAATTTGATCAGATAGAATTATCAAAGAGTGCTCCGCGGTAAAGTTCACCAGATCTTTTCCAGTTCAGGTAGGTATGTCTAAAAGAGAACAGATTAAAAAATAGAATATTAAACACAGAATTCAGAAGATACAGTTTGATAAAACTATGCTATATTGAAACAGTAGTTTTGCAAGCAAGTTCATTGGATTACATAAGACACATACACTGTTTCACCTTCTCAAGGGGAGGTTGTAAGCCCGATCTCCACCTTGTTAATTTATAAAACTTTCGGTACATACATCTCAAGACCACTTGCACCTACAGAGTTAATTTTTTTTTCTTTGAAAAGTACATCTTGACAAGCTGAAAAATGATAACTACCTTTTATTTCTATTAAATTAAAATTTCAAAATTAATTTTATTATTTAAAACATTTCTTGAAAAACGAGTTTTTTTATGCATATTTTGCTTAAATTTTAATACATCTCCGCATAACCATGCAATAAAAGTTAGTTAATTTTATATGTCTTTTAAATAAAACAAATTTAAAACAAAAATGAGCCCTCTCCGTGCAAAAGAACTTGAATTATGTTTACTGAAAGTTGAAAAATTAAAACTTTTCAGGAGAACAGTTTAAAGTGGGAATTTTTTTAAAAAAAAAGAAATTAAAATCCTATGATTTCCCTACCCAAGAGTCTCCATACCCTATTGTTATATTTGAAAATGATCCTTGAGACATGCTGAACAAAATGTAATGACCATTTTTTTAAAAAATTGAAAAAAAAGAAATAATAAAAAAAATATGCTTACAACCCCCCCCCCCCCCTTAAAACCCTTCAAGTTAAATAATACTGATAAAAATCAATCTTTCAACTTTTCCTTTTACAGACAAAAAAAGTAAAATCTAGAAGCTCATTTATTGCAAATGAGGGGAAATTCCCAAGTAAGTTCCGGCATTCCACATCTCTACAAAAAGGGACCTGGCATACACCTTGCAAGAAAAGAACTGGATCCAAGTCAATTTTTTTTTTTTTAAATTTTGGCTTTGAATTTTCAAGGACACTCCACCAAGATCATGTATCATCCAGAAAAGAGTAGACCTGTTTAGCGATAACGTCACGATCAAAATTGGATCCAACAAATGCTCTATCTTGCTCACTCTTGTGGATTTACCAATAAGAAATCAAATCCAAATTTTCGAACGCAAATTCATGCTAGTTAGCAACCTGAGACCAAATAATGTTACGCCCTCACGGTCCCGCAAGCAGATGATCGGTGAGCACTTACCGGGAGGGGGGGGGATAAACCACACGCAATCATTCTTACGTGCGCACCACCCTACGTCTTTCAGAGGACCGTCAAGCTGTAACATTATTTGGTCTCAGTTTTTTCAAATTTTATTGCACCATTAGATTCCACGTAACTGAAAGTATCTCTCCACTCCAACATAACTCCTAAATACTAAGTCTATCATTAAAGAAAAGAACAAAATTCTTTTTTTCCTTCAGAATTCTCCCTATAATTTGTTAACATGGGTTTTGAATCACCCGGTTCACTTCCAGTGAAGTAATTAGAATGTGGCAGGACAAGACAACTTACCGGGGAATAATCACCAGAGCCAAAACGTCCAACTGGTTGACCCTCTTTGTCAATAATAAATTTGCCGAAGTTCCATTTGATGGCGCTAGGAGATTAAGAGGAAAATCGGATTAATAATTGCAACTTACTACATCATGAGAAATTAGATATTAAATAAACTGCAGGGAATACCCCTTGAACACTTCCTCACATCAAACTTAATGTGGGGGGGGGGGGGGGCTCAAGACCCCCCTGTAATTAATATTCTAGGGGAAACCCCCAGATCCTCCTTAAGGGGTTAATTTTACAGTAGACTGGTTGCAGAATGTTTTCACAAATTTTAACCGAAATTTTTAAACAGCTGTATTTAGAATATACTTTTTCCCCGCTTTGTTTACCCATTTTCTCTTGATTTTAATGGAAACCTTTTATCCTCTATAACTTGCTTAAAATTTAAAATTTCGAAAAAACAAAAAATCCTCTGAGGAATGTTAGAAGCAACTTCTCTGCAAAATTTGTACGTATATCGACTATTGGTTCAAAAATTATGCCAGGATACAGACGGACAGAAATCTGCGCCATCGCAATACTTTCTCAATTTCTAACTTCGTCACAGTGAGAAAGAAAATAGTAAAGATCTTGAATTTAACCTGAGGTTCAAAACTACGCCTTTCAGATCAGCAGCCTTAAGTAGTTTTTCAAATTTAGGGGTCATGAATAGAGTCCCTATAAATGAATGAGTCAAGACACGTGAACAGAAGTGAAGAAGAAGGTGTCTGAGGAGCCTGGAGGCGCGCCTCTTGTTTATATTTTTATCCAACGATCTTCCCGCCAAAGATTACTTATACATGTATTCGTGTGTAAGTAATCTTTGTCAGGTCAACCTAACCTCCGATACCTGTTGGCTTTACTACCTGTTTTAAAAGTAATGCTTGAATTTTATTCTGTTCTGAACACATTTTCATCAATTTCTAATTCAAATTTCATCCGTTCAAGCTAAAAATGCCGAAAGTTTCCTCAAAGCTGGGTAGCAGTGAAAATGGTTCCATGAAGGTGTCAACAAGAGGCGCGCCTCCAGGCTTCATAGACCCCTTCTTCTTCATGAAGTACTAAGAAATGGAGAAAACTCAATTTCTAAATTTTTCATGATTACAAAACTTTTTTTATCAGATGACGGAGTGCGAGGAAATGCAAATTCTAGAAGCAAAGGATTCACTTTCACTTCTGATTTTTTTTGATAGTGGTTAAAGAAAAATTTGGGACAGTCAGCTAGAAATGATTCTACAACTAGAACTGCCAAAATCAATTACAGATTTTAAAAAGGCATACATTGGTTAGGATCACCTTAATTTTAAATGTTATCAAATAATCGTGAAATCGGGCTATTCGAGTCAACAATTGCGAGAGAGAATCATGATTCCAAGGATTTTTGCTGTGAGATCGTACATTTATAAGGACATTGAATTCATAAGAAGGAAAAATGTCATGGTTAATCGATAAGATACATGGCGTCAACTGTACGACAGGAAGCTGTTTGACGACACGCCACTGATAAGATACAAATTTTCACTAGAACAGTCTAAATGGATCTTCAAGAGTTTAAACATGGTTATCTTTGGTTTCTTTGTTTGGGCACAAAAAAAAGACTAGCAACTTACTTGATCAAAGTTCCTGGCTGCTTCGCCTTCAAATAATTGTACAATGGATGGGCATTTTTTCCGTTGACATCGATCTTTTCAAAAACATCAAACTTGACGCCTCGCTTTTCAATCCTGGTGCAGATTTTCTCACTGTCGCCAGGTTCCTGCAAAAATAGAGAGGGAGTATTAAGGGAAAAAAATAAATTAACTTCAGCATAGACTCGATTCTAAGACAGTTGGATAGCAAATGGTAGATATTGTGGTCACGTGAACTGTGAGGCAAAGGACCCCGCCCACACTCCTTATGGAAAATGGTTCCTTTGATAGATTTTTGATGTAATTGGCACTATTTGATTCTGCAGATTGAGCTGAGGAAAAGTTCTCACGACACCAACTCAAAAATATGATAAGTTTTTGAGATATTCGCGATTGAAGTTTGCATTTTATCGGTATAATAGGGCCAAATGTAGGGCATGATCATTTGCTGAGTCTGAGAATTTTACTCTAGAATCTCAAGTACCTGCTCAGTTCTTCCGGCTGGACCCTCCTTTCCTTGGTCCATCTACTACCCGTTCCTTCCTTCGGTGCTGGACACCGCCACCTCGCTGGACTGTCCTAGCTCTTTTACGCACACTAACAAAATACTACGAGGAAAGGAGGGTCAAGCCGGGCGAACTATGGGCACGTAATTGGGTTTCTCGAGTAAAATCCTCAGACGCTGGAAACGATCATACTCTATATTTGGCCCTATTCTACTGATAAAATGCAAAATTCAATCGCAAATAACTCAGAAACTTTTCGTACGATTGAGTTGATGCCATGAAAACTTTTTCTCCCAAACACCTGCTGATCATAAAAAATCTGTCGGGAATCATTTCCCAAAAGGAGTGTTCCAGGTTCTTTTTGGAGACACCAACCTTGAATTTCTTGTTTTAACTTCTGGCAGTTTCTAAAAACTTTTTCGGATCTCTTCCAAGGTATTTTGTCCGCCATCTAACGTATTGGTGTAAGTCGAATTCAACCTTTCAAAATTTCCAATTTCATTTTAATTTATCAACAGCAATTAATCATTAAATTAGTTCCGTTAACATTACTAAAAGATAAGTTACCTGGCCTCCAAACTGATTGCAGGGGAAAGCTAAGATACGTAAGCCTTTGCTTTCACGATACTTTTCATCCAATTCATTTAAATCTTTGTAATTCTTGGCAGTGTAACCGCAATCCGAAGCAACATTCACAATAATCAATGGATGACCTCTGAAACATGATCATGATAAAATTAGAAACTCTTCATTGTTGTATAGAGACATTTACAAAAAAACACCATTCTACATTAAAATCCATGGTGTAATTTTTATGAACAGCATCTCAAGCAGTGCAATAAGGCTGAAAGTACCAAAAAATGAAATATTACATCTTGATACAAGAATCGATACTCGATATTCCATTTTTAGGTACTTTTAGCCTTAATTTTGGAGTTATTGACAAGATATTTTGCGCAGACGTTCTTCAGATGATTATCTCGTCACCAACACTCCATTTTCTTAAATATAAATTACTTTCGGTTTATAATTTCACATTAATCGAACGGTAGTGGTCTAGTGGCAGAAATCAGCACGAAATGCTTAAGAATCACCTTGATAGCTCCTTCTTTCTCTTAATTAATTGTGTTTCCTTCCGAAAGCTGGAGAAGACCCAGGAAGATTCATTCCCCTCCCTGTTAGGACTTTGTAAAACAATTAAAAGATTTACATTCCTGATGAAGACTTAAAAGAACGATCTAGAATTTTCACTGATTGCATCTAAGTACTTACCTGTACTTTTCCAAGGAGACATCTTCGCCTTTGATATCCTTGACAGTGAAGTCATACACAGACTTGGCATTTTTCCAAGAATCATCGCCACCATCGGAACTAGCTCCACTTCCCATTTTTCCTGCCACTTTGCCTTTCTTCTTTGTTTCTTTGGCTGGCTTTTCTTCCGAGTTATTTGCTTTTGAAACAGTCGTTGATTTGGATCTTGCAGGAACTTTGGCTTTCTTAGGTTTAACGATAGGCTGTAAAAGAAAATTGGACGATTTTCTTGAAGGAAACCAATGGAAAAAAGAGGGATATACAGGGTGTTACAAAACTCATGAGCCAAACTTCTGGAGCATGTATTAGAGGCCAAAATAAGACCTCTTTTCCCATAAACATGGATCCGAAAATGCCCCCCTTTTGAGCTACAGCCCTCCAAAGTTTTAAAAATAGCAACAACCATTATGAACCAATGTTATGAAAATTGGTGTCCGAAGGTAATTTTACACGTAAAATCCAATAATGACCTTGAGAAAATCAAAAATTAAGTCTGACAATCAGTCAGGCAATCTTGTACCTTTAAAAGCACACATTTTTTGTTACTGATTAAAAATTTGAAAAATAATTACAAATGGATGTTTTCATTCAAAGCTACAGTTGTCAAGTCCAATTATTTTTTTGGACAGCCTACAGCTTCGTCTTTTTTTTAGTGCATGGATTCAAATAGGAGGAGAGGGAGAAAGACAAATCCCTGTATCCACCTACGGTAGTGTTCTAGAATTCATCCATTTACTGCATCCGTGCAAAAAAGATTACATTATCCTGTGATGCAGTATATCTACGTATATTGAAAAGTGCTGCTACTCATAATCTTTTCTGCATTGAGAAAATAAAGGGATGAATTCTAGAATGCTATAGCTTGTCCCAGAAAAGATTGGATTTGACACTTCTATGGTTTTCATGAAAACATCAGCTTCTAACTGCTCCTGACCAATCAGGTTGCCCTATCTGTGGATGGAAGCTGATGTTTTCATTCAAAGCTACAGTTGTCAAGTCCAATCATTCCTGGGACAACCTATACCTATGAATTGAACAGATTACAACTGATAAATCAAGAGAAGAGAAACTTACTGGAACAGAGATTTGAGATACGGTACGGGTCCTGAGTGTCGGAGCCTACAAGAAGGACAAATAAAGACAAAAAAAAATCAGTAAAACCAGAATTGAGGTAGATCATAAGATAACTGACCACAGCATTAAAAATAAGAACAGTTAAAATGACAAACAAAAATTGTTTAAACACGAGAAAACTTAATGTTCACAATCAAAGGTAGTTTGAAAAGGTTGAACCAAAAGTAGCTTTAGGTTTTCTCGAACTTAGTCAGTGCATTAAATAGTTTGGAGCCCCCCCCCCCCCCCAAGATAAACCGGGTAAAATTTTGCATCTGTTACATAGCAAACCTTGAAAGTGTCTACTTGACTGTAACAAAGCTGGGAACCAAGTACTGACTTCCAACCTTGATCATCAATAAAAAGTTAAACATTTCAAGCTTCAAAGTCAAAATTGGTGAATAAAAGAAATCTGGAATTTTGGGAGTCAAATTTATAATCCTGCAGGTTGATCTAATTGGTTTGAGCGTATACGAAGCACTGACAATCTACCAGACTGCTTCAAGGACACTTTGGGAGCTATCAAACAACATGAATAGTATAAGGCCCATAGGCATATGTGCCTTTTTTGCGGAGAACACGTAAATCGATTTGTCACACCCTCAAAATAGTCAGCCTCAAAATTTCGTGAAAAAATATGAAGTTTTGAGGGCAGGAAAGCAATTTGAAGATAATGATTATTGGATCATTTATATTGGCAATGAAAACTTATACTTAAGCTGTTTTTCTCAAAACTTGATTTTTACCCATGGGCTCTAGTTCCAGCTACCGCCTTAATTCAAGTGTGGTTAGATGAAATTTTCCAATAGTTTAAACTTTAATCCACTGGGACAAAAGACTGATGCAATTTATATTTCGTTTGACAAAGAAAGCAGTGGCGGCTGATGGAATGACGCAACAATGAATTCCCTCCTTGTCTTAATCTTAATATAATATAAAAACCTAAGGCGTCGAGGGACAACGTTTCTCGAGGGATATCTTCCGAATTTTTTCCAAATTCTTTCCAAATTCTTCAGATTTTTTTTGTTTTCTGGCATTTCTGTGTGTGCCCGGAAGAGGCTTGACTAATTGCCGACGTGGCAACGCGACGGGGGGTAAATGAGCGAATGAGTCAAGGTCCGAGAGGTAGGGGGAGAGCCTTCTCTGCTAGCCCGATCGGCGCACCAGACCCTTCTCCTCCGCTCCGCCCAGCCCGATAAGCGGGGTGAACCCTTGAATCTACCCCCCATCCCGCAGTCTTCGAACTGGTCACTGCTCTTTTGTCTTGCGTAACTGACCTATTTCCCCTGATATTTTCTCACTTTTATATACTGGTAAAAGGCGGCGCAAAGCACCTTTGGGGAACGGGCCGCGGAGCGGCAAGGGGGCGAAGCGCCCTAGTAATACTATAAGAAATAATTGGCTCTTTGAAGAGGTAAGGAGGAGCCTAACCTTGTATCAATCGTTTACTGTGGGATTAAGAGGCAATAGAGAACATTTGCCAGATTGCACAATTGACGAATTGAAGATTGTTGCAAGATTTCCACAAGCTAAATTTCTCAATAAAACTTGTAAAAATTAATTGAACTCCCGAATAACCCCCCCCCCTCCCCCCAAGGTACTGTGTAGGGCTTCTGAAAATATCAAAAATGAAAAATTTGGGGTCAATAACCGACTGCCTTTCTTGTTTCAAATCATTTGTTCAGTAGTTTTCGAGAAAAATGCCCTATCCGGGTGGTCTGGTACATTCCGTACAGTATTTTCATCAAGGGACTCTGAGCGACCACTGCCACATCTATGCGTGTCAGTGTTGGACTGATCTGCAACAGCTTGCCCGGCCAAAGAAGTATGAAGAGTGGCCGAACTGGAACCTTGAAGGCAAAACTTGGTACAGTGAAAATCTCATGACAATCTTAAATTCGTCTACTGTACAAGCCGCCACTGTAAGTTAGTCAAAATCTCAAGCGAATCGACAAAAGTAACAAGGAAGAATGCTTCCAAAAATGAATGGAATTATCCTGTCGAAAAGGGAGTACTGATTAACTAGATGCACCGATTCTTGCACAATATAAGACATTAATTGGATGGCTTGCTGCAGAAGGGAACTAACTTTTCTGGTTGTGCAGCAGAGAACTGACAGCTACAGGTTTCCAATGTAGTTAGTTTCCTTCTACACAAACAGAAAAGTTAGTTCGCTTCTCCATGCAGCCATCCACCAGGAAGCATGAAATTCCACGGCTGTGGAAGAAGTGTACGACAAATTGAGGAAATATGCACTGGCTTGACAACATTCAAGTGTAAGATATTCAATACTACTGAAAGCCACGCCTATGAAAGACTCGCTGACAGCTAAGGAACAGAAAGAAATATTTCAGAAGAGAAGCACTGAGAAAAGTTAGGCAGAAATCAAACCTTTCAGTAGCGTTTATTTGTTGGAAATATTCTTATGTTCTTATTTTAATTTTTTAAACTCTAGTCAAGCCAGATGACCTTGCTGAAGATAAGAAGTTTTCTTTCTTTCTCTTTCAACAATGATCCGTGTCATCTTCAAAGTGAATAAAATTAAAAAAGAAAAAAAAAAAAACAGTGGAAAAAATGATGAAACAAAGGAGAAAAAAAATGACAAACCGGTTGAAAGGGAGCTGCAGAGCACTTGTAACAGGATAGATTAAAAAATGGATTGGACTAGAAGGGACAGTTAAAAGTAAGGAAGGAAGAAATGAGAAAAGCTTTTACACTACTCCACGTAATTAGAGACAGAGACAAGAAAATGACAGGTTACACCGAAACGTGCAAGGGAGGACTTCAGAGATAATACTGATGTGAATAATTTATCAGGAATGCAACGTAATGAATGCCTACTGCGATTCAGATATCAGCTATCGGTCGGGGGCAAAAAACAAACACATGACGCCACGCGAAGAACATAACCCTTATTTAGAAAAAAGTTGATCAAAATAATGAACACTTTGAAATGAACGACGCTTGAACTTCTACCTGACAACTCAAGCGTAAAGTGAAGGCGGCTGTTCTCAAAATATTAAACATTAAAAGGAAGGAATAAGTAGCGGTCACAAACGATCAAAAGGCAGTCTAAAAGAAAAGTATGATCATAATAGAATGTGACAAGAAAACTGCGCGATTCTCATTGCGTAATACGTGGAGTGAATCGTGAAAACGGAAGAGCGTTTGATGCTCAGTGGTACACAAACAGCCATAAATACCCTGAAATCAGAAGAAGAAAATCATGCAACTGACAGGAAAGTTTAAAAGAACCTCCGGCGAGCCAACAAAATCTAAGAGGACTTACAAGTTACAAGTCGATTGCTGCAAAGAGTGAAAACAAAGAAGCAAGCCAGTCAAAAGCATACAAAATTACGTAAATCAACAGGCATGTAACGACAAGGAAATTAAATTATTGAAAGCACAAAAATATTACCATTGATGATGCTTGTTTTGTCAAGAGACTGTCAACGAGAAAGTTACGAAAGATGTTTCAGCTTCAGCTAAGCTAATTACAGGTCCGCACACGCAACTACAAGAGACAAAAGGCGGCAGGTAGGGTCCTTTCGTAGAGCTGAATAACAGAAATGCCGGTTTCACGTTCACGAAACGAAAACGACAGAGACTGAAACAAGGTACAACTGGTACAAGTTCTCAGTTCTCACAAGCCGGCGCCTTTCAGCAACCTCAACAATAACCACGGTCCAAACGAGTGTTTTGTTCCTGCTGGTGCTTGCTTCTTGTTCTTGCTTCCTTGTTCCTTCCTATTCGCTTCGCCGCTGAGATTTTTGGGCATCGGGCATCGTATTCAGTAGTATTGGACCATTGGACGTCCAAATACCGCGAAGTACAGTGCACCTTTTTGATTGGTTTTCCTTTCCATAGTTGTCGGGTTGAACGCAGTCGAGTAAGGTGCAAAAATTGTTTATTATATCCAACAGGTCTTTTGAATCCTCCTACAAATCAAGTTCGCAAGGCTCATCAAAGCAGCTCCATAAAGGCGGCCCACCATTTGTAAGTATACTTATTACTTATTACTGGGTACTCGATTATGCCAATCGAAAAAATAGCAGTGCTTCATCTGGCAACTCTGGTCCTTTCTTTTGAATAAGTATGATTTGTCGGGTTCCGATTTTTTTCAAAGATTTTGGCGAGAGAAAGGATATCACACAGTAGGTAAAAGGGGCGGCTGGGGGGGGGACTATTTACGCCCCCTCCAGAGGTCTGCCAAGCCTCCCCCAGAAAATTTTGGAAACAAAAGACCTTTAGCCATTTGGTCATGTGATTTGGAATTTAAGGAGCAAAAATTGTGATCCCCCCCCCCCGAAATTTGCGTGGATTGTAAGTGGAAAAGGAACATCAAGGATGTTTATTAGATGTTGCCGAGATCAAACGCATGAGAAGCAAAAAAAAAATAAAAATAAGCACCTAATCAGTTTTTTGCCTGCTCAGCCCCCCAGAAAAAACTCCTAGTTCCGCTTACGGTATAATGGTAGAAATGGTCATTCTTCCATTTCTCGTTCCAGTTTTAATTATTTTTTTGCAGTTTTCAGGCATTTGGAATTTAGCGCATTGGCACTTGACGCCCAATGAATAAGGCTCGTGAAATTTATAGGTTTGTCACGACACTTTCCATACTGTAACATGGCAAGGGGCTCTCAAAACTTCCCCTCTGCTCTTCCGGGACATCATCAATGTTATTTCAAATGGGAAGATAAACTTACGAGCAGATCTAGTCATCTCACCATAGAAGGCAACTCTGGCTGGATCGCCAGGTCTCAAGTCGGAACGAACAGACTAGAGTACGACGCTGCCCGATGTACCTTTGGCTAGTCCACCGCTGGCCGATTCGCCACTGGCTAGTCCGCCGCTTGCCTACCAACCAATGGCTAGTCCGCCGCTTGCCTACCAACCAATGGCTAGTCCGCCACTGACGATCCGCCACTGGCTAGTCCACTTCTGGCCGATCCGCCACTGGCTTGTCCCCCGCTGACGGATCCACCACTGGCTAGTCCACCGCTGGCCGATTCGCCACTGGCTAGTCCACCGCTTGCCTATCAACCACTGGCTAGTCCGCCACTGACGATCCGCCACTGACTAGTCCACCTCTGGCCGATCCGCCGCTGGCCGATCCGAAACTGGCTAGTCCACCACTGGCTGATTCACCACTGGCTAGTCCGCCGCTTGCCTATCAACCACTGGCTAGTCCACCACAGGCGATACGCCACTGGCCGATCCGCCGCTGACCGATCCGCCACTGGCTAGCCCACCGCTGGCCGATCCGCCACTGGCTAGTCCACCTCTGGCCGATCCGCCACTGGCTAGTTCGCCGCTGGCCGATCCGCCACTGGCTAGTCCACCTCTGGCCGATCCGCCACTGGCTAGTTCGCCGCTGACCGATCCGCCGCTGGCTAGTCCACCGCTGGCTACTCCGCCGCTGGCCGATCCGCCACTGGCTAGTCCACCGCTGGTTAGTCCGCCGCTGGCCAATCCGCCACTTGCTAGTCCGCCACTGGCTAGTTCGCCGCTGACCGATCCGCCACTGGCCGATCCGCCACTGGCCGATCCGCCGCTGGCTAGTCCGCCACTGGCTAGTCCGCCACTGGCCGATCCACCACTGGCTAGTCCACCTCTGGCCGATCCGCCACTGGCTAGTTCGCCGCTGGCCGATCCGCCACTGGCTAGTCCACCTCTGGCCGATCCGCCACTGGCTAGTTCGCCGCTGACCGATCCGCCGCTGGCTAGTCCACCGCTGGCTACTCCGCCGCTGGCCGATCCGCCACTGGCTAGTCCACCGTTGGTTAGTCCGCCGCTGGCCAATCCGCCACTTGCTAGTCCGCCTCTGGCCGATCCGCCACTGGCTAGTTCGCCGCTGACCGATCCGCCACTGGCCGATCCGCCACTGGCTAGTCCCCCGCTGGCTAGTCCGCCACTGGCCGATCCACCACTGGCTAGTCCACCTCTGGCCGATCCGCCACTTGCTAGTCCGCCACTGACGATCCGCCACTTGCTAGTCCGCCGCTGACGGATCCACCACCGGCAGGTCCGCCGCTGGCCAATCCGCCACTTGCTAGTCCGCCACTGACGATCCGCCATTGGCTAGTCCACCTCTGGCCGATCCGCCACTGGCTAGTTCGCCGCTGACCGATCCGCCACTGGCCGATCCGCCACTGGCTAGTCCCCCGCTGGCTAGTCCGCCACTGGCTAGTCCACCACTGGCCGATCCACCACTGGCTAGTCCACCTCTGGCCGATCCGCCACTTGCTAGTCCGCCACTGACGATCCGCCACTTGCTAGTCCGCCGCTGACGGATCCACCACCGGCAGGTCCGCCGCTGGCCAATCCGCCACTTGCTAGTCCGCCACTGACGATCCGCCATTGGCTAGTCCACCTCTGGCCGATCCGCCACTGGCTAGTCCGCCGCTTGCCTGTCAACCACTGGCTAGTCCGCCACTGACGATCCGCCACTTGCTAGTCCGCCGCTGACGGATCCACCACCGGCAGGTCCGCCGCTGGCCGATCCGCCACTTGTTAGACCGCCACTGACGTTCTGCCATTGGCTAGTCCACCGCTTGCCGATCCGCCAGTGGCTACGCCGCCGTTGACGGTTCCACCACTGGCTAGTCCACCGCTGGCCGATCCGCCATTGGCCAGTCCACCTCTGGCCGATCCGCCACTGGCTAGTCCGCCGCTGACGGATTCACCACTGGCTAGTCCACCGCTGGCCGATTCGCCACTGACTAGTCCGCCGCTTGCCTATCAACCACTGGCTAGTCCGCCACTGACGATCTGCCACTGGCCGATCCGCCATTGGCTAGTCCGCCGCTGACGGATCCACCACCGGCAAGTCCGCCGCTGGCCGATCCGCCACGAGTGCACCGCTGGCCGATCCGCCACGAGTGCACCGCTGGCCGATCCGCCACTGACGATCCGCCATTGGCTAGTCCACCTCTGGCCGATCCGCCACTGGCTAATTCGCCGCTGACCGATCCGCCGCTGGCTAGTCCACCGCTGGCTATTCCACCTCTGGCCGATCCGCCACTTGCTAGTCTGCCACTGACGATCCGCCATTGGCTAGTCCACCTCTGGCCGATCCGCCACTGGCTAGTTCGCCGCTGACCGATCCGCCGCTGGCTAGTCCACCGCTGGCTAGTCCGCCGCTGGCCGATCCGCCACTGGCTAGTCCACCGCTGGCTAGTCCGCCGCTGGCCAATCCGCCACTTGCTAGTCCGCCTCTGGCTAGTTCGCCGCTGACCGATCCGCCACTGGCTAGTCCACCGCTGGCTAGTCCGCCGCTGGCCGATCCGACACTGGCTAGTCCACCGCTGGCCGATCCGCCACTTGCTAGTCCGCCTCTGGCCGATCCGCCATTGGCTAGTCCACCTCTGGCCGATCCGCCACTGGCTAGTCCGCCGCTGACGGATTCACCGCTGGCCGATTCTCCACTGGCTAGTCCTCCGCTTGCCTGTCAACCACTAGCTAGTCCGCTACGGACGATCCGCCACTTGCTAGTCCGCCGCTGACGGATCCACCACCGGCAGGTCTGCCGCTGGCTGATCCGCCACTTGTTAGACCGCCACTGACGTTCTGCCATTGGCTAGTCCACCGCTTGCCGATCCGCCAGTGGCTACGCCGCCGTTGACGGTTCCACCCCTGGCTAGTCCACCGCTGGCCGATCCGCCATTGGCCAGTCCACCTGTGGCCGATCCGCCACTGGCTAGTCCGCCGCTGACGGATTCACCACTGGCTAGTCCACCGCTGGCCGATTCGCCACTGGCTAGTCCGCCGCTTGCCTATCAACCACTGGCTAGTCCGCCACTGACGATCCGCCACTGGCCGATCCGCCACTGGCTAGTCCACCTCTGGCCGATCCGCCACTCTCTAGTCCGCCACTGGCTAGTCCACCTCTGGCCGATCCGCCACTCTCTAGTCCGCCACTGGCTAGTCCGCCGCAGACGGATCCACCACCGGCAAGTCCACCGCTGGCCGATCCACCACGAGTGCACCGCTGGCCGATCCGCCACGAGTGCACCGCTGGCCGATCCGCCACTGACGATCCGCCATTGGCTAGTCCACTGCTGGCCGATTTGCCACTGGCTAGGCCGCCGTTGACGGTTCCACCACTGGCTATTCCGCCACTGGCTAGTCCATCTCTGGCCGATCCGCCACTTGCTAGTCCGCCACTGACGATCCGCCATTTTCTAGTCCACTGCTGGCCGATTTGCCAGTGGCTAGTCCGCCGCTGACGGATCCACCACCGGCAGGTCCGCCGCTGGCCGATCCGCCACGAGTCCACCGCTGGCCGATCCGCCACTTGTTAGACCGCCACTGACGATCTGCCATTGGCTAGTCCACCGCTTGCCGATCCGCCAGGTAAATTAGGCAACATGTTACCAGCATGTTACTCAAAATCCAAGGCGCCATCCACCTTGAAAATTGACAAGATAGCAGCTCTTTTGGTGGCGACTGGAGGTAGTGGTTTCACTGGTTTCACTTTCAGTTATGGCAGAACTTTGAAGCGAGGGGTGGTCGAAGTAGAGTCCCTGTATATACAGGGACGCTGATATACAGGGACTCTAGGTCGAAGAGGGCAGACGACCGCTAGATAACAGCGACTCAGTGTTGAGTGTTACCAGGTGAAATCTTTCAAAATCGTTTCATCCGATGAGAAAAATCACCCTTTTTTACCGGATTCCACAGAAAAATTCATATTCGCAAAATTTATGATTTCTGACAATTTTCGGCCTCCTCGTCCTTGGTCTTCTTACGTATCAAAACCCGCCACACCTGGCAACGCTGCAGCGACAGGCATGTTGCAGGGAAGTTTCGGAGGGGTGAGGTGAGGTGACGACCATAATAAAAAAAGTAAAAAAGCAGTGACGACGGAGAACAAATCGACATCTTGATTTCTTGAAAGTCCATTTGTACGTCTTGTACCTTTTGTTACGTCGACGTAGGCCAAATTTGAGCCTATTTCATTAAAATTCCAAGGTAGTCATGTAGTTTTTTTAGGATTTTTATTTTCATTGGTATCTAACCGTGTAATTCTTATCTTGCCACGCTAGCCGTCCATTTTATTTTCGTTTTAGTGAGCACTCTCAACAAGTTCAGTGAAAATGATCCGATCCCTGGCACGTAATGTTTGTGCAATCACTCAGGTATCAAGGCCCAATTTATCATCTATGTCTCATCTCTCAGGATCATTAGCTGTGCAAAATTTTCATTCTTCTGTACCTCGACTGAAGGCTACTGATAGGCGAGCAATGTTACAAGGTGTCCCGAAGCCTGATGAAGGAACTGATGGTGAAACTAGATTTCGTATTGACCCAGTTTCTATGAGGTAAGTTGTGCCTTATCATAATTCGAGTGTTCGCTTTTCATATCTTATGGTTGTTTTGCTTCGTCAAGTAGTCGAGTCATTTCAGTTTATTTCCTCCAAAGTCTCGAATGTCTTAAATTATTTCGATTACTTCCGTCCTCTGTGATGCTCATGACTTTCAGTTGTAAAACACATTCACACCAGTGGGTTTCAGATTAGTTGGTTTCTAAACCGGAAATTATATACTTTGACCGGCCACGCTGTAATGGGACGTATCATAGCCTAACCTGATCCAACCTAATGTCACAGGAGTATTGGTTAAGTTGGGATGAGTCCGTTTGGTTCTGTCCCCTACTCAGCCAATACTCCTGTGATGATAGGTTAGAACAAGTTACGCCTTGATAGGACAGGCCAAGGTCTATAAATATAAGGTCTGGCCGGTAGCGCCAACTCGGGAAATCCAATGTTTGGGAACCCATACCCCCATTTACTTTAACATTCTTCCCGAGTTCGCCGCCATCTCGGATCAATGGTTTCAAATGGAGAAGTGGCTCCCAAACTATGGACCAACGTGGGGAGCCAAAAGCTACTGGCCAGACCTTGTATACAGGGTGTTTCTAAAACTTATGTCATCCTTTCTACCATGTAGTTTTGAGGTCAAAATAAGACTTTTTTTCCCTATAAACATGTGTCCAAAAATGCCCCCCTTTTGAGCTACACCCCCCAAAGTTTTAAAAAATTTTTGGTTTTTTTGTAATATAGACCAGATTTATGAACCGAATGTCATGAAAATTGGTTTCCTGAAGTACTTTTACGTGTTGAATCCATTAATGACCTCGAGAAATTCAGAAATGAGGTCTGACTGTTTTTTCAGGCAATCTTATACCTTCAACGACACAAATTTTATGTTACGGAATGGAAATTTGAAAAATAAATATTGAAATCAGATGGAAAAAACTCTTAGAAAGATATTTGGTCCTCTTTGTTTTGGTCGATACGATGCGTATCAAGCGAGATAATCGCTGCACAAGGTGCAAAAGTCAGCGCTTTTATTACGAGGAGCGGCAGGAAGTATGCTACCCGCCACTCCGCTGCTTCTTCAGGCTGCCCGCTATGAGTAAAAGCGCTGACTTTTCCACCTTGTGCAGCGATTATCTCGCTTAATACGTGTCGTATCAACCAAAACAAAGAGGACCAAATATTTTTCTAAGAGTTTTTTCCATCTGATTTCATTATTTATTTTTCAAATTTCCATTCCGTAACAAACAATTTGTGTCGTTGAAGGTATAAGATTGCCTGAATAGTACAGTCAGACCTCATTTCTGAATTTCTTGAGGTCATTAATGGATTCTTCACGTAAAAGTACCTCGGGAAACCAATTTTCATGACATTCGGTTCATAAATCTGGTCGATATTCCAAAAAAACCAAAAATTTTTTAAAACTTTGGGGGCTGTAGCTCAAAAGGGGGGCATTTTTGGACACGTGTTTATAGGAAAAAAAGTCTTATTTTGACCTCAAAAATACGTGGTAGAAAGGATGACATAAGTTTTAGAAACACCCTGTTTATGGACCTTGGGACAGGCAAACTTAGCATGGCCGGTCAAAGTATACCATACAGATTCAGAGAAACTTGTCCTGTGTTTGGCAACCAGATGGCTTCCATGGATTGGACGTTCCTTAAATGCCTTTATTACATTCATTGCGTGCAGTCTTAATAAGGCGTTGTGCTGTGCCAACATATCCAGAACGACCTCTATCCAGAGATGGAGCCAGAAATTTGTCTTTTTCATAGCCCCCTGAAATGCATGTGTTAGACAAGGATAGAAAGAGGGACCATCACATGACTAGTCCCTATTTCTAACCTTTTCTAACCCATGCGTGCGTTGGGAAGAGAGAGAGAAAAAATCAAGAATCCTGGATCTGCCCCTGCACCTAATTGTGTATATGACATGGCAATCTGGGCTAGTCTAGCAAGTTCTAACGTGTCCGGCAATACGCATCATTGATCTGCGGTTGAGATTTTCTAACCTCATCTACTGCTTTGATATAACTATGATAATCAGTGTTAAGGCATAGCAGGATATCAAAGACGGTTTTAATGCAAGGTTAATGGTTATCCAACCATTACAACAATGCATTCATAGGTTGTGACAAAACTCTCATAGCTTTCCAAACTGTCTCACTCACTCCTGTGGCTCTCATGTATAGCCATCTCTTTCTAGTTTCTAAATTCGCATACAGGTTCCTGTTTCACTACACAGGGTGTCTCAGACCACCTGGCAAGCTTTTAAGTTTTATTGTGGCCAAACTAAGGCAAATATGAAAATTCGGTAAAACACGTGTAACGTAGATCGACTCCGAAGAATTCGGGGAAAATATTTTCAGCCCCCCAAAACCACCCCTTGGGGGTTATTCAGGGGGGTGGGTACTCGTATTTCAAAAAAATCAAATGGAAAGGGTGTCTTTTGACAATGGAATCTAAAACGGCATAAAAAATAAAACTTTTTTATTCTTTAGTTTTTTTTTTCTAAAAACCACCCTTTATTGAGTTAGGGGTGGTTTTTGAAAAATTTTGGGGTAATCTTTGATTGACCGCTGTGACCCTCCAAATCATTGGATTTCAAAAAACTAAGAAGTTTCTGAAAAGGCAGACCAAGGGCTTTCTTTTGATGTATCCCATGCCTATTTTTTGTGAAAAAGGGTACAAGGCCCCCTCACCCTAAAATTTTGGGGCTTCGGGGGGCCCTACATAAAAATTGTCAAATGTTAAGGTATGGCTTGTGATATATCATTTGAAAGGTCTTTAAGAAGTGGAAATAATTGAGTCGTGCTGGTGGAATGGTGTTAAAGGCGTAAAGAGCCACTTTCCAACCATATGAAACTGTTAGACAGAGTTGCCAGGTTTGAACGGGGTAGAATAGTCCATGCGTGAACATAGTCTACGAAAATACAAAAATACAAAAATAGTCCACCCTGTGGATAGGGTCAGAGGATCGGAAGCGGGAGTAAGGACTGTCCACGCTCTCTTGTGGCTGTATTCTCATCAAAATAGTGCACCTGTGAACTAATCTGTCCACCATTGGCAACGCTGCTGTTTGATCCTACACGGAAAAAAAAGATTAGTGAAAATAACCATACAGATACCTGATATTGGCACCCGCTAGTTGTTATGGTAAACTTGACTAGAAGTATGGTACATTTACCGATACTTTGAGTAAATTTGACATGCAATCAGGAAACATTGCCTAGTACCTAGTCAAAACATAGTATACTTCTGGTTAAAATTACCATAACATCTAGCAGGTGCCAAAATCAGGTATCCGCATGGTTACTTTCACCGTAGTTTTTATTCCGTGTACTTGTAATTGTGTGAAATGATCTCATTTAAGTCAAGGTTAATGTGATTAATGATAAGTCAAGGGATTTCCGAAGCTTCCAGTGTTAATTTCTTGGAATGAAGTTATTTGTCATAGGCTGTCCCAAAAATGATTGGACTTAACAACTCTAGGTTTGAATGAAAACGTTAGCTTGTTACCGCTCCTAACTAATGCGGTCGTCCTATTTTAGGTTTGAAGCTGATGTTTTCATGAAAGCTGTAGAATTGTCAAATCCAATCTCTCCTGGGACAAAGTATATATTTTACAGTTTTTCCATGTAGCCCTTCAGTTTAAATTGCTTGTAATTGTTGGTATTAATTTTTTTTTTTTTTTTTTTAGAAACGTGGATATATTTCCGACCGCAGCAACTTACACCCAGCTTTTTAATGGAATACCTTTCAACCAAACCCCTATTTGCAACATTCGTGTATCAAAAAATAACGCAATATTTACTCTGTCCAATCATGAGGGTAAGATATTGTGTGGTTCAATTATGATAAATTTTACACCTCATCGAAAATTTTGTAGAAGCATGTCTACTTTTTCCACCTTTAATACAACAGTCGACAGGGTTTATTTGATATAGGTGACACCTTCTGAGTAAGTAAGAATATGGGACTGCTCACTTTGATGAGATCCAACATCAACAAGCTGTGTTTCGAAAGGTTCTTTAGATCAGAAGCTGAACCGTGAATATTTTCCTCTCGCCTCCCATTCAAACTCTTGTGTTTTAAAATAATAGATGTTTGGACTATCGTGTGACTTTGGCCTTGACCCCTGTCCTTTTCTCACACATAACGTTCAAATAGGCAGAGAGATTATGAGACAAAATCCTTAATCCTTTGTAATTATAGGTCACAAAGTCCTCAAGAATTTGTCTTTCAACCAAAAATTTGCAAAATCCAATATTATCCAGAAAAAAAAAAATTCCATTAACAAAAAAATGCCCAGCGAGCTGATAATTGAAATCATTAGATAAAGCTAGTAGACAGGCTGCAGTATGAATGGCTGCTGTTGGTCTCTTCAACCCTTTCAAACCTGAAAATGCTTTTTTGCTCAGGGACGGAATTTTGGCCGTCACAGCTGATCTGGGCACAATTTTCTCATATAAAACAATATGCTTATTGTACTTTTATTTTCTCCATAAGATTCTATGTTATTCAGCTGTTCATTGAAATGTACACTATAGTTAAACCCAAATCAACGGAGGCTTGAGGCTCCTTTTCCCCTCGCTCGCTAGCACTCATTTTTACCCTCTTTACTATGCACCCTGCTGGACAATGCATCGTACACCATCCCCGGTCATGGTTCCACTTGAGGCTCCGGTTGCAGGTATGGGGTTTTGAATAAAGCGCCAAGAGATGATGAAAGAGGAGAAAGGCCTGAAGCCGGCTACTGTTGGCTGGCGAGTTCACTCGGTCCGTTGTGGTGGGGGAAGGCAGCCAAGGAGCGTCAAGCTTTAGTTGATTTGGGTTTGACTATAGGTCTGAAAGGGTTTAAGTGTTTATTCAAAAGAAGAGCTCTTTAACCAAGTATCCCTCCGCTACATTCGATAAGCTATCGGCTTAATTTAAGCAGCCGAAAGTTTATCGAATGTAGCGGAGGGATACTTGGTTAAAGAGCTCTTCTTTTTAATGAACGCTTTGAAGGGACCAAAGATTACTTATACACATACAGACATGGCATAAGCTCGAATTTCGTAAGTTGACTCCGGCCGTGATACAACCGGGCATACAGAGGGGATCATCAAGATTACAGAGAAAAGATTACACTTTCCATGTTTGTTTGTTACAAAACTGTTCTGTGTTCCACGTTCCACTGTTCATCGTTCCGTGTTTGTTCTAGTTCCGCAAACAAACACAGAAAAATTGGGGAATGTAATCTTTTAGAACCAGAATTCTGTAATCTTTATGATCCCCTCTGTATGCCCGGTTGTATCACGGCCGGCGTTTTATCCATTTTTCACTTTCCATGGGCGAGATGGCTTGTGCTATATCTGTATGTATATGTAATCTTTAGAAGGGACCAATAACAGCCATTCATTTATTCTGTCTACAAGTCTTATCCAATGATTGCAAAGCTCGGCCTGCAGCAGAGAAAAAGTCTGAAGCAAATGTGTGTTCATGAAAGGAAAAAACAAATTATTTTCAAATAATGAAGTCCTGTTTTTGTCCTCATTCAAAAAATAGGGATTTGGAACGGAATTTTATAAATAGAGTTCATTTCAAAAGCAAAGGTAAACCTCAACCTATAATCTTTGTTTTGTTTCCTTGATTTCTCATATTTCACTGTGGAAATGAATGTTTGGATTTTCATCGAAGGATGCCTTGTTACTATTAGAAAGTTAAAGTCTGAGGCAAGTTGAAAATTTGCCAAAGATTATCGGTGAGCTTTGCCTGTAGGCACTTCTGTGACGAACTCTACCCACCTAACTGCTGCGATCACAATACATAATGAACATCCTGTCCCTAGCATGTCCTTGACTTTGAGGATCTAATTTGATTGACTGACGCAACTTAGTGGCAAGATTAAGGGCATTTTTGGACTTTTTACAAGGGCCTTGAGCAATCATAGTTCAAGGACTGGAGACCGAGTAAAAAGTAAAGCTCTTAATCCGATTTTTTGTTTGTTTTGTTTTGCAGGTGTTGTAAAATTACTTCGTTCGAATGGTATGGAAGGTTTTAAAAATGCTAGGAAAGGAACAAATATAGCTGGCCAAGCAACTGCAATTAGTTTTAGTATGGTAAGTTTGGCCTGTCCGTTACAATACAGTTTTTCTAATCCATGATTCTTTCCAGGAAAGCAAAATTGGAATCATTAGAAGTGAATTTTGATTTTATAGCACTGTGTCCATTAAAGAATATGATAAGAAATGATCTAGATTCATTAATCCCAGATCAGGCAGGTTGGTGGTCCATGCCAACGTCGCCCCATTATGGTGGTCCTTCACTTTCGTATTCTATGTAATAGCCTTTGATCCCCCCCCCCCCCCCCCCCGGTGAACAGCAATGTTCTATTTGAAGTAGCGGCTTGCTATAGGCTGTAGGTCGTCCCTAGAATGATTTCTATGACATCATGTTTCTATGAAGCGCTTCATTTTTTCCTCCATCAACTTCTTTGTTTCAGAAAGCTCAAGAATTAGGTTTCAAAACAATTAGAGTCAAAATTCAAGGTCTTGGACCTGGTAGAATGGTGAGTTTTGCACTTTTGAATTGTTTTTTTTTATAGGTCTCAACCAACTACTGTTTTTTCAAATGATTGGTGAAAACCAGAGACAATACATAGTAGAGACCATGCCCTATCCATGTGTGGCGCGCGGGGGCTAACTTTTTTTTCGGGTCTCGAACAGAACAACATAGGGAGCACCATTCAACATGGACCATATGTTAACTGATCCAACTTCGGTGCTTTGGTTTCATTGTGCAAAAATCTCAACACCTTTTGCTCCTCAGTCAACGTACAGTCCATGTTTGTGGTGTTTTGTTGAGAACCCAAAAAAAAGTTGCCACCGCGCGCAAACATGGGCAAGATAGATAGTGCGTGGTCTCTATTGTATATTGTCAGAAAACGTTCCTGTCAAACTTCCTGTTTCATTGAATCTATCCTACAAAACTTTGCTGTTTTCTAAATGAATGATCAAAGGACATGGCGCAGGGACCATGGTCAAGCTGTCCTTTTTTTCTGCAGAAATCGAAACTGAGACCATTCTGAGCGAAAGTGCTCACGGACCCAAAAAATTTCTATGGCAAGTCTAGCCTCTATTAAAGTTTGAAAGATGGATCAGAACACTTTGTGAACTAGGTATTGAGCTTACTGTATCGGAGTGAGCAAGCTCATATCACCAGTTATTCATCGCCTTTTTCAAGTCGACAGAAATTGCAATTTAGCTGACATTTTACGTAAATTAATTTTTTTTTTTTTTTTTTTTTGCAGTCTTCCATCAAAGGTTTACAAATGGGCGGTATGGACATTATTTCAATTACAGATGATACAAGGATATCTTGGAAACCACCGCGGCCAAGAAAAGCACGCCGACTCTGAGCATACTCGTACTCCTTGCAAGGTAAGTCTTCAAATCCCTTAAATTTTGATCTACAGTGAAACCCGTTTATAACGAACACGCTTTTAACGAATTTTCGCTTTTAATGGACTATTTTCATGGTCCTGTGAATTCCCATAAGCTTTCAATGGTAATGAATCCCACTTATAACAAAATTTCTAATAATGTCGAACGGTTTTAATGAAGTAATTTCGCCGAAATCCGCAAAATTCTTCCGCTTTTTTAACCCATTTCTGTGTGCAAAATCGCACGTTCGCCACAGATTAAACACAACAAACTGTTGTGTTTATTTTTTGCGTTCACGGATTCGCGATTGGATGCATGTTTTCTCTGTGAGAGATCGAGCGGAAGAATCAAGACGCAGTACGCACCCTCTCTTCCATGCATGCTGTTAATTGTCGTGACTGCATTACCCGCGCCCTCTCGTGTTTATTGTATCAATCACGTTGTAATGCAGGTTGCGGGTCGTCAAGTGCACGGCGTGTGGGAGCGCTTCATCCACCTGTCATTATTACAATCATGAGCATCTCATCTCGTATAAATGATGATTGACTGATTACCAATGAGCTATATCTTTAGAGTGGCAGCGGGCTGGTCCACCATGTGCCACACACGGTAGAAGGAGTCCTGGGAAAAAGCGGAATTTGGACGGCAGATTCCAAGGTTTGAGGTTAAATTTTGTACGTCATTTCCGGCATTGCTTGAGTTTGTTTACGGAACAACCGGAAACGACCTACAAAATTTAACCTTAAAATCGATTTTTATGGCAAGATGTCGGCGCATTAGGTGACAAGTATTTTTTTTTTTTTTTTTTTTTTTTTTTTTTTTTTTCCCCCCTTAGTTAATGTAAAACTAACACCTAGTTAATGTAAATAATTGGCAAACTGCCCCAGTTTGCCAATCCCACTAATAGGCACATTGTGCCACACCCACAGATCTTAAAGTAAACTTAAACATTTTTTATCATAAATAGGCTTAATACATAATCATGTAGTTGTCTAACTGTACGTATTAAACAATTTGTTTAAAAATAAAAATAAAAAAAAAGTGACAACAATGAACCAGTGGAACGTTCCTTTATGTGCCACTCTAAAGTTATAGCTTATTGCTGATTACGCATGCATTGTCCTTCTGTCAGTGGGACAAGTTGCACGAGAAACTGAGAATAGAAGACTGCCTGCAACTTGAAGATTTTGTCAGTGTGGATGAGCTCGTCGAGACTTGCGAAGCCGTCTCCGATGAGTCACTACTGGCTACGATTGAGGCTCCGTCCCGACAAAAGAAGAAAGCGAGGAGGAGAAGGAAGCAACGGCGCCGGCGGTCTTTCATTGTTTCGCATACCCCTTCATTACCTCATTTTCCGTAATTTTTCGCGGAAATTTACCAAAAACAGTTTTTAACAAATTTTCGCTTTTAACGAACAAACTTTGCGGTCCCGCGGAGTTCGTGAAAAACGGGTTTCACTGTATCTCTTTTTTGTTTTTCGTTTGCTTCTCTAAAAGTGAATGTCAGGTTAACTTCCTAGGAGAGTTAGAAAACCCGGGAGGGGGTTAGGCTAGCTGAGATGTCAAACTGTACAGTGATTGATTACATTATTGAAAACCCTTTTCAATAAGCTGTCTGATGACCAAAGATTCCAGTTTGTCTGAATAATACCAATTGAAAATTTGTTTTTACGATATCAAAAATTGAACAAAAACAGAATTGAACTAAAAAAATACACCTTCCCTCTAAGGAGGAGACACCATAGATCCAATTCCCCCCTCCCCCCTCCCCCCCCACTCTTCTCACTGGATGCTGAATAAATTTTTCAATCTCAACTAGCTGTCAATTATTAATTCAGTTTTGTTTTTCCAACTGCTGTTTTTTTCTTTTCTTATATTTACAATTCTTTCACTGTTTCCTGGGCGGTTTTTTTATTATGCCCTCTTTTATTTTTTGGAAATTTTATTGTTTGCTATGAGATGATGATGAGATATTTTTTTGTGGATATAATCTTACTCGCACTCTGTAGTTATAATGGAGCTGTTCCAAACTTTTGCTACAGGCTTAATAATAGTTGACTATGGGGTAAAACCATGTAAAAATAACGATTAACGTATTAAAAGATCACAAAATCCACTCTCAAACTCATGAAATGCTTTTAAACGCGAGACTGTAATGGCCGGCCGTTGCCACCCAAACTTTATGGCAATGGGGCAGTTGCACACTTTGGCTAGAGCGTTTTAAAGTATCAATTTGTGTGGACAAAGCTGTAAAAATGACAAGGGTAGCATCAGAAAACACCAAAATTCAATAATAAACTCACAAATTGCGAAAAACACTAGACACTATTCACCACTGTATAGCACGATATTTTGCAGGGTTAGCGCGGCATATTCAAATAATCATGGCTGACTGTCATCACAGCTGACTCCATAAACAAATAAACAGTAAACACTGACGGCATCTGTTCAAATTCTTACGTCTCAATTCCTCGCAATAAGTTGTGAAAGGTGCGAAAACCGATATTTGTGTCGAAAAATTATCAAGATGAAACAATAACACACATGAATTCCATTCCTAGTATGATTCCAACTTTAATCATCATCCTTGGAACTTCTGAGTGTTAATGTTTAATCTTGATAATTTTTCGACACAAATATCGGTTTTCGTACCTTTCACAACCTATTGCGAGGAATTGAGAACATTGAGACGTAAGAATTTGAACAGATGCTGTCAGTGTTTACTGTTTATTTGTTTATGAAGTCAGCTGTGATGACAGTCGGCCATGATTATTTGAATATGCCGCACTAACCCCGCAAAATATCGTCCACTCGGTGGAAAGATACAGGGATGAATAGTGTCCAGTGTTTTTCACAATTTGTGAGTTTATTAGTGAATTTTTGTGTTTTCTGATGCTACCATTGTCAATTATTCGGCTTTTTAAGCATGAATTGATACTTTAAAACGCTCTAGCCGAAGTGTGCAACAGACCCATTGTATGTTTCTTCTGCTTCTTGTGTTATGTTGCGAGAACACCTCCTGTAGATGGAGCTGATTGAAGATAGGGAAACCCAATGTAATCTGCCGCAACGGCCGCCATTACGGTCTCGCGTTTGAAAGCATTTCATGAGTTTGGGAGTGGATTTTGTGATTTTTTAGTGCGCTAATTGTTATTTTTACAGGGTTTTACCCCTTAATCAACTGTTAATAAGCCTGTAGCAAAATTTTACAACAGCTCCATTATGTACTACCTAGGTTAGTTCTGTCGTTTGCATTAAAAGAGAATGAATAATTATTTCCATCTCTAACCATTCTGCCCAAAGTGTCAAAATTTGAGTTGTGCAAATCAGCGTTCGGATTTGGGGTTCGAAAATGTCAAATCTTTTGCATTTTTTTTTTTTTTTTTATGTTTATTATTATCCTTTTTTCCTCTACCCTTCTCTACCAACGGCTGATAGAACAATGTAAACGAAAATTATCTCAACTTGGTATGCAAGTGTCAATGACGTATTAACCAGGCGGTAAGCTATCTTTTAGAGGCTATAATCTTAAGTATTGTCCAACACAGAAAAAATACAACTCAAAGTGCGCAATTGAAGGGGAAATCTTGCAATCCCACGTGTCACCAACATCTGTGCAGATGGCGGTTTTCGGGCCAGTTTGCGCCCTGGACCAGGGCTGCCGTTTTGCGTACAATTAATGCTATTTTTCAATTCACCGATGATGTCACCGGTTGAGAAAAGATTACACAGTTCAGTTCAGTATATGACAGAAATGAACAAAAATACTCTCATCTGCAATCTTTTCTCAACCGGTAGAGTCGTCGATGACTTTAAAAAACTTGCGGATATTTTAATAAATTAACTAAGTTTCAACCGATTAAGGAAAGATTACAGATCAGAGTATTTTCGTGCATTACAGTCATACACTGAACTGAACTGTGTAATCTTTTCTCAACCGGTGGAATCATCGGTGACTAGAAAAATAGCATTGATTCTACGCAAAACGGCAGCCCTTCCCTGGACCCTTTTGTGCTCACTGCCGCGTCTTCTGACTCGTCATAGCCAGTATATTTACAATGGGTTACCACTACTGGTGCGCTCCAAGGCTCTTTTAATGCGGCTCCTGGAATACTTGAACGCCTGTTGTTTCAAACTTTTCACCATTTCAAAAAGTCAAATTCTCTTACCTACGGAAATGGCTTTGTGAAGGAGTGAATGTGTCTGTTGCATACTTTAGCTGCAGCGCTATGGAGGGATGATTCCTGTGTAAATTCGCATAAAAATCACTTTGTAAACAACAGACAGTCTAAAAATCCACTCACAAACCTGCTAAAGGCATTTTATGAAAGCCGAAGATGGTGGTGAAAGAGGCGAATCAACCCTGCATGCATGCACCCTGAGTACCAAAAGATGGCCAAGGAAGGTAATTTATATTGTTAGTTAAAATGTGAACAAATATCTCTTTTCCTCATAGTGCCTTTGTACATTTTGTGGCATTCTGTATGTTTTTTTGGTAAATTTTACTTTCTCATCATTGTTTATGATTATTACAATGGTGATTAAATCACATTTTGCTTGAATTCTGAAAAGGATACACTGGACAAGTACCTACTTTGCCGAATGCCGTTATCAGCCATCTTTGCAACTCGTAGTGCATGTATGCTGGGTTGATTTGCCCATTCGACCGCCATCTTTGGCTTTCTTTTAAATGCCTTTGGTGGCCTCTTGAGTGGATTTTTAGACTTTGATGTTTTCAATGTGATTTTTTTGCAATTTCTAGCCAGAATCAACCCTCTATACTGCGGCAGCATAAGTTTGCATCAGACCCATTATTTTGGGAGTTAGTTTTCATATTGTCAGGTAGGTTCTCTATCTATTTGGTGTTTCTTTTCTCCTTTGGAGCTTTTAAAGCCTTTTATAAATAAATATAATGGAATGAGTAACATGAGATGAAGAAATGTAAAACTAATCACCCAGCAGAAATAAATGTGTAGTATAGAATAGAAACTAAAAATCAAGAAACAGAAATTTTTCTTTTTCATTAAATCTGTATGACAATTTGTGCGCCGCACTTCAAAATAGCTGTTCGTGTTTTTTTAACGCAAGGGTTAAGATTTGGCAAAATTTGATTTTAAGATTTGAATTTGAAATGAAAATGGGTTCGCGTACCCCCAGTCAAAATATGACATCAATTGTAACTGTCAGTTTTTTTAATGGTCCCTAGTGTGAACCTCACCCAACATAAGTGAGGACGTCGCATGATCTCAAAATTACCAAATTATTGATGGGTATGTCTGTAAAATTTTTGGAGGATAACTACAGTGTTTAGAAACTCATGAAAAGTTCTAAAATTCGCAGGCTATATATGCAATTTTCTTTTTGAAAAGCCTATGATGTCATGACTCATGTGAACTTCAGTACTGCCAACTGCACAATGGGGCTATTGCACACTTTTGCTATAAGCGATTTAATAGTCGATTATGGCGTAAAAACCTCAAAAAATAACGATGGCAGCACTAAAAACTTTCAAAATCCACTCCTAAACTCAATAAATGCAGTTATTTGCGGGAGCGTAATGGTGGCCGAAGGCACTAACAATGGGAGATTCTCATCTAACAATTCTGAAACTCCATCAAGAAGTGACCAATAAGAAACTACTTTCATTTGACACCGGTGTCACTTGGTGTTGCGGTACCATTCATCGGATGTGGATCATCACTCTGATGACTAATTACTCTGTGAATCATCCTTGTCAGCATAGAAAGAGTGACGAAATTAAGATAGGAATCTCCCATTGTTAGTGCCTTCGGCCACCAATACGCTCGCGCAAATAACTACGTTTATTGAGTTTAGGAGTGGATTTTGGAAGTTTTTAGTGCTGCCATCGTTATTTTTTGAGGTTTTTACGCCTTAATCGACTATTAAATCGCTTATAGCAAAAGTGTGCAATAGCCCCATTGTTTCAATTTCTCTCAGATGTTTTAACCATCATGATAAAACAACTCGAAACGTTAATTGAGGTTTATAATTCACATTTCCTTGATTTGAAAAGATATTTAGGGGGGAAAAAAAATTCATACACTACACTAATACTTGAAGTCAGGGCTCAAATATTTTAGTCGGAGAGCCAGGGCAAAACCACAATTCGAACGAAAACTTCCTTAAGATCCTATAGGAAATGCTTTTTGAGGTTATATTTATAATCCGGGTTGACTCACTACCAATCACAACTTTGGTTGGTTGCCATGCCAAAGACAGCCGGAACTCCTTATTTTTCAACATGGCGGACTAGGAGATATCCAAAGCAATAAATGTTTCTAAATAAATTTAAGTTTCCGTCCTGACTGTAGTACTCTGTGGCAAAACTAGTTCAGAGACTTATAGAACTTGCAATTGTTTTGCATTGTGTTTTCGTAAATAATGATGGGTTTCTTTGATTTTTTTCATCGTTTATTCTTCAATGTTCATTTGTCAAACTAGAGGAGGAATGATATTTTTACTGTCCGTCACTAAGTAGCAGTTAAATTCTGTGTAATGAAAATCTAGAGGATTAAAGTAAAATTGGGTTATTGTAGTAAAAGCCTTGACTCCTAAATTGGGATGTCCTATCAGAAAGACTTGTAAAATTTTTCGTTTCAACGGGGCAGTTGCAAGGGTCTGAAATGTTGTTTTTTATAATGAAAATGAAAGTACTAGATGAGCTGAGAACAAAGATGCCTTTGGATTCTAATTAAGTCCCATAGTTAAAATCAAATTCTGTATCTTCTGCTGTTGAAAACCATAGGAAATTCTGTAAGTGTTCTAATATATTGTTAATAACAATGTTTTGTTCAAAAACATTTCAATCATTGCAGTTCAATTAATTGCAATGGGAGCTCTTTATGAGAGCTGCCCCAGCTTAGAGCTCTGATTGCAGTAATTTAAACTGTGATCATGAAACTTAATTTCCATTTTTGCGGAGAGATCTGAAATCAGTTTTTGAGCAAGAAATCACTTGACTGAAAGTATTTTTATGGTTTTTTGTTGTCAAGAGACAAAACTTGATTTTAACTTGGGTCAAGGGTTCAGGTCCTTTAAGTTAAGTGGATCTGCTCTGCACCTAGAGACAACATATACTAGCGATCATCCCCTAGCCAATCATGCGGTGGCTAACTTTATTTTCTGGGATGCAACACAATGACACAGGGAGCAACATCTAACTGGACCATACGTTGATTGATGAAACTCTGAAGCTTTGCTCTCATTGGCAACTGACCTCACTACCTTTGCTCATCAGTCAACGTATGGTCCAGTTGGGCGGTGTTTTGTTGAGACCCCAAAAAAAAGTTGCCACCCGATTTTAACTTGGTCAAGATAGATAGTTTATAGTCTCTAGTATATACTTTCTGTCTGTTCCGCAATGGTTCTGATTTGTTTCTTTGGATTTCTGCAAAGCAACAAACTCATTCACTCTCAATACTAGATGATGGGAATAGTGTTGTGTCTAGAATGCAACAAACAAAAAAACAAAAACAATGGGTTCAAAACTGAATGTGGCTCTTGCAAACTTTTGCTGTGATTACATGAATTGTACAATCTGATGCAAAAACCAGCGAAAATCACAAAAATCACACTAAGAAAGTCTAAAATTCAGTCTTAAACTCACATAACCGCTATAACGGCAAGTTCCTAATGGCAGTTCAACGCAGGTATCATGAGAGATTCCTATCTATTATGTCACTTTCATTACGGAAACACAGAGATATGTCTCAATTTTGATAGGAATCTCCCATTATACCTGCGTTTCTACGTCACTAAGCCCGATTCTGATAGTGAATTTTGTGATTTTTTAGTCCACTCATCAACATTTTTATTGGCTTTTTGGCAAGAATCAACTCTTCAATCCCCTGTAGCAAAAGTTTGCAAGAGCCCCATTGGTGATTTAGGGGTTTTGGAATTTTGCTGAATCAGGCTGTTGCAAACTTTTGCAACAGATGAATTACCCAAGTGCTGATTTTTATGTAAAAATCCGTGAAAGCAACAGTAAACTTGAATCACTTCCGAAATTAACTCACTAACTGTAAAAGCTGTTGAACGTACAGCTTTACTAGTGTCATTAGGCAGCTATTATGAGGGATTCATATCTTTATTGCGTCTCTTTCTCTATGCTTGCGAAGAGATATCCAAGGAAAAGGTAATAAACTGTACAAGAATGCCTAATGGTACATGGATAGCGATGCCATTAATATATTGTGAATTGCTATACTGTCTCTGAAATCACTAATCCAAAGGCTAGTTTTTTTATAAATCTCTCTTGCTTGCATACAGACTTGCCTTCATAGCTTCTGCGTTTGCGTTTCTACTGTTGTGAGTCTGAAAGTTTTTGTTTACGGAAACCAGCACACTTCAGAAGTTTTTCATGGCCACCATCATTATTCTCGCTGGTTTTAACGCGCTAGTGGATTCTGGATTTATCTGTAGCTAAAGCTTGTAGGAGTCCTATTTGTGGAGCAAAGTGTCATTTGCCCCACTTACTCATCCTTTATCCTTAATGTTATAAATCACAAGTGGCGGGAGCCACTAGGTCGATTTTGTTTTGCATCAAACTGTCATGAAAGTAAATAATGATCCCCCCTCAGAAAAGTTTAACTTTTAATAAATCCATTAGAGGAGAAGGGGTGGATTTAAGATGATTAGTTGATTAGTTTGAACTGAGGACACCACGTTGCGCTGCTCTTTAAGTCAACAGTTTTTGGCTGAAATTGATGAATATACTCTAAAAGTACAAATTTTAGGAACGTCAGCACCTGCAAGCATACTTCACGAAGATACCCTGAAAGTTTCAAGCTGAAACACTCAAAAATAAACCCGGAAATTATGAAATACGAAAATTCCCATAAGCCTCAATGAGTGCGAGTGAGGCAGATAGACGTATTATCACTCGCGCTCACTCTCACTCACTAAGCTTAGGGCGAAACGAATTTCATAATTTACAGCTTTAATTCTAAACCAATTTGAGTTCAAAAATTCCATGGAAAAATTTCGGAGGTGCTGAAGGTCTTAGAATCATGCTTTTTCTTTGTTTTCAATGTGAAATGCTGAAAACACGACTTTCCCTTACTGCGACTATTGGTGCCATCCATCGGATTGAAATCTGAAAAAGTTTCACCTTGAATCACCTTAAGTACCACATTAAACAAGCAGTCGGTTTTTCTCCCCAATATTACGTTGAAATCTAAGTTCAAATATTTCTGGTTGTAAATTAAAAATTTTAAGTTGAAAGGTTTTATGAATGTTAATTTGGTTTTTCGATCCATGTACTGTCTGATTGGGATTGGTATTAGATTTAGTGCTTACAATGTATCCCAACCCAATGTAGGAGCAGAGCATACAACGCAGGTGCTTGTTTTATTTCGGGGTAGGCCTTTAAAATGAACTTGAATTTTAAAGAAACGAACTGATTGTGAGACTGAAAAAGAGAGGTTTATCAGAACATGTAGTAAAATCAATAGTAGAATTTAGGAAGACATGAATCAGCTATAGTTGTAAGTTCCGAACAAGACAAACTCGTAGGTACTCATCAATGAATTTTCAAGAGTGAAATAGGAAGAGGGGACTCGAGAAGATAGACAAACTCCCTTGTCATGAAACTGATCATTAGGAGGTAGCCGAAAGCACCTGTCTGGGGGTTTAGATCATGAACTGCACCCCACATTCTGAAAAAAATTAGTAGAAAAATAGGGACATTGACATTATTTAATAAAATAGTAGTTTGATTGTACTATCAAACCTAAAAGTTTTGGCAGTAAAGAATTCAAGATAAATGGCAAATCCTCTTGTAATTAAAGCAACCCTCTGTGCTTCGCATGCTTTCTCGACTGTTAAAAGGTTTTCGTTCGCAAGTACAAAAGGTATAAAAAGGAAAGTAATAAAATACTAGAAGGAATCAGAGTCCAGGACTTTAATTAAAATCACGAAAACTTTTTTACACGAATAAGTTGATTTGAATGTACAATTTTTAACCCTCGCCAGACCACCTTCGAATGTATTCCTTTTTGTAACATTTGCTGTCGTACTAAATTTCAATTTTTTATCTGTAGTAAAAGTGACGGCAAGTGATTGAATTTTCTGAAATTATGTTCGGTAGAGCGCCTTTAATTAGAGGGACAGACAGAATGAGCACTGTGCGGTATGAATATTTAACTACTGTCAGAATTTTAGCGAGCTAGAGTTGATTACTCTAAGTAACCTGGTACCTATTTAAAAGGTTAACATCCTCCACCATGTAAGACATCGAGTGAGGCCCAAATCATTGGTGATCGAACACCTTTGAGGGCCACAGATTTTTTGTCTGTCTTTCAGAAAACTGCGCGAGCAGATATTTTACAGCTTTCGAATCACCTCGCTCTCATCTGAATGGGGCTATTGCACACTTTTGCTATAAGCGATTTAATAGTCGATAATGGTGTAAAAACCTCAAAAAATAACGATGGCGGCACTAAAAAATTCCAAAATCCACTCCTAAACTCAATAAACGCAGTTATTTGCGGGAGCGTAATGGTGGCCGAAGGCACTAACAATGGGAGATTCCCATCTAACAATTCTGAAACTCCATCAAGAAGTGACCAATAAGAGACTACTTTCATTTGACACCGGTGTCACTTGGTGTTGCGGTACCATTCATCGGATGTGGATCATCACTCTGATGACTAATTACTCTGTGAATCATCCTTGTCAGCATAGAAAGAGTGACGAAATTAAGATAGGAATCTCCCATTGTTAGTGCCTTCGGCCACCATTACGCTCGCGCAAATAACTGCATTTATTGAGTTTAGGAGTGGATTTTGAAAGTTCTTAGTGCCGCCTTCGTTATTTTTTGAGGTTTTTACGCCATAATCGACTATTAAATCGCTTATAGCAAAAGTGTGCAATAGCCCCATTGAAGGATTTAATCAAACCAGAATGATGTAGCCATGATCAGGTCATTGAGTCGACTTTTCTAGGATCTGAAGTGTCTTGGCCCTAGTTCTGATGTAGCCTTGAGGTTGAGACAGCCATGAAGGATCATTAAGAGACCAGATTAAATTTAGCTTAAAATGTGATTGTTTTGAAGTTTTTCTCTTTAATTCCCCCTTTTTGTAATATTCTGAAATGATATTGTTTTGGTCAATTTCTGAATCATAACACCTGCATTGATGAAAGCCACGAATAAATTGTGTTTGGTGGACCTAGGATTAGGGTGCGGTGCGCGAAGCTCAGGCTTGATAGGCCCAATCATAGTAGGGTAGGGAAGGGGCAATTCTTTTCTATGATGGGAGATCGTGAGTTTTGCCGAGATTTGTGCTTTACGAAGAATTCCTTCAGAATGCTTCGAATCATGACATTTTTCGTTCAGGAATGTTGATGTCGACTTGCCGATGCTGACTTTTCTGCGTCAGTAACATTTCAGTTTTCTTATCACTGAATATCGGCTCCTTCCCTTCTTCTTCTTATTACTCGTCGCCATCAACGCTGAGCTGACGAATCACGAATCCGCGTCGATTATTCCCGTGGCTATCAATTTCTAGTCAAGTCAATTTAGCTCTCCAGAGCCCAGGCGCTTTCTTTTCGTCGCCTTTTTTTTCTCATACAGGTTTTTTGTAGATCGTGTGACAATTCAAGGACAGGCGTCCTTTCTATCGCTGTTGATACTTATAATTTCGCTTCTATTTGGTTTTTTATTTTATTTTCTCTTTTTTTTCACAGGCCCGCTTCAGTATGTATTGTGGTTAGCATTTGAAAGAAACGCCACAACGCCGACTACGTCCGCACACCAATCACGTCGGCCAATGAAATTGTACACGTTTACACCGAAGTGCATTCTGGGACTGCTTCATGAAAACCAGATTTACGATTTCAAAATGGCCGAACTATCTCTTCCGCTCAGCCATCCTTGTGCGATTAAGTGAAGAATTTAGGATCTAAGTTGCTTACTTTTTGTAGTTCATCCGTTAGTGCAATTAATTTATAGGCGAATCTTACGAATAAAGTGTTTTCCCGTTTAATTTGTCGTTCTAAACATCTGTTTTTCACGATGGTAATATCGCCTATTTTGCTCGGCTAACGAGATGGATACGGTAGCTGCCCTTGTGAGATAGAAATTTTTATTTAAGTGTTAAGTTTCGCTCAATTCGAAGCACCCCTTAGGTTTCTTGTTTCTAATTTTCTTCTCAATTTTTTACGCTTTTGTGTAATGAAAGACTTTCGTTTTAAAAGTCGGATTATCATGTCAGTAACTTATATTGAAGGATCACTCAAGTAACAAGAATTAGAAACTTTTCAGTATGACCCAGGTAAGGTTTTGTTTGTAAATTAACAGCATTTGTTTCACTTTTTAATCGTTTTCTAATTGAATTATAAACATCCTGTCCTCAATTATCAAGTTTTTTTCCTTTACACTGTTCCTCACCATGAGCCCTTGGCCAGATTTGAAGAAAATTCAATTTACGCTATTTTTAGGTTATAAGAGCACTTTTGGCTTTTTTCATGTTTAATTTCGTATTATTAATGCTTTCCACCAGTTTTTTATGGTTTCTAACACTCTGCTGTGTTGTGCTTGTCAAAAATCTGTTGGAAACCAAATTTAGGCTTCGTTCTCCTATCGTATGATTACATCCTCTTTTTCCTCATTATTTGTTTACATTTCATTATTATTGTAAAAAAAGGCTGTTCCGGTCTTTGTTCAACCCTTTTCTTTGCTTAAATTGAAAGCTCACCACTTGTGAAGGTTAATGAGGTCACAACCATGTAAAAGTGTTCGGTACCCATTTTCGCAAATTTAGTCAAAAGTGGACTTGGTACCATTCACTAAGCCCTCATTTAGTCATTTTCCTTCCATTTTCAAGCTGTCTGACGCATATTTTCCCCTCTAATCGCTTCCACTACTGTTGTGTGTGCAGAGGAACCCAAGGACCCTCAGATTAATTTTTAACTTGTATTCTGCTTCATCTCAGCTCTCGGAACAACTCTGCATCCCATACGCACCTATTCTGAAGTTAACCCTCTTGTTCTGATGCCACCTTGAGCTTTCGACCCCATTCACTTCTGTTTCTCCCGCCATCATCTGTTTGGTGTCATGTAAAAATGTGAACCATGAGGTTTCTTGCCAGGCCGATGTATTGGCAATTTAATGTGTATTTTACGCTGTGTTTACTGTGCCTGAACTCGGCATTATGATCTCAGCCAGATGTGATAAGGAACCTGTGTCGCTCTTCTTCTCTTGAATTCTGTTTTTCCATGTTCTCTTCTCTCTTGAACCAAGTTCCTCCCACTGACACTTCAATTTCCATCAGTGTATCTCCTCGGAGTGATCACTCCAGCATGTTTCTCTCTCGGATTCTTGGTTTTGATTAAACTTCTAGTCTTTTGCTCGGCTCTCAGAGCACTTCGCATTTTACCCTGCCTCTGAGTCAAATTAATTTTCATCGTCATAACCTGGTGCCTGCCCAATTTCTAACTTATCTTTAAATCCCCGTCTGAGAATCCGGAAAAAAAAGACACTGCCGCTTACCATGAGCCTCTGTTGCTCTCTGCGAGATTAGGCTTCCTCCTGAAACTTGTTTTCTTACTTACCATTTTATGTTTTTTTTTTTGCATTTCTCCATCTCTTCTCAATGTTTGAATTTATACTCATTCCATGCGCAGTATCTTGTATCTTTGAACTTTATGTTTCAAAAGTAGGACCTGTAACTTGCGGTTTCGTGTGATTTTTCTCCGTAGCACATCCTCTGGTGCCTTCATTTCCTTTCTATATTTTTCCTTGATGTCTTGCCCTTTGTGTCAAGTCGTAGTCTGGATCTTCCTTGGAGTATTGATTTTGTAACCAATTGTTTTTTTAACTTTTGTTTTCTCCTTCTGTATTTTCTTATCATACTTTTTGATCGCCCCAGCCCATATGAGCCAGCCATCATCCAAATGATAGTAAATGAGTCAATAAATAAGATTAAAAGAGTATTAATTTCATCCAGTTAATGCATTAGAGCAATGATTAGTAAATGGAAAAAAAGTCAAAATACATGAGCCTAAAGTTTTGAAATAACTTTAGATCAATGAATATTCTACCTCTAAAAGTTGTCCGGTTTGTGTTTTGTCAGTTGTTTCTGTTGCAGACTTACGATTCCATTCTGTGAAAGTACGTATCCTGAAAGTTTAATCTGGTGTCCAAGTTTTTTCACTTCATTTATGCATTATTTTGACCCCCTGTCCTGCTAGGAAACTCTTGACTGTTTTTTATTCCACCACTTTGCGTAACAAATTCTAAACTCCTATAATTTTTTTTAATTATTTTTTTGGTCTCACAATTAGATGAAAGTTTGTAGAAAGTTGAAGCTTGATGGTTTTTGGTTTTATTTTCATCTTAGTCTTGATATTTCTCAGTTCGTTATCAATCCTTGAGGTGTGATGATTAATTTTTTGAACTGAAAGCCCTGATCATTGTTAGCCAATTAGTTCTTGATTATCCTTTCAGTGGAAGAACTTTGGAAAGTAAAATTCATGGCCAAGGAGTTCTGAAAATTGAAAGAAACTAGTTACTCTAATCTATTCAATTATTAATCGTCAGCGGTTGTAAATGCGACTGCATTTTGTCACTGAGGGAAAGATTTTGAATCAACGTTGTATACTTCTTTTTACCATGAAGTTTCAAAGACCGAAGAAGGAATTGATGGATTTACCATCGAGACTGCTAATTTATGCTCAGCTTGGAGAAATTCACATGATAGCTTTAAGTTCTTCAGAAAATCCTGCAAGTTGGAGAGGGAACGATTGAAGCCTGGATTGCGGAGGCTCGTGGTCAGGCTAGAAAAAATAATTTAAACCCAGAAATTCAATTTTATTTGAAAAACTGGAAATGATCTCAGTAACATTGAACTGAAACAAGGAATCAATTTTCTTCAAAGTTCTCTGACTCGGACTTAACATTGTATCGGGCGAATAATTGGGCAATTACTTTTTTAATCTTTCAATTGGATCTTTTCTCTTTAATTTCCTACAGTAAAGTCTAGGATTGCATCCTATTTTTAAGTACTTACTAGCTTAAAATATATCACCAAATCAATGAATATTGAAATGTAATTTACATTCCAGATAGAAACGCGGAGCAAATAGTACTATTATTTTTATGATCATGGACTACCAATATTTTTTTATTTAATAAAAAATTATTCTGGAAAATCAAGCGTTGATTTGCCCCCCACTGCTCCGTGGAAGAGGTTATTTCAAATTTTTTGGTGTCTGACAGCTCCAGATGTTAATGCACAGTCGATGTAATTATGTATCTACGTACAGAATTTTGTGCGCAGAGACGTAGTTGTGTCTACTGCGCTCCAAAATTGGGAACTCTCTGTTGCCAACTAATTTGAAATAACCTCTATCAAAGTTACTTGAAAACTTCCCTGTTTTGACCCTTCAAAACATACCCTGGGTGATTCTTATGGAAATTGGAGCCCATTACATTTGCTTGAAAGTTACATCTAATAAAACGTTATTTAATTCTGAACTAAAGTTCTCACGAACCCAAACTAAGTTTGGGTCAGGAGGTGCCAAAATGGGTTGGATTGGGAATAACTCCAAAAAGGGACTAACTTTTGTTTTGAGTCTGTGAGAACTTTTTTTCTGAGATAAATGACTATATTTTTCATGTAACGTCACATATTTTTGTAATGATTATTTCCAAGTCCTAATCAACTCAAGTTTGATAAAATAATCCTAGTATTTTTAAACTTGAGTCCAAATTCATGTAATACATTTCAGTTACTCTCTCATTTTATGGGTTTTCATAATATCCTTAATTTTATTTTCAAATATTCTTTTCTTTTATCGACGTCTTAATTATTTCTCTACCTCGATTGAGTTCATTTCTAAAACTCAAATGATTTATACCTGCTTGCAGTTAAGACAAGCTTTAAGTACAACCACTAGGTGGTCCATTTTGGGGTGGAGGTGAAAGGCTACAAATAGCTGGGCTGGACATTCATTGACCATGAACAACGGAAATAAAATTTTCTCTGCTCAATTGATTCTATCAAAAATTCTATTCCGACTTATTTCTCATGATAATTTGGAGAAATGTGGAGTTGCAAATGAGCCATTTCTTTTGAACTTTGCTTCACAAACCGTCCTTTTGGATTGACTTTAGTTTGTTTACTCAGACTCTCTTTAGTCTTTTTTGACCAACATTATTTTTCTAAATTCAGAAACTTGGGCAAGGAATAGCCTTTAAGATTTTTGCTCCAGAAGTATGTTTGTCTTACAGAGCAAAGTTTAAGGCAGGAACCCTCTAAACTTCTGGAAGCTTAATCGTTTAATTTTGCCCGAAATGATCACTTGCAATATTCAGCTCCTAATTACTTCAAAATAATTGAAATTTTTTTTGGCAAGCTCAGGAAACTGCGATAGTGCAATTTAGGAATTCTTTGGAAAAACCATGTTTAAAATAGAGGATATGCTCATTCTTAAAAATTCTTAATTCCAAGTTTTATTGTGTGTGTTTCTGACAAGTTAAACAGGTCATTCTTTTTACCTGACGAATGGCCAAAGCTCTAATTATCAGATAACACACACAATAACATTTTGAAGTATTAATTTTACAAAGGGAGCTTATCCTCTGTCTTATGCGTGGTTTTTCCAAAGAACTCCTCAATTTAGAGATGGGGATGAAGATCTTCCTTCAGTTTGCCTTGACTTCACCATTCTTGTGATTTATCCTTTCAAATCAAGCTTAGGATTTAAAGAGGTTTCTTTCGCATCTTGAAGCACCGAAGCACCACATTTTGGAGCCACTTTTTTGAGGCAGCTGATGAAGCTGGTATGATCTACCTTGAGAAAGTGGTTCCAGATGGATCAGTGTTGCCACTTTTTGGACAATTATCTGATTTTTCCCATTTGACTAATTGTATAAGTTACTAATTATTGGAAAATCTGGCAACCCTGTAAATAGTGGTATTTGATTATACAGAGAGCATAGTTGCCAGATTGTTGCAAAAAATTGCCACTTTTCCCATTGAACTTGATATAAAGTAGGCAAATTTTATCTTGCAATCTGGCAACTCTGTCGGAGAGCATCCTCCTTAATCCTTTTACACAGTTTAAATGGGAAAATCTCTAGAATTCTCAAGTCAAGGCCAACTCAAGGACGTTGCTTGAGCTCAAGATTTCTGAAGTCAGGGCTCATCAATACTGGACCTATCCTCAAAAAGATCTTGTAATTTTAATAGAATCGATGAGTCTTGTCTTGAGAAATATTGAGTTCGAGGCAAGTCTCTGAACTGCTTCTTAAATAAAATCAAAATCTCTTGGCAGGAATAATTACTTCTGACAACTAATCTTCTGTTTAATGAAGGTCAACGAATGTCAGACCAGACGTTTTCATCAGTTGTCTTTGAATTTTTTTAGCTAATCCATATGTCTGTAAAAGTGAATCCGAGAATTTTGAAAGTCATTTTTCAATTCTCTCCTCCTTTTCTGCGTTTATGCCCTGCTTAAATTTTTAAAAGGAATCAAGAGAATCAATAGAGTTCCCACTCTGAAGACAAGGTAAGTTAAATAATGTACTGCAACAAGGAAAAGCTAACATTACCTAAAACAGAATAAAAGTGGCATCTTTGCGGGATAGCAAGCAAACAAATCTTATCTAATCACTCAAGAATTATTTGCAAAAGAGCCATAGGGGATATTATCCCCCATATGGGCATGGGAGCTTAGCCCCCCTCCCTCAGAAAATTTAAGAAGCAAAAAAGTTTTGGCCTTTTGGCCTTAAGATTGGTACATCCTAAAAAGTTGACTCTCATGGAGAAATCAAGTTGTAGGTCGTCAAATACAGGATGTGTTTTTCTCCAAAAGGAGGAGTGTCAATAAGGCCGGTTTTTGGCCCCAAAAATGGTCAATATTTAAGATGGTCTAAAAGTTCGTGTAAAATGGCTCTACTTACTCTTAAAGGCTTATATTTTTAGGTTTGGGTGGTGTTTTCGGGTTATTCGAACTTTAGAGGCGTATTTCACCACCTCAAAGTGGGTCGGTTTTGTGTTTTTCACGGAAAATGCCCGATTTTGCATTAAATTATTGAATATTTAGATGTGAGCCGGACATAGTTCGGTTTTCTCCTTTAGATATGTTATTACACCACTAAAAATGAGTAACATACTGCAATATAATCACCGAACTATGTCCGGCTCGTACTTAAATATCAACTCTTTTAATTTCGTGAAAATGGAAAACTTGAACGAATTCGATTAATATCAATGTAGTAATGCTTATATTGCAACCTGGCCACCTGCCAAACCATGAAATACGTTTTGCAGGTTGCGAAGATGCAGTTTTGTATTATTGTACGTAAATTTTTAGAATTCGTTCAAGTTATCCATTTTTACGGAATCAAAAAAGTTGATATTTAAGTACGAGCCGGACATAGTTCGGTGATTATATTGCAGTATGTTACTCATTTTTAGTGGTATAATAACATATCTAAAGGAGAAAACCGAACTATGTCCGGCTCACATCTAAATATTCAATAATTTAACGCAAAATCGGGCATTTTCCGTGAAAAACACAAAACCGACCCACTTTGAGGTGGTGAAATACGCCTCTAAAGTTCGAATAACCCGAAAACACCACCCAAACCTAAAAATATAAGCCTTTTAGAGTAAGTAGAGCCATTCTACACGAACTTTTAGACCATCTTAAATATTGACCATTTTTGGCCATTTTTGACCGGCCTTATTGACACTCCTCCTTTGCATGGAAAAAAATCTGTTCTTCATATTTTCTACCAGGAATGCTGCAAAAGCCTTGGTTACCGGCGGTCGATAGTATACTGACTGTGTATCGTTTTTTCTACCACGGTAGATTTTTCATCCACCATGGTAGATTTTTTACTATCAACACCTGCAAATAATCTACCAGACCAGGGTAGTCGAAAAATCTACTGTGGCAGTAGAAAAATCTACTGTGGCAGTAGAAAAATCTACTGTGGCAGTAGAAAAATCTACTGTGGCAGTAGAAAAATCTACTGTGGCAGTAGAAAAATCTACCATGGTAGAAAAAACATTCACAATCAATCACAGTTGCTGAGGCTTTTTCAGCATTCCTGGTAGTTATTACAAAAAATTCTGGGTCTTATGTCTACCGGATTTTTTTCTGTGTGCCTGGATTGTGAGTGAAAAATAGGGTCATCAAAGAGCTTGATAGTCAGAGTTATCAGGGATCAGAGAAGCAAGAAAAATAGCAAAACCTGCTCTGCCCCCTTTAGAAAAAATTCCTAGCTCTGCCTATGGAAAGAGAAGGGTATTTAAGAACATTTTATGTTTTAAAGGTCAAGGGTCAAGTTGCCCCTCTATCTAGGAATTCTGGAAAGCCTCCAGAATGAGGTTCAGGCACAAAGTATTCTCATCCTGTGCAAAAATTTAGATTAGTAGCAATATATTCAGAAGGAAGCTCAGTAACTTACTTTAAATTCAAAATGTTCACCTTGAATAAATGCTGAAAAAACAGGCTTACTTACAAACCAAAAATCACAGAGGAAAAATCGTTTTTCTCTAGTAAACCTCCTACTTAAGTGCCTTGGACATCTAGGTAATTGCCCCAGTAGTGAAGCACACTTTTTTAAAAAGGTGAATTGACCATGACAAAAAGGGTTGACTCAATACCTATCCTTAACCCATGTATGCCCAGAATTATTTGAAATTTTCAGGCGTTTTTCTCAAAAAACACAAATTGAGACCTGAAAGCATGAAAAATTAAAAAAACAGAAATTTTTTGGGACAGCTAAATTTTACGAGCTAAAAACTTCTAAAGTTGGTTTTTGAGTTAAATTGATCCAAAGTGACTGAAATTTGGTCCAAAAATAACAACAAGTGGGGCATATATGGGTTAAATTAGACTTGAATAACCCTTCTAGTCTTATTAATTGTGACTGATGATGAGTTTTATTCTAAATCTTGGATCCCAATTGAACTGATTGTGAGTTACTTTACCTCATGCGTGTCAATTTTTTTTCAAAATTTTGGAAGACCCTTTGTCAAATATGCTTCCTGATTGGCCAGTTTCTATGTCAGTCGATTCCTCTTTGGATGTTGCTTTCATAGCTACAATACCAAAAAAATTACAAAGGTCACAATTCCAATGCAATCCGTGCAGCATTAACTGCACAGAAAAAATGCTTTGGTAGTGTTGACAAAACCTTTGGTAGAAAAATGACCCAGCATAATACTTAAGTAGAGCTAACCAAAGGTTTTGTACGCCTAACTACAGAGATTTTGTAGGGTTAACCAAAGATTTGGTTGGCCCAACTAAAGGATTTTGCTGGGTCATTTGTCCATCAAAGGTTCTGTCAGTGCTACCAAAGTGTTTATTTCTGTTTTTTTTGTGTGAGATTCAAGATTTGGAAAAAAAATACCATTTTGTCATAAATGTTTTTAAATCGGTGTACATGTACTCCATCTCCCAGTTCAATGTATACAGTGATGCCTTGTAAATTGCTGCGTTCATCTATAAAGGCGTGGTGCAAAGAATCAGGGCACTTCTGCTATTTAGCTTACACGAAAGCCAACAGATCGCTTTTTTCCATTTCGGCTGGGGGTGGAAGCATTTATGATAAATGTGGGAATGTCACAGTTGTATCGATACATGGATTTTTCCGATAATTTTGAAACATTTAAGGTCAATATTATCTTGCAAAAAGTATATAATCTGGCTCATTTTCCTGTCGAGTTGCCCATATTCTTAATTTCTGTTTGTGAAATGATACCCAGAAAATTCGGTACCTTCATCCACAATGAGCCCCACATAATTTTTCCCAGAATTTTTTGAATCAACGTTCATCCGTCAAAGTTGGTTGAGAATTAAAATTGTAATGGAAATGCTCATTATTTCATTCAGATTAGTCCATGAAGACAAAATTAACATTAGCGACTTGTACCTCTACCTCCTGGATGGAAATCTTTGCCTGAAATCACGTTGAGATGGTAACCTGACGTGTACAAAAAAAAGACAACTCGGAGGACCAATTGCGGTGACCACTAAAATAAGTTTTCTGAACCGTGCCAGCCCATGAGCTGTGTAAACTTACTGTGCCATCTTCATGAAAATTGTCCCCTCTTTCTGTTACAGGAAGGCTCTGCTGATGACTCGGGTTCAGAGTCGGATAAAAGCAATGGATCCGATCAAACTGGATCCGATAAAAGTCAGTCGGGGAGGAGTAATAATGGAAACGGAAATGACAATGATAATGAGAATGATTCAGGGAGTGGTAGTGACAATGACTCGGAAAAAAGCACACATAACTCACCTCCTAGCTCAACAAAAAACAAACAAGCCTCCGAAGAAAGTAGCAACAATAATTCAGAGGACGAAAGTGCAAATAGTAATGAAGGTTCTGACAGTGAGAACAAGTCAAAGTCAGAAGCATCATCGGGCGAAGAGCAATCTGGCTCAGAAAGGTATTCAAATATCTATTTATTTTATCTATTTATTTATTTCCCATCTTTCGTGTTGAGAATACTTTGATTGTCTTTCCTACCCCTTCTTTTTTTATGCAGTCCAGTCGTTCGCTGTGAAATATCAGCATAACGAACCACGTGTTTGGGCGGCTGGACTTTACTACTACTACTACTTTTCCTTATTTATTTATTTATTTCTTTCTTACCCCTTCTTTTTTTATGCAGTGCAGTCGTTCGCCGTGAAATATCAGCGTAACGAACCACGTGTTTGGGCGGCTGGACTTTACTACTACTACTTTACTACTTATTTATTTATTTATTTATTTATTCAATTTCAATGGGACAGGTCCCAATTACATGACATAAGTAACAGAAAATTAGCAACTTCACAAATGACAAAGCAGGCAAAAAGGAAAGGATTACATTAAAAAACAAGAACATGCTCTTTAACAAGAGATTTAAAAATAGAGATGGGTATGCCAAAAAATGAAATCCACTCTGAACAATTATTATTAGCAAGACCAGAAATTCTGGGCAAACCAATCTTTACCTACAAGTGTCAAGTGATGGAGGGATAACAAATGTACGATTTAAATTGCGAAGAGTTCTAGAAGGAACATGGATATTTATGGAACCAAGAGGAATAGGAGAATCTATAAAATTATTAAGAAGCGTAAATAAAAACATGAGATCATAGTAATGCCAAAAAGCAACCAGGGGATATAATTTTAATTGCTTGGCGATATTATCATAAAAATGGTCTTGAACTCCCATGGGGCTATTAGTACGATAAGACGTAAATTTTGAAAAACAGTCACAAACTTTTTCTAGTTTATAGATATTAAGGGAAGTAAGAGGGAACCAGATTGGAGAGGCATAAGTTAAAATAGGTAAAACTAAAAATAAGAAGAGACAGAACATCTTGTTATATTGTTTTCCTCCTTCCAGTGTTCTTTTACAAATCACCTTTGTATTTAAAAACCTCAAACGCAAACGTGGGATCATATACTGTACGTAATGCAGGTTTACGATGGGGTGGTTCTCACTAATTTGTCCCTTCTCCATGCAGGTGAAGGAGATTGGAGTCAGTAGTAAATAGCCCTAGAATAGTGGTTTATAACAGAATCTCTTACACTGTGTTGGTAAAAGTGACAAATTAGATAGGACCATGGAATCTTATACCTGCCTCAAGTCAACATTACGGTCGCGGGTTCGAAAGCTTTTATTAAGTTATCCAGTGGAATTTAGAAGTTTTTAAGGTCATCACCTTGTGTTGCGTAGTTTCACCAATTATGTGGACTTATGTTTGAAAATGTCTGTGGATCGTGGCATAAGTCAACAAATCCTTCCGATATGCTTAACTTAACTGTCTGTAATTTAGGACAGCTTGCTTTGTTTTTTGTAAGCTTTTTTGTAGCTGAAGTACTTGCTATCTGATTTAGCAGTCTAATCTGTTCAGTGGTAAGAATTTTTTCTGGGATTCTCCCCAGTTGTGTTCAGTTTACTTATTTATTTTATTCAATACACCAGCATAACGAATATATGGTTTGGTTTGGGCAGCTGAACTATTCTACTACATACTTACTTCTATTTGTTTAAAAAAAGAAGAAAAAAAAATTATGATCTTTTTAAATTCACAGCAGTTAAAACAGAAGTAAACAGTTATGTTGGAGAAGTAAACAGTTTTTGTTTCTATTACTATGCACTTGTGTATTAGATGCAAATATTATTGCATGCGATACCATTCATCAACACTTTTATGTCATCCCTCCATTTATATATATTTATTTCTTTTTTCAGCGACTCAAATTCTGCTTCATCACACAATTCAGAAAAAGCATCTTCACAGAAAAGATCTTCAAGTTCTAAAACACGCAACCAAAAGAAACAGGCAAGATAACTGCTTTTTTCTACATTTAATTGTTTTTTGTTTTCTACTGGAATGGGTGACCCCCGTGGAATGCTTTGAGTTTTAACAGTGAGGTTAGGTGATGGAAATGCCTTTTGCACAAAACGATACCGGCAAATTTTCTTTTTTCAAAATTACCGGAAACTGAAAGTAACTGGTGGATCATTCCAGGTAAATTGTAATGACTCCTGCACTTTAAACTGGTAATTTTAACTTCATTACCATGAAACTTCCTACTTTACTGCCACAAAGCGGACAAGCGTCTAGTGGCCTCTGATGTTGGTCATAGCTGAATAGTAAAAAATTTAAGATTTAAAATGTAACGGATGCTGTAATTAACCTGAATGATTCAGGTACGAACAAAATTCATTTCCTACAAACTTGATGAAATTAATGAAGAAATGAGAATCTTCTTTGATCTTACTAACAGGGGGCTGATTCTGCTCTTATGGACAAGACAAGAAGAGACAACAGAAATTGACCTTTCCCATCGATTTAAATTGCATCGCGTAAAATTTTTAAAGTCATTCGAGTTGTTCATTTTAGACCGAATGACTCCCTGTCCCTTGAATGACTGAAAGTTTGTCACATGACACAGTTTAAACCAATGGGATTGGTCGATTCATCTACAGGGTGAGAAAAGGAAAGAGGGGAAAACAGCAAGCTGAAGTTAGTTGTAAATTAATAATCCAAGGCTTTCTGGTTATCACCGGAGCATATTTTACCTATCAGCAAAAATCTGAGAGGGTCACTGGGAAAAAGATCATATTTTTAGTTGACTTGATATTATTTTAATCTTTTATCTTATTGTTCTGTTCATAGTTTTGGGAAGAAAATCCGGATGTTTACGGAATTAGAAGATCAAGTAGATCGAGGAAGGAGCCAGAAAGGTTAAAAATTGAAGAAAGCGATTCTAGCGATAGACCAAGAACAACAACAAGGAACAGTGGGTCCTCTCGTAAAACTAAACTGTAAGTAATTTCCCATTGGCTTAAAATCTTCTTTTAGTTTTGTAATCGAGAGTCAAGAAGTGGTCCATTATCAGTCTGACTGAAATTTTTTTTACTAGCCACTTTCCGGTTTTGTTTACCTTTTTGAACTGCCTATTTATTTAATTTTCCGTGTCATTTTTTTGTAGAGCGGCTCTTTTAATTTGTATTTGTAAATTGGAACTTGTGGCCTGATCAAGTCAACTAGTTGAGGAGCTTAAGATTTGAGGGGATTACGGAGTGGTTTAAGGCTATATCTTAGTGGAACACAAGCAACCCCTTCCGGTGGACCAAACAAAGACGTTATATCGTATATTCGGAGTGCATCCTGTACCGTAACATTGAGCCGGGTAAGGCAAACTCAGCTAGGCAGACGGGCGGGTCTATTGTTCGTAATTGGCGGTGGAACGTTCTACTGGTGACAAACGAACGAACATAATCTCTTAATCCAAACTTACTCCTACGTAAAATTCGAGATCAAAGATGGATGAAACACTATTTGATGACCATTATTTTGACAACAGTATGATATAAGATCAATAAAAGCCTCAAATGACTTACAAAATTGGAAATAGTGTGCAACTTTCATTCACTCCCAAGATGGCGTCAGTTTGTCACCAGTTGTACCAAAGATTACCTTAAAAAGATTAGCAATTTAGGTTTTGATGCAACCGTTGAGCAGGCTGATGACTAATGAGCATTTTTGGTGAACATGCGAAGTAAGGCAAGTTTTCCTCTAGTTTCTTGCTATGCACTCGGTCTATATGATATAATGTTTTTGGGACCAACTCTGCAGAGAGGTTAGAGTGTTCGTTTCTTTTCGATGGAACATTCGAGCCGCAATGGCTAACCGCCATAAAAAAGTAGGAGTAGTCTGTTATGGTTCATTGTGTTCTGACAATGAAAATTGCCCCAGTTTTAACAATTTTGTCTCTTGTTTCAGGAATTGGAATTCAGACTCCACCGATTATGATAGTGAAACAGATAAAGAAGAAGTTCCCAAAAGCAAATCCATTGCAAGACAAAGGCCGTCAGCCAGAGCGAACGTTAAAAGGAAAACTGTAGCCAAAGCACCGGCATCTAGGCGACGGTACAGCCACTCCACTGATGAATCTAGTTTTGATAGTGACGATGAAAGGAAGAAAAGGTAGTATATTCTTTTTAACAGTCAATAATTTATTCGTAATGGGTGGGTCTATTTTATTCAACTGAGCAGTTCCAAGTTTTTTTTTTTTTTTTTTTTTTCTTTTTTTCTTTTTAAAATGGAGGCTCAATTTTTATATTTTTGAGATACAAGGGAGGAGAGGGAAATGAAGCAATCAATCACTTTAGTTCAAGTAACTATGTGCAGTCAGGCTTGAGTGTCACCTGGTGCCATGGGCCAAATGCACCGAAAAAATCACCATTGGTTGGGATCTAAAAAATGGAAGTTGCGACCAAAAATGACACCTGAAGGAGCTGTAGTTTCCCCCAAGGTCCATATACTACAGGTCAGTCACTGCGCATCTTCCTCGTCTCGCTCCGCGGCAGACCGCTGCCCCGCTCCCATCGGTGCCGGTTGAATCGGGGCGAGAAGGAGCGGGAGTTCAAATTAACGTTTGTTTAAATGGGGGAAAGCACTCATTTTAAGTGTAAAGTTCCGGCAGTGCACGATGATTTTAATCAAACTAACCGTTTGAGAGTCTTAAATAGAGCTTGTAGATTAGTAGGAGCCCATTCATAAGGCTTTAATATTATTTTTTCTATTTTTAAATGATTTTTAAAGATTGGGTACGAATACCGGCAGATCGGCTTCGCCTGTGATCCGCTGATTCATTATCGTATCTCATTAATTTCTTTACCAAAGGGTGTTTTTTTTGTTTACGCAGTTATTAGACGTCTTCACTTCCATATTCAAGAAATCATAACTCAAAATATTAGAAGAAATCACAGTTAATGGCTGCTAAATATGCAGTTTGTACAGCGGCGACACTGCAGACCGCTAAGCAAGCAGCCATTACCAGTGATTTCTTCTTATATTTTGAGTTAAAATTGTGTGTACATGAAGGTAAAGACGTCTAATAATTGCACAAACAAAAAATAACACCCCTAGGTAAAGAAATTAATGAGGTACGAGTGAATCAGCGGATCACGGGTGAAGCCGATCTGCCGGTATTCGTACCCAATCTTTAAAAATCATTTAAAAATAGAAAAAATAATATTAAAGCCTTATGAATGGGCTCCTACTAATCTACAAGCTCTATTTAAGACTCTCAAACGGTTAGTTTGATTGAAATCATCTTGTGCTGCCGGAACTTCACACTTAAAATGAGTGCTTTCCCCCATTTAAACACACGCTAATTTGAACTCCCGCTCCTTTTCGCCCCGATGCGCAGAACGGACGCGTTTTCGTAACTGGAGTGACTGACCTGTAGTATATGGACCTTGGTTTCCCCCATCCTCTTTTCTATTGTAATGATAGTTTTTTTTTTTTTTTTTTTTTTTTTTTTAATGGAGCTCTTTCATTTTTGGTTCCTAGTAAATATCTGGAGGCCCCTAAAAAGTGAAACTGTTTTCCAAAACGGCGCCCAATAAATCCTGGTTTTCAATTTCCCGTATCATTCAAGCTCTTCTTCTTTGTCTTTCCATCAGGAACTCCAATCGTAGAGCCACAACTGTAAGTTATAAAGAAGCTAGTGATGACCATACGGACGATGAGGATTTAGTGGATGTAGAATTTCCACCGGCTGTTGAAGAAGTTCCTCCTGAAAATTGTGAAACTATCGAGAAGGTCCTAGCAATGAGGCGTGGCAAAAAAGGAGGTGATTGTTTTTTACGATTTGATTTTTACTTAGACTTAGAATAATTTTTTAGAATTTTTGTTTTATGATTTTAAGTTCAGTTGTTCGCTGTGAAATCCCAGCTTAACCCTTTGTATCCTGACGGTTGAAATTTGTATCTCCAAATTAATATGGTCTCAAATATATTTTAAAAAAAAAATCACTATGCACATCAAACTAAACTATTTATTAAGATTGATCAAAAATGTGCGCGAAGGGTTTGTTATAGCGTTGGATTTAAAGATCCTTATACTTGTTTATCTACCTCAAGAAATTAAAAAATAAATAAATAAATACAATTATAAATGAGAGAGAAAGCTAAGATAAATATACTTTGGACTTTGTAAATCATGCTTATTTCAAAGCCTTTACCTTTGTTCAATCTCATATGATGTAGAACGACCATTTTTAATTTTTGTGATTCACCAATTTTTTCAGTCGTTGGTAATCAAACAACAGTATATGCAATAGAAGAAAATGGAGATCCAAACGAGGGCTGTGATCCAAACGATTTAGAAAATACCGAAATTCAATTTTTAATTAAGTGGAAAGGCTGGTCCCATATTCACAACACTTGGGAGTCCGAAACGACGCTAAAAGACCCAAAAGTAAGTATTCAACATCATCATTTTTGTCTTCTGTTTTTCTCTCTCTAATATCAAAATTTAACATAGATAAATAAAGTCAGGGGCAAATTCGGTATTGATTTGAAGGAATAAAAGTTGAAAATTCGCCAAAGATTATGGTTTTGGTCTGCCTACACTTCTGAAACGAGCTTTACTATGACTTTTAAAAGAAAGTATCCTGGTAGAAATTTTCTTTCTTTCATACCTTACCCAGTTTTAAACATGTTTGTAGTTTTCAGGTATTTCAGAGTCTAACAGAATTGCTACTTGAAATTATGCCTTAAAAAATTTAAAAATCTTTGAAAACTAATGGACATTATGATTAAGGACCATTTTGATGCGAGGACTTTCTTTTGGAGGTCATAGTACATCAAAAATTGTACGAAAAGTTTGCTCGTGAATTCTAATCTATGGAGAGTGGAAGGTCTGAAATATGCACTTGCACATTTTGATGTTTACTGTTATTCATTTATTTGACATTTTTTTTTTCAGATTAAAGGTTTCAAAAAAGTAGAAAATTTCCAAAAGCGAGAAGAAGATATCGCTGGGTGGAGACGCCATGCTTGTCCTGAAGATTATGAATACTATGAGTGTCAGCAGGAGCTTCAGCAAGAGCTTTTAAAAAGTTATAATCAAGTTGAAAGAATCATTGGTAAGTAAAAGTCTTCAACTTGCTCTCCAAATTCAAGTTTGACTGCTTTATAATGATTGCTTTTGTAAGACCTCACTATTGTTAGACAAGGGGTCTTCAAATTTCTTTCAAATGAATACGGTAATCCATCAAAATTCATAACGATAGCCATTGAGATTTCGCTTAAGTTTGAAAAGAGAGCTTGTTTGGCACACCCCCCCCCCCCCCAATCCTTAAGTTTTAAAAAACTCAGTGAACTCAGGTCATAGTAATTTTCAAACAACACAATGGGTCTGTTGCAAACTTTTGTTACAACGATTAAGAGTGTTAAACTAATGTAAAATCGCCTGAAAAGTCCATTGGTGGTATCAGAAAGTCATAAAATGCAGTATAAAACTGATGAGAGACGTTTAATGAAATCCAAGATGGCGGTAAAATATCGAGCAACCTGTATGCATGCACGACAAACATCCAAGGATAGCCAACCTCACAATATCGATCACACCCATCACAACATAAATAAACACATAACCTCTGAAGTTGCGAAGTTGTCAATGTTGGCAATCTTTGGACGTTAAAGGTACATGCACACAGATTGCTCGATAATTTACCGCCATCTTGGATTTCATTAAACGTCTCTTGTGAGTTTATTATCGCATTTCATGACTTTCTGATGCCACCAATGGACTTTTCGGGCGATTTTACATATGATGAAACACTCTTTATCGTTGTAGCAAAAGCTTGCAACAGACCCATTGGAATCAAACTGCAAAATTTCAATTTCAGTTCAGTTAAACTAGTCCACAATGAACATGAAGTTGATAACCAATTCCTTGCCAATCAGTATCCAATTAACGCTGCTCATCAAACAACACTGCTAAATGGACTTCTCTTTTTTTTTCTCAGTTCATTTGCTCACTTAAAAAGACGTGAGTAATGAACAAATGTTGAGAAAAATTTCTAAACATCGTAAATGGAATTCTGATTAATAGTTTCCTAGCTGGAATTCCTGTAATTGTAATAGGTACTCACGATAAATTTACAGTCACCGGCATTCCAGTCAGGAAAGTATTAAACCGAATTCTTGCTGCGGTATCCAGAAATTTTTCTCAGTGAATGGTTCAGACGGCTATGTTTTACTACTACTTCTTTTATTATTTCAGCGGAATCAAATGTTAACGGTGTCAGGGAATACTTTCTCAAATGGGAATCGTTACCATATGCAGAAGCAACTTGGGAAGATGCCGCTCTCATCGAAAGGAAATGGCCCAAGAAAATAGCAGAATTCCGGGAACGGGAAGATTCCAAACGGACTCCTTCGAAATTATGCAAAGCATTAAAAACTAGACCAAAGTTTAAAGAAATAATGTCGCAGCCTGAATATATGGGCGGTGATCACGTCTTGGTCCTTCGAGATTATCAGTTGAGCGGACTCAATTGGTTGATTCACTCTTGGTGCAAAGAAAACTCTGTAATTTTAGCTGATGAAATGGGTTTAGGAAAAACAATTCAGGTATGTATTTGTGGCTCGTTTTTGCTTTTTTCTCATCATATATTGCTATTGATTTAATTTATGTAGAATGTATATTTAAATTTCCCCAAAGAGTGGAAGATAGTAATAAAAAAAAGTAATAAAAAATTTATAAAAAAAAAGGAAAAAATTTATTGCTATCGAAGAGTTAGCTGCGATAAGTGCTTTGAATTGGTAACGTCTAAAAAATATGGAGTCACCAACAGACAGTTTTAGTGCGAAGTCAACAATCACAAGAATGCACTCATTGGTCGCAATCGTTCGTGACCAGAGACAATATATAATAGACACCGCGCACCAGCCGTGCGCGCGGTAGCTGACTTATTTTTCGGGACTCAACAGGAATTAACACAGGGAGCATGAGGGTTCACCATCCAGCATGGTCCATATGTTGACTGATGCAATTTTGGTGCTTCGGTTTCACTGGGCAAAAATCTCAACGACGTTTCTCATCAGTCAACGTTTGGACCATGTTTGCAGTGTTCTGTTGAGACCCCGGAAAAAAAAGTTGCCACCGGGCGCAAACATGGGCAAGGTAGACTTTTGCTCAGAATGGTCCAAACACTCGATTTCTGTAATTAAGTGAACCTTTAATGAGGTTCAGTTATCATACGGATGGTGGAAAGTCTTTTTAGAAGTTTTCAGCCCAGTATAACTTTTCATTTTACTTTTTTAAATTTCAATGTCCTTCTCCTTTGCTCTCATTAGTCATATTTTTGATCTCTGTTGAGGTATAAATGGTTTTAATCGTTTGACTGTGCTTCTCTCTTTTCCAGACAATTTGCAGTCTGTATTACCTATTTCGTGCCTATCAACTGTATGGACCATTTTTAGTTGTAGTTCCTTTGTCCACAATGACATCATGGCAACGAGAATTCAACCTTTGGGCTCCAGAAATGAATGTTGTCACGTATTTGGGTGATGTCAGTTCACGGAATATTGTAAGTTCTCCCCCTCTTCCTCTTCTTATCATTAACCCTTTCAGACCTGAAATTATTTTTGCTCAGAAACGGATTTTTGACGAACATGGTTAATCTTCGCGCTGTCTCCTTATCTAAATTGATGCGTATATTGTATTTTTATGTTTTCCATAAGACTACATGTTATTTTAATGTCCATTGGAATAGACTCTAGGTCTGAAAGGGTTAATGTATGCAAAGCCTGTAAAAAAAAATTTGGAGCATTTTTGATCTTTCTTCAACAATATTTTATGGGAAAACACATCAAAAATTGACGGAAACAAGCTGTATGGTGACAGTTAAGTGTCAGCAGACACCTCCTCTCTTGCTGGGGATTTTTGAACTTACCCTGCCGGCTGATTGTCTACGGCAAACCGATAGTAAAGACTGTCTAAGAGTGATGCAATTGGTTGAGCATAGTTGGACTTTGCCATTGCTGTGGTAACCATAGCTAAGGTAATTCTTCAGCGTTTAGTGCCGATTTCTGCCACTAGAGCGCTACCGTTCGATCAATGTCAAATTACAGGCCGAAAGTACTTTATATTTAAGAAGCGAAGTGTCAGTTACTAGATAATCATCTAAAGAACGTCTCTCCAAAATATCTCGTCAATTACAATAATCAGATAAACATTAATTAATTTTGAATTTATTTGTGATTTAAAAGTCAACATTTTCTGAATACTCACTTAGATTGAATCCTTTGCTTGTTTTTTCTCTTCATTGTTGTATCTAACTTTTGTTTTTCTGTACTTTCTTATAGATTCGTGACTATGAATGGTGTTTTGGCTCAAAGAGGCTGAAATTCAATGCCATTCTAACTACTTATGAAATTTTGCTGAAAGATAAGGCATTTCTAGGTGGCTTAAGCTGGGCTGTGTTAATGGTAGATGAAGCTCATCGTTTGAAAAATGATGACTCGTTATTGTACAAAGCATTGTTCGAATTCAAGACAAACCATAGATTATTAATTACGGGCACACCTTTACAGAATAGTTTAAAAGAGCTGTGGGCCCTTCTCCATTTTATTATGCCGCATAAATTTTCATCGTGGGAAGATTTCGAAAAGGAGCATGAAAATGCCGCTAATAAAGGATACGCCAAGTTGCACAAACAACTTGAGCCGTTCATTCTTAGAAGAGTGAAGAAGGACGTTGAAAAGTCCTTGCCCGCAAAGGTAGAGCAAATTTTGAGAGTAGAAATGACATCTATACAGAAACAATACTACAAATGGATTTTGACAAAAAATTACAACGCTCTGCGAAAAGGTGCAAAAGGTTCCATGGGAACGTTTTTAAATATAGTAATAGAGTTAAAAAAGTGTTGTAATCATGCTCTGTTGACAAAATCTAATCCTGATGCTAGATCAAATTCAGAAGAATATCTGCAAAATATAATCCGTGGCTCCGGAAAACTAGTACTCCTGGACAAGCTGTTGGTCAGGCTCAAAGAAACCGGGCATCGTGTTTTAATCTTCTCTCAGATGGTTAGAATGTTAGACATTTTAGCTGAATATTTACAAATGCGACGATTTCCTTTCCAACGACTGGATGGAGGTATCAAAGGTGAAATAAGAAGACAAGCTTTAGATCATTTTAACGCGGAAGGTTCCGCAGACTTTTGTTTCTTGTTATCGACGCGAGCCGGTGGATTGGGAATTAACTTGGCAACCGCCGACACTGTAATCATCTTCGATTCAGATTGGAATCCGCAGAATGATTTGCAGGCTCAAGCTCGAGCCCACAGGATAGGTCAGAAGAATCAGGTGAATATTTATCGCTTAGTCACAAAAAATTCTGTCGAAGAAGACATCGTTGAAAGAGCGAAACAAAAAATGGTTTTGGATCACTTGGTAATCCAACGAATGGACACCACTGGGCGAACTGTTTTAGAGAAAAAAGGTGGCTCTGCCTCCACGCCGTTCAATAAAGAGGAATTAACGGCAATCCTCAAATTTGGTGCTGAAGAATTGTTCAAAGATGACGATGGCGGAGATGAAGAACCTGTCGTAAGTTTGAATTCAAATAGGTTTATTCATTAATGTTAAATCTTTTTACATTTAAGGCCATTTCTAAAGAAAATAAAAAAGCCCGTGAAACAACTGGTATGCTTGTCATAAGCAATCAGCATTGTGATTGAATGGAGACTTTTGCCTGAAGAGCGCACTTTTTGTTTCATGGACTCTTTTTCTTGAAATGGCCTCAATGGGGCTCTTGCAAACTTTTGCTACAGGGGATTAAAGAGTTGATTCTTGCATAAAAACCTGTAGTTGATTCTTGCATGAAAACCTGTAGTTGACTCTTGCGTAAATACCTGTAGTTGATTTTTGCATAAAAACCTGTAAAAATGACGATCAGTACACAAAAAACTCACAATATTCACTCTCAGAATCGGACTTATTGGCGGTGAGACGCAGGTATTATGGGAAATTTCTATCTAATTTGAGATTTATCTCTATGTTTCCGTAGAGAAAGTGGCAAACTAGACAGGAATCTCCTATGATACCTGTTGAACTGCCATTAGGATCTTGCAGTTATAGCAGTTTAGTGAGTTTATTATTGGACTTTAGACTTTTTCAGTGTGATTTTTGGAATTTTTGCTGATTTTTACATCAGATTAGACTATTCATTTGTTCACAGCAAAAGTTTGCAAGAGCCCCATTTTATCTATTCTGCAAAATCTAATCTGATAGAAAAGGACGCTTTTTGAGTTCTTTCTCAAAACAATATTATGTTCCATTTTAAGTCTTGTTTTTAACATTCTCAGATTTTCTCAAGAACTGTAATTCCTCATTATCCGCAAGGGATAGGTCTAGAAACCCTTGTTAGAAATGACTGCAAATAGTGAAACTGAAACTATTGACTCTAGGGGAAAATAGGGCCGGAACTCAGTAGCTCTAAGTTTGAATTTGTGTTTATAAATCAGTATGCGGAAGAAAATTTTTAAAAATACCATCTCTTTTTGTTTGTGGAAGTGTACATGATAGTATTTTGCATCATGTCTGCACATTTCTGCGTACCTCTTGACTAGAGGCAGTAGTCAATTGAGAGCTTTTTTGAATAATAAATTACTATTCATAAAAGAGAGACAGGTTCAGTGTCTAGCTCTCTGAGCTGCTGGGCTGGTTTTAAGGAGTCATCAATTATTGCGAAATCTGCGGCTTTTCACACGGAAAAAAAAACTGGTAAAATTTACCATCTGTATCGCTGATTTTGGAATCTGCTATCAAGTATGGTAAATTTTACTATCATATGGTAAGTGCAATGTACATTGTGGTGAAATGTACCAACAGGTTATCTAAATTTACCGCCAGGTACGTTGCATTTATCATACTTGATAGCAGACTCCAAAATCAGTTCTACAGATGGTAAATTCTACCAGTCTTTTTTTCCGTGGAATACAAAAATTACCTGTCTGATATATTAGTGAGCAGTGGCGTCGCGTGCCATCTGGCAACAATGCAACAGCTCCATTTAAACTCGTTAAATATATCGACTTTTCCTTGTGCACTGTGCACCCCCTGATATCGATCTTTTACATGAGTTTAAATGGATATAATACATTGTTGCCAAACTGCACGCGACGCCACTGTTAGTGAGGCTCTATTGAACATGCCAGTTTGCAGCTTTACAAAACTTGTGGATAGCAAATTTTTGTATTGGAAGGAATCACATTTCTTATTTGTTCCTTTTGCTTTAAATTTTCAGTGTGATATTGATGAAATTCTCCGCCGGGCCGAAACTCGTGATGAAGCGCCTACTACCGTTGGAGATGAGTTGTTATCGGCTTTCAAAGTAGCAAGTTTCGCAGCTTTTGAAGAAGACAAAGACACTCAAAGTGAGCAAGATGCAGATGAAGAAAGCAAAGATTGGGTAATTTCTCTCTTCTTTACTAGGGAACCACAACCCAATCTTTTCACTTGATCTTAACCTTTTAATTTTTTAGTTCTTTCTGCCCAGAAAACGCCTTACCCTAGAAATCCCTTCTTTTTTTTTTTTTTTTTTGGTAAAATTGTAAAAATGTAGTGTTAGTTTGTTTGCATTTTTTGAGCCAGAATATTATCGGAACTATGTGAAATTTAAACCATGATGAAAGGAAATGTTTTTCTCAAATGAAGTTGAACGGTGGGAAATGATTGTTCTCTCAAGCCAAAGGTGGAATGTGGGCAGCTCATACTCAGCAATCTCTCTTGATTGATCATTCTGGAGGTTTTTAACCCTTTCTCGGGAAGTGGTATACACGTGCACCCTTTTATGTACTATGGAATTCAATGGAATTTAAATAGACTTTTTGCCCAAAATTGTGTGATGCATTAAAATCCTTAAAAAATTGTCTTCTTCTGAACGGTCTAAAAAAATCTAAAAAAAAAAGTCAAATCCCTAAATGCGTGCGTGAAAGGGTTAAATCCCATTTGTCTCTATCAAAAAGCATGAAACCTAAGTATACACATTTTCCTACCAAATGAAAATAGCATCTCCTAGTGACAACAGAGACCGCGCACTAGCCGATTGTGTGGTGGAAGACTTTATTTTTGGGTAACAACATCCAACGGCCCCCTACAATCCTACGGATCCTATGTTGATTGTTGACCTACAACTAAAACTATGATGCCTTGCTCTGATTGGCTATTGATATCAACAGTCAACATAGGCATAGGCAACATAGGCCGTTGGATGTTGCTTTGTTGTAACCCCGAAAAAAAAAAAAAAAAATTGCTGGAGTGGAATGCCATGGGCGAGATGGGTAGTGCATGGTTTCTGTTGTCTCTGGAATCTCCTGAAGTACTGAGATTCTACAGCTATTTCCAAGGGACTAGCATTCTTGTTTCCCAGCTCTTCATGAAATGCAAGCCTGAAGTGCTTTGTACACGATCTAACAAGCAATCGATGAGCCGAAATCCACCGCAAATGGCAGGTGATCCAACCGTTGTATTTTCATTTGTTGTTCCGTTTGTCAAACAACTGCAGAGTTATTTGACGATGGATTGTGTGTCATCTATTTACCAATTTCAGTCAATGAAACCAATAAAACCTGGTTTTGAGCTGTTGTGGTCAAGTTTATGTTTCTGAATTTTGGAAGTGCCTAGTTGGCAATCCTGCAGTTTGATCAAATCCGTTTAAGCGTGTATCCTTACAGGGTAAAATCTCTTGAGTATGTTTGTTGATTGATTTATCTGTGTACGGCATCAAACTAAACTTTTGCATCATTTGATTTAAAGGATGATATAATCCCAGAAGATATTAGGCATAAAGTAGAAGAAGAAGAAAAAGCAAAAGAAATGGAAGATCTGTATTTACCTCCGAGAAGCAGAAAAACATTGCAACAAATTCAGTCGCAGCAATCTGATACTGATGGTAAGTCCCTTGGTTTTCAAATGATTAATCTTATTCTTCTTTGTATTCTTTTAAATGTATGTATAGAAGAATCTTAGTCACTCTTATAAGGTACTGAATCTTAGTCACTCTTATAAGGTACTGAATCTGAGTGTCTACTAGACTCAGCTGTTGGGAATGGCGAGGGATTTATTTATTGTTTAAAAAATGAGGATTGAGGAATTGTTGTGGAGCATTTGCTTTTCAGGCATTTACGTGAGGCTGAAGTTTCGTTCCTTACTTTAAGTTAATTTTCAACTTGGTAGATTTTATTTTTTTCCAATTTTTTCACAATTTTCCATTAAAATCCAGTGAAGCCAAAAAACCTAAAAAATCACAGAACGTGAACTAGTTTGGTCTAAGGAACTGATTTTCCTAGTTCAAAAAAATTAAGGTGAAATAAAATAAAAGAGGCTCAGTTTTTGAGAAAGTAAGGAATGTTAGTACGACCAGGGAATTTTTGCATAAGTCTGTACAAAATACATTGTTAAGAAAAGTTAATCAAAAGTTTACTGCGGCAACTCTTTCTTTAAGATGACCGCTTGCTACGGCTGAGTTTTGACTTCATATCTGGCTTCAGAGGGGGGTTTCCGTCCCAAAAATATTGTTTCCCGTGTAAAACTTATTGCAAGGTTGCGTCTTGAACAAAACGTATGGGAAGGAGGCAATCAGTAATATTAATATATTTTTTGTTAAGTATTTGATTATTTTGTGCATAAACTTGTATATTTAAAAGCAAAGCTTCTCAAGCTAAATATGTCCCTTTTCCCTTGAATTTATTGTTTTTTATCTAAATTTTAACTGGTAAAATTTTGTAGGTGAAGCAGGTCGTCGTAGGAAACGGAGGAAAAACGACGATAGTGATTCGAGTGATAAAGACGGCAGTGATGAAGAAAAGCCCAAAAAACGTGGAAGACCAAAGAAAGAAACCGTCAAAGGCTTCACAGATGCAGAGGTAATTAAACAATGATCTGAAGTTTAGTTGATATATTTCTTAAAGCCTAGAGTCACCTGCATCATACCTCAATAAATCAACAACAAAAAACATTCTGAATTTTTAGCATTTTCGTTTCAAACTTTGCCCTGTCAGCCAGAGACAATTAGAGACTGTGCAGTAAAAAGCTGTAGCTTTATTTTTGCGATTTATTAGAGCAATTTGATTAGAGCAATGCAATTTTCCAATCATTTTTAGAGCTGACCGTGCTTAGAGCTCTAATTGCATGAATTCAAACCATAGTTCATGATATCTTTTTCTGACTGTGCAAGAATGCTTGAAATAAGTTTTTTTTTTTTTTTTTTTTTTTTTTTTTTTTTTTTTTTTTTTTTTTCCAATTAAATTTGGGAATACAACTACTCCAGATGGATTAATGATCATTTCACATGTAAAATTATGTTAACTTATTACTAGAACATAACCTAACATTAGGTTACGTCTTCTTTTATGAATAGCAGTATGAATAAATAAATAAATAGATAAGTGAATAACTAACTAAATAGATAGGCACATAAATACATCAGTTTTGAAAGGATAATTTGTCTGTCTACAGGCATTTGCCTTTGTTGTCTGACATGAAAATTGCTAAATTCGATTTCAACTGTTGTTCAAGCTCTGACATCGCTCGAAGACCGTCTATCTATCTATCAATCTATCTATCTATCTATCTATCTATTCATGTTCTTTCCAGCTCACTTCTGGTCTTTTTTGCCTTATTTTATTCACTGACTTGTTTACTTCTTTATTTTTAAGATTCGACGATTTATCAAGAGTTATAAGAAATTCTCTGCGCCTTGGAAACGATTGGAGGCTGTTGCATGTGATGCAGAGTTACAAGAAAAACCTCTAGCTGATCTAAGTAAATTAGGTGAAATACTACGGGAAAGATGTCAGGCATCCATTAATGAACACGCGAAAGAAAATGACACTCTCAATGAGGATAGCAATTTATCTGGTAAGTTCATTCATCAAAATATTGTACCAAGAAGGACTGAGGTCAGTGTTGCCAGATATAGCAAAAAAAAACGCAAAAGAACATCCTAAAAGCCGGAGGATCTGGCAACACTGATTGAGGTATTGAGTGCTAAAAGGGCTTTCCACTTTCAAAATTATGTTACTAGCTACCCAGTGTTGCCAGATTGGGGTGAAAAAGCCGTACGTTTTACATTGATTTAAATGAGGACGATACAAGGCTTTTTACCCTTGATCTGGCAACACTGTTGCTACCAGTGGTTTGTTGAATGAAATAAAGTAAGGGTTTGAAACCCGGCACAATGTTCCGATGATTTAACCCATTGACATAATTTGACGTGACAGTCACGTCCAGATTTTGAATACCAATTTGCCCGAAGCTCAGCAACAAAACGACCGCTAAGCGACGATGCTCAAGAGCTTGCGGCATTTTCCGATTAACCTCCGCAGTTTTGCTGCTAGGAGCGCTACTGGCGTAGAACGAGTACGTAAGTGATGTTGCCAAACAATTTTTTTTTAAATTAAATCATAAGTCAGTGGGTTTAAAAAGATGAATCACCCCAAAACTCATAAATAGTGTTTTCCAGTAAATAGCATCACTAGCTTCATTCAACTTCCACAGTTTTTCTAATTTCCTGTAACAAATAATTCCCCGAAACTGTAGAGCGCAAACTATTTCAACTCAACTTGAACTGACTTGTTAACACTTAGTTTTCCAACTTTCTAATTTATACTAGGATAGTTTATAATAGGCCTGTGCGTTGTCTTGTTCCGTCCATCAAAGTTGCTCCGATGTCGATTTCCAAAATCGGAGCATTGTATCGAAACATCGAAAAATGAAAAAATAAAAAAAAAATTGAAAAACATTGGAACATCGATCCACATCGAATCATCAAGCCACATCAAAACATCGAGCCGCATTGAAACATCGATCTACATCGAAACATCGCAACATCGATCGATATGGAATCGTTGATTTACATAGAAATATCGAAACATCAATCTGCATCGAAAAACCAATCTGCATAAAAGCATTCATTTACATCAAAATACCAAGAGGTCAACAAAATGATCAAGTCAAGCATTGGATTTTTTATTGCCGTATTTCTTGATTTTTATGTTAAAGGTCGATCGGAACAGTGACTAACATGACCCTTTGGTCGGACAATTGAAACCTTATTCGATAATCCCACCATACATTAATCGAGGTCCAGATCGATGTGTCGATATTGATAGATGCTTCACTTTCGATCGATACGGATCGAAGTTGCAATGTTCTGATGTGTATCGATGTGGATCGATGTTTCGATGTGGACCGATTTTTCGATGCATCTCATGAGACATCGAACCGCATTCAATTTCCCTTAAACGTCGAACAAGCGTCGATGCATTGAACATCGGACAGGCCTAGTTTATAATAACCTGTTTCGGTCCGCTCTGTGGCGGTATCCCAGTGGGTGTTTTCCTTATCCTTCTTCCTTCTCACATGTTCAGGTCTGTGGTTTGCTCTAAAAGTTATGGGCATAAGAGCTACCTCCGAAAGTTAGGGCAACAGAACCTTTATCTATCTATCTATACTTTATGATATCAATCAAGGACATTGCTGTAATTTTTTAATTAATTTTTGTTACAGGAACCAAAAAAAGAGCCAAAGGTATCTCATGCAAGCTCAACGGTGTAAATGTTAACGCTAAAAGTGTTATGGCTTGCGAAAAAGATTTAGAACCATTAGATATAGTCTTGCCAGATAATGCTGATGAACGTTGTAAATGGGTTTTAGACGTCAGGTAACCCTCATTGCAGTGCTCTATTTTTCTTACCCCATCGTCTTTTGACATTTATTTTTTTTCTCTCATATTTCCATTTTAAAGAAGTAATTTACTACTCTGTTGTAAGTTGACATCAAAATTTAATTCCTATTGTAAATATTTTATACATTTCTCAGTAGAGGTGATTTAAAAAAATAAACTTAAAAAAAAAAAAAAAACAAAAAAATACTTCCATCATTGTCTTGGTTATATGGTTTATTGGCTTGTGCGAATACCACTTTCTCCAACTCGAATCGAATACGAATAATTTTTCTCGAATATGGAATAGAATTTCAAATGTTTCAAATAATTTTACCAACCTAACCATTAATCACCAAGATCAGAGTTTTGAATTTGAATATCTGTGTTTTTCAGAGTTAAATCTGCCAATTTTGATGTCGAATGGACTGTTAGTGATGACTCTAGACTATTGCAAGGAATATACCAGTACGGTCTTGGATCGTGGGAAGCAATCAAAATGGATCCCTCGTTGGGTATCAGTGATAAAATTCTACCAAATGCTGACAAAAAACCTCAAGCGAAGCATCTTTTAAAACGTGCTGAATATCTCTTGAAAGTCCTAAGGGTTAATATCGATTTGAAAAGAGGAGTAAGTCTTATTTTTTTTATTTGTAGTGTTTTTCATTCAAATTTGCTGGTTACCTAACCTCACAAGAAGTGCATCCTAATGCGCAGGTTACATAACTTTACACCTGTAAGTGTTTCTTTGGGTACTTATCGCGGTTTCCGCTGAAATGTCTTTTTAATCGTTTGAAATGCGTTTTTGTAAAATTTCATTTTTCTGGATCTCCAATTATCTGGACAAATAATCTGGTCCATAGCAATCATTAAAATTGAAGGCTGAGCGTACGAAAGTTAGGGAATCTTAAAGATTCCAGTGTTTGAAAATAGAAGCAGAGCAAACAATTTCAAAGAATAGGAGGGGTGTGCGAATCCGCGTATTTCGAATCCGAATCCTGTCGGATTCGGATTCGGGATTCTAAATTTTTTTTCGGATTCAAAATTTTCGAATCTTTTTTTTTTTTTTTTTTTTTTTTTTTTCATATACATTTATAATTTTTTCATTTTTTTAACTTTTCTTTTCCTTCCATATGTTTTTTCTTCCTCTTCCCCTCTATACATTAGCGCCTGTTAAAACGACGGAAACTACTATCATCACGATTCGGTACGAATGCGGCGCGTCTTCCGAATATCGATGAACCTAAACGGGGATAACGGGCGGTAATCAATCAACACCAAAAGTGCGCGCGACCAGCGAAATAGAATAGTAAAGATAAATCAGGAAACAAATATTTTCTTCTCATTTTTCATTACATTGTAAGGAAAAGAAAAGCGCCTCACTTTAAAACAATTTCTTTTGAACTTTTACGGCGCGGATTAAAGGCGGATTCGGATGCGGGAAAATTTGATTTTAAGATTCGGATTCGGAATGAAAAAACTGGATTCGCACACCCCTAAAGAATAGATAGCTGGTAATTTCTGTTGCATGGTTTTCATAACGATGAATTATGTAAGTATTTCTTACTATCAAATTACAATCTCAAACAAGGCATTTTAAGGTAGCAAAATAACCAAAATCAGTCCTTGCTGTTTCTTCCTCTGAAGCTTGACAGTACAAATGTGTAGTGTATTGGACAGAGGTCCTTATTTGCCCAGACTCTCCAGGAGAGGATACATATACTTTTTCATCCTCGGTGATTAAATATTTGATTTATTTTTTGTTTGTTTTTCCCCACAGATTCAAAAACCTAAAAGGAAAAGAAAGGTTAGAGAGATTAAAAGTACTCTAACAAAGGCAATAGTTGACGTTGAAGATTTTAGCTCTAATGACGAAGGGGAAACTAACCAAAACGCTGTTGCAAATAACACATCATCTTCTGCATCAGTTGCTGTTGCAGCGCCTTCAGCAAGCACCACTTCCGTCAAGGAAGAGAAGGAAGAGAAGAAAACGAAGGCGAAGAAAGATCCTTCGATGAAGAAGGAAGCTAAGAAAAAAGGAAAACCAGCCGGACCCATGCATTTCACAACACATGAAACTCGAGCGATTGATGTGCTCGGAGATCTAGAACCCTCTATTTTCAATGAAGTATGTTTTTAGAAATCCTGTCATTTACTATCTACTTCAGATCATTTGTTCTTTTTCCATGGTTTAAAGGCTATTTTTTTTATACGAAACACAAGTAACCGCAATGACTCCACAACGAACCAGGACTGAATACTCCCGCTTTTTTACTGCGATTAGTCATCGCGAGTGGAAGACTCAAGCAACTCTCACGAGTCAGTCCAACGATCGTGGTCTTTTGGGTTTCAATGAAATATAATCTTAAACCCGTCGAAACTTGAGTTCTTTGATCTGTTGACTTGTGTACGGCACAAGTTTCAATTTGGGAAACGAATTAGAAGAGCCTCTCTCCAAAAGATGGCACAGAAAATAAATTAATAGTGCAGTTCAAGAAGTAAAGAAAGACGGAAAGTAAGGAATTTGGATGAAGCCCGTTTTTTTTACATCGGAACTTTAGACAAACTACACTCAACCTAGAGTAACTAAGAGTAACCCAGTCTGTTGTGTTTCATTGTGTTTCATGCGTAAAAAAATTAGCTGAAAGTTGTTTTTGAGAACAGTAGCAAAACTTTTCTTTAAGGTGTTATACTGTGACCCCTCAATAACTGACAATCCTTTCCACTGGCGCAACCAGGATCTCTTCCATCTCTCTCATTTCCCAATGTAAAAGTAGGAAAAGGACAGAAAGAGGGGGTTTTATCCCCTTGTCCATCCTTGTCTAACATAAGTTTTTTATTGGAGAAAAGAGAGAGATGAAGAAACTCTCGGTGTGCTACTGATCCTTTCTGGTTTGAAGAACAACAGCGACCACGACCTTGTTGTTGTGGTCTTTCTGGTTTGATGAACATCCACCTTTTTAACTGCAAGCAAATTATCTGATTCCTTAAATCCTCAACATGCTTTGCACTAAAGTTCAAAACGAGATCTGCAAATTTTAGCTCACAATAGATAAAGAAGTACAAGTGAGTGAGGGGAAAATGGTGCAAGGTTATAACTTTAAGCACAATTTTTTCGAAACAGATTTTCGTCAAATTCGCCCTTCAGACGGATCAGTCCTCAATTGTATACAATATTTGCGGTTGTGCATCCTTGTATTTGAATGCATCAATTCTCATTGATAACCTAACTTAATTTTCAGGGTATTTCAGGTTCTTGGTTCTTTAAAATGAGGGCATGAATTTTCAAAATTAGGTCAAAATCAAACTTTGACCTTTGATATCTCTGAAACAGAAAATGTATTGACCTCTAGTTTTAGATTAAATGCTTTTTTTTTTTTTTTTTTTTTTTTTTTTTTTTTTTTTACTGTTTCCAACAATTTATTGCAAGATAGGAATTGGCCTTTGAAATTCTTGAGTTGACCCAAAAATTTTGAAAATGCTCCCAACGAATTAATTAGCCCTTCATAAATATAAAGGATGGTGTCAAGCAGTTTCCCGCTTATTTCATCTTATGTTTTTAAAATAACCTCTCTATAGCAACCTCTATGTGAAATTCATCAATCTGTCTAATCACGACACAAAGAGCAGAGGACTTCATAAGTTGTCTAGAAATCTCTCTAAAATAAGCTACTCATAATAATTTAATCTTACTAATGTAAGTCATTACTATCAAAGATCGGTTAATAAACTATATAAATTAATACTCAAACTATTTTCTATCAATACTCATTTTTTTTTTCTCTCTTTCTCTTTCGTATTGACGTGTTTGTTTTGCCATGGCGCTTCTTTTTTTACAAATAAATTCTATTCTATTTTATTCTATTGTTACTAATTATTTACATAACAGATAGTGCTAATTATCTTCGTTCATTCAAAACTTACAGCCATTTTGCGTTACTTTAGAGCCACCCTGTATATTTTATTCATTGACTGTCATAATTCTATCTCATCATTTATCTAGTTATAACCAATGTGACGAATGATTTTATGTTTCAGTGTAAAGAAAAAATGAGGCCTGTAAAAAAAGCATTAAAAGCTCTTGATAATCCTGATCAGACTCTAAAACCGGAAGAACAAGTAATTCATACTCGACAGTGCTTGATTTCGATTGGAGATCAAATCAATCAATGTGTTTCTATTTACAAAGACCCGGATGTGATAAAACAGTGGAGAAGTAATCTTTGGTACTTTGTCTCAAAATTCACTGAATACGATGCTAAAAAATTGTATAAACTATATAAGCATGCTGTTAAAAAGCTTAAGGGCAAAGATCCAGATGATAGTAAATCTAGTGAAAAGAGCAAAGACACCGTCAAAAGGAAGCTCAACGTGGAAGACAAGAAAGGGAGCGAACATCCGGCTCCCGCCAAAAAAATCAAAGTGGACCCTGCAGAAAATAGTACTAAAAGTAAAGAGAAAACTGCTTCTGCAAAAACAAAAGAGAAACCGCCGCCAAAAGTCGACAGTGGGGCTTCAGCCGCCGCTGTGACGACACCGCAGAAAGATCCGGAGAAAGAACGCGAGCGGGAACGAGAACGAGACGCGGTAGAACGTGACAGACTTAGAGACAGGGATAGAGACAGAGGCGATTGGGAACGTGAACGTGAGCGCGACAGAGATCGAATGCAGTCAATGCAGTACAAGTCCAGAATAAACAGTCCTTTGGATGGTGCTGCTGACCGAGACCGAGAGAGGTGGCCCGGTGGTTCTTCTAGGTGAGTTATTTTTCAATTGTGCCACAAGTATTATACCATGACACGCAACTGTGTAATCCCTTTTTTTTAAGAGGTATTCGAGTATTAAAATTCTAGGTCCAGTCGAGCTTTGCCTATTCTTTTGAGTTTTTAGATTGAGTAATTGTAATATCGCAAAACAGCAGAAGTAATACTACCAGTAGGACACTAAACAGCATAACTACTTTAATCTAGTTCTCTGCTATTTTTTGTGGTGCTTTATCATTAGCTGGCTCATATTAGTCATTGGAAACATCAATTTAGTTAAACATTCCTTTGTTTTTATTTTCACCACCAGAAAAAAAAATGTGGTTTTTAATTGACCGGACATCAGGAGTGCAGAATATTTTTCCTTTCTGCAATTTACAGACAAACTGGAATTGCTTCCGCAATCCGAAACCCCCAGCTTCCACATTGACGACCTTTTTGCAAAAGTGCTTCCACAATAAATTTATAACCTTTCTGCTAAAGTGCCTCTGCAATCCATCTGAAATAGAAATGAGGACTATATTTTGGGTTTTTTTCCTAAGATAATTTTTTTAAAAGATGAAGAAAGAAGGAAACAAATTACATATTTTTTTTCTTTTCCTTTTTATTTTGGTTGAGACTCCACAATTTACATGCGATCTTAGAATTGCGTGATTGTGAACACTCTGCATCCCTCCTGGACATTTCTGCAGAGATCCTGTTAACCTATTCTGTTCATTCATTTGCTTATTTCATTCTTTCAAGTTCTCACCTTTTGTCACTTTATTTTTACAGGTACAATAGTGGTAATAGTAACTCGGAACATAAACGAGATAGGTACGATAATTATCAACGCAATACTTACCATGATAGAAGTAGAGACAGAAATCATGGTATGCCTCCAGATAAACATAGGTTAGTAGAAATCATTAACGTTATTTAATTTAGTCATTAAATCTAATTTGGGAGGCAGACTTTCAAGCTAACATTTTAGATAACTACTGTGGATTGCCATTGCTGCGCAAGATACTACAGAGACCATACACTAGCCGATCGTGTGGCAAACGATTTTATTTTTGGGTTCTCACTTGATACACACTTAAAAATAGTCGCTGATCTATGTCTGGCTCATACTTAAATGCTGTGAAAACCACTTGTCTCAGATCGGTTTGGGACCGGCCGAAAAATCGGAGATAAGCGGTTTTTCCGAGATAAGCGGTTTTTTGCTTCTGATGTCCTAAATCGCGATAATTGCGGTCGATTTTTGAGTTATCTTGCTAAAAGTATTTTGCCCTCTATTCACGTATATTTTTGTTATCAGAAACTGCTTATTTTATGACCAAGTTTAAAAGCGGTGCCATTGGGGGGAGGGCTTAATGAAAAAAAAGAAAGTCATCGCTGTGCCCCTCTCCCTGAAAATCGGTGAAATGGCGCCACTGGAATATAATTGAAACTTAGATCGTAAGTAGCCAAAGCGGTATTACACAAACATCCCCGCCATCAAATCATCATGCATGTTTCAGAGGTGGTGATGAACAGCTGGACTTCGAAAATCAGTTTTCTCTGTGTGCTTTTTGGATTTTTCTTGCTCCTTCCTATTCCCTTTTTGTATTCTCAGTCCAGTCGTTCGCTTTGAAATACAAGCTTGACGAACGCAGGTTTGGGCGGCTGGACTTTTCAACTACTACTTACTACTAGATGATGCGCAGCCCAGATTTTGAAAGTCCATTAGTGGAATATCGGTGTGCATTACTTACTGGAAATTACATTAGACTCCTAGTTGGGGTTTTTACCCGTTGATGGTTTCCACAGAATGGCATTAATTTTTCCTCGTGCTGAAATTTACCCAACTTACCTCTTTCTTTTTTCTATAATTCAGTAGGTATCATCAAGGGCCGCAAGGGGGTCACATGCAATATGGCAATCACTACGGCGCACCTTTACCACATCAAGGTTACTACCCTCCAGGTGAGCAGCATGGATCATATCCTCGTGATAACCAGCGCGATAGGTACCACGGGCCTGGGCAGTACGGTGATTGGAGAACTCCACCTAAAGAGAGGCCTGAATTTAGGAGAGATTATGACCGAAGGCCAGCTTCCAATACGTAACATTTTTAGTGCTTGTAATAATTTCGCTTTAAATTTTTTTTTTTTCTTTCTTTTGTAAAATTTTTAAAAAATTGAATCATTGTAAGTGTAACGTGGTTTATTGTTTAGTAAACTCCTTGATGCATCAAATGTTTATTTTTATATTTGGTTTGTCTCCGGGACAACCTTGTAACCAATCATGAGTTTACTTATTTATTTTTTTTTTAATTTTATTTCAGTGTTTTTCTATCTTTATGCTTGATGGAATGTTGTAATTTTTGCTTCTTACTAATTTTTGATTCCTCACAATCACTGATCAAGTTGTAAAATGTGTTAAAATTGTAAACTCATTTTTTTTTTATTCGTGTATGTAGTTGAATCTGTGAGAACAGAGTGCAAGGAATGAAATATTTTTTCTTTTTGTTTGGTTTAATAGGAACAAAAACGAGATATTTTTCGGTTGACACCCTTAATTCTTTCCATTATTCTATGGATAGTTAAGTACAAGAAACAGATTCTCATCAGGTGGTGCACTTGTATTCTATTTGAGGCAATGAAAACCTTTATTCTCAGCTGGATAAGCTTCTTTGATAACGGAGTGTTTATCAAGTTTCTTGAAAACATAATGCTCTGCTAAATTCATCAAATGTTTTGCGTAACCACCATCAAAGCGTCTCCCTGGTTTTGCTGTGAAGCGGATGAAACAGCGGATCCGGTTGCGTTGATTTGATCTAACTTTAATCAATTCATTATCCTTTGGATGGGTCGCAAGCTATAGCTTGTCTCAGAAACTATTTAGCTTGACAGTTCCATGGCTTTCATGAAATCATGAGTTTCAAACTGCCAATTGCGCAACCTGATTGGTCAGTAGCAGGAAGCAGCTGACGTTTTCAGTCAAACTGTACAGTTGTCACATCCGATCATTCTTGGGACAGCCCATAACAATGAATTGTTTGATCTTGAATGTGCTGCGTTATTTTTTTATTGAGGTAGCAACTTGTTAGTTATAAGGTAAAACGTTATTTTTCATCAAGAAAAATCTCTTGGAAAAATTATTCTGATAATTACTTTACAATTTGTGGAGATTTTCTTGAAAAAACGAGAAGCGTTATTATCGATCACATGAATCCAGTTTTTCCGTTTTGAGATTCAATTGCAATCTGTTTGATGAATTTAGCAACGCATCTGCAAAGTGATTAACGAGTTATACAATTATCTAGAGTGGTAGTCTAATGGGTAACCAGCGTAACCACCGTGCAGGATTTTTAGGTTAGGTTTATGGTGTAATTTTTTCCATTTATTCCCATGTATTTCTAGTGCAACTGCACAGTGGATCAAAGAATGTTCCAGTCTCTGTTTGTTGTCTCAAAATACATGAGAATAAATGACACCTTAAACCTAACCTAAAAATCCTCCCTGGTGGTTATGCCGGTCACTTATGAAACTGCCACTCTATATAAATGTGTAGCTCATTGGAGTGATTCACCCATGCATCCTTTCCGTTTTGATTCACAAGCTAAATGCTGCGTGTGAATGTTTTCATTTTGAGTTCCTCCTCTCTCTTTTCTTCATATCTGGAAAAAAACCTGTTCTGCATTTATTAGCATTTCAACCGGTAGAACTCAAAATAAATCTCTAATCTTGATTCAAGCTCATTGGTTTTGAACCACGCATGAATTCCTAATCACCGGCTTGTTTGTTTCATCACTAAACTGTATGGTTAGAACTGTCAGATATTGTTGATCAGTTTCTATTTTAAACCAAAAAGTGATACGAATTCTACTTCTTACCCTTCTTCGATTTCTGTCTGTTTTTGTTGATTTTTCTATGTTGTCTCTTGTCAAAAGAATGTTATTCAAGCATGACAATGACACTAGGGAGGGGGGAGTTTTTCTAAACTTTATCTCAGGATTAGAAGCTTGGGTCGATGATTTCAAAATTTGATTTTTGAGTCTGATAAATTGTTAAATTTTCTCTTCTTACGTTTGTTCTCAGAATATTTGAGGTCCTTCCCTGTGAAACTTGTAATCTAACCCGAAAGTGAAAGATTTTATCTCGCAACTATGTATTGTAAACAAAATTTACTCTCCCATCGAAGATCTATCTTTCATTCAATTACCAGATAGCTTTTGTTGCCCAGACTATTTTGTTTTTTAGTTTGTATTTGAAAGATTGTTGCTGTCAATCTTCTATCAGAAATGTATGTCTGTTAAAAGATGCTGCACAGTGCTTATGGGATTGGATCTTGGTCAGCATTGATAGAACATTAATTTGTTGCCTCACATCATTTTGCGTGAAAGTTATCTCTTGTTGAACTATTTTTTTGTCATTACTTCTAAAATGATTTAAAGTGATTCTTCAGCGTTTAGTGCCCATTTCTGCCAGCAAAGCGCTGCCGTTCAATTAATGTCAAATTACAGGCCGAAAGTAGTTTATATTTAACGAAATGGAGTGTTAGTTACTAGATAATTATCTGAAGAATGTCTCTTCAAAACATCTTGTCAATAACTTGAAAAATAAGGGGAAGTACCAAAAAATGAAATATTTGATTTCGATACGAGAATCGATTTGCGATATTTCATTTTTTGGTACTTTCAGTCTTATTTTTGAAGTTATTGATGAGATATTTTGCAGAGACGTTTTTCAGATGATTATCTAGAAACTGATACTTCGTTTTCCTTATTATAAATTACTTTCAGCCTGTAATTTGACATTAATCGAAAGGTAGTGCTCTGGTGGCAGAAATCGGCACTAAACGCAGAAGAATCACCTTAAGCTATATCCAGCATGCTTTAGCACTGGCAAAAGTCTGATCAATACTGTGAATTAGAAAACGGAAAATCTAAAAATACTTTATCAGTACAAATATGAATTAAAAAATAGAGTTGCATAAATTGCCAATAGTTGTCGACTGCAGAAAGAAGCATTTCTGTGTATCAAAAGCGTCTCACCTGTTTTGACAAAGAAGGAAAATTTGCTCTAATTTTGTTGATGAAAATAACTGATTTAAAAAAAGATATCAAAACTTTGACCAAATTTGTCAAATTTTCATCAAGCACTATGCGGGCTCCATCGCTCTTTACGACAGTCATCACATTTTGGAAAAACAGATTGTAAATGGTTGGAGTTATAAACTCTTTCGACTTCAAAATGTTGATCGGAGGAAAAGCTCATTCTTTACTCGTTATTTATGATTTTTGTTGAATTTTTGGTTACATATTGCACTTTGCACTCATGCTGAAAATGCGAAAGAAATGTTTATTTTGCTATCAGAAGTTATCCTAAATTTTTAAAATATTATTGATAAAATGCCACTGCTTTCATTTTTTACCATCTTCCGATCATACCTTGACCATGTTAGATATTATCTTTGACTAAATCGATTCATCATGTTTTATATTTCTTATTGTTGTAAAGTAAACAAGTCTGATAGATAAGTAAGTTAGAAAGAAGATTTTATTTTTATTTATTCATCCCATTGTTTATTTAATATTTTACATCATTCGTTCATTTTTTTTAAAAAAAAAAAAAAAAAAAATTCCACCCATCATTTTAAAAATGTTTATCTTTACCTTTAGGTGCATTAATAATATTCTATACAAATTTCGCAAAACTTTCTCAAAGCTAGAGATTGGTTATCAAAATTTGTTTACAACTCCTCTTTTTGCCAGTATTTCTATGGTTCTATGTACTCAGAGAAGTATCATCATGATAATCCGTACCGGATTTAAAATTAAATTTTAATGTTTTTTAAAGTTTTTGGAAATTTTTATCTCCCAGATAAAGCTCCTCACCTAGTATATGAAATATAATTGATTTACCAATTTTTCTGAAAAGGCGAAAACTTGATTCCTAGTTTATGCATGTTTTGTAACCTGGAATTAACTGAAGTTTGTTTCCCATCATCATTGAAATTTATGAACAGGCTTACCACTTTTTTTTTTTTTTTTTTTTTTTTTTTTTTTTTTTATTTATTTATTTATTGAAACAAAATATTGCCCAAAATCTTGATGGGTCAAAAAATGAATCTTATCTTTTATCACAACTAATATTTTTGTTTGCATGTCTATTTTTACACGTGCGAGTATGATTAGTTTCCTCCGAAACTTGATTGAAGGTCGTGTATCTCTCGAAAGACTGATCGTAACTATAGCTGTGGAAATAATCGTCTCTTACACCTCGTGAATTAATTTTGTCAGTATAATTTATTGTTTTTGAAAATATCACTAATCATAAATTAATATCTCAATTGTGTCATTTGCCCCCTTCCCCCTTTCATAATGGTTTTAATAGAAGGGTTTTGTTACCTTTGATTCGGAATAAATTGGTGACTTTCAGACAGTACATTTGAATCGATTTTAAAAGCATTGATTTGTTGCTTTTGTTACGTTATCATCACGCCCCTGATGCTTTGATTGACAGAATGCCTCCCTCTTCTCACTATCGTTTTGACCTCTCTCCAAGCCAGAGCTGCCGATCTGCGTAGATTTAATGACATTTTGAAATTCACCGAAGATTCCACCGGTTGAGAAAAGATTACATAGTTCAGTTCAATGTATGACTGTAATGCACGAAAATACTGTGATCTGTAATCTTTTCTCAATCGGTGGAAACGCCGTTAATTAATTAAAATATACCGGTTGAGAAAAGATAAAAGACGCTAGTATTTTCGTGCATTACAGTCATACACTGAACTAAACTCTGTAATCTTTTCTAAACTGGTGGAATCTTCGGTGAATTTCAAAATGCCATTAAATCTACGCAAATCGGCAGCTCTGCTTCAAGCTTCTGCCCTCAAATAGTGTATATTTATTTCAATTTGTATATCATTTTTGTTTTCCTCCCTTCTCAAAACAGTAGCTTTGCTCTTTGATTGAAAATACTGTAAATTGCCCAACTTATCGCCAATCAAAAGTATTCATAAATCTTTTTTACTGATGTTTACTCTAGAGTTTCAATAGACTTATGTGGCATTGTGCATAAAAAATGAAGCAGTGCTCCAAGGTAGAAAACTGTAGATGATCGTGAAATGTGGCAAACAACGTATTCTCTCCATTCAAACCTATGTAAAATAATCGATCTGGAGAGGATTCACTAAATCCCTGAGAAATCGATACTTCTGCTTAGGTTCTAATGGCTGAAAACATGATTGCTAAATAGCATGAACTGCCACCGGTAGCAAAAACTATGTATGGACTTGATGAGCTTCTTGCGGAGTTGCAACTGATTAAATTGAAAGAGACAAGCTTCACCTGGAAGCTCATCACTTGTAAGCTTAGTGGGAAGTTCACCAGCATTAAGTCATATTTAGTTAGTGACCCCTGCGACCCTCAAGGCGAGTGCTCCATCCTGTCCATACCTTGTTATATCTACCCAGATGGTGGTCAGAGCGCATTTTCAGTATCATTCACTATGCAATACTCACTTTCCCATCATTTGTTTTGTTTTTTTTTTTGTGCAAACAGTTTTCGCCCCTCAAATTATTTTTCTATCAAATTTTTCTGGCCCTAAGTTTGTTAAAGTTCACACTTTAGTGTCCTCTTTTCATTCAATCTTTTTTTTTTTTTGTTTGTGCCGCGTTATTTGTCTTTTTCGAGGTCCATTAATAGGAGGTCTGTGGAGTGATTGCCTTACTTTGTAATCTTTGTATCAAGTCAAATACTAAGCGATTCCGATACCATGGTCAAACAAATCCTTCTCTGCAAAAAGTTCTCAAATTTGTATTTCCCGAGTTGTTACCTTGAGCTGGACCTTGTATCGATGAACCTTGAATACCTCGATTCGCTAATGAAACTCTGTTTTCAAATTTTCAAATGAATTAACTCCGATAGTTTTTTAATCATCACTTGAATAATTTTTTTTTTTTTTTTCTGAGAATAAATTGACTTAAAACCTTGATTCTTGAAAAGAAATACCTGTTATTGTTTTGAAACTTTGAAGAATTATTTTTCTAAGCAATTGATCTCTCTAAGTCTTGAGTTTCCATGTAAAAGAGAAGGTTTACTCTTCAATGAAATTTATCTTCAATTTCTGTGGCCAAGGTTCATCAGAAGACCTCTTCTGAGCTCTTGTCTTGCTATTGCCTTGGTCTCACTTTTGCTCAAGGAACGCAATTTTTATTCGACTGAGTACAATCATGAAGCAAGTGCGAGGCAATAATCAGGCAAAAAACTAAGCAATAGTATGAGCTCATAAGAGTTACCTTACTGGTTGCAGCCAAAAATCAGTGGATTTTGATTCATACAATTATTTTAGATGTCGACTATCTTGACTGGTTCTGACTCTCTCCCTTCAATGAACTGAACGTTGGAAAGTGTTGAGGACCTAAAATTTCTCAAAAATATTCTTGAACCACTGTATCCAAGAATTGCTTCTAATTTAGAGGAGTTTATCGTGTGAGAATGCAAGTTCCCTTTCCTTGCTAAACTATTCGCCATCAAAATCTAATCCCTGCTAAAATCAGTTCTACGGCTTCCATTAATTGTAAACAGGAATCTGCCATCCTGCATTTAGAAGGAAGTGTATTCTCATCTTTCTATGTAATTAATCGTCATGCATGTTTTCAGTTTTGAAAGTGTCCTCGCAAGTTTCTTGGATTTGTGACTCGTATTTTTTTTACGATTTTGTTTTATTTGTTAAGACTCTTGAGGCAAGCTGCTGATAAGATGCGTTGAACTAATAGCTAATTTAAGACGATTCAATTCTTATCTTGAAAGTCCCTTGCTCTTATTCATAAATTAATCGCTGAAACCCTTCCAAGGTAATTGGAGCAGTAAATTTCTAATTAGCAATGGAGTAACAGACTTGAAAAGTACTTCCCTCAAAAAGTGTTTGAAGACACTTATTTAATATGTAAAATGAATCAACTCAAAGCCCAATCACAATCAGTAACTGTCCACTCACTCAATCTAAAGATCACTTTTTTTTGTTTTTTTACGAATGCTTCAAATTACTCTATTTGAGGATCAGCTGCGTAGTCCTTAAAAATAGAATTTAAGGTGGTTCTTCAGCGTTTCATGCTGATTTCTACCACCAGAGCGCTATCGTTCGATTAATGTCAAATTACAGGCCGAAAGTAATTTATATTTAAAAAACCAGAGTGTCAGTTACTGGATAATTAGCCGAAGAATGTCTCTGCAAAATATCTTGTCAATAACTTCAAAAATAAGGTTGGAATTACCAAAAAATGAAATATTGTTTGATGCAAGAATCGATTTGCGATTTTTCATTTTTTGGTACTCCCAGCCTTGTTTTCAAAATTATTGACAATGTATTTTGCTGAGACATTCTTGAGATGATTATCTAGTGCCTGTGTTTCCGTTTTCACGTGTACAACTTACTTGCCTGTACTTTGGCATTGATCAAACAGTATTGCTGTTGGGGCAGAAATCGGCTCAAAATGCTGAAGATTCACCTCATCATGTTGAATTCTATTTTTGTGATGTACGCAGCTGAACAATTTGAGGTCATCATATTTCAAGATAAAAACATCAAATCTTTAACCAAAATTAAGTCAAAAATTTTATGATTCTTTCCTGAAATGTAAGGATTAGGCTCCAAATTAAGACTGACCTTAAAACCTGAAACCTTCACCCATTTGTTTATCGATCAAATGCAGGGCGAGTCCAAGAATTTGTTTTTTTCTTTGTCCATTTAAAAGTATGTTATCCTTTTCTAACACATGTGTTTGAATGGACAGAGAGAGAGGAAGACAAATTCCTGGGTCCGCCTCTGATCAAATGTCCTGAAAGCTGAGTTGTCGTGTAGAAATTATTGTCATTATCAGGTTTTGATCCTGTAGGAATAAGTAATTTTTGTGCCCATTTTTTTTTTTTTTTCTTTTTTTCATTAATTTTTCTGTAAATATGAAATTAAGTTGGAAATCATTTTTCCATAATAGCTTACCATTTTATGGATTCAAAGTAAAAGTGAAACTCCAAATATATCTATATATATTTGACCATGTAAAATATTCTTTCTGTAAATTCTGTTGTATTTTATTTCTTTAAATATTGTTTTAATTGTTTTTTTCTCTCTCTCTCTCTCTCTCTATCTCTTTTTAATTATTCCATTTAGTTTTCTGGAAGAATGATTCGAAAATAAAAGTAAAATTATAAATTAAAGCAAATCTAATTCTTTATGGAGGTCCTCTACTTATCCCACCTACAGTTTAGGTGCCTTTCAAAATCCTTAGCACTTTAATAGCACTTTTCAAAATCCGTAATTTCTCTCTTATTTCTGCGGTAACTTAAAAAAAAAACAAAAATCAAAGAAATCCCCCAATTGGTGTTACTAATCACAAAGAAAGTTTATCAAAAACTTGTGTCTCCAGACGTGGTTGAAAGAGACGCTTTCTGACCTAGAGTCCCTTGATGGAAATATTGTATAGGGAGTACCGACACGAGCTCAACGAGTTGTGATTGGTCGTTGGTTTTAGGCTCTCACGGAGTCGAGCAGGAGTCAATGACATCGAAGGCTCCACACGAAAGGAGTCAATTTGTTGAGGAACGTATGGGAACGGACCCGAATGCCGGCAAATCCGCCTGTCCACCGCTGATCCACTGTCGAATTTAACCTTCGAATGCGTTCAGGCGGTCGACTAAATCGACTCCTGTCAAAATGCATAAAGTGTCGTGTCGGTACTCCCTATACAATATTTCCATCAAGGGACTCTATTCTGACCCAGTTTAAAAAAATTCAATGCCGCAAATTTGTACGGTTCCAGGCAAACGCAATTTGGCCGCCCAAAAAAAAAAAAAAAAAAAAAATCCTAGCGGTGGATGGATTACAATGTAATTTACTGTTCCCTAAGCTTTCTGTATTGAAACAAAACTCTCTGATTTTGCCCGGTTTCTCTGGAAATTTGTGGGATTTTCTGGTTGCTTCATTTCAAACATTTATTGTTTATTCTTGTTTATTCTATTCATCAAAATGAGTTGAATTCTCAGCCAATATTTATTTAAAATCGTATGATGTTGTAACCATATATTTTTTTTGAGTTGAGCAAATTGATTTGGCGAGTTTTTATTCTTTTATATTTTAACTCTGCTGAAGATTCCATTCCTGGTTATTCTTCATGAATGATGGACTCCAAATGTTGAAGCTTTTTTCATTTAGCTTTTTGTTGGCTTATTTTTAGTCTTGAAGATGGTCGAGTCCAGATTAAGGCTTGGAAAATCATTCAGATCGATTGCATGGGCATAGTAAGTCGAATCTACTTGTAGTAAATGTGGAGCAATCAGCGAAATCAGAGACTGTAAAGAGAAAAAAAATATACACAACTGATCAACTGTTTTAGAAAGAGTGTTTGGGGTGGCATTCATGGTAAAGCTCGTTTTAGAAGTGGAAGTTGTGTTCCATTGGACACATTTACACTGAATAGACCTACCATTATTCCGAAGTTGTCATCTAATCTTGACTTTTTAGTTCCCTTAAAAATAATCTGATGCATGAAATTGCTTGATAGTTTCAGAACCAAGTCTTAAAGTTTAGAAGGAGAGTTCCAAAAAGTTTCAAGAAATTCTTTGCACAGGTCTAATTTTATACATTTTAACCTATCCACGTAAACTAGAGCTCGTTTCAGAAGTGTAGGAGCACCTGAACTATAATCTTTGTCGAATTTTCAACTTGAGTTCCTTCAAATCAAAACCGAACTTGCCTCTGAGTTTCTTCTTTTGCTTTTAAAATGTTCCTTACTGAAAAGTGAACTCTCGATTTCATTTTTATTCATTTCCATCGAGTAATATCAGAAATAATGATGACAAATTCCAAAGATTATCGGTGTAGGTGCGCCTACACTACCGAAACTACCTCTAATTTTCTATATTTTGACTTACATCCGCTTCTAATGACAGTCCTAATGATGTCAATTTGAGCTGCCACAATGGTACTCCCAGGTGTGCCAGCATCATACGAAAATACTGAGTGAATGAGTCAGCAATCAAATGCCATTCGTAACTTGTATCTAGGAACCATATTTTTGGATCTTCTCCGTATTCCAATCGCTCGTTGAATACCAGACAAATATCGCCCATTCCATATTTGAGCTTTTCGATTATAAAAATATTGCAGTTGCTCCCAAAACTTGGAACACTTTCCTTCCACAAACCGTTTGTTCGATACATCATCTCCACATCGTAAATTGACGGCGTTTCGGTTTCGTCTATGGTCTCAGAATAGTTTCCGATCTGTTGAAGTTCGCAAATAGGGTTGATTATCATACTACCAATTGACAGCAACGAATCTGGAAGTAATTTTAATATGGATTCATATGAAAACTTTAGCAGCTTTATATCATATTAATAAATACAGAAGAACTTTATGTTTATTGTTGGCTGTGTAAATTTTTATTGTTTGGTGGTTTTTGTTTAAATAACTTTAGACTAACCCTACACTGAGCTTTTCTGGTTCTTCTTGATGAGAGAGATGGAGTCTCAAAATATAGACTTCGAACTTAATAATCAATCGGAACTATAAACCACCATAAACAAGGAAATTACCAAAATAAGGGGTCATGAAACAATGAGTGTGCTCCTATTGAGAATCGGTCATTGTGCGTAAATTGAGGTTTTTAGCTGAAGAGCACACTTTGTTATTTTATGGGCATTTCTTTGCGAAATGTCCGAAATTATCTAAACCTAAATAAAACTGGTGAGTCTAACCAATTGTAAATTGATATTAGCTTGATGTTAGATTTAGATTGAACCACTATACCTATGGCTTCCGGAAATAATCTATGCTTAGATTTTATGGATTTAACCCTTTACTGCATGATTTTTTTTTTCAATAAAACAATTTTTTTTCAGTACAATTTTGATCCTTGAGACAGGGAAAAATAGTGAAAAAATTCTTTCCATTCTATTTGTATGGTAAAGAGCCTGAATATTAATTTTTCCAAATATGGCCTTACCCGCATTTAGGTATCCATGCAACTGAAAATAAAGTTTTCAGGCAAAAAAAAAAAATTAAAGTAGTAAAAAATAAGTTAGTAAGTTTCAATAGTAGTTTTTTTTGTATATGGTACCGCCGCGTTACTCCCAAACATAACAATGAAAATTGGAAAATCTCTATCAGATTTTCAGTAAGCTATTTTCAACCACTCTGCACGTTCTCTATCCTGTGCTGCGCGCTCTAGGACAAAATCGACAATTCTTACTCGTTTAGTATCTGTTCCACATGTGACCCACCATGCAGCGACAGTACAACTCAATTCTCCTACTTTTAGATAAGGCTTCAAAGTAATTGTTCCAGATCTGGGCTCATCTGCAGTTAAGGGTTAAGGCTTTCAGAAATTGTTCTGAAACATTCAGTGGTCCTGACGATCCTATTTATCAAAACAAATCACTGTCATGGAGTCACTTTGCGGGTGGTCTCCAGGGAAATAACAAAAGCAAAAAGATAAGTAATAAACTTATTTTTGAAGAGCTGATTTTTTGTGTAGTTATGTTACTTTTCCTTCAAGAATCCGTTGAGGTATTATTGTTGAGCACATTTTCTTTAAAAACATGCATAAGGAGAACCAGTAATGAAAAAGAAAGAGGCTTAGAGCAAAAGTATGTATCAAAGACGTGTAAACCTCCATATTGAAAATCCCAAGTTAATTTGAAACCGTCAATGGATGTGTAAAACTGTCGAATATCATCTGGTAATATACAGGTGTGTCGTTGCTCCCAGGCTGCAATCACTGCTCGCTCGCAAGGTGGGCGTTTCTCAAATTTTATATTTCGAATGCATTGTATTTGATCTGAAAGGAAATCACGAGACATGAATTTTACAGGCATAAAACTGTAATAGGTAAAGCTGTGTTTTGTAAATTTTAAAAATTCAATTGAGACATTTTCCTCTTAACTTTTGAGGCCTACTCCCAAGAACTTTTTTTTTAATTATTCCAAAAAAACAATTTTTTAATTTTTTATTTATTTTTTTATGCAGTCCAGCCGTTCGCTGTGAAATATCAGCATAACAAGCCTCGTGTTTGGGCGGCTGGACTTAATTACTACTTAATACTTATTTTTTTTTATTTTTTAACCATTTTTTTTGTGTAATTTTTTTTTTTTTTTTACTTTTTTTAGTCATTCCAAAGAAACCATTTTTTAATCATTTTAAAGATATTTTCACTGCAAACATGAAATCATTGGGTCACATAATGAAGGCAACATAGTTCAACCTTTGTAGCCACAAGATAAATAAATAACCGAGACTCACACAAAACTTACTCAAGTAGTCAGTTATTCCAAGGGTGAGGTTCTTGAAAAAAGAGTCCTCAGAAACAACATCAACTATGTAAGACATGACAATTAGTTATCGGGGTGGTTGGAGTCTCAAAATCGAGACACTTTTATTTTTGTTTTTTGTTTTTATTTTTTTATAATTAGAATCTACATTTCAGTTTTTACTAATTATGTTCGCTTTAATAAATTACAGGGTGTAGGAGTTCCTCCAGTGAGGTTACCTAACTTAAAGCATTAAGCAAAAATTATAATTATTGTTTTTAAAACACTTCGGCGATGACACAAATATAAGGAGCACGAGCAAGGATGAGCAAGTTTTAAATGCTATGTTGACTCCAGTTGTCATGGAAACCGCGTTTGATTCAAGGGAGCAAACTTATGAAATTGAAAAGTAGGTTAAAATTGTGACAGTTTTATTTAGAAGAAAGCTTTTACCAAATCTTTTAAACTCTCCGCTAGAGAAAAAATTCATGTGTTCTCTCTCAAACTCAAATAGGTAAATACGTAATCAAGCCCGCGTTATAACAACTCACATTGTTCGAAAGAGTATGTTTGAGAACAATGACTGAAAAAAGTTGACAAAGTGGCGAAACCGCGCCAAATTCAAATAAGCGCGCATGATCGGGGGCGGGCGGCGCTGAGTCCAACCAAGGTTAGCGGACGTAGTAGTGCGCATGCGTGATGCGTTCTTTTCTCTCTTCAAATAAGCTATGAAAAGATGAAGGCGAGGCGATTTTATGATTCCTCTTGTGTTGCAATACTACCTGTTTATGTAGCATCCGGAATCAAAAAATTATCTAAAAAAATATCCAGATTGTACTTGCTTAATTTTTTTAATTCCATTACTTATTCAATTCGAAATGTAACTTCTATATGTATGAGCTTTGAAATGGCGTAAAGTGATTCTACTTTGCCTAGAAGTGCCCCCTGTCTATTTAATTCTTTATCCTTCCTTTGAGAGTCTATCAGCCATTAATGAAAGAATAATTGTGCGGATCTCATACACATCCAGCCAGTGGCGTTGCTTGCAATCAGGCGACTTTGAATTTCATCCATTTAAACTCATGAAAAATGTTGAACCACCCAGGGGATGCTCATTGCTTTTACTTGAATCGATATTTTACATGGGTTTAAATGGACAAAATGCAGCATTGTCGGATTACATACAACACCACTAGGTATGTATCCAGTTTTAGTGAGGCTGGAAAGCTTTTTGGAGGTATCAAAATGTGATAACCTGCAAAAGATACATCCAGGTATTATAAAGGTATGTCATGGTTTTACAGGTGGCCAGGTTGCAATCAGAGACAATATATAATAGAGGCCGCGCACTATCTATCTTGCCCATGTTTGCGCGCGGTAGCAACTTTTTATTTCGGGGTCCCAACAGAACACCGCAAACATGGTCCATACGTTGACTGATGAGAAACATCGTTGATATTTTTGCCTAGTGAAACCGAAGCACCGAAATTGCATCAGTCAGCATATGGACCATGTTAGATAGTACACCCTCTTGCTCCCTGTGTTTAGTCCTGAAAAATAAGTCAGCCACCGCGCGCACGGCTAGTGCGTGGTCTCTATGATATATTGTCTCTGGTTGCAATATGTTTAACTATTACTACACAGATACTAATAGAATTCGTTCAAGTTTTTCATTTTCATAAAATCAGAATAGTTGATATTTAAGTATGAGCCGGACATAGTTCGGTAACTATTTTTAAGTATGTTAAAAATTTTTAGGAGCCTAATAACATATCTAAAGGAGAAAACCGGACTATATCCGTCTCACATCTAAAATATTAAATAATTTAACGAAAATAGGGCTTTTTCCGTAAAAAACACAAAACCGGCCCACTTAAAGGTGGTAAAGTACATCTTTAAAGTTCAAATAATCCGTGAAAACCATTCAAACTTACAAATGTATGCCTTTAGGAGTAAGTGGAGCCATTATACTCGAACTTGAAAATCAATTTAAAAGATCATTTCTCGGGCCAAAAACCGGCCTTATTGGCATTCCTCCTTTCTAGTAATTTTGAAGTTTCGATCAAGCCGAATTTAAAAAAATTAGAACTTCTTGTGATCGAAACTTGGTTACCTTCCTCAAATTTTGATAGATCAAAAATAGGATAAAGATTTGAAATCTTTCTGTTGATCAAAATTCAAAAATAATTTAACCTCATCAAATTAAAAATTAAATTAAGAATCGAAAAAGGTTAAACTTAAAGTTAAGGTTGGGGTTTTTTTTATTGAAAATCATTTTTTTTTTTTATTTTTTCCAAACAAAATTATTTTGAAGTTTCAAGTGATCCATTGATTGAAACTTCTACATTTTCGAAACGTTTCTTTTTGCTTAAAGGCACAGGACTTCAAACAGGGGTTTCAATAACTTCATGGAAATTTATCTAAACAAAGAACCAAAAATTCAAGTATGGAATAGTCTTTATTTTTTGTAAAAAAAAAAAAAAGATTAATAATCACATGAAAATACAAAATTGAAATGTTTCAGAGAGAGAAACTGAGCATTTCAAGACACAAAGAAACTGAAGAGAATATTAAATATAATACGGCAAACAAAAAACGTGAGAGTGAAAAAGGTGAAATTGAAAAACGACAAATGGAACATTTAAATCTAATAAAAACGAAAGGGTGAAGGAGAAATTGAAAAACGATGAATGGAACATTTAAATCTAATAAGTCTTTGACATGTTAAATACTTGTATTAATATTGCCTAAATTTAATTGTCAGAACATAGAACTGTTCAATTAACATAAAAATCACTGTGCAAAAGGCACAGGATCACTATAAAAATGACATAAAATAAAAAAAATTGAGGAAAGTACATGAGGATCAATAAATAAGGAACATCAATGCCTGGTACCAAAATGGTTGGAGGAATTGAAAACGGAGAGACCAAAGAAGATCTTTATGATTCCATTTTGTCACCTTTGCCACCTTTTCCACCAGTGCCATTTTCCAATGCTGCATCTGGTTTGGATTTCTTCAATGCTGGCTGATTAGTTTGAGTGATGGGAATCTGACGCTCGCCGCTTGGTAGTTGGTTCTGAAACAAACAAATATAGGATGGTTAGGACATAAAGATTAATGATAAGGAAAGATGAGAGGTCTCAATAAATTGATTTTGAGTTAAAAACGAAGCAATAAGAGCACATGATGCATACTTCATTGTTCAATTTGGGCGAAGAATTGCAGTTCCGAACTTTAAGGGGAGAAGGAGGTCCCAAATGAAAAAAAAAATGGTTTTACTGTTTTTAATTTTATTTAAAAGAGGACGTTCTCAGCTTTAAAATGATATGATACATTGTATAGTTTAGAAAAAAGATCAATTTTTTATGAATTTGTGAAGTTGAAGAGTCCTTATCAGGCCAGCTGATTCTTAGTTTTTTCTTTTTGCAATACTGGAAAACTTGGTTTTTTTACCTTTTGGTGCACTTTTCTCAGAAACTAGTAATGCTATTTTCATGAACTTTTTTTTAAAATTTTCCGCAGAAAAAGCTCTTAAAGTGGAACTAGGATATTCTGTGTAGCTCCTTTCCTTATTTTTTTATAAACATTCAAAGTTAAAAAAACGTGAAAAAATCAACCTAACTTAAGAAGCATATTTAACATTGTTTAACAAAGGACCTCCTTCTTCCCTTATGGGGGTAACCGAACCTCTGAGTCATTAATACTTTCTCTTTGTCAATTGAAGTGAGTCAATCAGATTCCGTCAGTCAATCAGTACAATCAGATTCGGACGAAGATTTTCACCCGCACCAATAATTGATTTTGAGTTAAAAACCGAGGCAATGAGAGCGTACATGAAGCATACGTCAATATTCAATTTGTGCAAAGAGTTGAGGTTCCAAACTTTATGGGGGTAACCGTACCTCTGTGTAGCCAATATTATTTCTTGTCAATTGAAGTGAGTTATATGATCAGATTCCGATGAAGATTTTCACCCGAACCAACAAGTGTGCACTTTAATTTCTCACTCAAACCGTTAGTTCCGTAGACGATGGGTGATACCAGTGCTCTTCCCGAACCTAGGAACTTGTACCCGTTATGAGAAGGGTGGGGGCGGAAAAAGTAGCTCAACAGTTAGAGAAAACAATGAACAATGCTCCAGGTTGAATGGCGAAAAATGGTTTTGTTGACTTTGACAAGTTTCGAACCTCAAATCTTCACCTGAACCTCACAGTTATTCTTACATCCAATGTCCTTCAAAAAATTAAAAACGTGAAAGATGATCATGAAACATTGGATTCAACTTATGCCTATATATCAGATGGACGAGGATACACCGAGTTAATTTTTCTCAAAATAAGAATTTGCCCCAAATTTATATTATTGCATAATGGGACATTTTTGAATCAGAATTAGCTTGTTCCAGAAACAGATACTTACTTTGACTGTTGCTGAGATCGTAAGCACACCATCAGATGACAGACTAGATACAATGGCATCTTGGTTGACATCTTGCGGAAGCTTGTATCTTCGGGTGAATGATCGAGAAATGTAACCATGCTTGTCCTGCCTCTCTTCGTGTTTGGCTTCGACGACTAGATAACCTTCGACAACCTTAACACTAACTTCTTCAGGTTGGAATTGCTGGACATCGAGGTTGACCTGCAAAGGCAAAAAGAAACAGTTACAAATAGTTGAAAACAAGTGCATCAGCCATGTTCTAAAAGCTCTCTCCCAAAATTGACAAATCCATTGAGCTTCTTGGACAATCTCCAACTTCGAGTGCCATTTTCTCAAAGTCAGATTTAGGACTTGTGCCGCTTGTGTAAAGAATCAAGGTAGAAAAAAGAAGGTATGTGCAACACTCAATCGCACTTTTTAAAAAGAAATTACATCATGCGGGTGACATCTAGTAGCGCGCTGTTCAAGTGTGCATTGGACAGAGGTATCATTCCTTACTGTATAGGAACATTTTTGAACAATTAACTCTTAGTTTATTGACTCTGAAAACAGAAATCTAAAAATTGACAACTTCGATCATCTTTTGTTTGACACATCTCTAACTAACAAAATAAACACATACATTTCAAACCTCCCGCTTCATGAAAATGTGACGTATTGTGGGTGAAATCATTCAGGAGGGGTGATCACGGAGGATCCGAACGTTTTGGTATCGTTACCTTTTACATATAACCTTATGGGTGGCTCAACTGATCGAATAGTTTTGAGCCCCTCGCAACGATTGAAACGGACGAAAGGAAGCGATGAGTCGGAGGCTGTCGTAATCTCGATCGTTTGAAGTAGGAAGAGGTGAGGAGGGGATCACCTGCGCGATCGAGCTGCGCAGAGCAAGCCCATTTGATTTAATGCAAACGATGACGATACCAAAACGATCCGATCCTCCGTGATCACCCCCCTGATTGGCTGATGAGTTTTGAAGCGGCAGCGGGCGGCGCAAGCGAGTGTTGCACATACCTTGTTTTATCTACCTTAGTCAAGAAGGTTTAATTAATGAACTACTAGACTGACTAATGCCAAGGAAAATTTAGGATGTTAAAAAGAAAAGTTTCCTCAACAGACTGAGATTTGAGTAAGTAATTTTCTCAAAGTCAGAATTTAGGACTAGCACCGCTTGTGCAAAGAACTGATCAATTAATGAGCCACCTGACCAGAGACAAATAGAGACCCAGCACACCGTATGCTTCCCGTGTTAGAAAAGTGAGGCAAGTTTAGCGGTCACAGTTTTGGTCGGGAGTCACCGGCTGCAACGATAAACATTGCCTACTGTTGAATGGTGAAGCTCAACAAAAGGCTGTGATTGGTCCGCGGTCCCGGAAACGGAAACAGGTTTTGCTTTTCGAATGCAAAACACACGCTCACCAGTCAACAGTAGGCAATAGTTGGCTGTTGTTTCGATGAGTTCCGACCAAAATTGAGCCAGAAAAGTGGACACCTGTCGCAAGCTTTGTGCTGGGTCTCTATTTGTCTCTGCACCTGACTGCCTAATGTCAAGGAAAATTTAGGATGTTAAAAAGATAAGTTTCGTCAACAGACTGAGATTTGGGTGAAATTTTTTAAAAGTCTTAAATTGAAAATATATGCTGCTCTAAATAATGGATTGTTTGCGGAGTCTGCAAGTAATGGTCTATAGTCCATTTCATTTATATAGAAGCTTGAGATCGATTCTTTCCCCTACAAGTTTTACCCTCACTCTCGTACCTGTGATGACTCGAGACCTGCCCCATCGGTCGGGGATTCTGTCCGTCACAATGGACAATGGACCGATGGGGCAGGTCTCGAGTCATCACAGGTGCGAGATTGAGGGTAAAACTCGTAGGGGAAAGAGCCGAGCTCAAGCTTCTATCTAACCCATTGCCATGCCATTTTTTTTTTTTTTTTTTTTTTTTTTTTTTGCAAACTTCATGCAACCTGTAAAATTATTCATAGGTTGGTAGCGTCAGTTGCCAAGGACATTCTCATCCAATACACGTGGCGCTACCTATCGGGAATTAGCGGAAACACAGTAGAACAGTACAGCGACTGCGCCGACGAGCCCGCTCGTCCCCCGCCGTTGCCCGGGGCGTGCTTGACGAAACGTTTTGTCAAGGCATGGCAATGGGTTAAATGAAACGGACTATAGTCTCAACAATTTTCACAGGGGTAAGGAAGTGAGCTCTGCACTACAGTCAACTGAAATGAGATTAGGGCTTTCAAAACACATCCTAATAGTAATACATTCCAAAGACACCAACAATTAATTCATACATAAAACTTATTCTACGAATCATGTTATTAAATACAGCTCTTACAATTTTTGGAACAAATTAATGCAGTCAGCTAAATCAAAGATCACGCAAACATTAAATGAATCTACCAAAAAGATACATGAAATTTTCATTTTTATTGTTCTAAATTGTTTTGCTGGCGGCAGCGATAGTAGAGGGCGTTTTGCAAGAGTTGGCAGATGACAGATAAATCGGCTAGCTAACTGCGCAGTGGGCAAGTTTGTGTTTCAGCACACTGACTTCAATTGACACATTTAAGCGAACTAACAAACAGCGCTATTGAGCATCCCGCTAACTGTCGTCGACCATCTTTCATGAAATTCCCTTTACTTACTTACTTAAACTTACTTTCAAAACACAAGAATCAAGAGGATTGAAATAGCATACCTTAAAAGCTGCTTTGTCATGATGAATGTTAGACACTCCACTTTGTTGGGCTGGAGCAATGCGCCAGGGTCTAATATAACCAGCAGCTACCGGTAAAGATAGAGCTGTGTATGGATTACGACAACGACGTGGTTGAATATCATCGGACAACAAACCGATTCCAAAGTGCTGATCAGTTAAATCGGAGAATGGGTTGGCCAATTCCTCAGCAAGTTCGTTAAGCAAGAGACTTCTCAAAGATGCCATCTGTGAACAGAATTAGAATAATGTCAGAAACGAAAAATAAGATCTTGCAGAAAATAAAGAAGCCATTTCACAAGAGTTATGAGATTTAGTTTGCTTTGCTCCTACACAAAAAACGTATTCGTCGCTTCTGCTCATCATATCCCATGTCCGCATCAATAAATGGGAGCAATATTCAAAGGCATTACCGCTGCCATCTTAAACGGATCTGAATGGAGCGAAAAAAATGTCTTACATTTTTCCGCAGTTACCTGCAATTCCTGCGATTTCTCGTGAGTGGTAACCCTCTATTGGCCCCTTGTAGATCAAAGTCTGCCAAGTTTTCTCAGCTTAGAAAGCACTTTCACGGCTAAGCACCAAGACAGATGAAGCCTGGAGGTATATGCAGATTGATATGCTATCAGGGTGCATTGCAAGCAAACTCCATTGACCAGCAGACATCCCCTATTCCTTCTACATGAGAGTTGACCAGACTTATCATGGCCCACTAGCTATGGTTTATCCCAGAAAATATTGAAATTTAACACTTCTACGGCTTCCATCAAAACATCAGCTTTTATCCTCAGATAGGGCAACCTGGTTGGTTAGAGGCAGTAAGAAACTGATGTTTTCGTTCAAACCTCCAGTTGTCAAGTCCAGCGGGCCGATCTTTGAAATCATTAGATAAGGCTGGTAGACTGGATAAATGACGGGTTGCTATTGGTCCCTTTAACGTGTTTATAGAAAAATAGAAATCTTTAACCACCTCTCTGCTACATTCGATAAGCTATCGGCTGCTTGAAACAAGCCGATAAAAGCCAACAGCTTATCAAATATAGCGGAGGGATACGTGGTTAAAGATATCTACTTTTTTAAAAACACGTTAAAGGGACCAATAGCAGCCTTTCATTTATCCAGTCTCCCAGCCTTATCTAATGATTTCAAAGATCGGCCCGCAGTTATTCTCGGGACAGCCTACAGTGATCGGGACTACCCTGGCAGCTACACTAGCTGCTCAGACCAGGTTCCATCAGCCTTTGATGAACTACATTCATCATAATTCACTTAGAACAAAATCTTTCAATGTCAGTTTACATTCACTGTCAAATGTTTAATATGCGTAGGCTACGCTTGAGTGCAGGTACGGCTTGCTCTTGATTGAGGCACTCTGCACTACCCGTGTCTGTATTGAAGTCCAGATACCAAGTGAGTTAACAGATGGCTTCGGAACAAGTACAGAAACCCTCATAATTTTCACACAAAGAAATGTACACCTCCCCCAATCGAATCTCACAAACACTGCCAAGTTGAGAATTGAGCATACCTACTTTCAATCATACCAATGCCTACAGAAACAAAGCACACTGTTGAATTGTTTGCAAAATCATAATGCGAATCTCGTAAATTTATTCAGACATCATGGGAATCATAAGCAAAGGTAGGCAGTAGGTAGCTGGTAAATAACAAAAGCCGGAGGGATGTTAATAATGCTTAATTTCCTAACAGGCGGCATACAGTAGATTAAACTCTAACAGGATCGAGCGTTGGGTAGTCACAGAATAGAGAAGGGGGCAAAAATTTGCGAATGGTTGAAGACCAAACTTTAGTGATTAGCCTCAAATTGAGTAAGAAATATGGAAGAGAGCTAGGATGACACAAGTTGCAAAATTATCACACACTTTTCCAGTAATATTTGGAGAATGATGAATAAATTTTGGCTACGAGCGCATGATAAAATTTAAATGTGAGGGCAAGCGACAAGATCTCGACAGAAACAACGATTTATGAAAGTGGTAAGAGCAGAGATTACTAAGCATAAGGTAAGAGTCAGACAAAGGGAGTGATAAGGGAGGCTGAGAAGGAGAACACTTTTTTGGAATAACTGCATAAAAGTAAGTCAAGAGTTCTCACCTTAGTGATATCGAAGAATTAATTGATACAAGAGGAATACAATAATCACGGAGAACACGCGCTAAAAGACTGTACGCAATAGTAAAAGTGAAAGAGTCGCACAACACAACCGAACGTAGACTTGTTTGAGAACTGAATACAGAATAATGGCGACGCCGGTCGCAATCTTGTTTATAAGTGAATTTTGAATTTCTAGAAAGTTCACGACTGTTCGGCGGTACTTCGACGGATCCGGAAATGGACAAAAATGCCCCTTCCGGAACCTTCCAGAAGATTCTAGCCAATCAGAGTAGCTGAATTTCTCGGCGCTTCTCTTTCATTGGTTGATTTTGATGACAGAACATCGAAAATGAAATAATGAGATGAGAGGACGAAAGGGATAGAGGGGAGGGAAACTGCTTCTTCTACCTGTCCAGAGGTAGCGCCACCGAATGTAAACAACGAGAATGATAAAAAAAAAAAATAACAAAACCTCATGTAATCAGATCATATCAGTTGTTCTAAAAAATTTAAATTTGTTTTCATTTTTTATTTATAATTTTATACGTCTGTAACATATTTCGTTTCTGTTTCATAAAAACTATCTCTCAGCTTTTCTATTCTTGTTTACCGCTCAACTGTGTGCAATTGAATAGAGAACAAGAACTGGACAACTTCTTGGTTCTTGCAGATTCACAGGTTTTACAAGTAGTCCAGCTCTTATTTTTGTTTTGCAGTCATGATTTCTCTGAAGACTTTCACCTGACCCTGTCTTTGTTCTATTTTTGAACCAACTCAATCTTGACCAAACTTTTCTCGCTGTCAGTCACAGATACCGTGTGCTTCTGATGAAATGTTGCTTGACACTTCATCACTCAAAGTAATTCTGTGAAACCGAATCATCTTAATGTTATTTTTACTGAAATGCATTCTGTAATATATTTTCGAAAGTATGCGCGGCGTGAATGCTTCAAAGTTTCCTACAAATATCTGATTTCTGTGTTGTATTCCAGAAAATTTTCATCAGACATTCAAGATCGTTCTACAGTACGTGTTCGATTCGCTCCGAGTCCAACAGGGTTTCTTCATCTTGGAGGCTTACGCACTGCTCTTTACAATTATTTATTTGCCAAGAAAAATGGTGGAACCTTCATCTTGCGAATTGAAGATACCGATCAACAGCGCTTTGTACCGAATGCCATGGAGCAGCTTGAAAGTGATTTAAACTGGGTAGGAATTTATCCGGATGAAAGTCCTAAAGTTGGCGGAAACTTTGGACCTTATCAGCAGTCTCTAAGGTTGAATTTGTACCAAGAAGAAGTAAAAAAATTGTTAGACAATGAATCTGCGTACCATTGTTTTTGCTCTGATGACAGGCTGGATTTAATCCGTCGTGAAGCAGCGAGGGTAAGAGCAATACCGAAATACGATAACAGATGCCGCAGCTTATCAAAAGAGGAAGTTGACAGGAAAATGAATCAAGGTGAGACTCACTGCATTAGGTTTAAACTGACACCATTTAAAGAAAGGGTGCAGGATGTCATTCTAGGCTCATTTGAACATGACATTGCAAGTATCGAAGGTGATCCCGTTATTATTAAAACAGATGGTTTTCCCACGTACCACTTCGCCAATGTCGTTGATGATCATTACATGAATATTTCACATGTTTTGAGAGGTATGGAGTGGCATTTATCAACAACCAAACACATTTTAATGTACAGAGCTTTTGGGTGGCAGCCACCTATCTTCGCTCACCTTCCATTATTGTTGAACAGCGATGGAAGTAAGATATCCAAAAGACAAGATGACCTTCGACTAGAAAGCTTACGTAACTCAGGAACGTATCCCTTAGCCATTTTGAACCTCGTTTCGCATTGTGGCGGTGGTTTCAAAGAACCTTTCAGAGATTCAACTATCCAAACTATTGAACAGTTAGCAAATAATTTCGATTTAAGTTTAGTTAGATCAAATTCCTGTCAGCTTATATTGGATAGACTACCAGAGTTCAATCACTCGGAATTATTAAGGCGAGTGAGGGACGAAAAGGAGTTTGAATTGCTGAAAGATAAAATTAGGAATAAAATTCATGAAAAGTTTTCCAAAAATGCTAATCTACAGACTGATGATGATCACATTGCGACTGTACTACGATGGAGTTTGCCAAGAATTAAGGCTATTGATGACCTTTTCGGACCAGATTTAGCATTTATTTGGGTCAAGCCAGATCCTAGTAGTCTTGACTTGGCTGATCTAAAAAAATATGATCTTCTAAATCTTTCAGAAATGTTACTAAGTGCACCGTCATTCGAAAAAGAATCTTTATTAAAAACTCTGAGACAGTACAGTGCAGATAAAGGTTATAAATTTAAGGCATTTATGATGTTCTTAAGAAAAGTTTTAAGTGGACTGAAAGAAGGACCTAGTATTGGTGAAATGATGGAACTTCTCGGAAAAGAAAATACAATAGCTCGTTTAAAAAGTGTCATCACGAGTTCCTGAGATATCGTGTCTGTCTTGGGATTCCTGTGACTCAGCTGAATCGTTCTCTTCAAAGTGCTAATTTTTTCTCAAGAGTTTTGCAACTAGTATCCTAGACTCTTGACTCAAAATCTATCCTTGCACAATTTATAGAATTCTGGTGATGTTTCTTGAGAGGAAAAATCTTTGTCCTATCCACAACCTACACTTGTTAGATTTATCTCAGCGATAAATTACTGTAATGCTAATAATATAAATTGTTTATTTATCTTAAAAACTTTTTCAAGATTCTTAAGAGATTTTATGCAAGGTAGTGTAAAGGTGTGTTGAGGTAATCCTTCAGTGTTTAGTGCCTATTCCTGCCACCAGAGCACTACAGTTTGATTATTGTCAAATTACAGGCCGAAAGTAATTTATTTTTAAGAAAACGGAATGTCAGTTACTAGATAATCATCTGAAGAACGTCTCGGCAAAATATCTTGTCAATAACTTCAAAAATAAGGTTGAATGAACCATAAAATGAAATACCGCATTTCAATGCAAGAATCGATTTGCGGTATTCCATTTTTTGTACTTTCAGCCTTATTTTTGAAGTTATTGATGAGATATTTTGCAGAGACGTTCCTCAGATGATTATCTATAGTCTGTTAGTTCTAACTTGAGTCCTGAGCGGGCAATAAATTATGAATTTTGGAAAATAGAGAATGGCAACACTTCAATATGTTGGCATAGCCCGAGTGTCGGGCACAGCCCTGTCACCTTGGCCAAACTGACGATAGTTAGCGCTCCTACATTGCCACAGAAGGCAAATCTACTGAATCTCTAGGTCTCAAGTTAGAACGAACAGACTATAGTAACTGACACTCTTTTTTCACAAATATAAATTACTTTTGGCCTGTTATTTGACATAAATTAAACGGTAGTGCAAAAATCAGCACTGAACACTGAAGAGAACCACCTTAAGGTCTGTAAAGTTGTCCGTGTCAGGAAAAGTTGAAGTTTCGGAGAAAAAGATTTTAAATTTTAGCTCAGGTAGATTTGGCCATACCTGCAATTCTTAGATTCATTGAGGTAAGTCTTGCGGGCAGCCTACTTCCATGAGTCGTCTGACTTTCTTTTTGTTCTGGATTGTACACCGTGAGTGGCTCTAATCAGTAAACTCTGTTTTTTTGGGTACTGACAAATTCGCATCGAGTGTCAGTTGTCGTTTTTTCTCCTGGACTCTTCAACTGCCAATTGAACTGATGCCTGTGCTTATCATCATTATGCTGTAGTAATTGGTTGTTTCAAAAAAGACATATCTCCATATTGGCATTCAGAAATTTTTCCTTGCATTTTCTAACTTTAAAGATAAAAAAAGCAACATCCTCAAATGAAATTTGTTTCATGAGCTCCTTCGGTGATCTCAAAATATTGGAAAAATCAATTGAATGGATTGAGAAGCGATCAATTCCCAAAAAACTGATCTTGAAAAAATAAGATTTAAAGTTACTGATTATCCATGAGAGCTAATGTATTACTTCAAGTGTTTCCCGTCATTTATGGGTAACCCAAGCAGTATTTTAGTATTAAAATTTGTTCCATGAAAAGTTATGTTTGTAACCAGATGTTAAATCGATTTTTGGCAAAAATCAAGTCAGACCATTTCTGCATCTACGGCTCAAAAGTAGGCTTGTGTGCGCTAAAAAAAAGAAAATGGAGAGAATTTTAGAAGTTTTGGGTTAGAGATCGAGACTTTTTCAAATTGACTGATTAGATTGCCGTGGAAGCGTTTTAGAATTCTCCGGAGTATTACACTGGAGCAGAAAAGCTCATGGTATCTTGCGTTGTAGTATAACTATATATGTTGAAAATGATCACTATTAATAATCTTTTCTTTGACAGTGCAATAGTCCAGAAAATTCTAGAACGCTCCCCATTTTGGGTTTTTTTATCCAACTTTTTTAACGGTTATATCTGTTTGATCTTTATGTTTCCCATTTATTTTGATAAAACTGTAGAACCAATTTGTACCAATAAACTTCTATTTAACAGCAAGCTACTCATTTGATTTTCATGCTAACCTTGATCTAAGAAATTCCACAAGTTCTGCAAGATTGAAGCAGAAACAGCCCAAATAGCTTGCTCATTAATATTTTACAAATAATGGGGAGGTTGTAAGCATCTGACTTTTAGTGTTTTTTTTTGTAAACGAATGATAGTACTTGCCAGAGTTGAACAAGTTTTTTTGACAAATTAACTGGTGAGTTTGGCAAGGCAACGGATTATTTGGTTATCGTAAGCTCTTCACAGACGTTGCTGCCATAGTGCCATGTCTCACCCATTCAACTCTGTTGCCAGACTGATTTCATTATTTCTGATGACCTATTTAGTTGCCCAGCTCTGGTACTTAGTAAGCTGAAAGCAAGGATACCTTTAGCTTCAATCTAGGTTCCATAGTTTTGGACAAGGTAGATAAAACATGGTATGTGCAATGTGTAATATTCACCGCTAGGGTTGTTCCGATCGCTAGCGGGCGATGACGTAGGCTGGTCAACTCCCATCAGAGTTGGGCAAAAATTATTCGGAGATTATTCGGTGATGTCAGGCAACGCCGAGTCAATCGAATTATTCAACGAATATTTGTTCAATTGACCCATACCTTCCGTGTGTTTCCCTTTCCTCAGCTCAGGTAGCAAACCCAGTTTTCAATGTTGCCGGAGTCAGTTCATTATTTCTGATTCTTTGGTAACCCAATTCTGACTCCCATGTTACTCTCATGGGAGAAAACTGGTTACGTAAGCTGCTCAACGGAGTTTGAAAAGCCCGCTCTCTCACGGGATTCAAACTGCACGTACCTGGTTTCATCTACCTTGAGTTCTGGAGGTGCGAATTTGGTCCAAAATACATTGTTTTAAATGGGAATTTTGCCTTGTGACATCGCAATACACCTCGATTTTTTGCAAATTTGCACGATTGTATCTCTGAAACCTACAGAAAAAACCAAGGGCACCTTTGTTCTCAGATCATCAAGTACTTTCATCTCCTTTATAAAGCACCAACTTTCAGACCATTGCAACTGCCCAATTAGGTTATTGTGCTCATTAGAATGAAACAAAACTATTCCTTCAATTATATGGGAAGTTTGTATCAAATTAGGTAAATTGTCTTCTTCGATCACACAATGGGTCTGTTGCTTACTTTTGCTACATCAATATAACTCATGGATTCTAACGGAAAATTCGGCGAAAATAAAGATGCGCACAATAAAAACGTTCAAAATCCACTCATTAACTCAGGAAATCACTTCTATTTCAAACAGCCCGCGCTACACGAGACACTATTTGCACCGACTTATAACTACATAGATGGAACCATCTCGTTTATGTAAACATGAACAGAACTTACAAACATTGGAATGTTTCGTTTTGATGCGAACATTTCTTATATTATTTTGTAATCTTTCAGAAACCAAAAAGACCAGACACCAAATGCAGACAATAGTTCATGTTTTTAGAAGGGAGTTCCATCATTTTGTAGTTACGATGTTGTTTTCTTATGCACAGTGGTTCCGTCTATGTAGTAGTATACCGGTGCAAATAGTGTCTAGCATGGGCTGTTTGAAATTGAAGTGATTTCCTGAGTTAATGAGTGGATTTTGAACGTTTTTATTGTGCGCATCGTTATTTTCGCCGAATTTTACATAAGAATCAAGTTTCTATATTGTTGTAGCAAAAGTATGTAACAGACCCATTCGTTGTCCATCTAACACAACACATAGGCGTAAGTTGAATCCAACATTTCATGATCATCTTTCTTGTTTTAAATTTATTTATGTTTTTGTGCATTATAATTTACAAAAAAATTTAGAAACAATACTTCTTGCCAAATTTGAATGCAAACAGTTGAGGAAATATGATCCGTGACAGATGGACGGACATTTTTTGGGGTACGTTATTTTGAGTTCCTGGGGACATCATATGCAAAGAAATGGATCTAACTCAATTTTCAAATTTTTTATGATTAAAATACTTTCTCTCTGAAGAGTGAGAAAGTAAAAATAACAATTTAGCTCACTGAAAATAAATTTAATGATTACATTTGATGAATTTAATGCTACTTACAAACACGAATAATCTGTACAGAAACGATTACAAATCGAGATAAAACTTTAAAAAGTGACTAAGACACGTTCATAAAGAACTAAATTAAAAATTGATGTAAAAAAAGGACAAAAGAAAACTGTATGTACAAAGAGAAAAAATTCCTGGCCAAAGATTCATTTCCGAGGCTAAGAATCGCACAACATTTGTTCGATTGAATTATCGTCATCATCGACGTGGAGCGGGAAACCAGAAAGAGCTGTATCCGATTCTAGGAACTCGCGCAGCTCACTTTCAAGATCTACACTAACGATTCCGTCCCCAGCGACTCCTTCTACTGCTATACAGGTACTGCTTGTTGTTGTGGTGGTGGTAGTCTGAAAAGGAAGATTGAATTAGGAATTTAAAATTGATTTGAGTTTTTTTTGTGAGCGAAAAATTAAGATTAAACCAGTCGGGCCTGCAGAATATTCCCGATCTGGTGATCCCAGGATCGCGTGATAAGTGTGGCAAAGTTGGACATTTTGTGGCAAATTAAGGCAAAAAAAAAATTGTGTTTTTTTTTTTGGGGGGGGGGGATGTTTGCACAAAAGCACGACTCTGCGGCTCATTTGCGCGATTCTAGTCGATTTGAAGTTGCAAGTTTATTCTACTGCATTGATTTTGAGCCAAAATATCAAGCGTGCTGTTTTTTAATTAAAATTTCATCGAGCATGTAAATTTGACTTTTTTGCAAAAAGTGTGGAGAAACAGTGATAGTGGGGCAAAAAAATGTTGGGATTGCAGGAGAATACAGAAGTTGTGGAAGATTCTGCAGGCCTGAAACCAGTTAGAGACATCAAATGTTCAGAGTTGTCTCCGTGCATACAGAGACAATATATGTACAGGGTGTTACAAAACTCATGTGCCAAACTTCTGGAGCATATATTTGAGGCCAAAATAAGACTTTTTTTAACCGATAAACATGGGTCCGCATATGCACCCCCTTTGAGCAACAGCCCCCCAAAGTTTTAAAAAATGTATGGTTTTCTTGGAATAGCGACCACTATTATGAACCCAAAGTCATGAAAATTGGTGTCTCGATGTAATTTTATGTGAGGTATCCAATAATGACTTAGAGAAAGTGGGAAATTAAGTCTGACGGTACTTTTCAAGCAATCTTGCACCTTTAGCGGCACAAATATGTTACGGATTGAAAATTTAAAAAATAATTACTAAAATCAGATGGCAAAAACTCTTAGAAAGATTTTTGGTCCGTAACATTTTAAGTGAGGTAATTGCTGTGAAATGTGGAAAAGTCAGCACTTTTACCATGGTGAGCAGAAGCAAGTATGCAATCCGCCACACCGCTGCTTCTTCGGGCTGCCCACCATAGTAAAAGCGCTGACTTTTCTACGTTGTGCAGCAATTACCTCGCTTAAAACGCATCGTATCGAAAAAATGCAATAGCCCAAAAATCTTTCTAAGAGTTTTTGCCATCTGACAAGACTCAAGTAAGATATGGTGACTGGCAACTCACCTGCGTTGTCTCGACGGCTGGCGATGAGGGATCAGACGATGTGGGCTCAACTGGCCGGACAGGAACAGGAGGCTCAACGACTATTCCCATAGCTTTCCGAACGCCAGGCACAGATGCAATGGCTCCTGGAGGTACTCTCTTTGCTAAATCAGTTAAACTGCTGGTAATTTTTTCCGCTGAAATTTAAGAGAGGAACACACTGTCAATTCAGAAAAAAAGTAGTAGTAGTAGTAAAGTCCTGCCGCCCAACCATAGTGGTTCGTTATGCTGATATTTCACAGCGAACGACTGGACTGCATAAAAAAAGAAGGGGTAGGAAAGACAATCAAAGTATTCTCAAAACAAAGGATAGGAAGGAGGTTAGTAACGGCAACCTGCCAGGGACTCTCAAATTGGGAAGGAAGTGTACTTAGAGCACTCAAGGAGGTAAAGTGCTCGAAACATTATTTTTTTTCTCTCTTTTCGCATAAAAAATATTAACTACTCCACTCTCTGTTTCTGTTTCGTTTCTCTATCCATTTGTGTAACTCATTATTTTTCTTTTTTTTCTTCTTTTTTTTATAATATATAATATTCTCTTTAAGCAACTGTGTAACTCTTCCTTCAGTTCTTCTCCCTCAACTCTCTTTGTATATATGTAGCTCTACTCTCTATGATTCATTATCAACAATTCAATCTCTTATTAAATCCCACCTTGGTAACTCATTGGCAAACTCATTTGTTTACGATCTATTTCTCACGCTTATCGTCGACCCGTTAAGTCGTCCTCACATTTGATGTGTATGTCCCCGCTGTCAATTCAGAAAAAAAATAAACGAAAGAATTTTGGAGCAAGCAAAATTCGAGAAAAAAACCAAGACAAAGAGAGTATCTAAAGATCAATTGGTGGGTCTAGTTCAACAAGTCATAACTAGAATCCACAGTAAAATGCCAAATTTCAACATTCAACCAAATACACGTTGGATTCGAAAACAATTCAAAAAATAAATTACACTACTACATTAAATAAATAGATAGATAGATAGATAGATAGATAGAAGGTCTACCGCCCTAGCTGCTGGTTTAGCTCTTATGCGGGTGTTTCACCGCGAATGATAGACCTGTGTTTCAGGGAGAGGAAGGTAAAAGGATGGGAGAGAGCACGTTGGGCCTAGCCGTATGCCAAATACCCTGCGCAAGGAAGGACTACCTGCAACCGGCATGGATAGTGGCAACGGTTGCAGTGAATTAATTATTTTTTTTTTTTTTTTTTTTTCCCTCCTCCGTTTAATGAGTGATTTCTTGACATCCCTTTTGGTCCGTTGGCTGTTCCCAGTGTCACGCTTAGTGTTTCGCTTCCATAGCTATTTTTCGTTTTCTTAGCTGCGGTGATGCTGTTATCAGTTCCTATGCAATCTCGAGGCACCTTCGTTTCCGCCGCCGTGTTCATGATGGATCATGTCACAAGCTTGCCGCTGTTTGCTGCATGCTTAACCCATTTCTCCGGGTTGATAGATCTTCAATTACATGCCTTGGGTTGTATTCGGCTCCCTGTTCTTTTGGTTGTTTCACTTGCTAAACCCATCTCCTCTAGTTGTCTGCCCAGTTTACCCTTGGTGTGCAGAAGGTTGGTCGTCCCTGCTGGACGTGGAATGATATGTTGGAAAGGTGATCTTCGCAACTGAGATATCTTCTCCTCGTTGGATCCAGATCTTGGAGGCAAATCAGATTCCAAGGTCTGTTGTTGGCACCTTGCGCACGGTATTGTCTGAAGATTCAGACACACATCCTTCCTTGAATGTTTCATCCACTTCTCAGGATTGTAGCTCTGTCATCTCTGATCCATTTTAGATATTAATTAATGCTAGTTTTAAACGTTTACATTAGCGTAACACTTACACATTTCCGACAACTTGCGATTTTATTCAACTTAGTTACTGTTTCTTATTTTCTCCCTTATTGGGTGATCACTTGTAAAGTATTCTATTGTTCATTTATTAAACACTTTGTTTTTGAACTGTACACTTTGAGCTTTAATCATTTTCATCTTCACTACACATTGCATGCTCTTACTTCTACCTCACTTCACTTCTTTCATCACTTGCTACGCTTATTTCACGGTCGTTGCACTGCACTACTTAATACACACTTAGTATACACTTTTCATGAGTATTGACATAATATTCATTACTTATAAATTACATTACTATTCATTCTTACCTAGAGCTATTTCTGTTTCATTTGGTGTAGCAACATTAGCCAAATGAGGCGGTGGAGGGCCACTTAATCTATCATTTTGTACTTGGTGTAGTCGTTCGATGAGTCCATTGGTTTTGTCCAGTCTCTCTTGAACATCAAAGTTACCGTTATCTGTAAGGAGGAAAAAAAATTAGCTTGATGAATGACCGTACAAATTTTAACTGAAAAGAAAAACGGATTAGCTACCTCTAAACTTCTAAAATTAAACAACTGAACTTTAAATATTCTGTTTCAGGTTTTTTTTTTTTTTTTTTTTTTTTTTTTTTTAATTTTATTAAAACTTGAATTTTTGTTCCGAACCCGATTTACGATCAGAAAAATTGTTTAAATTCACTGTAACTTGGCAAACATATTTTAGTGAACATTTCACACCAATAACTCAAAAATTTCCGAAATCACAGTCAATTTTCAATTTATCAATACTTCCCTTTTATTTCTTCTTTTTTTTTCTTTTTCTTAAGAGTTGATGAATAAATAGAATAAATGAATAAATAATGAATAAATAAACTCCTCAAATTTTGATAAAATATGGCATACTTGCTAATTCAGACTGACTCAAGGTGATTCTTCAGCTTTTAGTGCCGATTTCTCCCACCAGAGCGCTATCGTTCGATTAATGTCAAATTACAGGCCGTAAGGTATTTATATTTAAGAAAACGGGGTGTCAGTTACAAGATAATCATCTGAAATACGTCTCTGCAAAATATCTTGTCAATAACTTCAAAAATGAGGCTGAAAGTACCAAAAACTGAAAAATCGCATTTAAATACAAGAATCGATTTGTGATATTCCATTTTTTAGTACATTCAGCCTTATTTTTGAAGTTATTGACGAGATATTTTGCAGAGACGTACTTCAGATGATTATCTAGTAGGTAACTGACGCTCTGTTTTTTTAAATATAACATATTTTCCGCCTGTAATTTGATTTTAATTGAACGGTAGCGCTCTGGTGGCAGGAATCGGCACAAAATGCTGAAGAATCACCTTATTGACTACAAAATTTGAATTTTGTACCTTCAAAACATTTTGAATGGAGGCTTAATTTTGTTTAATTTTAGAGCTAAAAGGGAAGTAACAAAGTTTTGATTGTTTGATAGTTTTGAAGTTTTCAATGAGAGATAATTGTTACCAGACTATGTGTAAAACTTTCTCCCTTTTTATAAAGTCGAAGGATTGAGTTTGGTTCAAGTTCAGAAACCTTTCCTGAGGTTCGATACAAGTCCCGTTGGAATTTAAAATTTGAGGTTCACTCAGCCCTAAAACTCAGGCATTTCCAAACAGTCAAGACAAGTGTCTTATCCCTTGTTTGTAGCATTAGAGAAGACAGGGAGTAAGAATTACAATGTTTTAGGTGCTCTACGCAGAAAAACAGAAGAATGTTGGAAATAACGGGAAAAGAGAAAAAAATAATCCTTACCAATAGAATTAAGGAAACTGGTGTCAATACCAAGCTCGGAGAGGGTTTTTAACTGACTTAATTCAACTTTGACGCCAGAGTTATTTGCACTGTTGGGGACCGGCTTACTTTCCATGAGCTGTTTGATCTTCTCTTCTTCCTCACGGAACTTCCGCTTCTCATCAATGACTTTTTTCGTCTTCCGATGTTCGCCACCGGTAAGTAGATCCAATAGATTATCAACCATGGTTAAAGTATAATCACTATCTTTGGCAAAATTCAATATGCTGGAAACAAAAAAAATAAGGCAAAATGTGAGAGAAAATAATAAAAAATGATTGAAAACGAAAAAATTATAGACTGATCACAATATAAAAACGAAAAGAAAAAAACATTAATTTATTTATTACAAAAAAAAGATGCAATAGGCTAACTTGGAGCTGTGATGGGAAGTCCACCCATCAAAACACAGAGGTTTATTTTGCACAGAGACGGAGCACTAACTGGCTGCAGCAGAGGCACGCTGAATTCAACAAAACAACAGACAACACCCTTCTGATGTAGCATGGTGTTGAATGGTGAGGCGCCCTCCTCTTCACTTCTCAGCCCATCCCCTCGCGTTTTCCAAAAGTCACTGTTCAACTCCATGCGACATCAGAGGGGTGTTGACTGTTGTTTTGTTGAATCAGCGAGAATTTTTTATTTCAGCGAGAAAGCCTCAAATCTCCGTCTCTATTTGTCTCTGATTTTGCATTTGTTTGCATACCGAAAAAAACATGATAGTTGACACGGAAAAAATTAATGTCTCAAAACACATTACAAAACGATAGTGAACGTACCTCTCAGCATACTGAACAGATGTTTCATCACCATACGTTTGGTAAACCAGATCCGATTCGTCTTTTGAAAGATTTGCAAAAGTTGAATCGTACGATGGTGCATAAGACCCAAAAGCGCCATAGTAAAGAGGTTTAACTGGAAAAAATTTAAAACATAAGATTGTTGATAAACTTTAAATATAATTCTCTGTATTTACTACCTAGATTAAACTCAAAGACAAGATACAGGGTGTCCCAAAACTCATGAAAAAGTACCCCCCCCTCCAAAGTTTTTTGGGGGGAAAAAAAAGTTTTTCTTCGATTGAAGCCACAGATCTCAGTAAAAATGGATGAAAATTTGATTCCAGGGCTACTATTACGCGCTCTTTTCAATTCTATGGTCAACAATTTTCTAAAGGGTTAAAAGGGAAGTCAATTTTTAAATTGAAAAATTTATGGGGTTACAGAATGATTACCAAAAAAAATTGATGATAAATCATGCTTTGTTCGGCGAGTCTCATAGATAAGGCACACCCCTATTGGAAAACTCAAAAGTGGAAAAGGATGCGCTTTATTCGCAGGATAATACGGTACATGCAAAGTATACTATTGTCGAAAGACACATAAAATTATAAATGCGGTTTTTGCTAATGAGCCGTTTTTCTAACAAGCCTCACAATTTTATTTGGAGAGGGCTTACCCTGTTCATTTCTACATCAATGAATTTAAATAAATATCAGTTGCCTAATTTTAAGATAGCATTTCTCAGGACTTCACAGAAAACTTCTAGCTTCTACAAAAGCGAACGGTTCTGCAGACATTTGCTAACGAAATTCTTACAAGCATAACTCTTGATAAATTTTAATTTTTTTACTAAGTAAACTGAAATTTTGCATGTTGGCGTGAAATTTAGCACACTAAATTCAAATTTTGTCTCAATTTTCCTTCGGAAATCTGAAATTATCTGCTCTTAACCTCAAATTTACGATCCGAAAGTTGAGGAAGAACCGTAGAAGCTGGAGCAAAACTGATGAAAAATTCGGATTCCTTGACTGAAATACTTGCAGAAAAGTCTTACACACAAAGTTCCTGTAGGTTTCAGGATAATTTGTTATACTTTTCCTTAGTGCTGGGAGAGTACTCTAAAAAAGCTCGAAACTCGATTTTTGAGACACTCGAGAGGCTCTACTCTAAGTAAAAAAACCCTCTAGAGCCCAATAAATTTGATTTACTGCCCAATATTGAGAAAAAAAGTAAACAGTTTTGGAAGAAGTTAAATTTTACTGTCGGTAGTTTTTGTTTTTCATAGAAAAATGCGATGAAAATGAAGAATTGCGATTACTCGAGCTCGGCTCGAACTCGGAGCTTTTGCTGAAAACTCGACTTGGCTCTACTCTAGGGCAAAATTCAATACTCGCCCAGCACTACTTTTTCTTAAATATCTATAAGGAGAATCTATTAGCATATGTCTTGTCCATGAGGAAAGTTCGTTAGCAAATGTCTGCAGTTCGTAAAAATCCTTCTACAGGGCCGATTTAGACGACAATTTTTAAAGTTCTGTTGTTAGCGTTTGGAGTGACACTCTTAAAAAAATGATAAAAAAAAATAGACTCCAACAAATAAAGAACAAGTTTAGTTCCAGTTTATGCGGGAGTTTTGTGGCTCAATTGAAGGGGAAGTTAGAGACTTTGAGATCATACCTGGTTTGGTCAAATTACGCCTATCTTCGCGGAATCCTTGCAACGAACCAGTCCCATGATTCAGTTTCCCAACAAGGGCACCCAAGGATATGGGACGTTCATTTGTTTCCGGATCTATACCATCATTAGGAACAACAATTGCTAGTGAGGTGGTCCCGTCTTTGTCTTGTCTCAGGAATCCCATCTGGAACAAATTCAGAAGAAAAAAATTATATCCTGGATTACACATTCACCATTTTTTAGAAATGTTTAGAAATGTAGATTGAAAACGAAGGGGACTCTCAATTACCTTCAATGAGCTATAACTTTAGAGTGGCACATCAAGGAACGTTCCGCTGATTCATTGTTGTCACCTAGGGCGCCGCCATCTTGCCGTAAAAATCGATTTTGAGGTTAGGTTTTGTAGGTTGTTTCCGGTCGTTTCGTAAACAAACTCGGGCATCGCCAGAAACGACCTGCAAAAATTAACCTCAAACCTTGGAATCTGCCGTCCAAATTCCGAACGACCTACAAAATTTAAACTCAAACCTTGGAATCTGCCGTCCAAATTCCGCTTTTTCCCGGGATTCCTTCTACCCTGTGTGGTACAAGGTGGACCAGCCCGCTGCCACTCTAAAGTTATAGCTCATTGATTACCTTGCACTAGTTGCATTATAGAGACAAAAGATGTTATGAATAGGTCACTACTAAAAATATTAAAAATAGTAGAAGTAGTAGTAGTAGTAGTGGTAGTAAAGTTCAGCCGCCCAAACCTTGTGTTCGTTATGCTTGTATTTCAAAACGAACGACTGGACTAATAAAAAAAAAAAAAAAAAAAAAAATACTAAAAATATTATGAATGGATCAGTTACACTGTCTTCATGTCTTCAGATTCCATTTTTGATGTGTGATCCAAAGACTCCAATAGGGTTGTTGCTAACTTTCACAACAGCTGATTTCACTGTTAAAATAAATGGTTTAAAATTTCAAGAAACACAATGAGCACACAAAAAAAACAAAAAAAAAAAACACCTAAATTAAGCATTTTGAGTATCGGGTTCTGACGAATAAAGGTGCCTGCTTCTGAATTGCATCAAAGTGCATCGGTGCGCAGTTGATTAGCAACGAATCAAAACTCTGCGCTAACCAACAGCACACCGATGCCTTTTGATGCAATTCAGTGGCAGGCACTGCTACTAGTCAGAACCCAATACTTAAAATGCTTCCGCTCTAATCAGGGTAAATTGACTGAAATACTATCGGTGCCACACGAATATAAATGCACTAATAGTGACCTTTACACAGTGTGTTTGATGTCAAAACACAGAAAACAACAAAAAGCCATCCGAGTGCTCATTGAGTTTTTTAGATAGATAGATAGATAGATAGAATCCGTCTGTCGCCCCAGCTGCAGTCTTAGCTCTTATGCGGGTCTTTCACCGCGAACGACACACTTCTGCGAGGCTCCTTCATACCCATTCAAACCATTTGGTCAAGCGAGGATGTCGGTGGAACTGATCATCATCCAATGTCATGTTAGTTGATAGGCACTCAACTCCCATGTAAAGACTCACTTGGCAAATTGTTCGCACGGAGTCAAAGCATTCAACGAGTTTGGGGGAAAGACAGGGTGCAAGGATGGGAAAGAGCACGGTGGACTCCGCTACATGCAGTAGATCCTGCGCAGGAAAGGACTTCCTACAACCGACAGGAGGGCATCGGCTGCAGTGCTTTGGTGTTTTGTATTTTACTCTCTCAATATTCCTCCTTTGTCTCATTTCTCTTTTGGTTTCTCTTTGTTCTCTTCTCTCTTTTGGTCCCTCTTTGCTCTCATTTCTCTTTCGGTTCCTCTTTGTCTCTTATGATTCTTACTGTCTCTTTTCTCTTTCTACTCTCACTTTTGGATCTTTCTTCCCTTTCTCTACTTCCTTCCAGAAAAATCAGCTGGTTAACTGGTTCACTTTTGCTCTCTTGTTGGTGGAGGAGGATTTCCACGGTACCCCTACGGCAATCTCCTCCAGTTGTCTTCTGAGCTCACCCTGGATGTACGGAAGGTAGGCCGACTGTGTCTGACCTGAGTTTGAGCTCACTCTGGATGTATGGAAGGTAGGCCGACCGTGTCTGACCTAAACTGATGAGTTGGATTGGGTGGTTGGCGGGACCAACGTGTCTTCAGTCCGTTGGCAGCGGATTCTGACCAAAGAATTGTCTGATTGTCTTCTTTCAGCTTTACCAATCTTGGTTGTAGTTTACCTGGAAGTCCACACGTGGATAGTCCTGCTTCTTTAACACCTAATATTCTTCCTGCTGTATAGGATGGCGAGACTGCATTTGGTTCACTGTAAACTTAACAAAAATCAACTGGACCTCCTGGAACTCTCAGTTGAACTTTCTCTCCTGTTTGTCATTTCACACTCAACTGCCCTTTCAATGAATACAATTTAGAAAGAGTTTCACTAGGTTCTGATGTTAATTCACATTTGACTGAACATTACTTCTCACAAAATCATAATTTAACTTTCACAGAGGGATTTGATCTATTCCTAGCACTGAGCATTTCACCTTTATAAGCTACACTTCACAATTAAGGCATTAAACTGGATCACCGACTCGTTCCTTGATACTTTTTCTTCCTTGATAATCACAAGTCTTGGGATGGCTCCGTCCTTGGCTTCTTTAGAAAATATTTCTTAGATTTGGCGATAGAAGCAATGAAGGAAAAGATACCAACAACCCCATTTATAACTCACACCCCAAATTTAGACATCCAAAAACCAGACGGGTGCGCTTATATTAGAGTAATTATAGTTGCATTATACTTGGGTAAACATACTTTCGTGTTGGGTTTTTTCTTTGCTAATTTGTCAGCAGCGTCAGAGGCAGCTTTTTCACACTGCTTCTTAATCTCTTCAGGAGTCAGATCATCAGGTATGGCCTCAAATTTACTCCTGCAAAAAAAAAAACCACCAGAAATAAATATTATGAGATATTTACAGTAGAGCTTTGATTTAACGGATCTCAAGGGACCAGAAAATACGCCTTACATAGCCAAAAAACACTTATATTTCAGCGGCAAAATCATAGAAATTGAACATTCGACTTTGTTAGTTTTTTCAATCATTGAATGAGTGCATGAGGTACGTTCGGGGACAAAAAGAATACCATATGTCTCCTTGAAGTAGGCCACCTGCCATACTTATCTCAATGAATTTAAACATTGAAGGTTGCCTACCTCCAGGAGTTGTCTGACATTCTTTTTGTCCCCGACTGTACCTCTGCGGTTGCTCGTAATACATCGCAACTCGATAAATTTTTTGTGAAAACTGATAACTATCACATGTTTTAGCAGCTGCAGCGCAGTGCAAAAAGGGATGGAAAGATTTGGCAGAAAAAACACTGGTTTGTAATTCTGGTCGTTGATATCCAACAAAAACTGTGTTTTAATGTTGGTATGGAAAGAAGAAACATAACCATGGCTTGTCAAAGTTTCATAAAACTATTGAACCAACTCTCAGGCAAATAAAGAAGAAAAAGAAGAATCATTCTCTACAATCTCCCGTTCAATCATTCATACAGGGATGTCTTTAAAAAAAATAAACTGCTCACACTTCCATCACTTTATGTCCTAAACCTGTTCAAATACTCGCTGAACAATAAAATTATTTACCCATCAATGATTCAGCCATCTCACCAGCAGATTTACATTCAGCCACCCCTTGTTAGACTTAAAATCCTTGAGGCTAACATCAGTATTGCTGTAATAAATATCTTTAATGTTCTCCCTCTTTCCCTCCGAGAACTTTTCCGAAGAAATGAAGCTAACATGTTTCTAAGAGGTCTTCATAACTATTTATTAAATAAGTTAATTTATTCTTTAGCTGAAATAGTATAATTAAGCTAAGCTTAGAAGCAAATCCTCTATATGTGCAAATACCATTGTTGTTTTATCCTTTTTTTTTGTTATTATTGACTTGTATTATAGTCCTTAATAGGGGCTAATGTACTAGAAATAAATAAATAAATAAATCATGGATAAAACAAGAGCCTGGTTGTTCAGATACTAGTGCGGAAATTACAATGATTAGAAAACTTACTCGGGAAGAAAGTTAGGGCCTCTGCGTTCCGGTTGTCCATTGATGATTGGTTTCTCATCTTTCTCTAACACATCCATCAGATTTTCTTTCTCCACATTGGTATCTAGGACCTCTTCTGATCCAAGGTCAAACCCTAACTGTTGCCGAGGTATTTCTGTCATGAAACTAAGTACAGTACGCAGAGGCCTTATTTTATCAGGCTGCATCATTTTCACTCCCGCGTGGAGTAAACGTTTCGCCGCTTTGAAGTAGATAGTTTCCGGATGATTGTACACCATGGCGTTCCCACACATTAGCTTGAAATCTTCCTGTTAATTCAGACCAAAAAACCAGAGTTAAACTTTCACCAAATTTTGAAACAGCTTGAAGTTAAAAACAAGATAGATTGTAATGATATTGGTACAGGCACCTTTTTATCGTCAAGTTCAAATCCTTAATTTCGTCAAGTTGAAATGAAGATTTTGTCATGAAAAATGGGGATTTCGTCATGAAAAATGGGGATTTCGTCATGAAAAATAGGGATTTCGTCAAGTTCAATTTCAATGTATTCAGCTTTTTTTCAGCGACACAACAAAATTTGGTTTTTTTTCTTTTTTTTCTTACCAATGGCACAACAAACGACAAGTTTTACGTGTTCTTAAGAGGTAACTAAGGAGAAAAAAAGGTATCCAGCGGACAGAGATGTAAAAGTGGACTTGAAATTTTTTTCAGCGCAATTTTTTTGGTGAAAACCTTCCCCAAGACTAGGGCTTTGACCCTGTTCTTTCTATTGTTAAATTCAACTGTTCAATGCACAGTGTGAAGAGTCCGATTAAGATTGAAAGACGTGTCACCAGTTTTCTTGAATTCGCGTAATCGCAAATTTCGTCAGCTCGCAAACTCGTAAAATTGCAAAAATTTCGTAAAATTGCAATATCGCAAAGAAATTAGCCAATTTCGCGTTTTCGCAGAAAAAGTCCGGATTTCATGTTTTTTCACGAAAAATCGCGGCCGCAAAAAAACGGTGCCTCTAGAAATTGGCACCCCGAGAGATTCCTTATCTCTCTCCTTTCTCCATTAAAATATGTATGTTAGACAAGGATAGACACAGGGATAAATCCTTCTTCTTCCATCCTTTTTCAACTTACACATTCAAAGGAAAAATGAGAGAGAAAAAAGAGATCCCAGCTCTGCCCACTAAGTGGTGGTATTAACAAGTGCCTCTAAAGCAGAGGTCTTCAAACTTTTCTCTCATGTACCCCAGCAACTGACCAGCTATATTCGTACCCCCCCTTCCTTTCAAGGTACCATCCATTTTGGCAATCAAACAACAAAAAAACCAAACGGGCACTTTAACAATGGTTACCATATGGCAACAGCAAAGTTTTGCAATTTTCGACCGTTTATCGATGAAATAAATGATCAGCCCCCAGGCTAATATACAAATCTAGGACTCTACATGGGTAGAGCATGTTGGTTTTTCACAATCAAACGTGCTATTTGACACTTCAAATATTGAAAAAAACTTTATTTATTTATTTATTTATTTATTTATTTATTTTTTTATTTCTTTATTCATTTATTTTTTATTTTTCACTTATTATTTTATTTATTTTATTTTATTTTATTTTTTATTTATCTTTATTTTTGTTTGTTGTATTTACTGGGTCAGACACGTCTACCCCAAGGGGGTAGAACTACATTTATTTCATGTTACTTGCTATTCCGCAAAGATATTCTGTTACTGACTAGCAAAAGTTAAAATTAAAATTAAGTGTAAGTTATAAATAGCACATAGATATACTTAAATGTATAGTAGGTGTAAGTTTCATACTAACAAGGGAAGGTTACGGTGGGGCCCCCTCCGTTTGCGCTGAAATTTTGCAGAAGGGTAGGGCTTAGGGTCCTAACAAACGTACTTACGCCCTTTTTCGCCAATGGGCCTTTTTAAGAGTTGCAAAATCACTGCAGCATATATACCGAAAAATTCGACCTCCATTCTCATGTGACTCGGTGGCTCAGAGCGCTAAGATGCAGCGCTGAAACTGCGACGTCCCCGGTTCGAGTCCATCCTCGGCCACTTAATTTTTGCACACTGTCGCACCTCACTTCAATCGGTTCGAACGACGTATCTACTTTCTCCCCCGCTATTCGTATCACTTACCACTTGAATTTTTCTCTGTTGGGTTTACAATCGCCCAACTTATTTTATTAAAAAAAAAAAAAAAAAAATCACTCGTATCCATAATTTGATCTCTACCTATGAAAAGAAAAATAAAATAACATATGAGGATCAAAGTAATGCCTGCAAACGACTGAAAATGAAACAAGGTACTACATAAAAGAAAATTAATAAAAATAGACGAAATTAATGTCATTTTAATGCTGATGGTGAATAAGGGCAATAATTGCAGCATCATTTTCATCTTACTTATCCTGGAACACTTTACTGATGCGTTTATCAGTGACTTTTCGCGATGTTTCCAATGCATTTTTGGAAATAATTGCAATTTTTAAGAAGTTCTTTTGCCATGCTGCAATTTAGGATGCGATTTGTTTGTTCTGAATGTTTTTATGGACAAACGTTTGTTTATATATCTCATTGTTTTTTTGTGCCAACGTTTGTTTGTCTCATTGTTTTTAAACACGCTCGTTTTCGCTCTTTTTATGTGTTTATGTGTTTGTTTCTTTGCATGAATGCGCGTTTGGTTTTTGGTTTTCATTAATGCGAGCTTTTTTTTTATTTTCATTTGTTTGCATCGGCATTACGTTTTGATCCTCATATGTTATTTTATTTTTCTTTTCATAGGTAGAGATCAAATTATGGATACGAGTGATTTTTTTTTTTTTTTTTTTTTTTAAAAAAATAAGTTGGGCGATTGTAACCCCCAAAAGAGAAAAATTCAATGGTAAGTGATACAATAGCGGGGGGGAAAGTAGATACGTCGTTCGAACCGATTGAAGTGAGGTGCGACAGTGTGCAAAAATTAAGTGGCCGAGGATGGACTCGAACCGGGGACGTCGCAGTTTCAGCGCTGCATCTTAGCGCTCTGAGCCACCGAATCACATGAGAATGGAGGTCGAATTTTTCGGTATATATGCTGCAGTGATTTTGCAACTCTTAAAAAGGCCCATTGGCAAAAAAGGGCGTAAGTACGTTTGTTAGGACCCTAAGCCCTACCCTTCTGCAAAATTTCAGCGCAAACGGAGGGGGCCCCACCGTAACCTTCCCTTGTAAGTAATGTAATAGTACTGTTGAATAAATAAAAAAAAAAAAAAAAAAAAAAAAAAAATTGAAAAAGGGGCTTTTCCAATGTGCAACTAATGTTTTGTTTATTTCCTTGAGGTGAAATAGTCGATTGCCATTAAATTTCGAAAGGTGTATCGACCAAAACAAAGTTCATCATGATTAGTGACTTTTGATATACTGTCATTATGTTTTGTGACTTTATTGGAAACCTCTGGTACTTAAGGTGATTTCAGGCAAAACTTTTCCAGATTTCAATCTGATGGATAGTGCCACGAGTCGCTTCTCGGAAAAGTCTTGTTTTTGGCGTTTTAAACTGAAACCATACATAAAACGCAAAATCCAACAACGTCAGCACTTGCAAAATTTTATTATGGGTTTTTTGAGCCCAAAACGAACACAATTGGTTTAGAATGCAAGCCGTAAATTATGAAATTCATTTCGTCATAAGCCTAGTGAGTGAGAGTGAGTGCGAGTGATAATACGTCTATCTGCCTTGCTCGCACTCATTGAGGCTTATTGGGATTTTCAGCGACACAACAAAATTGGTTTCTTTTCTTTTTTTTCTTACCAATGGCACAACAAACGACAAGTTTTACGTGTTTTTAAGAGGTAATTAAGGAGAAAAAAAGGTATCCAGCGGACAGAGATGTAAAAGTGGGCTTGAAATTTTTTTCAGCGCAATTTTTTTGGTAAAAACCTTCCCCAAGACTAGGGCTTTGACCCTGTTCTTTCTATTGTTAAATTCAACTGTTCAATGCACTGTGTGAAGAGTCCGATTGAGATTGAAAGACGTGTCACCAGTTTTCTTAAATTCGCGTAATCGCAAATTTCGGCAGCTCGCAAACTCGTAAAATTGCAAAATCGCGAAGAAATTAGCCAATTTTGTGTTTTCGCAGAAAAAGTCCGGATTTCACGTTTTTTCACGAAAAATCGCGGCCGCGAAAAAACGGTGCCTCTAGAAATTGGCACCCCGAGAGATTCCTTATCTCTCTCCTTTCTCCATTAAAATATGTATGTTAGACAAGGATAGACACAAGGATAAATCCTTCTTCTTCCATCCTTTTTCAACTTACACATTCAAAGGAAAAATGAGAGAGAAAAAAGAGATCCCAGCTCTGCCCACTAAGTGGTGGTATTAACAAGTGCCTCTAAAGCAGAGGTCTTCAAACTTTTTCTCTCATGTACCCCAGCAACTGACCAGCTATATTCGTACCCCCCCTTCCTTTCAAGGTACCATCCATTTTTGGCAATCAAACAACAAAAAAACCAAACGGGCACTTTAACAATGGTTACCATGTCGCAACAGCAAAGTTTTGCAATTTTCGACCGGTTTATCGATGAAATAAATGATCAGCCCCCAGGCTAATATACAAATCTAGGACTCTACATGGGTAGAGCATGTTGGTTTTTCACAATCAAAACGATGCTATTTGACACTTCAAATATTGAAAAAAACTTTATTTATTTATTTATTTATTTATTTATTTATTTATTTATTTATTTATTTATTTATTTATTTATGTTTCTTTATTCATTTATTTGTCTTACCTTTTTCACTTATTATTTTATTTTATTTTATTTTATTTTATTATTTATTTATCTTTATTTTTGTTTGTTGTATTTACTGGATCAGACACAGTCTACCCCCCAACGGGAGTAGAACTACATTTATTTAATGTTACTTGCTATTCCAGCAAAGATATTCTGTTACTGGACTAGCAGCAAAAGTTAAAAATTAAAATTAAGTGTAAGTTTCGTACTAAGTAATGTAATAGTACTATTGAATAAATAAAAAAAAAAAAAAAATTGAAAAAGGGGCTTTTCCAATGTGCAACTAATGTTTTGTTTATTTTCTTGAGGTGAAATAGTCGATTGCCATTAAATTTCGAAAGGTGTATCGACCAAAACAAAGTTCATCATGATTAGTGACTTTTGATATACTGTCATTATGTTTTGTGAATTTATTGGAAACCTCTGGTACTTAAGGTGATTTCAGGCAAAACTTTTCCAGATTTCAATCTGATGGATAGTGCCACGAGTCGCTTCTCGGAAAAGTCTTGTTTTTGGCGTTTTAAACTGAAACCATACATAAAACGCAAAATCCAACAACGTCAGCACTTGCAAAATTTTATTATGGGTTTTTTGAGCCCAAAACGAACACAATTGGTTTAGAATGCAAGCCGTAAATTATGAAATTCATTTCATCATAAGCCTAGTGAGTGAGAGTGAGTGCGAGTGATAATACGTCTATCTGCCTTGCTCGCACTCATTGAGGCTTATTGGGATTTTCGAATTCCATAATTTCCGGCTTTATTTTTGAGTGTTTCAGCTTGAAACTTTCAGGGTATCTTCCTGAAGTATGCTCGCAGGTGCTGACGTTCCACAAATTTGTGTTTTAAGCGTGAATTTGTCAATTTCAGCCAGAAACTGTTGATTATTTGAGCAGCGCGATGTAATGTCCACGGTTGGAACTAATCAACCCTGGAATCATCTTAAGACATGCTGATTAAATTAAAATATCTGCTTCAGAGAAAAATATGACACTTACGATATATTCCGGTAACGTTGAGTAGAGATCATCATCAATCTTTTGCTTCATGGTGCTAAAATCCATAGGATGACTGATAATAGCAGAGTAACCCGGTGCAATGTTATCCGTAACAGGCCACGCAAAAAATTGCTGAGCATCGCGCTTCTCTAGACAACGGTGGATGTGATCCAACAGTTTTTGAAACGATGTTTTCTCCGTGCGCTGCCGTAAAACACAGGACCTTGATCCCCGATTGGGACTAGCATCGCCTGAAGTTGAAAATAATTCAAGGAATTAATTTTGGACAATTAATAAAACTATTTGCACTTTCCTTAAGAAAATAAACGACAGCAGAGCAACCTGTAGTAAATCTATGGGTTTCTCTGGATCTATGGTTTGTATATGCAAGGGTGCAAAATGTGCCCGATCTAGCCATCCGCGGATCGCGTGAAAGTGAGGAACTTTCTGTGAAAGTGAGGAAATTTGTCCAACTTTTTTTTTTTTTTTTTTTTTTTTAAATAATGGCACAAGGATTTCCCAGAAAAATAGTGTAAAAAATGGGAAAATATCGGTCATTTTGCAAACAATCGGTGTTGAAATGTTAAAATAACCAAAAAAAAGTCATAACTTTCAAATTTTTGTGAGGAAATTTTTTAAAATCCAGTGAGGAAATAAGTCATGGATCGCGAGAAACTTCTGAAGTTTTGGAACATTTTGCACCCCTGGTAGTGTAAGAGCCAGAGACCAAAAACTCAATCGGAAAGTACAAGAAATTTCACCTATTTTAAATGAAAGTTCTACCCCCAAGGAATCAAGATTGGCCAGTCTGGCAGTCTGAATCTGGGGACTTTCAAAATTACGGGAACTCAAATTTGGACAAATTTGAGTGAAATTTAATCGGAAAGTACAACACTTGATCTTGGGCTCATTTTGCAGGGGAAGACATCCCGAATCAAGAAAGCTCAGTCTGGCATTCAAATTCTGGGGACAAATGGCCGCCAGACCGATTCAAATTTTGAAAAATTGGCCTAAAATTGTGCAAATTGGGTCGAAAACATTGCCTTAACACGCAAAAAGAAGAGTGGACGGTTTGTAGGACCGCAGATTATGTTGTTTGGGTCGCTGATTCTGAATTTTCTACTTTCAGCGGGAAAAAAATTGGCAACGTTGCCAAATTCACGTTTTTTTGTTTTTGTTTTTGTTTTAAAATTATTATTATTATTATTCTTCATATTAAAAGATGGCATAGTTTTTTTGTGTGTTCTCTTCCTTGGTACTTCAACAGCAAAAACAATCAGCCACGAGATCGGACGAGTGTTGCCAAATCGTGCAATGCAGCCTGCCGCTGATTAAATGAACCGCGCACGTTTTGGCGCCGCGCGCTCGCGTATTTCCTTTCGCGGTGATAATATGTGCAAAGGAGCCCGTTGAAAATGTACAGGCCAAGTGCCCGAGCGCATGCATTCGAAAATTCTAGAGTTTACTCCACTTTTTAACACTTGCACTACAGCATTTATTGCATAGATAAATGTAGTCTTTGAAACCAGTGGCGAAGCGCGCAATCTGACAACGTTGCATTTTGTCCTTTCAAAACCAAGAAAAATGTCGACGGATTGCTGGGAAGTACCGTAGACTTAAATATTTTGCGGAAGTTTGGTAGGACGTGGTGTTATGTTGCCAGATTGCCCATTTCCCCATTGTGTTAAACGCCGAGACGCGCTGCCTCTCCTGCTTGCGCGCGCGCTGACGCCAGCCGAGGGGAGCCCGCGGGATTCATTTCAGAAGCCTTTTTTCTCGTAAACGCGGCTTAAACGCCGAGATGCGCTGCCTCTCCTGCTTGCGCGCGCGCACACGCCAACCGAGGGGAGCCCGCGGGATGCGGTTTGGAAGCGTTTCTCAGCTACCGTGCTCAAGCGCGCGCACACGCCAGTCGAGGGGAGCGCGCGGGATTCGTATTAGAGCTACCATGCGCAAGCGCGCGCACACGCCAGGCGAGGGGAGCGCGCGGGATGCGTTTTAGAGCTACCATGCGCAAGCGCGCGCACACGCCAGTCGAGGGGAGCGCGCGGGATGCGGTTTGGAAGCGTTTCTAAGCTATCGTGCTTAAGCGCGCGCACACGCCAGTCGAGGGGAGCGCGCGGGATTCGTATTAGAGCTACCATGCGCAAGCACGCGCACACACCAGGCGAGGGGAGCGCGCGGGATGCGTTTAAAAGCTACCATGCGCAAGCGAGCGCACACGCCAGGCGAGGGGAGCGCGCGGGATGTGTTTTAGAGCTACCATGCGCAAGCGCGCGCACACGCCAGTCGAGGGGAGCGCGCGGGATGTGGTTTGGAAGCGTTTCTAAGCTACCGTGCTCAAGCGCGCGCACACGTTAGTCGAGGGGAGCGCGCGGGATTCGTTTTAGAGCTACCATGCTCAAGCGCGCGCACACGCCAGTCGAGGGGAGCGCGCGGGATGTGGTTTGGAAGCGTTTCCAAGCTACCGTGCTCAAGCGCGCGCACACGCCAGTCGAGGGGAGCGCGCGGGCTGCGATTTAGAGCAACCATGCGCAAGCGCGCGCACACGCCAGTCGTGGGGAGCGCGCGGGATGCGTTTTAGATCTACCATGCGCAAGCGCGCGCACACGCCAGGCAAGGGGAGCGCGCGGGATGCGTTATAGAGCTACCATGCGCAAGCGCGCGCACACGCCAGTCGAGGGGAGCGCGCGGGATGCGGTTTGGAAGCGTTTCTAAGCTACCGTGCTTAAGCGCGCGCACACGCCAGTCGAGGGGAGCGCGCGGGATTCGTATTAGAGCTAGCATGCGCAAGCGCGTGCACACGCCAGGCGAGGGGAGCGCGCGGGATGCGTTTTAGAGCTACCATGCGCAAGCGCGCGCACACGCCAGTCGAGGGGAGCGCGCGGGATGTGATTTGGAAGCGTTTCTAAGCTACCGTGCTCAAGCGCGCGCACACGCCAGTCGAGGGGAGCGCGCGGGATGCGATTTAGAGCAACCATGCGCAAGTGCGCGCACACGCCAGTTGAGGGGAGCGGGCGGGATGCGTTTTGGAAGCGTTTTTAAGATACCATGAGCAAGCGCGCGCACACGCCAGTCGATGGGAGCGCGCGAGGATGTGTTTTAGAGCTACCATGCGCAAGCGCGCGCACACGCCAGTCGAGGGGAGCGCGCGGGATGTGGTTTGGAAGCGTTTCTAAGCTACCGTGCTCAAGCGCGCGCACACGCCAGTCGAGGGGAGCGCGCGGGATGCGGTTTGGAAGCGTTTCTAAGCTACAGTGCGCAAGCGCGCGCACACGCCAGGCGAGGGGAGCGCGCGGGATGCGTTTTAGAGCTACCATGCGCAAGCGCGCGCACACGCCAGTCGAGGGGAGCGCGCGGGATGCGGTTTCGAAGCGTTTCTAAGCTACCGTGCTCAAGCGCGCGCACACGCCAGTCGAGGGGAGCGCGCGGGATTCGTATTAGAGCTACCATGCGCAAGCGCGTGCACACGCCAGGCGAGGGGAGCGCGCGGGATGCGTTTTAGAGCTACCATGCGCAAGCGCGCGCACACGCCAGTCGAGGGGAGCGCGCGGGATACGTTTTGGAAGCGTTTTTAAGTTTCTGAGCTAGAATGCGCGAGCGCGCGCTCACGCCCGTCGAGGGGAGCGCGCGGAATGCGTTTTAGAGCTACCATGCGCAAGCGCGCAAACACGCCAGGCGAGGGGAGCGCGCGGGATGCGTTGCGGAAGCGTTTCTAAGCTACCATGCTCAAGCGCGCGCACACGCCACCCGAGGGGAGCCCGTAGGATTCACTTCAGTAGCGTTTTCCTTGTAAACAAAGCTTAAACGCCGACACGCGCTGCCTCTCCTGCTTGCGCGCGCGCACACGCCAACCGAGGGGAGCCCGCGGGATTCATTTCGGTGGCGTTTTCCTTTTAAACGCGGCTTAAACGCCGAGACGCGCCGCCTCTCCTGCTTGCGCGCGCGCACATGTTATCCAGCCTCTAAATACTTCTAAACGAGAGGCAATCACGTACGAAATAGAAGATATTCGCGAAAAACGAGAAGGAAGAGTAACTTCACATTTTCATAAACTTGAACCGTTTCTACCGCGGTGAAAAAAGCACATACCTAAAAAGCAGTGGGCTCTGAACATGACATGATTTACATTTTTCCGATGGAGAGGAATAAAATCCCAAAGGAAAAATCAGATTGCAGCCAAAACGTGCACGATTCAGAGCACACAAAAAAGAAAATTGCGTGAAAACTGCCTCATGTTTCACGCAAAGTTTTTTTCTTTTTTTGTGCAATAAGCAGTGTACGTTTTGGCTGTAGTGTGACTTTTATCACTCTCCGTCGAAAAAATCTTGATCATGTGATTCTTTCGAGGCCACTGTTTTTTTGTGTGCGCGCTTTTTTCATCGCGGTAAAAATGGTTAAAGTGTATGACGATGTGAGCAAAAAAGATTCTTCTCTCTCGTTTTTCTTGAATATCTTTATCATGTCCTGACATTCAAGTGTATCAAATGCACGGATCCTGCGAGACATGAAATCACTATGATGAGCTCAGAAATAAAGCATTGGTGTAGCATGCATTTGTCAATGTAGTATTTTGCTCATTTAAACCCATATAAAAAGTCGAATGCGAAGGTGTTCACTGAACACCCAACACCTCGGTCTTTTTCATCGGTTTAAATGGACGAACTGCAACGTTGCCAAATTGCTCTCTACACCACTGAAATATAGGCGAGTTTTATGGCATCATCACGTTGCTATGGTTGCTATGTTTCAGATGAGGACTATGCTGACTCCAAATGTTTTTCAGACGAAGACTTTGTGAAGACTAATTTAATGCGCAAACTTCCAATAAAACGTTGTACATAGTATTTTAGAGAGCGACCAAAAATAGAAGACAAAGAATAAATTTTCACATTTTCAGTTCGTTAAGTACCTATTGCGTTTCTCCTTTGACTAATTTTACTTTCCGCTTCCCCCAAACTCGTATCATGAAAATAGATTCAGTATTGGGTATTTGGGTACACACCATTTATAGGTGTGACTTTCTGAAAAATCAACGAAACAAAATGTAGAGGAAACTCGCGTGAAAGGTTTTGCCCCGGATTTATGCATGCTTTGATGACAAACAATGGTGAAATGGGCAATCTGGCAACATAACACCACGTCCTACCAAACTTACGCAAAATATTTAAGTCTACGGTACTTTCCAGCAATCTGTCAACATTTTTCTTGGTTATGAAAGGACAAAATGCAACGTTGTCAGATTGCGCGCTTCGCCACTGGTTTCAAAGACTACATTTATCTATGCAACAAATGCTGTAGTGCAAGTGTTAAAAAGTGGAGTAAACTCTAGAATTTTCGAATGCATGCGCTCGGGCACTTGACCTGTACATTTTCAACGGGCTCCTTTGCACATATTATCACCGCGAAAGGAAATACGCGAGCGCGCGGCGCCAAAACGTGCGCGGTTCATTTAATCAGCGGCAGGCTGCATTGCACGATTTGGCAACACTCGTCCGATCTCGTGGCTGATTGTTTTTGCTGTTGAAGTACCAAGGAAGAGAACACACAAAAAAACTATGCCATCTTTTAATATGAAGAATAATAATAATAATAATTTTAAAACAAAAACAAAAACAAAAAACCGTGAATTTGGCAACGTTGCCAATTTTTTTCCCGCTGAAAGTAGAAAATTCAGAATCAGCGACCCAAACAACATAATCTGCGGTCCTACAAACCGTCCACTCTTCTTTTTGCGTGTTAAGGCAATGTTTTCGACCCAATTTGCACAATTTTAGGCCAATTTTTCAAAATTTGAATCGGTCTGGCGGCCATTTGTCCCCAGAATTTGAATGCCAGACTGAGCTTTCTTGATTCGGGATGTCTTCCCCTGCAAAATGAGCCCAAGATCAAGTGTTGTACTTTCCGATTAAATTTCACTCAAATTTGTCCAAATTTGAGTTCCCGTAATTTTGAAAGTCCCCAGATTCAGACTGCCAGACTGGCCAATCTTGATTCCTTGGGGGTAGAACTTTCATTTAAAATAGGTGAAATTTCTTGTACTTTCCGATTTAGTTTTTGGTCCCTGGCTCTTAGACTATGGTCTATGGTAGATCTAGGGAGTATACAGAAATGCTAGTATTGGACTTGCAGTAAGTACTACACAGTTTGAAATCACATGTGTTTCTGTATGAGAATCCAGGCCCCTCACTGATATTGATCAATATGAGGCTGAAGTCTAACAAGGTTTTAATTCTTTAGAACAGATTGGAATGTCACATCAAAAAAACCCATACTTAAATTTTAAAAATGTATCACATTGCGCATCATTTTTAGGAGCTTTTTTGGAGCTTCAAAATGAGCTAAAGTAATTTGCTTGAATATTTATAATTTATTTATTTCACATTATGTACTTAGTAATACAAGCTTCTGTCACAGTTGGATTAGGTGTCGGACATGGAAGAATATATGCCTTGTTAGTTAGTTTTATTTTTCTTCATTATAATTTGAGCCGTTTTCCTCTTTATTTTACTGATCAGGACTGCCAAACTATCAACTAACATTCTCCATTATCTTATTCTGTTTAATTTAATTTAATTATTAAAGAATGTGTTACATATCTGTGAATAATGAAGAAAGCAAATGAGAGGTTCAAAAGAGTTGACCAGATATGACCACACACACGCACATATGTTTTTTTTTATTGCTGGCCCAGCTGACCGATTCATTACCAACTTAGAGCTACATCCACACTCATTTTAACAATCTTGACAAAATTCTGCCCCAGGCATAAACCCCTATTTGCCCCCCCCCCCTTTTGATCTGCTTCCGGTACACGTAAAATTGCCACAAGGAATGTGCAGCTTCTTTTGCCACAAAAAGAAGAATATCAACAAATTACCGTAGTTTGTATCCAATAAATCCAGAGAGGAATTGTCAAGATCACCAGCCAAAGGTTTTTTGGATGGAGGCTCCAGTAGAGATTCGTCTCCTAAAAGGCTTAAGTCATCTTGGCTTGATTCGTCCTTCAGCTTCTTCCTCTGAAAAAACCAAAAAATAATAGAAAAAATATCCAAAGAATATTTTGACTTAATTAAATTTTCTTGAGAGCAAAAGGACTAATGACAGATGCTTAGTGGATTAACGGAAACTGAATTGCGGAGAGAAAGGTACAAACACCTCTTTTCCTTGTAGGATGTATTTATACAATATTTAGGTATGTATTTTATGTGTGATTTACAACAACTTGTTTGACTTTTCCATGAAAATTTTCTAACTAATGAGTGACAGTTTGGGGGAGTTCTAATACGGTTCAACATAGCCATGGCATATGGTAACTAAAAATATTCTGTTATATTCTTTTGTCATCGGTGTTTCTAGTAATAACTTTTCAATGACAATTTTCTAACTTATAAGTGACCGTTTGGGGGAGTTCTAATACAGTTCAATACAGCCATGGCAAGCAGTATAGTAACTAAAAATCTTCTGTTCTATTCTTTTGTCATTGACAAGCAGTCATGATTGTTTTTTACAGAACCGTGGAGAAATTCATGGGTACGATGAAATCCATTAACTTCATCATGATGTCATCCGCAAATTCTGATAAATTTCATCTGGTTATCAGTCAATACACTCCAGAACTCCCTCTAATAACAACAGATCTACACATAGAGACAATTTCAAGGTCCCCGATCTTTTGATCATTTTAATTTCAGCAAATTCAAGGACCCTGATTTGTTCCGATATTCAGTTCAACGGATGATAGAACTAAAACATTTTGAGTTTTGGGTTTTGACTAGTAAGGTGAACACCCCAGAAGCCAGCACCCCTAAAATTTGTACCAGTACCCAGCACTTATTTTTGTGAAAAATATTAGTTCAGTGGCAATTTTGATGTTTTGCGTACATTGTTGAATGTTTCATTTGTGAGGACTTGGAGAAAAACCATCCAAAACACCAGTATCGTCATCAAACTAATATTTTTCACATTATTGTAACAAATGGGTGCCGGGTCCTGACCAGGACTCGGCACTAGCGTAGATTTTAGGGGTGCCGACAACTGGGGTGTTTACCTTAGCGGTGCCTACTTCAGAAACGTATTGGTGAGCGGTGCTTAGCTTGTTGGTAACGAGCCGCTCACTGATATATTTTTATGAATTTAAGAAGCAGACACCGCTACTTGTCAGAACCTGATACTGAAAGTGCGTGAGCTCAAAGAAAGTTCCAAAAACTTTGAAGGGGTGACCCAGAAAAAATAGATTTTGGCTAGAAAGACTTTACCTTATGATGATGACGTTTTTTGTCATGCTTGTCTTTATCTTTATCCTTCTCCTTGTTCTTATCTTTCTTCTTCTTCTTCTTCTTCAATTTCTTATGAGACTTATCCGAGAACATTGAGTCATCAAGCCGACTTATTTGCTGAAAAGAGCCGACAGAATGCATTGATTCCTCGTCACCCGTTGTATGACTTATACTATAGTTTGACGCCAAAGGTGAGTCAACACTGTGTTCAGGGGTTGAGGAGCCTCCAACTTTCAGGATGAGCTTTAGACCAGGCTTATCTGCAATAAAACAAAGGTGTTGTAAAAGATGCAACGAAACAATAGTCAAAATTGTAATATATGGGTCCATAACCAGACTCGAAAGTTGATTCTATGCGCAAGAATAGTTGTGAGCTTGACTGCAGGCCAAAATGAATCAATGTTTTTTAGGAAATATCAGCTCTGCATCTACAATCATATGATAAACGTATTTAATTACTTAGAATAAAGAGATCGATTGAGCCGTTACAAGTGAGTAAGTCATATGCAAAAAAGTCCAAAAAATTGATCTTGAGTAAACAGCGCAGACAGAAGACGACAATTCGTAAACATTAAATACAGCATTCTTTTGGCATAAAATGTGTCGTCTATGGAGAAAGCAGGCAGCATGAAAGCTTCAAATTTCACCGAAAAATGTAAAGTATGAAACCACATAAATTTCAAACATCCAATCAAAGTTGCAAAATAGTGGACTTGCACTGTAAACAGTGTGAACAGCGTATGTGATGGCTGATAGGCAGCGAAACTTTGGGGACGGATTGGTATACAGAACAATAAATTTTTGGCTACTTTGGTGACAGATTGTTGTTACCGCCTCTTTCTTGGAAACCCACGAATATCAAGATGTGTGTTACCTACCACAAATATAGTGCAGTTCAGAAGGGAATAAGGGTGTGATAACGCAACACCACAGAGCCAGTGCTAATATACAAATGGAAAAATGTATAGCATTCAAGGATAGTTTCAGTTTTAAAAGGGAAAGTGAATGAATACAGGATAAAAAAGAATCAGTGTCAAAGGCATGACAAATTCAGAATCGGCAATGGATAATAGGTAATCATAGCTGGATTCTAAGATAGAATCAATGGTGAAGCTAAAGGCAGAAGTAAACACTGCACTACAGAGTCTTGTTAGTTAATGGTAAAATTAATAATTATGACAAAATTAGTAGACATATCATTAGATAAGAGATAAATTACAGTTGACTTGGTGTAGAACTGGAAGTGCTGCGAAACTTTCCACTCAATACTTCATACTTTCAGTAGGAATTGAATAAAAGGGTTTCAGAGTAAAATGTTACCTTTACCTTCCACTCTATCTTTCTTGTGCTTCTTATGTTTCTTGATCCCCATTCCCTCATCTCCAAACCCTGCTGACGCCAGTTTGCCTACAAACAAATCAATCTCGCTCACAGTTGGCTGGAATCCTTGGAAGCCCACACTAGCATGCGCACATACGCCGACAACGATGCTTGCAAGCGGCTGATACCAAAAATTTTGATACCGTGAAGCAAATCAGCGAATAAACGTAACAAAATGAAAAGTTAACGCACAAAAAGGTGTTTAATTACGAGTGAAATTTCCGAAAAACACGAGATTTGTTGACAAACTTTGGCCGACAACACAAAATTTTCACATGAAAACACGAATATCATCGATAAACACTTTTCAGAATCGTTGAGTCAGTGTCTGGTTGTTGCTGAAATTCGTTGACCGAATTGACAGCGGCCATTGTGAAATTACGTTTGTTTTTATTTCCATTTCCATTCCCGCTTCCGCGACCCGCTCTCCCGCCCTTCGTGTCAGAATGTTCTAAAATGTTGTATGGTTTTGAAATTATGTGTTATAACTCCCGATAAAAGTAAAATCATGTCTTCGGTCAAATTTCCACTGTTTCTTCCCGTCATAATTTGAACAGAGAAAGTCCAAGTGGATGGTTGATCTTCTAGATTGTTCTCTTTCAACTCGGTTGTTTTGAGCAACTAAGCTTCATTTGACACACTTGGCAGTTTTAGGTGCAGTGTAGGATCTTAAACTCGGAATCACAAGTATATTATTTTATTTTAACTTCTTTTCTACTTTCTAAATCGCAGATGTAATGCCGATACCTCTGTTGGTCTGATAGAGGTGTTTGTAGTTTAACTTTTCAATACAGCCGCCTATTCACCAGCAAAATGCAGCGCAGTATTGGTAAGCGTATCCGGATGGATGAACCTCCTCCGCCGGAGTATGACACTTCGAATCCTATGACACCCATGACTCCTATCTCGGATGCTGATCTGCAGGAACCCTACACTCCGTACAATGCGTACAATCAACCAGCCATGACACCTATGGAGGCAGACATGAATGAATCTTATAATCTCTATGGAGCCTATGGTCAACCTTCCACTCCCATGAATGCTGAGTAAGTTATTCTCTATTTCGTTTCTTTTGTTCGGAAGGTGGGGGCCGAAAGCTGTTGTTTTGATGAATTCCCATTTTTGAGCCTGAGCAGAACCAATCTGAGTATGGGGTTCTGACAAGCAGCGGTGCCTGCTTCCGAACTGCATCGAAGCGCACTGGTGAGCGGTTGGTTAGCTACGAGTCCTAACTCTGTTCTAACCAACTGCACATTGATGCGCTTTGACACAAATCGGTAGCATGCACCGATCTGTTAGAACCCAATACTCAAAATGGTCCTGCTCTTCTGTAATCTAAGGGCTTTCAAAATATGAATATATGCAAATTAATTGCTATCGACAACAATATCAAGCCTATGTCAGGCACAATTTTACTCTGAAAGCTTAAAAAAATAATTAAAAATTTGAATGTGGTTCTTTGCTCGTCTGATTGGGGAAAAATGGCAAATACTGGAAGAATTGAAAAATTAGTGCTAAATTCAGATAAGTACTTTAACCAGATGTATAATGAAGTAACTAAAACCTAATTTTTCTTTGAAAAAGTGTACTGGAAGAAGTTGCTATTAAAATCGCCTAGTTTATTCACGGCTTTTTCACTCAGGTTGGACCTAACCTAAGTTGAGTTGTGCGTAGAAATAGTCCAGACTCAAGTGAGCTGGGGTTGACTCGGCATTGATTTCATCTTAACAAGTGAGGGTAAAAAGGTAGATAGAGGCCGTTTCATATAACTTCGGTTCTGACAGCTCTTAGTATAGACCCGTTTTTTTTTCCCATCCGCTGCCCACCCGCTGCAGCGGCTGGCGTCCAGCAAACCGTTTCTCTCAATTCCGCTGGCAGCGAATGGATTCCATCCGCTGCCAGCAGATGCCAGTGGTCCCAGCGGTCTCTTGAGTCCGCTGGGTAGGCCATTTTTGTTTACATCTGTGTTTACAAATGGGCGAACCTAACCTCTTCAAGCAAAATCCAGCGGATTGACAGAAACGGTTCGCTGGACCGATGGATCAGTGCAGTCCCAGCTAAATTCTCGCTGGGAAAAAAAACTTTGGGAAAAAAAACGCATCTAATACATGTGTAAATATGTTGACGCCACTTACTTTGTATATCATTAGAACGTTTTTCCTCAAAATAGACTCGGTTAACCACCATAATTGATGAATATTAACATTAAAGCGTAAAGCGCAATTGGAAACATGATATCGTCCTTCCGTACTTGTAAAGAAAGAACTGTCAGAACCGAAGTTATCTGCAAAACAGCCTCAATCTGCAACTGTTCGACTATGGAATTTCTTGAAAAAACCACTGCAGCCGACCCATCGACATAAAAATTGAACCACTGAATAGTTTTAAGATGAAATCATAATCTGCGCTTGGTTTGATCAACTAGGTACTCTGGCTCAAGTTTACAACAGCAGCATCTCCAGCAGAATGATTACGAGCCGATGCAAGTTCAGCAAAGTTACGAGCAGCCGCCTCCTCCACAGTATGAACCACCTCCCATTCAATACGAGTCACCTGCTACTCCTGCTAACTTAAAAGGCGGGCGTGTAACACGTGCTAGAGCACGAAGTAAGTGTTATTCTGCAATAGAATCATTTGAATAGTGCTTTATTGTATACACAATGAAAAAATTGTCAATATTTAGTTTGACTTTATCCTGTTTAAGATTTTGTGCCGACTTGTTTTATGTTTTTTTTTTTTTTTATTTCTTCATTCTAATAACGAAACTGATGGGGTTTGCCCTCAAAGAAATAATCTTGTGGCAAGTAAACCCAAAAGTAAGAGATAACTAATAAGATAAGGTAATAGATATTAGAAAAACCAATGGACGCCAAAAAAAAAAAAAAAAAAAAAAAATTGCTGTCTATTAATGATATCATAGACTTCTTTGTGGTCTTATATATGTACTGCTAAACTTATCTCAGTCTAATGCCTAGAAAACGTGTTGTCGGTAAAGACAGTACACAGGTAGAGGTAGGATTTTCTGTTTATAGCTTTTTCTGCTCCTGGGGGGGGGGGTTATTTTTGTTCTCCGTGCAGGTTGTCTCACGTGACCGAAATCCATGCAAATACTGTACTTTCAATATTTTACTAGTTGTGTTGCCGGCAACTTGCTCAGAAAACAATAATACACCCTCCCATTCCTGTATTCAAAGAGCTGTGAACGGCTAATAACTCTTTTGAAACCAGGGTGCAGGGGCGTCATTTCGGGTTCGGCTTGGGGGGGGGGGCAAAAATGTGATGACCTTTTTTTTTTTGCTCATCAATGTTATTTTAGACAGTCTACAGTCCTGTATATCCTATATTTACGGCCCTAAATTCCAACGAAACTCGTTAATGACCACCAAATTTTAGTTCAAAACTTTTTTCTTCTCCTAAAAAAAAAAAAAAAAAAAGGTCTTCACTTTTGGCCAACCCTTGGGGGGGGGGGCAATTGCCCCCCGCAAATGACGCTACTGCCAGGGTGTCTATAGCTTGTCCCAGAAAAGATTGGATTTGACACTTCTTTAGTTTTCATGAAAACATCAGGTTCCATCCTCAGATAGGGCATACTGATTGGTCAAGGAGCAGTAGTAAAAAGCTGATGTCTTCATGCAAACCTTCTGTAGTCAAGTTCAATCATTCTTGGGACAGCCTATAGCATCGTGGAAAATCAAAAATTGTCAGGAAATTTAGGTTGTAAGCTAGTCTCATCAGGGAGTGTAAATCAGAAACATGGGAACGAAACTAGTAAATTAATTCTCTTTAAAATTTTCAACTTATGAAGTGTGAGCTTGTCTTCGAATATTTTGAATTTTTCTTGCTAAGTTATTTTATTTATTTTGAAAAAACTTCAAAACATCAGAAGAAAAAATCAGGGAGTTTGAAACATTAAAATTGCTGGACGCCCTAAAAATGATCTCTGTGCTTCTTTTGTGAAAGAAGCACAGGTGTTTTCAGGAAGAAAATTTATAGGGTCTCTACGTTTGATTTGAAGAATGTTGACTGGTCGCATAATGATGAATAACTTGTTATAGATTGTTCGCATTTTTTTTTTCAAATTGCAGGCCAAGATCCCTCCTGCCTGGATACCGGTGAATAATTGAATAATTTATCCTGTATCTTTGATTTACCCTTACCTATTTTCCCCCACCCATGGTCAAATTTACTCCATGTTTACCTCTTCTGATAAGCTGTCTGCCAAAAAGAAAAAATAATAAAACATGAATTTTGCTATCAGTTAAAAACTATGCATGCAGTATGAATGTTGACTAATTTCCTTTCTATCATGTTTTCGAAACCTTTCAGATGCCCAAAATCCCCCTCCAGCCCCTCAACCTGTCTCTATGCCCGCTGCTACTCCTGCAAAAAAGGTTGCTGTTGAAGGACGTCGCAGAGGCGCCGTACAAAGGAAACAGCAGCCCGTGCAGAACCTAGAAGTAGTGGGTGAAGATGACCTTAGTTTGTACTTTGCCATCCGCAATGGCAAAGCTGCGTTGGCTGTGAGTAAATGATTCTGTGAATGTTACTAACAATAAGTTTTAGAAAGTGGGAACATTGACATAAACTTACAATATCTCTCATCAACAAAATCCTATTAGGTACTGTTTTCTTTGTGTCCAATGAAGAAAAAGAGCCTCAAGTTTTTAAATTCCTTGAAGAAAAAGTCATTTAAAAGTACTGCATTTTTTCCCATGGACTCTGGTAGATTCTCTGTTTAAATTTATTATAAAGCCCTAAGCCAAGATAATAATTATGAAAAAACCTTGTACAAACTAAAGAGAGAACTAGTACTCTCCATTTCAGATCTTGAATAAACAAGTTTTATGTATTTATTAATTTTTTTAGACAGTAGAATGGGCAAAGCCCAATACAAAATACAAAAAAAATATCAACAAAATCCTCTGAGGAATAAGAAGATAACTTGAAATCAATGATGAAATAAAACTGGCAAATATGGACAAATAGGAAATTAAAAGAAGAGGAACCAAGAAAAACTATCATTGTTAACTCAACCAGTATGATTCCTAGAACAACATAAAATTTTGAAACATTTACGATATAATATTTAAAACAAAAATCTTAAATTCTTAAAATCTCTGCTTCAAAATTCTTTAAAATCTTAAATCTTGCTTAGTTCTAGAGGTGTTCAAATGCCAAAAAAATACCTGAGTTTTGATCAGAAACTTGAAAGTGCCACTCAAAAAAACAAACCAAAAATTTGAGTAATTTTTTGAGTTTTGTTTTGTTTTTTTTTTTAAATCTAAAAAAAAAAAAAAAAAATAAAAAAAAAAAATAATTGAGTCTGAAAATCATATTTACGCTTTTAAGACCGGAGTTCGTGAAATTTGTTGTATCCTGCCTGAATTTGTGTATCTCCTACCGCTCATTTCGCGAAGTTTCTTCAGTCTGTGGAACTCTAAAACACAAAATTTACAACTCTGTTCCCAAAATTGAGGTTAGAGGATGCAGCTCAAAGAATTTCAAAGAATTTGAGAAACTCGTAGCAAAGAAGAAGATAGCCGGAAGCAAAACTTTAACAACCCCAAAGTTAACTAGTTTCTTCCTACCAAAGCAGCATCAAACTTTGACTGAAAGTAAGATTGAACTTTTTTTAGCTCTTTTTTGCCTTTCAGTTTTAGAAAATTTATTTTGCTGTTTTGCAATATTGCGATTACTCAAACTCAAAACTGGAAAAATTTGGCAAAACTCGACTCGACTCAACCCGAAATTTCAATACTTGAACACCTCTATTTAGTTCTATTTACTTATTTGATAACTAGTATTTTCTTAAATGAGCTTTCTACTTTTCTCATCGTTTGCAGACAATTGTTGATGACTGGATCGAAGAGTACAAAGTCAACAGGGACGCAGCTTTGTTATCCTTGATGCAGTTCTTCATTCATGCTAGCGGATGTAAGGGGCGCATCACCCCCGCAATGTCAGCCAGTATGGAGCATGCTGCTATAATTCGGCGCATGACAGAAGAGTTTGATGAAGTAAATCCATTTATTCTACTTCTACTTCTTAATTCTACGTAGTTCTTGGTTGTGGTCAAAATAAATGCTTTCAGATTATGTATTTTTAACCAAACTTAACTTTGTTATAATATCCTCAAGAAGGATACAGAATCTTCTTTGCCTCCACAATTTTCACACCCATGGGGGACAGTTTTCATGATTTTTGATTACCTCATTTTTTTTCCTCTTCTTTTAAAGCGCTGAAGAAAATTGTGGTTCAAAACAGCACACTTACTCGAAATTCAGCTTGAAATAGCGCGCTAACTAACATTCCAGCATGGACTAGCATGTAGGTAAACATTATTTGGTTTGTGAAAATAAAAAAAAAAAATAAGAAAAATGGAAAAACCCAATGTCCTTCCAAGCGGTGTCTTTAATTTTACAATTTTACTAGTGTCCACAATTTTCACGCAATCAAGGATTTTCTGCACCCCTGCCTCACTTGTTTGGTCTTGTTTCTGTGTCCTCGAGATTTGTTTCGTTTGAGACAAAATATTTACATATGAGTAAAGATTCTTGCACTCAACAGTAAGTCCATTGGTGGATGAAAAGATTACCGATAATAGAGTGTTTTCATGAGATTTAGTTATTACTACTCTGTTGAACTGGTTTGTTTTAAATCTTTTTCCAATGGTGAATACATCATGGTGTTTTGGAATTCCATTAAATTCAAGCTAGGGATGTCCATACTTTCGAAAGTATCGATCCTGAAGTCAATGCTGCGCATCCATACCGGTATCGATAGCGAGATGAAGCATCGATACTTTGATATTTTGCGATTTTTCACGTTCTGTCCTCTATCAGATAACATTTCAATTTTCTTAATGTGTGAAATTTTGAAGTTAAGTGACAATTATTTTCAATTATTCAAATTTAATGGACAGAATTTTAGATACAGGCAGCATTTTTGAGACTAGATAACCATTATTGGAGGGAAGTTTGATGAAAACATACGTAACCTTATGAAAAGTATCGATATCGCCGATACTGAGCTCTCACGGCCGATATCACATAGTTTTTTTTTTCCTCTTTTTTTTCTTAGCGATTGATGATGAAGCAGTAACGTTTTGAAATGTATCATTTACCGTTTTTGTATTTAGCCTTGTTTCCCCATTTTAATGTTTAGTGTATTTATCGTATTGGGCTACTTAAAATTTGTTCATCTATCGCATAGTATGGCTATGAGTATCGTCGAGCATGGATGTCAAGTATCGACGAGTATCGAACAAAAGTAGCGATGTTGTATCGACATCCCTAATTCACACCAAACGACAATCCTGGTCAAGGTTGATTTTCATATTTATTTTTGTACCTGCTCATACCCATTTTTAAGCTTCCCTAATTTGGTAGTTGATCGGATTTTAATATTATTCTTTTTTTCCTCTTTTTTCTTTAGGAAAGTGGAGAATATCCTCTGATCATGTCCGGTCAACACTGGAAAAAGTTCCGTCAGAATTTCTGCGATTTTGTGGCGCAGTTAGTCAAGCAATGTCAATACTCTATAATCTACGATCAATATTTGATGGATAATGTAATTTCTCTGCTCACCGGTTTGTCAGATTCTCAAGTGCGAGCTTTTCGACACACCGCTACTCTCGCAGGTTTGTACCAGTGTTGGCTTTTTTTGAATTTGGATTTATGGAGGTACAGTGTTGCCAGATCTCGAAACTTTTTCCATAATTACGCATAGAAAAAGCCGCAAAATCTAGCAACATTGATAGAAGATTAAATTGACTATTTCCCAAAGAGTAAACAAGAGTCCTAACAAAACAGTCGGAAAGCATGGCAGGTTCGGTTAGGTAGCGATATCGAAAAGTCGGCTTCTGATTGGCTGGTGAAAGCCTGAGCCCTGTGAGATCGCTCTTTTGGAGATTTAACATAGGGTTTTCAACTTTGCCTCATTTAAAGTCAAATTTCAAGAAAACTATTGCTCCTTACCTTCGGGAAATTCAAATTATATTTTTTTGAGGATATAACAAAGATATTGAAGGGTCATACATATCACTTCATCGAAAAATTAACAGAACCATATGAATTTGAAAGTAAAATTACTTGCAATTTTTTACCATGTTTTCCACTCTTCGCCCAAGTCGGGCCGAGTGTGTGGTGTAGCAGTTGTTTTTTCCATTTTTCTTGTTTCAGTTTAGTGCAGATAGTTTGAAATGCATGTAAAATTCATTCTTAGAAGGAAATACGCCGATTTCATTAAGAAAACCGAAGATTTAACCACAAATACACAAGACAGTACGAAGTTTAGCGTGGCTCACTATCGGACGTGACGGCAGCAAAAAATGCCCTGTGCCGTAATTTTACTTTCAAATTCATATTGTTCTGTTAATTTTTCGATGAAGTGATATGTATGACCCACCAATATCTTTGTTATATCCTCAAAAAAATATAATTTGAATTTCCCGAAGGTAAGGAGCAATGATTTTCTTGGAATTTAACTTTAAATGAGGCAAAGTCGAAAACTCTGCGTTAAATTTCCATAAGAGCAATTTCACAGGGCCCAGGCTTTTGCCAGCCAATCAGAGGCCATACGATCGATAGTGACATTCGATAGTAATTCGACTATACTACGCTCTCTTATCGTTTTGTTGGGACTCTTGAATACTCTTTGCTATTTTCATGATGCTGATATGTATTCATCCAAGGAGCTTTTTGGAGAGGCACCTTTTTTACTGCTTTCCGGAAGAGACTAAAACTCTCAAGCCCTTTAATATTCTTGGACAATTTATGAAACAACCTTGCCTTGAGCATGACTGATAAGGCAGGGAGAGAAAGTGATGCCATAGAAGAGAGTTGGATGTCATTGGCATGAAAATTGTTTTATTTTACTACCAGAAGTTAACTTTTAAGTGTCACATTTTTAATTTAAGCATTTCGTATTGATTTCAGCTATGAAACTGATGACTGCATTGGTGGATGTGGCCTTGATAGTTTCTGTAAATTTGGATAACACACAGCGTCAATATGAGTCTGAACGTCAAAAAGCTCGCGACAAAAGAGCCAGCGACCGTCTGGAATCTTTGATGTCTAAACGTCAAGAATTAGAGGAGAATATGGATGAAATCAAAAATATGTTGACATACATGTTTAAATCTGTGTTTGTGCATCGTTACAGGTAATTTTCTTTCAAAGTTAAGTTGGTGAATGATGTCAAAGCTTTTTTTATGTAGGAAAACATCACTGAATGTATATCTGTTGGGATGCATTTTTTTCCTTTCTGATGATGCACTTTTGTACTTTTCAGAGATACTTTGCCTGAAATACGAGCTATTTGCATGGCTGAAATTGGTATTTGGATGAAAAAGTTTCATGCCAATTTTCTCGACGATTCGTACCTGAAATATATTGGTTGGACTCTGCACGACAAAGTAGGAGAAGTTCGTCTAAAATGTTTGCAGGTAAGACTTATGAAATTCCTCATCTAGAAGTTCAACTTAAATAAATATTGTAGTGGGTAGGGGTCTTTTTATGTAGCTCTCAGGCTGGAGAGACGTAGACAAGAGGTATGAAATGAAAACAGTATATTATCCAAACTAAATCCACTGCACGAAGCTCCACAATCACAAACTCGTCAACTCTTACGGTTGACAGCGATGTCCCTATGACGCCCTGACAGCAACTTCAAACCTAACCTCAAAATTACACACACCGAACACAAAGCTCAAACCTAACTCTATAGATGAGAGATCACACAGATCCAAATCTCACCGGACATCTCTGTGAGAAGTACGACCCATAAGCTACTGTCAGTGCATCTTATATAGTCCTTAAAATCCAGAGGTGGATCCATACATTAGAGTAACTACTGATAATAAGACGCATAGATGCTGTGGATGTTTTGACACGAAGCATCAACAAGCTCTGAAATCTTGCTGTCAATGCTCAAAACTAACGATCTTAGCCCACTATAGATGCCGAGAAATCCAGAATTATATTGACACAGCGTGCGATGTTAACGGCAATCGTATAAACGTAGCACTGACCAATACTGTCGCCAGATGTATACTCCTAATATATTACTATGGTGGGTATGATATTCGCCATCCCATTATTATATGCTGATAGAAAAATGGAGAAAAAAGGGTGACATTTCAGCTTCCATAGCCCCTATTTGATTATTCTCCACTTAGGTCCTCTTGGATAGTTCAAGTAGATGAATTGCTGCATTCATTCTCCATGTAGTGTCCAAACAAACGTTAACGTATGCTCTTGATGTGTCAAATAGAGCAAATGTTAATGACTGTTGTGCTCTAAATTAAAGGATCAATTTATCAAGTAATCCGCGCTTACAATGACTAGATTTGGTGCTGATTACACCAGTCGCTTAATGGTTCTGTTGTGCACTTTTGCTATTATGCCAGAAATAACTGATTCTAACGTAAAATGTTATGAAAAAACTGATGGAAACAACAAAAACTCAAAAATGTCCTAAGTATCAATAACTGTAAAAGTTTCTCGTGTCCAATCGTAAGGGGACCGGAAAAAAGTTCGACACAACAGGCAATTCGACAAAGGTCAAATACAATGTAAGTCAAATTATTCGCAAGATCACGCAAAGTTCGGCTCGTTAAGCTTTTTCCAAAAAAATCTTTATGCTTCAAGAGAAGCTCTGTTTATCTCTGGACTAAATAGCCCATTTTACGTTGGTTCCGCCGTGTTCCACGTTGCAATCTTCCTCCAACAGCCTGGACGCTGGTAGCAAAAATTAGCACCTAATCGCGATCGTACGCCGTGGGATCTCTGCCTGCCCAGGCTCCCACTTTAAACTGGGAACTTACGCCTCTGGCCTATCTGCCACTGGCTAGTCCACTGCTGGCCAATCCGCCACAGACTAGTCCGCCTCTGGCCGATCTGCCACTGGCTAGTCCATCGCTGGCCAATCTGCTACTGGCTAGTCGGTCGCTGGCCGATCTGCCACTGGTTAGTCTGCCAGTGACGGATTAACCAGTGGTGGATCTGTCAGCAGCGGATCGGCCTGTGGCGAAGTAGCCTGCTGCTGATTAACCAGTGGCGGAAAATTACAAGACTAAAAGCACTTGGAAAATTATGAGCCTTTTTTAATGTTAATGAATTTATTGATTAGTTAATTGTGGTTCCTTGGTAAATTCTAATATACTTAGCTAATGTACTTTGTCTCATGTACTTGTTGATGTATTTTGTAATTTTGACTCGTGCCATAGCTGCCTTTGGGGGCTCCATGTACTTCGAAATAAAAAAATAAATAAACAAAAAAAGGCGGATAAAATAGTGGGTCTGCTCGTGCAAAAAAATCCTGATTCTAAGCGGGATTGCAAGAGATTATGGTGAAGAAAAATTGGATTTTCTTGACTATCTAAGAGCCAGAGCGTCTTTTTTAATTATTTTAATATTGTAACTCATTGTTAACATCAATAATTCATAAGTGGTTTTCTGCAAACGTCTTGTCAGTCCTCGTAGTTATGAAAATATTGAGTTAGAGGCGCTTCATGCCTTCAATCTAACTGTCTTGAGGACAGGAAGTTTTTCAAAATCTAGTTAAAAAGAGATGAACAAGCTTTCCGTACATCACACTTTAAGAACTCAAACTTTCAAAATTAAAAATCCTTTTTTCTGCTGCCCGTTTTCTGGCTCCACACATCATTTAGAGTTGATCAGTGAGGGGGTTCATGCTGCATTCGGAGCACCAATTAAATTTCATCCTGGTCTGTGATAGTCGAATTTAACTACCAAGCATAGTGGTAGTCGTTTCGCATTCTGCTGTAGTTGTTTATATATCAGTGGCGTAGTGTGTAATTTGGCAACGTTATACTGTATCCATTTAAACCCATGAAAAAGAGGGAACTATTGGGTGTTCGACCTTTTACAAGGGTTTAAATAGACATGATGCAACGTTGGCAAATTGCGCGCTACGCCACTTTTACACGTTTTCAGCGCCAATATCAGAAAATTCAATGAGCTAGTATTGCAGATCATTCCAGGTAGACTGTGGCATATGTTACATTTGAAACTGAAATTTAAACCGTCAAACTTAAAAGTGGTGACTTTTTAGCAATGTTAAGGTCTGAGGTCACTAATCCCTTGCCTGCTTTGTTGCAATAAAGTATCACTTTTTAAGTTATAAAGACAAAACTCCTGTTTTCAAAAGAAGCGGAAGCTACAGTTCACCTGTAAAAACCCTAGCCTTAGGAGAGTATAATTGAAACATAAGAGTAATTGGAAGAAAATGATTGAGTTAATTTTTAGACAATTATTTATTATCACAGGCAAATCAAAACATGCTTATACTAATGTAGGGTCAATTTGGTCATTTTACGTACAAGTTAAAAACTTTTTTGCCAACTGGTTATTGATCAAAAATAAGTTAATATAAAAGTAAGGAAATTTAGCATAATGACTGCTTAAAAGTAAACAACATCAGGTCACAAGGCCACTTTGCAAATTAGACAACGCACAAGCAATAATTACAGTTTGGTCCAGAAGATGCAATAAATCATGATGGAAACCAGATTGTGCAGACAAAAAAGTGTATTCTCTGATACGCCTTATCACTCTTTCAACGTGTATCCTTAAACTAGCAACAACGTTGGTCTCTATGACCTCAGCTTGGGTCATTTTACTGTCAGTAGAGACACTGGGAGGCATAACTAGTGAACATTTTTTTTTATGGAGGAAACTTTCAATTTCCTTGAATCCTCCGTCAGCCATAATAACAATGTTCGGTTCCAGTATATCGAGGTAACCGCTTCTCTGAACTATTTCACAATCTGTCGCACGCCCACCATAACCAGGTGAGATGAAATTAATGTAACCATCAGGAGTACATGAAACTAAATACTTCATGGTATTACATTTCTTATAATTTGACCACGTCAAAGCTTGATGTGTAGGGTCTGATGGTTTTTCTATCTCCACTTCAAAGCAGTCTAAAATAGATTCAACATGAGAATAATTAGCATGAAAGGCAATAGGAAGGTTTCCTTGAATAATCGTTTTTTCTGGCCATGAAATAAATGATTCCAAGAATGCAGAAATTTTAGGCAAAATATTGTTTATAACTCTAGAAATAGATGTTTTACTGATGCCAAAAACATCCTCTAGAAGGTCTAATGATTCTCCTAACCGAACTTTACGTAAAACGATCATAATGTGATCTTCACTGCATCCAGTGAAAGCTTGAAGATGAGAAATGATATCCAGATTTTCTTTATCAATACCAAAATAGAGCTTAGGTTTATTTTTCATTTTATCAATAATACTGGTAGGTTTTTGCTTCCGTAAATAATCATTATCGTCCGTATCATCATTCATGTTCATGCAAAAGGAAGACTCGGCGGACGCTACTCCTCGGAGCGAATCAGCTTCAGAGGCAGAGTCTTCATGATTCTCATGGTGAGACGGCTTGATCCCTTTCAGCGGTGATCGCTTAAACTTTTTCTGAGGTGATGTTTGAGTGGACACAAGGGGTACTGGTTGCTTGGTTTGAACACCTTTGCTGCGAAAATGAGGGCGATTTTGAAGATTCACCTGTAACATTAGAATATTCATATAAGAAAAATTCGACTTCATACCCAATATTTTGTTTGGCGGGGAAACTGCAAACCATATTGTTGGAATTGGGTTAAGTGCATTAATTTTTACTGACGCTAGCCTTGCGGGCAAGTAATTAAAATTTGATTAGGGTCGAGCCAAATCAGTGATAACCAGAGTTGGGGACAAATTAGTCAAAAAATAATGTGGAAAGCCGGGCACCGATAGAGTCAACATATAAATCCATAGGAAGGGTTCCGAATTAGGTTAAAGAAGACGTTTGTAAGATTTTAAAAATTTCTCAGAGCCACTTACCTAACATTCAAGGAATGATTCTAGAGAGCAGATGGTTAATAGACTGTGAGTGGCTCATACCTAATCAGCTCTTTTGCTACCTTGGTTAGAAGCTGGCATGGGCGGAGCTAGTAATTTGGCAACTGTGGATTCTATCCATTTGAATGTGTGAGGAACAATCCACTCTTGAGGGGGCCATGGTTCAATTTCTAATCGATTGTTTCTCATTCATTCAAATGGGAATAATCCACAGTCGCCAAATTGCTAGCTCCGCCCATGGAAGCTGGTTGGTTTTGTCATTCATTCAAGTGGGAGTAATCCACAGTCGCCAAATTGCTAGCTCCACCCATGGAAGCTGGTTGGTTTTGCGTGCTCAACACTGAAACTTAATTTAAAAACTCTTGTTGCCTCCGAAAGAGGCTGTTTTAAACCGCAGATTAAGTCACAGCAGTGCTAGGGCTTACAATATAAACTTCGGACACAGGACAGATTTAGTGGCGGCTTGTGCAATTTGGCAACAGCGTTTTTCCTCCATTTGAATCTATTTACAACAATCAATTTTTGGTGGAGCGCTGCTTCACTATTGAATTGATTGTTTTACACAGAATCGAATGGAGGAAAAAGATAAGCGGCCACTGGATAGACTCAAGCAAAACAAATTCGGTTAAATATTTAAGACAAAAGAGAGAAATTAATCTGATTGTGTTGTTAGATGAGGAAGATTATGCTCTGATCAATTTTGTAGCGACCCTGGCCAGGTAGTCGGCTTTGCACACACTGGCAACGGAGGAGTCTTGGCGGCACAACAGATTACCAAGGAAGGATTGACTCTGCTTGCCTTTTTTCAGATAAACGCTTTCATCTAATGTATTAAACCCAAAATTTCAATTTTTTTTACATCACTCGTTAGCTTTAAACTGATTTCAAATTTGCAATCTGCTTGAGAAACTAATGGGATTCAACATAAAAACAGACTCGTTCCGATGAATTTTCGGTGAATTTTAGAGAAATCATAGAACATGCCAATGTGCCACCAATGCCGTTAAAAATGAACCATTTACCACATTATTGGACTCATTTTCTTTGAATTTTTATGGCGAAGTCAAATTTCTTATATTAAGGAGCAATTTCTCAAAATTGAAAAAAATTGAATATCAATTACGACTGGTAAAGGGAAAGAGTCACCTACTCACGTCTCAAAAACCCTTTTCCTCGGAGAAGAATGAGACAGCCAAACACGGGCTCAGCCATCTTGAGCGGTGTCCTCACATCGTCGCTGTTGGCTGGTTCTCTGCTGTTGCCATTTTCCGGTTTTTCGTGCATTCACACGCTAATTCTCAGGGTCGCTTCGAAATTGAACAGAGTGTAATCTTAATGAATCATTTACCTGACAACCAAAATGTTTATAGGTTTTCTCAAGGCTATCTAAGACGCCTGATGTAAAGACGAATTCAATCGAAGAGAGCGATTCCTCTTTAAGAGATGTGGCTTGATCAGAGAGAGAGATTTCAGCCGTAGTTTGATCAGAGAGGGAGGATTCAGATGCGGCTTGCTCAAAGAGAGAAATTTCATGTTTGATCCATGAGGTGTCAGCCTGGAAAAAAAGGTGACAGTGAAATTAACACCTACGGGGTATATAGATATTCTCAAGTCATAAATGTTGACATTCAATCTTGGATACCACTTCAATTACTAGTGAAAGCATATATACTTACAGACATACACACATTATTGAAGGCGGCAATGGACTGGTCCAGGAATGAATCATACAGACTGTCGCGTGCATGCATTGCCTAGGGAGCGGTTCGATTATTTTACTTGTGTTCTTTCTAACGCGCATGAAGTGGTAAACCAGATAACGCTGACAAATGAACGAGAGAAAATCAACAGAAAAGAAGCTGTGGGAACATACTTGCAGCTTTCTGAAGTGAAAAATGAGAATTGATGCGAGTGAAAATGTTTAGTCGACATTAGTGACAAGAGAATGAAGCAACAGCTGGGAACTTACATTGGCTTCTTCTGCTCCTAGTTGGTCATGTAGAAAATTTTGAGATGAGTCAGGGATTTCTTGCGATTCACGAAGCAACTCCTTGACTAAAGCTTTTGATTGTTTTTTCTGGATGACAGATCGGACAGGTTTAGAATGGGCGCGTTTACGATCCAGCTGACAATTAAAGATGTGAAGGACTACATCCTTCTTCAAGCGCAGTTGAAATACTGATTGGCCTGATTCTTTTAAGATCTTGAAACGTATCCAATCCGCCACATCTTCCTCTACCTACGCAAGAAGAAATAAATCTATGATTAGATGAAAAAATGTTAGGTTAGAAGTGACAAGATATTACGGAGCTCTAGTATAATGTTAGGCGACCAAACAGGACTCTATAAGAGCTGATAGTAAGAGGTTCCCCTTGTACAAACGTTAATGGAGTAGAATCATTTCAATAAGCTAGAACAGAATATAGCAACACGAAAGGAGTCCTTTAGATTGGGACACTCTAGACTTGCATAGTTTAAATATCAACTTACAATTAGTAATTGAGACGCATATTGAAGTGGTATGGCAATAGTTTAAATATCAACTTGCAATTAGTAATTGAGACGCATATTGAAGTGATATGCGGTGCTGTGTCCATTTGGCAATGCCACGAGTAGATACATTGGCTTCTTGTGGAAGCTGTATTTTGGGCATTTGTGCACGCATGTCAGAGCGTCCTAAATTTCGGAAGGTTTGTTTGGGAAAATCTTGTAGCGTAAGGTCAGCGGACACGATGAGTGTTTCCGATCATCCAAAGTTTGAGAAGTTAAATACCTGGGTTTTGGATAGTCTCGTGGCCGTTGAGAGTGACTCTGCAGTGCACAGGTTACGGATAGGCGCTACGATGAAGATTGTTAGATATAAGTCTAGTTCGAATACAAAGATTCTGATAGTAACCAACACAGTGCGTTTGAGAGTTTATTAAATACCAGCCCAAATCCCAACAAGAAAACCCTGGGGAGACTACTACAATATCTATTTCAGTCACTGAATGAATGACTCAAAAAGAATTGAACAGAGCTCAAATTTGAAAATGAATGACTTGATAATTGATCAGTTCCCAGAAAGTTGTCAAGAAGGGCAAATGCAAGAAGGCTAACTAACCTCTAACCTAACGCTCTCCAACTCCCTAACAGATTGTGATTATGAAGACAGCCAGTGACTAAAAACACTACACAAAATGAAATTTGAGCTGTAGAAACAGTTCTTTGGAAGTAAAATCTCATTTAAGCATTGCTACTTACATTGAAATGATCTTCACAGCAGTATCTTTTGCTTGTTTGTGAGAGATCAGTACGTCTCATGATTTGACACCACTTCTTCCGAATTTTTCCAGGTGGCACCTGGAAAAATAACTTATCGGCGGTTGAAACTGAAGTACTACTGCACCCAGGCACGACACAGTATTTATAATTTCGTGCTTTGGCAGGCATAATTGAAAATTTAATACATTCACAGCAGTCACGACCGAAAGTATGCTCTCCGAATGTAAGCAAACGAGCTAGCCGAAAGCCGAGAGGTCGGAATCTTTTACGTCATGCGCGGTCTGGCGGCTGTTTCGCGCCAAATCAATACCATCTTACCATACGAAAACCCGGGGTTTGAGGTTATGTGATTAAGTTGCCAACTTTTACACAGGCTCTTATGGGAGATTGTGGAATTTATGCGGTTTTTTCTAGTTTGTATCAATTTTTCTGCTATAAAAACCAGATTTACTCGGTCAGGGCACTTCCCTGGATGTTCCAGAGCGTTTCTGTGAAAAACCACTTTTTTTTATCAAAATTACACACCAAAATATGTAACACCAAAGGGGCGACCCTTGCTTACTTTTGGCAGAGCGGACTGGCCCACCGGACACCGGAATTTCCGGTGGCCGGCCCTTTGGGCCGGTTGGATCGTGAGAGGGAAAAATAAGAAAAAAAGAAAAAAAAGGAAGAAGAAAGAAAAAAGGAAAAAAGAAGAAAGGAGAGAAGAAAATAGAAGGAAAAACCAGAGTCAAAGATAAAAGTGAGGCGGGCATGTATTTGTACTTGGTAAATTTGGGCTGCGGGCCAGTCATTCGATTTTTTAGGGCCGGGCCGGCCGATCATTCGATTTTTTAGGGCCGATCCGATCATTCGATACTTCGGGCCGGCTGGGCCGATCATTCGATACATCAGGGCCGGGCCGGGCCGTTACTCAATACGTTTGGACGGCTTGGCCGGGCCAGGCCTGTCATTCGATAATTCGGTGTCGGGCCGGGGCGGCCATTCATCTTTCATTTCATGTGGATCTGACCGGGCCGGGCAGATCATCCCTTTATTAGGGCTAGAATGAAAGCAGAGAGGAAAAATTTCAGAATGTTTGGTAGCCCTGAAAAGGGCTTTTTTTTTTTTTTTCCTTTTTTTATATTTAAGGAGGTATTTCGTTGCACGTTTGTTTTCCCCGGCTTGATGACGATGACGGCCGGGGCACGAAAGGGATGACTCTTATCGTCATCAAGTCGAAAATTTTCTTGCTGAAATCACACTTAAAACAAGACAAAACAAAAAAAAAAAACAAAAACAAAAAACTAAAAAAATAAACAAAAAAAAAAACAAAAAAACAAAAAAATTATAATGGGGGCTTTTTTATTGTCACTAAGATAAAATGGCAGTCTCTACCCTGCAAAAACGCAGAGAGTCAGCGATCATATAATAAAAAATTTATGGCCCCAAAAATGCTTCAGATTATTGTTTTTGACTGTAAAAATACCAAAATTTTCTCGGGGGGCAAACCCCCCCCCAACCCCCCCCAGGTGGAGGGGTCCCCCCACACCCCCCATATGGGCCGGTCCAAAGTTGGTCTCCCGGTCCGAATTTGGGGGCCAGTCCGCCTCTGACTTTTGGTCGATGTGAAAGGGGGGACCCTTTGTTGTTTCGCGTAATTTTATGAAAATGGTGATTTTTCGCGGAAACGCTCTGAAACGTCCAGGGAGATGCCCTGACCAAGTAAAACTGGTTTATTCCGCCGAAAATATGATGGTAAATAGAAATAATTGCGAAAATCTCTCTTTCCCTTACCCAGAGCTGGTATAAAAGTTGGCAACCTAATCACATAACCTCAAACCCCTCGGATTCTGGTATGGTAAGATGGTATTGGCCAAATCTGGGACCAAATAGTGTTACGGCTTGACGGTCCTCCGAAAGACGTTGGATGGTGCGCACGTAAGTATATTTGCGTGTAGTTTATACCCCCCCTAAGTGCTCACCGACATCTGCGTGCGGGACCGTGAGGACGCAACACTATTTGGTCCCAGACCGTTTCAAATCAATGTTTCAAATCTTATCGAAAGTTCGACTTTTCAAACCGCGACATCTCCGCGATCCCGTGTCCTATAAGAGAAACGAAAGAACACGGGGCCCCTAATTTTACCCATACTTTCCGAAAATGAATTTAAAAAAATTGGTGAAGCTGACCCATTATTGTATGTTTAGGCATTTAATGCTTGTAATTTAAATAAATTAGATGATTAAGAAAACCCAATTCAATATTTCATTCTCACACAATAACCTTTTGAAATCAGGTTTTTTGAGCACGAGCACATCCTTTGTCCCCCCCCCTTTTACTGAAGTAATCTTCAATTATTGTTAGTGCGTTGTTAGAACGGAAAGATTTTAAAAAGGCCCCTACGACTTTATGAGTGGGTTTGTATGTCTGAACGTTACTACTGTTACTCAGCTGCTTTTTTTGTTTTCAGGCCTTGCAACCTTTGTATGCCTCTGAAGAATTGAAAGGCAAGCTAGAATTGTTCACCAGTAAATTTAAAGATCGTATTGTAGCAATGACCTTGGATAAAGAGTACGATGTCGCTGTTCAAGCCGTTCGGCTCGTCATCAGTATTCTCAAGTAAGAATTTTTAAAGCACGTTGTTACCAAAAATTCAATATCGAGGTCACTTTTTAGATTAGAACTAAACAAAGTACCAAAGTAATACATCACACTATCATGGCATTATACCAAATTGTTGGATTCCTTGGTTTGAAGTATCTTTCTATACCTGAAGCAGTTTTTGAATTTGACCTAAACGAGAGTTTGATTTAAGACGTTCAGAAAAAGTAAACTGAGTACTCAGTCTACTTCTTCTGAACTTGTCGAAGTTGCATGCGAATATTGTATTTAACAATAATTGAATGAAGTAGAGCAGAAAGAGTGGAGAGTATAATGTGATAAGTCCAGTGGTGTCGCGTGCAATTTGGCAACAATGTATTCTATCCATTTAAACTCATGCAAAAGATCGAATTCAGGGGGTTCACAGTGCATGAGGAAACATCGATATTATTAATGAGTTTAAATGGAGCAGTTGCATTGTTGCCAGATGGCACGCGACGCCACTGGATAAGTCTGACAATCCTTACTTTGCGCTTGAACAGAAAGTATGGTCAGTTTTCTGGAAACGTTGTCGAGAGAAGGTGAGCTCTCTCTGCTAGATATCACTGATATTCTCTTATGATTTACTTTTCTCATAGCATCATACATTGCTGATAATCAATAGTTAATAATGGGAGAATAAAAAAAAAAAAAAAAAAAAATCTAAATTGTGAATAATGCTTATGAATGCTTATTTTCCTTTCAGGCATCACAGAGACATCTTGATCGATAAAGACTGTGAGCACGTCTACGAGTTGGTCTATTCCTCTCATCGGGCTGTCGCTCAAGCAGCCGGTGAATTTTTAAATGAAAGACTGTTTGTACCTGATGACATGTTAAGTAATATACGCACGAAACGTGGGAAGAAACGTCTGCCCAACACGCCTCTGATCAGAGATCTTGTTCAGTTCTTCATTGAGTCTGAGGTGAGATGGTCCTTATAAAAATTACATTTTTGCTTTAATTTTTTCTAGAGGTGTTCGAGTATTGAAATTTTGGGTTGAGTCGAGTCGAGTTTTACCTATTTTTTCGAGTTTCGAGCTTGAGCTCAAGTAATTGCAATATTCCAAAACTGAAAACAGCAAAATAAGTTCACTAAAATTGAAAGGCCAAAAAGAGCTGAACATACCAATACTGGTCGTTATACTATCATTCATCGTTCAAAAAGCTAGGAAGAAAAGAGTTCAATCTTTTGATCTAGGGCTTTTATCTTCCTTTTACAGTAAACGCTCTTTTTGCCCATACTATTCTACTCTTTGTATCCTAAAATGCGAATAAAGCCAAGAAAAACTGGCCGTATATTTTGGTGGGTTGATCCAAGAGACAAATAGAGACCCAGCACACCGTATGCTTCCCATGTAAGAAAAGTGAAGCAAGTTTAGCGTGCACAGTTTTGTTCGGGAGTCCACAGCCGCAATGATAATCATTGCCTATTGTTGAATAGTGAAGCTCAACGAAAGGCTGTGATTCGTCCGCGGTCCTGGAAACGGAAACAGGTTTTGCTTTGTGAATGCGAACCATCCCCTCATCAGTCAACAGTAGGCATTAGTTGGCTGTTGTTCCGATGAGTTCCGACTAAAATTGAGCCGGAAAAGTGGACACCTGTCACAAGCTTTGTGCTGAGTCTCTATTTGCCTCTGGTTTATCCTATATAATTTTAATGTGTCTTTTAGCAGACATAGATTCAATCGAATACCCTAGCTTAGTCAAACTTACTCAATGGGATGCAATATCTCGGTTTAATCAGTAAGTCAAAAAACGATTGATTTAAGTCATTTATTGCCACCAGACAAATTGTCGTCCATCTGACACATAGGTGTAAGTCGAATCCAACATTTCATGATCATCTTTCACGTTTTAAATTTTTCAAAGGACAATGCATGTATGAATAATCCTTGAATATTTTTCCCTGTGTTCTTCATGAGTCATAGAATCACAGAAAAATATTAATTGAAGTAATAGAATGATTGGTCGCGATTGAAAAAATGAAAATTAGTTTGGAAATTTGGAAACTTTGGATTCAACTTACGCCTATGCGTCAGATGGACGACAAAATCTCTTTCTTAATTTATTGTGAGTAGTCTAGTTGATTGTTGTGAAACATCTACTAGTACTACTAGGAGTTTTAGAATTTTCTCTCTTACTCTGAACTTTTATGTTTTATTCTTTCAGTTACACGAGCATGGTGCATACTTGGTTGATTCATTGATCGAATCTAATGAAATGATGAAAGATTGGGAGTGCATGACGGATCTTTTACTTGAAGAACCAGGATTAGGTGAAGAACCACTCGACGATCGCCAGGAAACAAGTTTAATTGAGTTGATGGTATGCTGCGTTCGTCAAGCAGCCACAGGAGATGCACCCGTTGGTCGAGGCCCTAATCGAAAGCAAGCCTCCATGAAAGAAATTAAACAAGTTCAAGATGATAAACAGAGATTGACGGAACATTTCATCGGAACTCTGCCACCTCTTCTGGACAAGTATAGAGCCGATCCAGACAAGCTTATAAATCTTCTCTCCATCCCTCAGTATTTTGACCTTGAAATTTATACAACTTCTCGTCAAGAAAATGTGAGTTTTTTTTTCCAATGCCTCTTTCAATTTCATGAGGCTTATTTTTTTATGCATGAAACAGTGGAACACAACGGGACAGGTCACTCTTGGTTGAGTGTGGTTCGTCAAGTATTCTGATTTTAAAGAACGGGCTTCATCCAAATTCTCGCGTTCTGCTTTTGTTTACCTGTTTGATTTGCGCTATTTATTTACTCTCTGTGCCATCTTTCGAAGAAAGGCTCTTTTAATTTGTTTACCTAAATTAAACGTGAGCTGCAAATGAGTCAACAGATTAAAGAAGTGACGAAGTTATTGGTCAAGAAATGTAAAATGTGGATATTTCTATGTCACTATCTCTGAAGTGTCTGTTTTTTAAAGTTATTCATAAATAGCCTTAAACTAAGGCAGAGACAAATAGAGATGGAGCACTATGCTAAAATATGTAGGGAAGATTTTAGGCAGGCCGAATTCTAATGGATTCATCAAAATTGTCACATGGTGTTTACACCCTCGGTGAGCACCCTCCGCCTCACTTCCCAGCCATACCCACTCTATCCCCCCCGTGTTCACCGAATGTCACCGTTCAACACCATGCGACAATTTTCAACGATTTTGATGAATCCGCATGAAACAGGCGTGCCTCTGCTGCAGCCAGTTTATGTCTCTATTTGTCTCTGAACTAAGGGGACTCTTAATGATGGTTACCATAGCAACATCCAAGTTTTATGATTCTCTACCAATTGTCACATGTAGACAGCCTTAATGATCGGTTTAACAACAAAGTAAATGTTCAGTCCGCTGGTATGGCTAGCTTTGCTGGATTTGCAGAGGCTCATGGGAAATAAAAACAAGCAGTGCCCGCATTGGCTAGCTGAACTCAGCTCAGTGATTGATTTCTGTTCTCTGTTTTGTTTTCTCACAGAATTTGGATCTCTTGCTGAAAAAGATGAACGGTATTGCTGAAAAGCATCAAGACAAAGATGTGTTGGAAACTTGTGCCAAAACATTGGAACTCTTGTGCTCAGAAGATAATGCCATTATCTATACGCGATGTGATGTTCAGCGCTCAACTCTCATCGATACTTTAGTTAACAAGTATCGAGAAGCAATGGATGACTGGAATTCTCTCATTGAGGGTGTAAGTACATACTTTTACTCGTAATGTTGTAGCTTTTTGACTCTTTTAAGTTAAAAGGAGGAGTGTCAATTGTTGAATTATGTATTTAATGTCAGTTTAGAAGTTAGTTTACAGAAAGCGCTGTTAGCCTAAATTTGTTCAACATTACAAACGGATCAGCTGTTCTGAGTTACTGCGCGAACTTTTTTTTTTCTTAATCTTCATTCAAAATTTTCTTTTCGAATCGCGTCACATAAAATCTCTTTCTGACCATTTTAAGTTGTTTCAATCTTTATTTATTAAGTATCAGGAATTTCAACATCAATGAGGCCGGTTTTTTGGCCCCAAAAATTGTCAATATTTAAAATGGTCTACTAGTTTGTGTAAAATGGCTCTACTTGCTCTTAGAGGCCTATATTTTTAGGTTCAAGTGGTGTTTGCGGGTTATTAGAACTTTAATGGCGTACGTTACCATCTTACAGTAGGTCGGTTTTGTGTTTTTCTCGGAAAAAGTCCTAGGTATTTTTCGTTAAATTTGAGTAACATACTGAATACTGAAATATAGTCATTGAACTATGTCCAGCTCGTACATAAATATCAACTTTTCTGATTTTGTGGAAATGGAAAATTTGAACGAATTCGATTAATATCCATGCAGTAATCTCTGGAGGTGACAAATTCTTTTGTGAAATGGTCCCTTGTTTGTTTCTTTCGTATTAATTATGTTATTATAAATTTATGTTAATCTGTTAATATGATGTTTCAGGCGGAAACACCTGATGATGATGAAATCTACAATGTAATTAACAGTTTAAAGAAAGTATCAATATTTTACTCGTGCCATAATCTTGGCAGCTGGAATATCTGGCCCAGTATTTATAAGGATCTCTATGATACACATAATGGAACAAAGCAGCTACCAAATGAAGTAAGCAATCTCTTCCTGCGGGCCGATCCTTGAAATTCACGACTTTTGGGTAGACTGGATAAGAATGGAAAACGGTGATTGGTGGAGACGAGTCACGTGGTTGCCCAGTCTAATCAAAATACGGAATCGATTAGATAATTTATCGGGCAGTCTTGGAGTACCCGATAACTTATCTAATCCATTCCGTATTTTGATTAGACTGGACAACCACGTGACTCGTCTCCACCAATCACCGTTTTCCATTCTTATCCAGTCTACCCAAAAGTCGTGAATTTCAAGGATCGGCCCGCAGAACACTTTACTCAATTTTTTTCTTTTTTTAGGGATATTTATGATCCTGAATGTAACATCCAGGAATATGCCTGAAATTTTATGGGATTTTTTTTTTTTTTTTTTTATATATATTTCAGAGGTGGAAACTACCTCACTCATCTATCAATGAACTTTGGCGGTCTGTGGGTCAAAAAGTGGGGGGACTCCGAAAGTCAAAAATGTATGACCTTTTTATCGTTTTTTCCTTTCATCTTTTTTTTTTTTTTTTCACAAAATATTATTACGGACTATAAAAATTTTATTTACAAAAATTGCTTTTTCTTATGGTTAAATAACTTTCAACAATTTATACATGCACCCAACTACATGAATACATTTTACATATTCTTTAAACAAAATGGGTCTGTTGCATACTTTTGGTACAGTCTCATGGAAATCACTTGAAAATAATGTTGAGAGCATCAGAAAGTACGAAACTCCAGTCTCAAACTCAATGACTGCTTTTAACAAAATTACAAGATGGCAGTTGAGTAAGCGGGTACCAATGGGGGAGTCTCATCTAGTTGCTGCTTTCTCTATGATGGATCACTTTTCTCAACATCGAAAGCTGTAATAGGGCTATTGCACACTTTTGCTATAAGCGATTTAATAGTCGATTATGGCGTAAAAACCTCAAAAAATAACGATGGCAGCACTAAAAACTTTCAAAATCCACTCCTAAACTCAATAAATGCAGTTATTTGCGGGAGTGTAATGGTGGCCGAAGGCACTAACAATGGGAGATTCCCATCTAACAATTCTGAAACTCCATCAAGAAGTGACCAATAAGAGACTACTTTCATTTGACACCGGTGTCACTTGGTGTTGCGGTACCATTTATCGGATGTGGATCATCACTCTGATGACTAATTACTCTGTGAATCATCCTTGTCAGCATAGAAAGAGTGACGAAATTAAGATAGGAATCTCCCATTGTTAGTGCCTTCGGCCACCATTACGCTCGCGCAAATAACTGCGTTTATTGAGTTTAGGAGTGGATTTTGGAAGTTTTTAGTGCTGCCATCGTTATTTTTTGAGGTTTTTACGCCATAATCGACTATTAAATCGCTTACAGCAAAAGTGTGCAATAGCCCCATTAGATGGGACTCGAAAAGAAACAGAAAAAACTGCCACCACCCCCCCCCCCCCCCAACCTCTCTTTTTCAAGTGCAGACAACCCCCAAATGGGTCTGTTGCAAACTTTCGCTACAACGATTAAGAGAATTTAATTTGATGTAAAATCGCCTGAAAATTTCCATTGGTGGCATCAGAAAGTCATAAAATGCATTAATAAACTCACAAGAGACGTTTAATGAACTCCAAGTTGGCGGCAAAATATCGAGCAATCCGTATGCATGCACCACGAACATTCAAGGATAGCCAACCTCACAACATCGATCACGACCAATCACAACGTAAACAATCACATAACCTCTACCTCCAATGAGGTTGTAAACGTTGGCAATCCTTGGATGATCACGGTGCATACATTTAGATTCCTCGATATTTTGCCGCCATCTTGGATTTCAATAAACGCCTCTTGTGAGTTTATTATTGTATTTCATGATTTAGTGATGCCACCAATGGACTTTTCAGGCGATTTTACATTGGAATAATAACTTTTTATCGTTCTAGCAAAAGTTTGCAACAGACCCATTAGGTTATATAATAGACCGGAAAAAGAGCAAAGCGAGCAGGCGGTGAACGCAGCGCGGAGTGCGCGCATTTGCCAGAAGGGCGTTTAATTCCCCCGAAATGCCAAAAAAACAAATTTGGACCACATTATCGATAAACTCTAGAAGTGGACCACAATTGGGGCGATCAAAATCATAGATAAATAAATAAATAAATGGATAAATGCAACAGGCGCGATCCCTAAAGATCTATACTCAGCTTTAAACTCTATTGGTTTTAAGAAAAACACATACCTAGAATTACAGAAAGCAGCGTTATTAGGTACGAGTAGGCTAGTGAGAAAATTCATGGGTCAGCCTGAATTTCCTCGCTCTGTACTGTAACCCTCAAGGTTACATTGCGTGTTGTTTCCTCCTCTTCCTCTTTCTTCCTTTCAACCTAACTTCACCTTTGCCCCAGAAAGGCGGGGAAGTGGGTAACCCGGTCTGGAGTACTCTCGTTGAAGGCTCCAGTCTGAGATGCATAGAGCTACGTACCGTAAAATAAAATAAATGAAATTGTACCAAATGTTAAAAGACTTTGAAATCTGTGCTTTTCTAGGCCATCAAATTCTGTATCTCGTCTTGTTACTTTGGAATTCTGTGGGATCTCCACCATTTGGAAGAACTCGTCGAAGGAGGCGGAGGCACGACTGTCGAAGACAACGCTATCCAAGTCAAAACGCGTTTGAACAACGTAATGGATCTTTTCAGAGACATGCTCATCTCTCAGAAAGAGCAGCACCTCAAAGAAGGAAGTTATCGGAGCATCTGCGATTTGTTGATCATTTTCTGTAATCAGTTGAGCTCTTCGCCGGTCCTCTCTCATCTGGTCTACGAACCAGACAAATCCCTCCAAATTCTCTTGAACGATTTTATCCAGACAAACGTTTTTATCTACGAAGAAGAAGAGGAGCAAGACGAGCACTCGAAGATTGAAGAGTTGCACAAACGCAGAAATTTCCTCGCGTCTTACTGTAAATTAATCGTTTACAGTATCTTGCCAACCTCTGCTGCGGCAGATGTTCTCAAACATTACGTTAAGGTATTTGTTAGCATGACTGTTTTTTCTGTTTGTCGGTACCAAAAAAAAAACCAAGATGCACTGCTTTTTAAAATGAAAATTAAAAAAAAAAAAATCCTATCATCAAGAGCGTAGAAGGTAAAAAAGCTTCCTTGAATTCCCCAGTGAGCTTCCTTGAGTACTCAGTAAAGCTCCAAGTTGTTCATTTACTCTCCGATTTCGTTTCTGATGACCCTGCGCAGTTTATCAGAGCGTTCTTGACCTCCGGTGAAATTCATCAGAACTCTTCTCCGGGGTACACCGGCCTTTTCGGAGTAAAAAATCCGTAAAAGCTGAAAAATACTAACCTCAAAGAAATAAACAACCTATTCCTGGGTGTTCATACGGGTGTTTTGGAGGTTATTGAATTGTAAACAGACATTTTTAGCATCAACATGCTTCGCCTGTGATCGTTCATGAATTTATCGGAGGACTGATGAGCTTAATCAAAACATTATCTGGTTTATCATAAACACTCCCCGGAAATTCTGATGCATTTCCCCGGGTTTTTAGATCGAAGAATACTAGAACGCTCCCTAGAGTTCGTTGCAAAAGTGCACTGAAAAAAAAAAATTAGCTAGTTTAAGAATATCAATGTTAAAAGTGGTGACCGCAAAATGGTAGATGCTAATAAATTAAAATGGGATGCTGAATCAACAAAATTTTTGTGAATATCACTTACCAATTTGCTGTTACAATCTATTCTGTCAGTTCAACATTCATATATTTTTAATTCAGCATCTCTCGTTTTGTTCTATTAGCTTTCACTATTCTCAAATAATTCCTTAAATTTTTTCTCCGGTAGGCCGTTTCTGACCCAGTATAAACACTGTTCATGCCAAATATTTTAGATGATCCAGAAATTTTGCCATGATGTTTTCAGACTTTCTGAGAGCTACACGGAATCAATTCTCATTTACTCAATGGGTCTGTTGCAAACTTTTGCTACAGCGCTAAAGAGGGTTCAATCTGATGTAAAATCGCGTGAAAAGTCCATTGGTGGCATCAGAAAGTCATAAAAAGCAGTATTAAACTCACGAGAGACGTTTAATGAAATCCAATGTGGCGGTAAAATATCGAGAAATCTGTATGCATGCACCACGAACATCCAAGGATAGCCAACCTCACAATATCGATCACACCCAATCACAACGTAAATAAACACATAACCTCTGAAGCTGTGAGGTTGTGAACGTTGGCAATCCTTGAATGTTAAAGGTGCATGCATACAGATTGCTCGATATTTTACCGCCATCTTGGATTTCATTACACGTCTCTTGTGAGTTTATTATCGCATTTCATGACTTTCTGATGCTATCAATGGACTTTTCGGGCAATTTTACATACGATGAAACACTCTTTATCGTTGTAGCAAAAGTTTGCAACAGACCCATTTTAATCCATTCCTTTTATTTGGGTAATTGTTCTGACTCATGTATTCAGAGAAATTCTGCAAAATCACTATTTCTATCGCCTTTGCCGAATCATAATGTTACCTCCCCAGTAAATTTTGGTTTTTCTGGTTTCAGTCGTACAACGAATATGGAGATATTATCAAAACGACACTCAGTAAAGCTCGAGAAATCAACAAAGTTAATTGTGCTCGCACTATGGTTGTTAGTTTAATTTCTCTCTTCAAGCAACTTCAGTCTGATGCTAGAGCATATCGTATCAACAGACAGAATGAAGAATTCGCTAGTTTGAAGGTAAGATATCGGCAAACTTGATTGTCTCACTTCTAGCCCTCTTGACTACTTGTTTCTAGTTATTTATCTGATGTTGGAAAGCTTAGTTTATCACCAATTTTCTACCAAGAGGGAATCAGTGATTCTCATCATCTTGAGATTACCCGCTTCTGGTCTGATTCCTGTTACTCTTTTGTGCGGCCTAACCAGCGTCTTGACGTTTTCTCATTGTTTGACTTCCAAGCTGCAGAAGTAGATGTTCAAGTCTCCTAAAATGTCCTATATTCCCCGTTTATTTTACAGCCTTTAATTGTTTAACCTTTCACTGCATGAGATTTTTCTTTTCAACCAAAAATGGATTTTCCAATTTGCTTGGTGGTCAAATATGTAGGAAAAATAGCAAAAAAAATAATTGGACTGTTTCCGGTAAAAATTCTCATTTTTCCATCGTTTACTCTTTTTTTACACGTGCTATAACGCCATAAAAAATGGTAGGAAAAGAAAAGAAAGAAAAAAATTAAGTCAAAACTAACAAAAAAATCTTGTTTTCAAATGAGGGTAAAAGGAAGTTATGCAGTGTAGGGTTAAATTAATTAGTTGAAATAGTAAATTTAAGACAAAATTGTCTCCTCTACAGCCCATAAAACACTGGGTGTTATGACTCTTGTTCATTCTCTCTCTTTTTCTTTGCTTTCCTCTAGGAATTGGCCAAGAGGTTTGCTCTATCCTTTGGTCTTGATGCTGTGAAAAATCGCGAGGCCATAACCGTACTTCATCGGGAAGGAATTCTGTTTGCCGTAAGCACTGATGAACAACAAGCAGACCCAACAGGACCTCCTGTCAATTTACCATTTTTGGAAATTCTTACTGAATTCACCAATAAACTTTTGAAGCAAGACAAACGCATTGTGTAAGTCTTGAAAACTATTGATAAATTGACTCTACCAACAGGGATTTGCGGAATGTAAAAGTATATAGCGGTCAGAAAATAAAATATTGATTGGTAGGTGTGTCTCACCCTTACCGCTCAAGTTAAAGTTGACAAAATTGTGAATTTAGGCGTCGATTACACTCGTTCAACATGCTGCCGCCAAGGTACCCAAACGATATAGGCGTTTTTTTGTTGAGTTTTTTTTGCGAGTTATATTTGACAAAATAGTGAATTCAGGTATGCATCACATTTCCTAGTTCAACTTACTGCCGCCAAGGTACCAAAGGGCTGTGAGTGTTTTTTTCTTGCGAATTATGGTTCCCTAAATTGTGATTTTAGGCATGGTTTAATATACTGCCGCCAAGGTACCCAAGCGCTGTATGTGTTTGTTTAGTGCTACACGATGCCATATCAAAAGATATGAAAACGTAAACGAAACTTGCTGAGCACAGCTTGCCACTCAATTCACTAAGAGAAAGTTCCTCTTAGGAAACTTTAGGAAATTACGGTCAGAGTATGGAAGGTTTCACGGTGCTGAAAAAAATTCCACTTGGCGAGATATTCCACTTAGAGGACGTTCTTTTCAACGAACTTTCACTGCACATCTTTCTATTTCTATTATTCTTATATTTTTTCTTCTATTGTGAAATAGACATAATTTATTTTGATTTTTTTTTCAGATTGAATTATCTTGACCGTAGAATTTCAGCCGGTATGCCATCAAGTCGAGGAGAGGACTGGCAACCACTTTTGTTGTACAGAAACAGTTTGGTCCATGGAGAGACTGATCAACCACCAGTTACCTCCAAACGAGCCTACTATAGAAAGAAGAAAGAATTTAGTGAGTTCCCTTCTTTTTTTTTTATGAATACGCAGTTAAACGGTTAAATTAAAATACTATAGGAACATTGACATAGCATGTAGTGTACACCATTTCATTGCGATTCAGAACCAAGCATGCATCCATCGTAGTTAATCCCCATTGGCTTGTTATTTTGTCGAGCTGTATCTCGTTTACTGATGGTAACGTCCAACGGCGTTATGTCAGCTCATTCCAAGTGATTAACATAGATAGCAAGATTATAGCCAAGCAATAGGCAGAGAACAGAAACCAAGCAGTAGCCGTTGGTGTGGCGGACAACTTTATTTTAGGGGTCTCATCAAAATAACATAGGGAACAACATTCAATGGTCTCTTTGTTGACTGTTGACCAACGACGGAAACAATGATGCTTCATTCTGATTGACTGCTGATCATCAACATCTTTGCTCAACAGTCAGCAAAGGAACTTCAAAAAAAAAAAAAAAAATTGCCAACATGGGATCTTATGGGCTAGAGTCCGTATATACTATGAGAGTTGCGCCATTGCTGAATCCACTTCTGATTGGCTCTCAGATTTAGGCTGTCAAGAAAGCTCCAAGAGGCAAATGCACGTGGCGGAGGGTTTGTTTACTTTTCGCGCACTACCTTTCATTACTCATTAGTGACGGCAGTAATTATAATTAATTTTTCCTCTGCTTGAAAGTTACTCCGGAGAACATTATCTCATTCAATAACGACTGTTTTTGTCGAGAATCTGAACCTAACCTATAAAGGATAGCAAAATAGCAGCAACAGCGCCGAGGCGAATGGCCATCCGCCATTTGCAATTTGCCTCTTGGTGGCTCCATTGATCCGCTTCTTTTTCTTCATTTTGAGAGACTTGGCACAACTCTCGTAGTATTCATAGGGACTATATTATGGGCCAGATAGATAGTGTGCGGTTTCTTCTGTCTCTGGAAATTGGACAGGAAGTGGATTAACCCCCCTCCTCGGTAGAACAATGACTCGCTACCACTTAAAAGAGAAAACAAATTTCATTTTCACAAATTACAAATATCTACACAGTCTAGCCATAAGTTCTGTCAATCGCTATTTTGCCGATAGCAGCCAAACGACCGAGAATAAGTATTCAACACTATGTATATATATTCTGAAACTAGACAAAAAATGCTACCAAACCATGCTACTTTCATGTGCCGTAAGCCCCTGTACTTCCCGCAAAAAGCACTGATATATGTCAAGGTCGGGTTGCTGTTGGGTGCGACAAAATTACTAGCTATGCCTGGTTGAAAATGAAGTTTTGGGCATCAAATTTTCGGGGAAAAAATAAAGAAAGCTTTCGGTTTTGTAGCATTTTTTGTCTAGTTTCAGAATATATGTAGTGTTATGTATTTATTTTTAGTCATTTGGCTGCTATCGGCAAAATAGCACATAACAGAACTTATGGCAGTCGAGTGTTAGGGGTCATTTCACGAGAGTTGGCAGATGACAGACAGCCTTGTTTACTACGAATGCGAGTTTTTGTTTTTGTAAGGACTTTTAATGATATCTTATTATGAGTAGCTATAGTATTTTAGTATTAATAGAAGTCTTAGTGTTTCTAAGCCCTAATTTCAATGCGAGAGCACACCAACAATGCAGGAAACCTGATCTGTCATCTGCCATCTTTTGTGAAATGACCCCTATCAGTGCGCGCCCAACGGTAGTCCGACGTTGATAGATATCGCTGCCTATTGCGCGAAGCACAGGTGCTAATGTCACGTAAATGTAGCATGGTTTTGTAGCATTTTTTGTCTAGTTTCAGAATATATGCAGTGTTGTATTTTCATTCGTTTGGCTGCTATCAGCAAAATAGCGATTAACAGAACTTATGGCTAGACTGTGTATATCTATTGCTACTTTCCATTATCTTTGGTTGTGGATGATTCACACAATTATTATAGCTTACAGTTAATTTCAATTTTTTAACAATGTATTTAAACACAAGTATTAGAAAATGACAACTTGTTTTTTTCTTCCCCTTCAACAGATGATGAAGAAGGCCCAGAAGAGATGGAGGAAGGTGGCTCTGATCAAGAATACGGCGGGTAAGTTGTTTGATCTCGTTCTGTTTCTCTGTGTCACTTCCATGTTAATTTTCTTTTCTACCTTTTTTAGTTAGTTATTACCTAATTGTTTGCAATGCTCAATTGTTTTGTTTTGTTTTTTTTTTTTTTATGTGATTAGTGCTTTGCACTGATTTTATTTTTCCCTCTCCTCATGTTAAACCAGAAATTTCAGGTCTTAAAGTCGTCAATTTTTGCCGGGATTTGAGAATTTTTTGTTTATTTTTATTTGTTTACCATTCTACGCCATCTATTTTGCATTCTGAGATAACTCACAGAATTTATTTAGTTTAAATTATACTGCAGATTTTTTGCTCTCCGTTGCCTAGAAAAGTATTTATGGCTCACCGGATTTCCCGGATAATTGTTCTATCCACCCCTTATTTGGAGGGTTGTGCTTGCGTTTGCATATGGCAAGGGAATTTTATTAGAATTAAATAAATTAATTCCTCGTGAATCATTTTTATTCGGTTCGGAAAGTTTTGTTTTAAAGTCGCAAATGCCTGAATTTTTAAGGAATTGCAATTTTAAACTGGCAGCAAAAACTTATTTCAAATTGTCCAGTTATAACTTTTTGAGACTGACAAACATTTCCTTTTTTAGACTTTTTCTTTACATCTCCGGTACCTAAAACGCTGAGTAAACGTTATTTATTTTGTTTCTTTCAAAAAAGTCTACCGGAATCGATAGTTCGAGTCATTGAGCAAAGATTACGTTTTCCAAAATTTTCTGATCTCCATTTTCTCCGTCCTTGTCTGTCTTATAAAAGTGCCTACTGTGGAATTAATCTGGATCTTGATGTCATTTTTCCCCCCTCAATTCCCCCTTCATCCCCCCCCCCCCTTCGATGTTTATGTTTATTTTCTCTCCCATTTTATCCAGCTCCTTTTTAACCCTTTTTATTTTTGTTTTTTAACTTTTCCGCGTTGAGATTGTTTTTTATTTATCTATTTTTGTTTTTGTTGTGTTACTTATTTTGCAGCTATTAAAAATAGGTGGCATCAAATACCATACAGTCGCGAAGTTTTTGGCAGTTCATCTTGATGCGTATGTAGATTTTCCATGAGTTTGCTAACCAATTCTACGATTCTTAACCTCAATCTCCATCTTTGACTCTTTTTTTCTCTCTCTCTGCGGTTTTCTTTTTTCTCCTATCGATTTGGTGATGAAGTTTTTTGAACAATTGCTCCTTCCTGCTGATTTTAATCATCACAGCCCCCCCCCTCCCCCTTTTCTTTCATTCTTCAACGGTGTTTGGTATACTATAACTTCAAAATTTCTGCTTCAAGAAAATGTGTCCTTTTAAAAAGTGTGTTTTTGTGAATGAAAATGGTTTTTTTTATTCGAAGTAGACTTTCCTTTTTTCTCTCTCTGCTTTTTTTCTCCCCCTCTTTCGCAATAGAAGTTGTACAGTTTGTTGGTTCTGATTTTGGCGTTGGCGTTATCTGCTTTTGGAAATTGACATTTTTGCTTTGACAGGCATGGGTTTTTCATCGTTTAGTTTATCAGTTTATAGATCAATGTAATACTTTTTGTTTTTATTGTAATGAAAAAATAAATCTATAAATATAATTCAACTCTTTTAATACTTATCTTCAACATCATGTATCAATTTGGCTGGTACATACTCAAACTTCATCTTGAATATTTGAAAACTTGTCAACTTTTTTTTCTACTTGAATGTGTATTTCTATCATTTCTTAGAAGTTTCAAAATCCATGGTTTATTCAACTGTAGTTATAGATCAATTTAGTGTTACCAATTCAGCTAAAATCACCATCTTGTTTGATGCACTGCAAACCATTCTCACTTGTAGACTCCTGTGGCTTTTTCTCACATATTTTTTCTCTCTGAAAGCTCATAGAAGTTTTAAATCATGTATCTATTGTGTTGAAGAATATAAAACAGTAATTTAGTCTTAAAAATAATCTGGAATCTTCGTATTAGTCATCATAAGCGGCGGTAGCCGCACAGGCCCTGTCAGAAAGCAACCCTAGGATGGTATACTTACTGATTATTGTACACGAAACAGCTCACAACAGCGTTTTCATGGATTTTTGAGCAAGATTACTGAATTTTTGTATTTTATCAGTTGAAAACACTAAACTTCATTGCTTCTTTTGTTTTTCACATTACGCTTCTACCTCTTTCACTCTCATTTACTCGAAAGCCTCTGTGTATATAGAAGCAGTCGTTAGCGACCATTTTGCTCTCTGAGTGAGGTTTATAAAAAACCGCAGCCATTGCGTATTATTTATGAAATTGAATTAATCATTTGTTAAAAGTGATTTCAAATTGATTGATCTTGTAGTTTAAACTTTGTAAATACATAATTATTATTCTTTTTTTTCTTCTGGCCCTGTAGTTTTGGTCCCTCAAAACACAACTAGAATACCTCTCTCTACTATTTCCTTTTCAAGTTTTTATTTTGTTTAGTGGACTCTAGACTCTCAGGGTGCTATAGACTCCTCAAGTACAACAATGTATTGTGTTGATTGTGGTTTCGGGGACTTCAGGTTCCAAACAAACTTTGGTTCAATGTACCTATTTTTCCCTTAGGCACATTTTTGAATAAAAAGTTCAGCTATTACCTAAACCAAGAAATAAATGTAACCTCAATGAGATTATGAATTCTAATCCTCAAAAGTGCTTTGCAATGCCTGCTTCCACAGCTAAAACTGCTAGAATCGACAATATATTACAGATTAAACATTGTATTTAGAGGTTAAAATCACCCGAATTCCTGCCCTTTCCAGAACAAGAACACTATTATATATTTGGGTGATTTCTACCTCCAAACAGATCGTTTAATCTGTAATATTTTGTTGATTTTGGCAGTTTTTGTTGTGGAACGAGGCATAACAAAGCATTTTTGAGGATGCAGAATGCATAACTGCAAAAAAGGTTGCATTAATTTCTTGGTTTAGCTGTCAACATTTCCATTCAAAAATGCGCTTATGGGAAAATTACATTGAATCAGTGTTTTTTTGGAACCAGAGGTCCTCTGATGGTTATGGATATGATTTATCGCTGTACTAAAATAGTCTACTCAGAAACGTTCATTTGCAATTTGAATCTTGGAGACTTCTAAATTCCACTCTTACTCATCATCCTAATTCATTCACCTAATTTTTATTTCATTTCCATTTATTGTTGATGATTGATTTAGTACACAATATTTTGCTGTTGTGCAAATTGTTCTCTTCTTTTGCTGCAAAATTTAAGGTTTCTTGATTTTTGCTTGCTCTTCCTAACTGCTTTTTCAAGCCTACATTGCTGCGTTGGGAGTGGTTATTTTTATTTTTTTAATTCAATCTTACTTTTTTAATTTTTTTTTGGTAAGATGTTCTGTACAGCTCAAAAAAAATTACTATTCCATTTGCACTCCTGAGATTCCTTTCCTTTGTCTCACATGTGGCCTTATCTCTTTTGTCCCCTCCTCTGTATTGCAAGGGCTTACTCTAAAGAAGTCCTCTCTATTCCCTTTTGATTTTTTCCTTCTCACCCTGAAGGATTATTTAAGTATTTACTTTCCAGGGTTCAACATCTCTCTTGGGTCTTCATTTTGTAACTTCAAGAAAGAAGATTAGTTTCCATGACAGCAGAGTGTCAACCATTCTAAGGATTTTAATAAACTAGTTTGGTGATGATGTACACTGCTCAAAACGTATGATTTTGAGAGTTAACAAAATAACCATAAACCTGAATGTGCATACATAGATCCTTTGATGGATAATTTTATAGAGATTACAAATTTGAGCTCTTCGAGTTTTGATCGGTTTTTGGTTTTAGGCTTTCTCGAAAGCGAAAAGGAGTCTTGAGTCAAAAATATTGAAGGCTCTACACGACGGAGTCCAAGAGGAGAAAGAGGAACAGAGGAACTTATTGAAATGGTCCAGAATGCGGGGAAATCCGCCGGTCTGCCGCTGGTCCACATCCAACAAAACATTCAAATTTATTCATGTGGTTGACTCCTTTCTATTCCTTAAAGCGTTGTGTCTGTACTTTCTTTAGAATTATCTATCAAAGAGCTCTGATTGTTTATACACTCAAAGACTAAAAGAACATCAAACAAATGCTGGATGCACGTTGTATGCTGCCCACGATACTTATCTCAATGGATTTAAGTATTGCAGCAGGTCGCCTTTCTAAGCCAAAATCTAAGGAGTCCTCTGACATTCTTTTTGTCTGTGACTGTACATCATTCTTTTTGTCTGTGACAGTACATCATTCAAACTCAATATTGAACACAGTCTTCTGATGTTTCTGGGAAACTAAAGAAACAAACAATGAAACATATAAGCCAAAAAGTACTGTGCCAATGCTGACTACCAAAAAATGAAAAAATGAAGGAACCAGATCAGGAAGCCTCTTGTGCTGTCACACGCAAAAGTTTTGGCAGTCAGCAATTTTCATTGAGCGCAGGAAGAAGGCATGGAATGTTGTCTTGCGGTTGAAAATGCGTCCTAATGTTTTGACTTGCATCTGGGAAAAAGTGCACAGAAGTCTCTTGTCGCAAAAATTAGACTATCTGTGATTTTTTGCATCCTTAAGAATCCTTCAGTGTTTAGTGCTGATCTCTGCCAGCGCCACCATTCGATTAATGTCAAATTACAGGCCAAAAGTAATTTATATTTAAGAATAAATACGTGAAGTCAGTTACTAGATATTCATCTGAAGAACGTCTCTGCAAAATATCTTGTCAATAACTTCAAAAATAAGGCTGAATGAACCAAAAAATGAAATATCGCATTTCGATACAAGAATCGATTTGCGGTATTCCATTTTTTGTTCTTTCAGCCTTATTTTTGAAGTTATTGATGAGATATTTTGCAGAGACATTCTTCAGATGACTATCTAGTAACTGACTTCACGTATTTATTCTTAAATATAAATTACTTTCGGCCTGTAATTTGACATTATTCAAACAGTAGCGCTCTGGTGGCAGAAATCGGCACTAAACGCTGAAGAATCACCTCAAGTGTCACCTTCCTGTGGTCGGTGAAAATTCTTGACTGTCAAAACTTTAGCGTTCGATAGCATCGAGGCCGGCAAAAGAATCTTCCACTTCAAGGCGAGAAGGGAAATTTTCTTGCCCTTGCTCTGCTGCTCCAGCAGTGAGAGATATCGTCTCACTGTGGAATGATTAGGAGGAGTGCCTGGGCGGAGTTATCGAGTCGGTGCTAGCTGTAAGGGGGTAGCAAGTACTACGGGTGTTCTTATCTCAATACGAGTCGAGGGCTGATTCGCATATCACCGTCTTTCTTGTATTATAGAGGGTCAAAGTATTTCCCCTCTCGCCGTGATGTGGAAGATTCTTTTACCGGCCTTAGTACATACTCCTTACCAAAGTTGGGCAACCGAATAATCAGAAATAATGGAATCAGTCTGGCAACTGAGTTGATACGTGAGATGTGACACCATTGCCTGCGAGGAGTTATGATCAATTGACCAAATAATCTGTCGAGTAATCTGATTTTATTGCGTTGCCCAACTCTGCTCCTTACTCATAAAATTTGAACTGAACTGAGCTAGAGCTCTTATCAGGTAAAAGTCTTTGCCTATTGGTATGCAGCTGAAATTTCCATTTTTATTTTGCTACAAAGTTGTAAGTGGGGTGTAAAGTTTGTTATCTACCATCACCACGTAAATGCTGGACTTGACTACCTCTAGAGGTAGTTTCAGAAGTGTAGGCGGACCAAAACCATAATCTTTGGGGAATTTTCAACTGTTATTCCTTCAAATCAATACTGAATTTGCCCCTGACTTTATTTTTTTGTGCATAAAGTTTTCCTCATTGAAAAGTGAACACTCAATTTCATTTTTATTCATTTTCATCGAGTAGTATCAGAAATAATGTTGACAAATTCCAAAGATTATCGGTCTAGGTCCGCCTACGTTTTGAAACTACCTCTACCAGAGAGGCCTTATTCTGAAATCAGTCGTCAAATATTTTTCACATAAAAAGTATTTTTGAAGTTTTCATCTCATCACTGTAGTGAAGTAGGAATAAATCTAGTGGATATTTAGAAACATTTTATCTCCCATCCAAAAAAGGGACAGTTTGTTCTGCCTCTTGAGCTAGTATCAGCTCTCTGTTACTTCCTCACAACTAACAAAAGAAATTGAGAACGTAATGCGATGGTGGAGATATTTCAATGTATTTTGTTTTGATAGTTGGTCCCCCACATCTAAGTCAATCATGATAGTTATGAAATCACTGCCTCTCATCATGCCTCATACTGTCCTGAAGAATATATCCATCTGAGACTTTTCAATGTTCCTTTTCTCTATGTGGCTCAGAGGAACACATGCAAAAAAATTCTGTGGAGTTTGTTTACCTGTCTGTCACTGGTATAACATTTGAACCATTCGTCTTTATCCACCTAGATGCATAGATATTAGATGTTGCTTTTTAGATTCCTTAGAGGGGCTATTTCAATTGTTTCTAGTTTTAAATTTTAAGGAAGTCATGGAGAAAAATTGTTTTCTCTGTAAATCAATGGGAAAATATGGAAAAATGGAAAAAAATTGGCACTGACCATCTCCAACCACATTCCTAAATAATTTACTTTGGGGGTCTGGGGGGTCTCCTCCCCCCTCCCCAAATTTTAGTTGAGGTCTAAGAGTCTTCCTGAGTTTTGAAGGGGGTCTGGGAGTTTCCCCCATACTTTTAGTGGAGGTCTGGGAGTGTCTCTAAATTTTAAAGGGGATGAAGGGGTCTCCCCCAAAATTTTAAAGGGGGTTTGGTGGGGGTTTCACCCAGATCCAATTTGTGTGAGAAAGCGTTTGCAGAGTATTCCTACCAATTAATTTTATTTAACACAATATTTTCTTTTTATTATTTCAGAGCTGTTCCAACTCTTGATGACATCACAAATTCAAAGAAGAGAAAACGTGTGCAAAGGTATTTTGCGTTAGTTGACTCTATTATTATTTGAAAAGGAAAACGTGTTCAAAATACTACAAATTGACTTATCATAGAGGGGTCCATTAGCACTTCGCCAATTTTACAGGAGGAGATTAAAGCTGCATTGCCTTCTTACTTGATTGCATTTTAGTCTCTACAGGGCGTCCCAAAATTCATTTTTAACACATATTTTTGGGGTCTAAATAGGACTTTTTTCCTATGAACATGTGTCAGAAAATGCCCCTCTCTGAGATACAGCCCCATAGTTTTTTTAGAAAAGCGATTTTTCTTTGATTCTAGCCATGGATCTCTATAAAAATGGGTGAAAATTGGTCCATGGGGGTAAATTTATGGGCTCTTTTCAATTTTGTAGTCAAATTTTTTAAAAAGGGTCAAGAAGAGGGGATTTGGTGGGGGTTCAAGTGTTAAATTGAACAAATTTTATTGCTCTGTAAGGAAGTAGGAAAAGTAACTACAAGATCTAATGGAACAGATCAAAAGGAACAACTTTGATCTTGTGTGTTTTTTTCATAAGATGCGCGGAAAACGAGTAAAATTGTTTTTTTGTCGGGAGCACACCGAATGAATTGTAATTGGATCAAACAGAGAAGGCACTGCAACTTTGGATGTTATCTCAGAAACAGTAGTGGGATTTGCAGTTTGCAATTTGACAACAGTGGATTCTCTCCATTTAAACCTATGTAAAATAATTGATAGTTAACCTCCAAGAAATAGATTCTTTTGCATAGGGCTAAATGGCTCTAAAAGCTTGGTTGCTAAAGCTTGGGTTTAAATGGAAATTACACAATGTTGCCTAATTGCATGCTACGCCACCGCTCAAAATCTGGTTATCCCGTCTGTATTGCAGATTTTGTTTAAGTTGAATACGATTACAATTGCAAGGTCTCATTCTGATCCTTATCTATGTCCACAGAGCTGCTCGATTCTCTCCTCCTAACCAAATGGACGAAAATTCCACGGAAATGCAAATAGATCTATCAACACCAAACTTTTCACATCGCCCCCAGCGCCAATGCACCTCTCGCTCGCTTGCTTATCGCTACGTCGATCGGGCTTATTCTGATGACGATGAAATTTAAACTGAAAGATGTACTGAATCAATTTTTGTGTAAATTTTAAACGCTATGTTTTTATCGCTACGTTGATCGGACTTATTCTGATGACGATAAAATTTAAACTGAAAGATGTACTGAACTAAGTTTTAAGTAAATTTTAAATCCCACTTTCCTAAATCTTTTAAGCTTGAACTTGTGTAAATATTCTTTTTTTTTGTAAAATTTTGTAAAAACTGTAGTAATAAACAATATTTTGGTTTTTTAAAATTTTTTTTTTGATAATTTATTGAATACAGTTCTTTGGAGCAAGCTCCTTTGTAAAAAAAAAAAAAAAAAAAAAAAAAAGAAAAAAAAAAATAAGATGAAGATGTACGGTAAGGTAAACAAAGGTAAACAATAAAAAACACAAAATGAAATAAACAGCAAGCAAACACGAAAAGTATTAATAAGTAAAAAGTACATAAATTATTCGAAGAAAGTACCAGTGTTTTTATGAGAAGGAAGAAGGTGAAACCTAAGAAAAACTACTTCAGTCCTGATTTGATCTACGCCTTAACTCCAGACTGGTTGGATGAGAAGATGTCAGACTGAGCATGGTTTTTTGTTGAGGTCGCTAGCATCAATGGTGCTTTTTGTCTTCTTCCTCTGCTCAATTTAGGTCGCTTCATGTTCCCTTCGATTTCACCATCATGGTTGATGGTGTCAGGAGACCGATTCAATTCACATAACAAATATAATTTATTTCTAGATTTGGAAAATTCTTCAAGAAAATTTTGGGAACTTTGAAAGTGCCTGCATATCTTGCCAAAAAGTGAAAAGTATGACCACATTTATTTGCCTGGTTTGATTTAATTTTGTTTTTACCGATCTTCCTATTTATTTCATTTCAAGCTGAGCAGAGGACATGGGAAAGAAAGAAAGAAGAAGGGTCCAATAGGGACAAACTTTTTAGAAGCCGAGGGACTATCACCAGGTTTCTTGGAGGTCTTCGTTAAAGCAGGACGTTTGAATTCTGTGTTTTCAGATGGGCTGAACCGTCTTTTTCATCAAAAATTACTGACAAATCGGGTGAATCCGATTTTCCTAAGGTCGTCTAAAATTTCCCTTAACTTCACCCATGAGTCTAACCACAAATTTTTTTAATTTTTCTCAAAAAATTGCTTTGACTACTAAAATATTGACTTCAGCGTAAAATTACATATAAGCAATCTTGTAGAGATCAAATTTCTACATATGAATCACAAATTACCTGAAAACCTCCCCTGGCTCAAAAAAGCTTCTTTGGACTTTCATACAACATTGTCCGAAAAGTTGCTAAAATAACGTTTTTACGTATCAACCACTTCCCATGACGAATAGAATGACAGGAATGAAAATGTATAACGCAAAAGTTTGCTCTCTCGTCACATGGGGCAGTTGCGGTAAGTCAAAAATCAAAACAATGTTACACAAAATGTTTTTGCGAAAATGATCGATTTCGAAAAAAAGAAAAACTCAACCAACCTATATTGCGTGGATTGAAACCTAGAAGTGAATCATAAACACTCACAGAACTCAAAGTTGAGCTTTGGAAGTACAGATTAAATTGAAGGATCAAAGGGTGAAGTACCTAAAGGACGCTATCCAAAATGGTCGAATTTGGCGCAAAAAGAAAAATGCAAGTTATTTTCAGGCGTGGTAGAGGGTAATTTCAGGGTTCAGAATCTGGCCTATTTTTTAAATTTGGCCCAAGGGAACAGGGGGGAGGGGGGGTCAAAAATGGGACCTTTAAGTGCCCATAACTTTTTAACGAATGAAGCTATTCAAATGAACTTTTCGTGAAAAGATAGGTCTTGCAAAGAGCTTTCGATTGATGTATACAAAAAGGTGTCTGTATTCAATTTTTGGTCGATTAATCGAAGTTTTTTTGATTTTTTAAAAATCGACTTTTCTGTTTTTTGCAAGTATCGATAAAAGCGATCGCACGGATCATCACAAATTATTTCCAGAGTAAAACTAGATGGAATTTGCTACAAAATAGCGCAAACTGCATGCTGGGGAAATGATTCGTTGCCAAGTTATGATTTTCCAAGTCTAGCGCCTTCATAAGAAATGGCGCTCCCCCAAATGGGAACCCCCATTTATATTTAATAATCAAAAAAAGGGTAAAATTGTAAGACTTTTGGTACAAACCGAAGGTCGATATCGTTTTTCGTTTTCGATATATCGAAGGTCAAAGTTCAATCCGGGCCCATTCTGTAAAATGACATTCGACATTCGATATCTCGAATGTGCAAACTGATATCGACCTCCGGTTTGCGCCAAAATGCTCAGTTTCTTACGCCTTTTCGATTGATGTATCACTCAAAAGGGGTCGTCCCTCGGAATTTTTTAACGTTAAAAAACGTTAAAAATGTTTAGAGCTTTAAAACCAAGTTTTGACTAAATGTTTGTTATAATTGAATTTTTTTCTGAGAAGGACTTGCTTTTTAGAGTATTTTAAACTCCTTGTTTTTTAAATTCCGACTTTTCGAAGAGGAGTAATGATTTTTTCGATATATCGAAAACGAAAAACGATATCGACCTTCGGTTTGTACTAAAAGTCTTAGAATTTTAGCCTCTTTTTGATTATTAAATAAAAATGGGGGTCCCCAATTGGGGGAGCACCATTTCATACGGAGGCTCTAGATTTGAAAAATCATAACTCGGCAACGAATCATTTCCCCAGCATGCGGTTTGCGCTGTTTTGTAGCAATTCGATCAACCATAATCAAAAGTTGAATACAGACAGTTTTCCAATAATTATATCAATCGAAAACTCTTTGCAAGACCTATCTTTTCATACGAATAGCTTCAATGGTATTTGTTAGAAAGTTGTGGGCACTTATAGGTTCCAACTTTGACCCCCCTCCTCCGCATTCCTTGGGGCCAAATTTAAAAAATAGGCCAGATTCTGAACCCTGAAATCACCCTCTATCCCGCCTGAAAATATCTTGCATTTTTCTCTTTGGGCCAAAATCGACCATTTTGGATACCGTCCTTTCAATCTAACTCTTACAGTAAGAAGTCTTTTGTTGTAAATAAACGAATAATAATGTTATGCAATCTTGCAACACTGCCAGAGTCAAGAGAACTTGAGCCACAGAGAGACAGGGGATAGGGCCAACCCAACCCCGTCAACGGAGCGGAGCGTTCACTTTTGCTCCTGGGACCAAATAATGTCACGGCTTGGCGGTCCTCCGAAAGACGTTGGGTGGTGCGCACGTAAAGCCCGAATCACACGGCGCAAGTGGAGCTGAAAGTGAGCTTGCAAACTGTCTTGCAAGTCGTTGCTCAACAGTCGTATTTTCGTTAATTTTAAGGTTTTTTTTACAAAAATGTGTGCTCAATTTGTTCAGCATAACTTTAGAAATTGTTTGCTGATGATTTCCGACCTCATCGATTAATGGTGCACCGATGACCCCCACTTTCGGCTCACTTTCAGCTCCACTTGCGCCGTGTGATTCGGGCTTAAGTATGATTGCGTGTGGTTTATACCCCCCCCCCCCCCCCCCCCCCCCAAGTGCTCACCGATCATCCGCGTGCGGGACCGTGAGGAAGTAACATTATTTGGTCCCAGGAAGGCGGGCAGGCCATGTGGTTTATTTAGATAAAAATCCCCTAGCCTCAGCTAAAAACTAGCGAACAGTTTTCCGCGGCTCAGACCCGGGACCAAATAATGTTGGGTCCCGAGTGTAACTTACGCACGGTCACATGACCGTGCGTAAGCTCTCTGATTGGGCAAAACCGCACGCAAGATGCACGCAATTCAATGCTCGGGACCTAACATTATTTGGTCCCCGGCAACTCTGCCTCGCCTATTCACTTGCAAAAGATTCGGAGCATCAGCATCCCCTTGCAATAAGCTTCACTCTTCCGGGCCAGTCTGTATGAGTTCATCCAGTGGCGTCGCGTCCATTAAAACCCATGCGAAGGGTCGAACGCCTTCAATTTTGAAAGTATGCAGCGAGCAATTCGTTTGTGCGATGGAATTGCATACTTCAAGAAATGAAGGCGTTTTTGTAGCGGAGAAAACTTGGAAGACGAGAAATGTTTAGCTCTCAACGGGTGAGTCAACGCCGAACGTTATCAGGGGTCATACAAATGGCGGTCTCGCGAGAATTCATGTGTTTTGATAGAAATACCAGCCCTTTACAGTTTTTATTTTCTCATTTATTTATTTGTTTGTCTATCTGTCTACTTATCTATTTATCTTTCTTTTTATCTATCTATCCATTATTTGTTTCTTTCTTTTTTATTTCAGTAACAAAGGGTGTTCCAAAAGCACCGAGACTGACGCTGTATCTCCAAAAGTAAACAAGCTAGCGAAAAGATCTTGAACTCATTTAAATTATCAACTCAATTTCTATCGATTAAATAAATCCATTTGGTCAAAAATTGACTATGTTATGACAGTTTGAACAACAAAACAAGTTGACCCCCTATGGGTTTCTTGCATATATTTTCTCGCAGCGAATAACGAGTGGTATTCATGTTTACCATTTTGTGTAACCAGGGGTTCAATGGAATTTAAATAGACATTTTGCAAAAAAAAATATGTGACCCATCAAAATTCTTCAAAAACTATCAACTTCACTTTTGAAAAGTCTAAAAAAAAAAAAAAAAAAAAAAAACCAAATGCGTGCATGAAAGGGTTAAATAAGTTTCAGATCATTTCGTTAAATTGTTTTATTTTGAAGTTACTGCGTCAGTCACGGTACTTTTGGGACACTCCTTGTATTTTCTTTGTTTTTTCCTTTGTTTATTTTGTTTTGTTTTTGTTTTGTTTTTTTTGTTGTTGTTTTTTTTTTTTTAACCCTTTATGGGCCAGGCCCGAGTATGCTCGTTTTTTCCCCTCTAGTCCATTTCACATTGTTCCAGGCTAATGATTCCGAATAAACACAATTCTCTATGTAGACACAGCAAAAAGTTTCGCCGGGTGCGCCTTCAATTTATCGTATAGGCAATTCCAACTCCTCCGAGTACGAACAGTTAACTACCTTCCCTACAGAAACGGAAGTGTGGCGTTCTTTTGAAGTAGAGTCCCTATATGTAGAGAGTTAAGACAAGAGGGTAGTCAACTTCTGATTGGTTGATGAGTTTTAGGCTCTACGGATGCCGCGATTGGATGCGATTTTGCACTTTTGTTTACAATCGCAGTTGTATACCAATGGTATTTTACGGATAAAGAGTTAATTTTCGACGACTCTGTTAACTTTAATCATGATACGCCTCTAGAATGTCTGTAAATTCCAAAAGAATCTTTCAAAGCGTAAATAGATGTCGATCCACAAAAGCAGTAAAACATCGTTAGAAACTCAGAGGCACTGTAATCTTTGCAGTGGACGAAAACAAACAACGGCCCTCAGAATGTAAACAAATGTGCAAACTCGCATCCAATGGCGGCGCCCATGGTTTCACTTGTCTCAACTCTCTACGTATAGGGACTCTATTTTGAAGTAACCTGGTCTGTAAAGGGTTAAACCGTTTACATTTTTTCTTGATTTATGTAGGGGAGAGGGAGGAAGAGCGGTAATTTCAAATTCTAATGTGGAAGGTGGAAATGAAATCTGGCGCCCGAAGAATGACCTGCTCGAATTCCATGTAGGAGAGTTTTCCGTCTCCGTCGACATCCGCCTCCTCGATCACCTTCTCCACCACTTGCGCCACCTCGTCAGCATTCAGCTCGTTCCGCGTCAAAAGCTTCGTCGCCTCTTCCAAATCCTTCGCACCGATGTACTCGTCCCCATCAAAATCTGCCGTTCAAAAACAATCTTTGACTTTTAAATTAAAATTAAATTAATGAATTAATTAAATTTTTAATTTGAAAGCGCGAATAAACTGATTGAGCCAATGAGCTGCCTTGAGGTCGATAGGGTGAGTCCGATGTATCGACAGCAAAGAAGAGCTCATTGGCTCAATCAGTTTATTCGCGCTTTTAAATTCGCAGGTGGGGACACCCCTTAAGAGTGGATTTCGGAAGTTTTTAGTGCTGCCATTGTTATTTTTCGAGGTTTTTACAACAGAATCGACTGTTAAATCACTTACTTACAGCAAAAGTGTACAACAGCCCCATTGGACTCGGTTTAAGCTTTGAAATGAATGAAGTTACACATTTTTAAGTTGTGTTGCTATTTATTGTCCATAATCTTGATTTTTTTTTTTTTTTTTTTTTTTTTGAAAAATTATGCCCGGGAAATTTTATGCTTCGGTCTGTTGTGCGCTCCACTATGGCCTAAGATCGTTAAAAAAAAAAAAAAAAAAAAAAAAAAAAAATCGGTGAAAAAAAGTCATCCAAAATTATCGTTTCTGCGGGCCGATCATTTACTTTATCGTTAAACCGATCGTTAAAACTGTCTACGAGTGATGCTATTGGTCAAAAAGTGTAGAACTTGGCTGTTCCTATGGTAACCATCTTTAAGACTAAGAGTCTCGTTGTATAAAGGCTATATTCATGAGAAACCTTTAAAAAACGGACACTATAACGATGGTTGCCTTAGCAACGACTAAGTTTCACAATATTCGACCAATAGAATCACTCATACACAGTCTTAACGATTGGTTTAACGATGGAGTAAATGATCTATTAAACTTGATTCAAAACTTTACAGTGATATTGATCGGTTCAAGTTACTTCCGTAAAGTGCTCTCCGTAATTAAAATTGGTATAGAACTGGTTATAAGTGATTAAATTAGGAATTTACGTTTTGATGTTTGGCCACTTTTTGACGATCTCACACCATAGTGTGCCGGCCGGCGAAACAAAATTTTAAACTCACCATAAATTTTGAATGCGTAGTAAACTTTTATATTCCTCGGAGCTTGTTCGCTGAATACAGAGAGCATGTCCAAAAAATCCTCGAAAGTCAAGTCTCGGATCCCATCATCTGTGAAAACTTCACATATCCTGCGACGAAATGGATTTTCCTACAAAAGAAAAACACTTGAAAAAACGATTTGAATCCTTACAGATATCTAGAAATATTTGCATAACTTTTGGAAACCTGTCATGATAATTAATTTCACAATCCTTACATGGATAAGGGAGGAAAAATTGAAAATACAATTTACGAAAATAAAGAATCAAAGTTTTCAATAAAAATTAAATTATTTTTTTTTTTTAAATTTTGAAAATCAAACCAAAGTAGTCACTCACGTGAAAACAACGCATTCTTTTCTTTGTTACCTATTTCGAAACCGAGAGGTTCGCTTCACGCGCATTGCAGGTTGCGTCAAATCGTCAACGCACGACTTGTGAGTTGTGCATCTATTTGCAACTGAACAAATACATGGGTATCGTGTGGTATTCTTCGATTTTGAAGGAACTGATAATCTCTTTTCGAAGCACTTAAGAATTAAGATGATTCCTAGGTCGATTAGTTCGAACTGTAGACACCATGTCGCGTTGCTCAAGAAGTCAATCATTTTGGATAAAATTGACGACTTTACGCTAAAAGTACCTACAATTTGAGGAACGTGAGCACGCAGCAGCAAGCATACTTCAGAAAGAAACGCTGAAAGTTCCAAGCTAAAACACTCAAAAATAAAGCGGGAAATTATAAATTACGGAAATTCTCGTTAGCCCTAACAAGTGCGAATAGACTGTTTTAGTAGAGCGATATATCGTATCGATTGCCGTCCGAGGGCCTCTGGTTCCAAACAAACTTTGGTTCAATGTAATATCCCCATAAGCGGATTTTTGAACGGAAAGGACCTTATTCAAAATGGGCAAAATTGGCCCATGACGGATTTTCACCGGCTTTTAGTATGTTATAGAGGTACATCTCAGGAGCACGGAGATGGCCAGTTTTTTGCTGAACGCCGCCTGGGAGCGGGGGGGCAGGGGGTCAAAGTCAGAACCTTCATTCACCCATAACTTTTGAACGAAACAAGATATTGAGATGCGGTTTGCGTGAAAAGATAGAAAATGAAGAGATCTCCATTTTCATATGCATGGTTTTACGTTTTCATTGATTTTTACTCAAAATATGTCAATTTTTCTACTTTTTTTAAAATATAAAAAAAGGAATTTTGGACTGTAATGAATAGGGGACAAAACGAATCTGTTCAAAAAATTTCCGTGAAGAAAGCTAAAGAAATAAGCTATCAAATGGCGCAAACCGCGTTCCGGGGAAACGTTTCGTTATTGCGCTACAGCGCTTCAAAGTTGATAGGGTCGCGCCCGACGCGCGCCTTGTACACCTATACCGACGCGTCACAGTATGTGTAGCGCCATAAACTCACATAGCAGCGCTTTTCATGATCAATGCTGACTCTTTTTCGCTTCCTTTGCGTAAATAGTGGGTAAAATCGTACCTAAGTACCGTTAAATGAATCCAGTATTAAGTACGTAGTATTTTCTTTTTTCTCAATTTCCGGTTGTCCACAGGGGCGTAGCATGCCATTTGGCAGCGATGTATCTCGTCCATTTGAACCCATGTAATAGATCGAATGCAAGAATGTTCAACAAACACACAGTACTTCGATATTTTTCATAGTTTTAAATGAACGAACTGATCCTGAACCTGCATCACAGATTTTTCCCGGATTTCGGATAAAGAAGAAGCATCGCAAGTGAAGTCTTGAAGAAATAAACAAAATAAACCAAATCATTGATACATAAGATACGGTTCTTGACCCTATTCAAAAGTGCTATGTTTCCTCCTGCTTATGCTCATTTTCCAAATCGCTGAATTAATCGTAACTAACACACAATCCCCCGCCCTCATAATACCTACGTTGATAAGAATGAAGTTAGCCGAAATCGTCCACCATCTGCATGGAATTTTAGAGGAAGAAGGCCGGGTAGTAAACATTTAGGATGAGTCCTTTCTATTTTTAGACAAAAGTGTCAATTTCATAGTTTCCAACGCGCCATCTTATAGAGGGGACAACCATTGGCATAGCGTGCAATTCGGCAACGTTGCAGTTCGTCCATTTAAACCCATGAAAAATATCGAAGTACTGGGTGTTTGTTGAACATTCTTGCATTCGATCTATTACATGGGTTCAAATGGACGAGATACATCGCTGCCAAATGGCATGCTACGCCCCTGTGGACAACCGGAAATTGAGAAAAAAGAAAATACTACGTACTTAATACTGGATTCATTTAACGGTACTTAGGTACGATTTTACCCACTATTTACGCAAAGGAAGCGAAAAAGAGTCAGCATTGATCATGAAAAGCGCTGCTATGTGAGTTTATGGCGCTACACATACTGTGACGCGTCGGTATAGGTGTACAAGGCGCGCGTCGGGCGCGACCCTATCAACTTTGAAGCGCTGTAGCGCAATAACGAAACGTTTCCCCGGAACGCGGTTTGCGCCATTTGATAGCTTATTTCTTTAGCTTTCTTCACGGAAATTATTTGAACAGATTCGTTTTGTCCCCTATTCATTACAGTCCAAAATTCCTTTTTTTATATTTTAAAAAAAAGTAGAAAAATTGACATATTTTGAGTAAAAATCAATGAAAACGTAAAACCATGCATATGAAAATGGAGATCTCTTCATTTTCTATCTTTTCACGCAAACCGCATCTCAATATCTTGTTTCGTTCAAAAGTTATGGGTGAATGAAGGTTCTGACTTTGACCCCCTGCCCCCCCGCTCCCAGGCGGCGTTCAGCAAAAAACTGGCCATCTCCGTGCTCCTGAGATGTACCTCTATAACATACTAAAAGCCGGTGAAAATCCGTCATGGGCCAATTTTGCCCATTTTGAATAAGGTCCTTTAGGGTATTAAATCAAACAATGTATGCGACCTTTTTGCGATTATGAATTCTACGTCCTCGAAAATGCTTAATTTTGTCTGGTTCCACCCGTAAAACTGCCGAAATCAACAAGATAACACAGATTAAACGATGCGTTTGGAGGTTGGAATCACCCAAATGTTATTATTGTTGTTGTGGAATTGGCGGGATTTCGGGCTATTCTAACCTACAAATGCAACATTTAATCTGTAATATCTTATTGAATTCGGCAGTTTTAGTCAAGGAACCAGGCATAATTAAGCATTTTTGAGGACGTAGAATCCATAATCGCAACAAGGTCGCATACATTGTTTGATTTAATACCCTAAATTTCCGTTCAAAAGTTCGCTTATGGGGAAATTACATTGAACCAGAGTTTGTTTGGAACCAGAGGCCCTCGGACGGCAATCGATACGATATATCGCTCTACTAAAACAGTCTATAAGGCAGATCACTTGCATTCACTCGCACTTCCCCAGTGGCGTCATTTCAGGTTCGGCTTGGGGGGGGCAAAAATGTGATGACCTTTTTTTTTTTTTTTTTTTTTTTTTTTGCTCATCAATATTATTTTAGACACTCTCCAGCTCTGCACATTTACGGCCGTAAATTCCAACAAAACTCGTTAATGACCACCAAATTTCTTCTCCTAAAAAAAAAAAAAAAAAAAAAAAAAAAAAAGTCATCACTTTTTCACTTTTGGCCGACCCTTGGGGGGGGCAGTTGCCCCCCCTGCCCCCCCGCAAATGACGCTACTGCACTTCCCGCAAAATGAAAGGGGGCGCCACTTTGAATCTTGCACGGTGGCGGGGCGGCGCAAAATTCTTATCTACGCCACTGAACTGGAGCCGTTTCTCTTATGGCAACTCATGAATCATCACATGGGCAAAAAGGTCACATCACCAAAACCCCCCTTGCGACCCATCTATCAATTCAGCTTGGCAAATGGAGTCGATCACCCTCAAGGGTTCTCATATCTTTTGCAACTGGAGCCGTTCCTCTTATGGCAACTCATGAATCATCACATGGGCAAAAAGGTCAAGTCACCAAAACCCCGCTTGTGACCCCTCTATCAATTCAGCTTGGCAAATGGAGTCGATCACCCTCAAGGGTTCTCATATCTTTTGCAACTGGAGCCGTTTCTCTTATGGCAACTCATGAATCATCTCATGGGCAAAAAGGTCATGTCACCAAAACCCCGCATGTGACCCCTCAATTGATTATGAGCTTGGATAACGGAGTCGATTGTCCTCCAGGGTTTCCATATCTTTTGCAACCGGAGGCGTGGCGTAGATCAAAGATTACTTATACAATACAGATATGGCATAAGCCCGAATTTTGTTAAGTTGACTCCGGCCGTGATACAACCGGGCATACAGAGGGGATCATAAAGATTACAGAGAAAAGATTACATTTTCCATGTTTTTCTGTTACAAAACTGTTCCGTATTCCACGTTCCACCGTTCACGTTCCGTGTTTGTTCGAGTTCCGCAAACAAACACAGGAAAAGTGGGAAACGTAATCTTTTCGAACCAGAATTCTGTAATCTTTATGATCCCCTCTGTATGCCCGGTTGTATCACGGCCGGCGTTTTATCCATTTTTCACTTAACACGGGCGAGATGGCTAATGCCATATCTGTATGTATAAGTAATCTTTGGCGTAGATAGCACCCCTCGCAGCCTCCTCGGCGCGGGGATGCGCAGGATACGTCCAATGGGCGCAAAAAAATCAAATGCGACTCATGCCGCCGACGTTGGGCTTTAGGTACCTAGACGGGCTAGACGTATTAGACGAAAAAAAAATTATAATCAAAATCAGGGCCAGTTTCGGTCTTTTGGGGTCCGTATAGTGCAAGAACTTGGAGGCGCCCCTTTCCAACCGAAATCCCTCCAACCCCTGCCTCCTCATTCTCTCCACTTTCCTCTCTCCAAACTTTCTTTTCTCTTGTTTTCTTACTTATTGGAACGGATCTTAGCTTGCCGCCCCCTTCCGACCGTTTCAGTGGCGGCTCGTGCAATGTGGCAACAACGTATTTTCTCCATTTAAACCTATGTAAAACAATCGATCTTCAGGAGGTGCAATTGCACCCCCAAGATTTCGATACTTTTGCATAGGTTTAAATGGCAAAAAACATAGTTACCAAATTGCACGAGCCGCCACTGGACCGTTTGTATGCCATTTGAGCGGCTTCGAAAAAGATTATTAGGATAAATCAGTCGTTAGAAGGAGACAGACACACACTCGCAAAACGTTCGGGAATCATCAGCTGCACCAATCATTACACCTCTAGTTGGTGGGGGGGGCGGTTAGCACAGGTCGGGGGCAGTCAATCAGAGGGCGTCACTTGAAATCTCGGGGGGGGGCACGAAATTCTTATCTACTGGGGTGTCTCCACCTGCGAATTTAAAAGCGCAAATAAACTGAGTGAGCCAATGAGCTGCCTTGCAGTCGATAGGTCGAGTCCGATGTATCGACAACAAAGAAGCTCATTGGCTCAATCAGTTTTTTTGCGCTTTTAAATTCGGAGGTGGAGACACCACTTACGCCGCTGCGTCTCTGGATTTTGCGGTTTTTCTTTGCTTTTAATTTAAAGTGCCAATGCCAAAACCACGACTTTCCCCAAAAGCGACTGTATGGCGCTATTCATTAGGTTGAAATCTGGCATAGTCCTCTGCATTGAATCACCTTAAGATTCGCACATCATATTTTTGTTCTTTGCATAAGTACCGAATATCCGAAGAACAAAGATAATTCTTAGATCCTTTAGAGACAAAAATTACCAATCTTATAAGCGATGGTGAGATAGATACGCGGACTGACAGCATTCTGCGATAGGTACCAAAAGTTTCTTGTTACATAGATGACGATGACGCGCGCGGTTTCCCTCATGCAAACAAATTCATTCCGAATAAGTTACTCGATCGCAAATTCGCAAAGCGCCTTATAGCTCTTTCCTATACACATAATATTGCTTCTTGACTTAAATAGTTTGACACTAGGTAGTCAGTAAACTGTCGGAAATTATTTATTCAAATCGTATGATAATTGTGAGCAAGTTTTCTTCTTCTTTATTTTAAATCTTGGTTCCGTTGAATTCACAGCTAGTTCACATACCTATCTAATATATTATCTAACGAGAACCACACTGTTATAGATGATCAAAAATTTAGTCTCGTAAAAATGCCTTAGGTGCCATTACCTACAGAATAAAAATCCATCCGTTATCTCTTGCATTCATCAGAGGAATACCACTAGACATTAATTTGTTAACTTTTCCGTGAATACTTAGATACCAGGTTTGGAACCCGCAAGCATTGATCATCATTGATTTGTATTATAACAAAAGTGGCGTGGATTCGCGGATTCTAAAATCCGCGAATGCTAGGGTAATTTTTTACGAATTTAATTTAAATTATTTCCCTCAATAAATATTCATAGAATCGGCGAATGTGCTTGCACGCATTTTTGCCGACACATCATTATAGATTTATGCGTTGTAAAAGTTTACCAATTAACTGTTAGGTAAATAGTTATAACAAAAGTAACCGTGCGCTATGTAATTTGTTATGGAATCGCACATTACGGAATTTTTTCGACCAGGGAAGATGGGTCTCAAAATGTCGAGATTTACCGTTTTCGATACGATGAGGTCTATCGACTTTTTAATTTATTTTCCGCTGTAAACTAGCTGACTCGAGTCTTACGTTTTTAGCGTTTTTTAAATTGAATTATTCTTACGTTTAGTATATTGTGGCTGTTGCTCACTTTCGCTATAAGCGAATTAATAGTTGATTCCGGTGTCAAAACCTTCAAAAATAACGATGACAGCACTGAAAACTTCCGAAATCCACTCCTAAACTCAATAAACGCTTTTATTTGAACGGGTGTAATGGTGGCTGATGGTAGTAACAATGGGAGATTCCCATCTAACAATACTGTAACTTCATCAAGAAGTGGCCAATAAGAGACGACTTTAATTTGACACTGGTGTCACTAGGTGTTGCGGTATCATTCATCGAATGTGGATCATTACTGTGACTCTGTAAATCATCTTTGTCAAGAGTGTCGAAATTAAGATAGGAATCTCCCATTGTTACTGTTCTCGGCCACCATTGTCCATTACGTCCTCGCAAATAAAAGCGTTTATTGAGTTTAAGAGTGGATTTCAGAAGTTTATAGTGCTGCCATTGTTATTTTTCGAGGGTTTTACACCAGAATCGACTATTAAATCGCTTATAGCAAAAGTGTGCAACAGCCTCATTGAGTTGATCTCACATTCATTGCGTTTATTAATTCAATTTTAACTTAAAACGAGAATGCCAGCGGGTTCTTTTATACGTTATATACCCAAAATGTGCCTAATTTGGGAACGTTGTATTGGCCACTTTTTAGACCGATGCGCAAGTGGTCGAATTTGAATGTGTTTGCTACAGGCTACTGCTTACCCGCGATACTTTGATCTTTTTCGTGGGTTTAGATGGATGAATTGCAATGTTGCCAATATAGTCGCGCTACTCCAAAAATCTAGAAACACTGCATCATAGTGAAGCTCGTGTAGTATCGATAGATTTAGCAGGCGCATTGTCATGATCTGACTATCTACCACGCATTGGCGCGTTTGAATTATATTGTGGTTTCATCTATTATATTAAGTTCCTCTGGGGGGGAGGTATTAACGGAAGACACAGTCATTCCGCTTCGTGTAATTTGAAAAAGAGGTGAAAAATCAGAATCATGCTCGAGAACTTAAAAGTAACTTCGATGGCGGATTCGTCATGTACAATTTGCTAGCATTTCAGCTCGTTCTAATAATTTTTTAGCCTCCTCCCCCCCCCCCCCCCCCCCCCCACTTGTCACTAGATGGGGAACTCACTCTAAGCTCAGGCAACTGCTCCACGTAGTGCGTCGGAATGCCCACTGTTCTTGGCTCGTCGTGGGTCATCTGTTTAGGAACGATGTCCGGGCACATATCTCTAAATCTTTTAAACACCCTGAAAAAGAGGAAGAGAAAGAAAACAAATGAAACAAAAAAAATGAAGAAATGCAAAGGAATATTCAGATCATAGTCCAGTGATTGTTAATCCTTGAAGGACCAGGTTAATTCAAGAGAACACCACTCGCTTCCGTTTCTAGAGGGAAGGTAGTTAACTGTTCGTACTCGGTGGGGTTGGAATTGCCTATACGACGAATTGAAGGCGTCCAACGAGACCTTATCTACTGTAGTGTTTTCTATATTTGCGTTCATCCGGAATGAGAGCTAGAACAATGGGAAATAAACTCGAGGAGAAAAACGAGTTAACTCGGGTTTCGGCCCATAAGGGGTTAATAATTCGACACACTTAATTTGTAGGTTTTTATGACAGACTGTTCAGGACTAATCCGGTGACTAAAGTTCGCTGGCGGATCCAGGAATTTGTCTTCTCTCTCTTTGTCTATTTGAACGCGTGTGCTAGAAAGGGACAGACTAAGGGCAGCTACGTGTGTGAGAGAGAGAGAGAGGGAGAGAGAGAGAGAGAGAGAGAGAGAAGGAGAGAGAGAGAGAAGGAGAGAGAGAGAGAGAGAGAGAGAGAGAGAGAGAGAGAGAGAGAGAGAGAGAACAGATCTGCCAGTGCGGAGTACCTACTCTCGGCAGGACTTACAGCATTAGCGGATACAGGAATTTGTCTTTCTCTCTCTCTCTCTCTCTCTCTCTCTCTCTCTGGCCATTTGAACACATGTGTTAGAAAAGGAAAGTAGAGGGGGCCATCACTTGATTTTAGCCCTTATCTCCGTCCTTCTTTAACGCTCGCACATTTTCAAAATTAAGGAGGAGAGAGAGACAGACAAATTCCTGCACCAGCCCATGCATACCACCCATCAGAGCTCAGCACGTCACACAGTGGGCAGAACTGATCGATTGGCGGTCAAAAATTCGCACTCCTTAAAATCACTAACATTATCGTCCAAAAGCTCTCTTGACCGAGTATCAGACATTTGAAATACATCTCTCAGCTTTTATCATTTACTTAGAAGTTGTATAAAAAAGTGTAAAATTAATTTAGTCCTAGAACTTTATATTTTAAATCATGATTTTAAGGTGATATCGATTGGTTGATGTTTGGCCGCCATATTGGTTAACTTTGCCAATTGCATGTGCGACACCTCTCGATCTGATTTATTCCTGCCCATTATCGTGTAGTATAGCAAACGCAAAAGTTTTGATAGTCAAGAATGCACGTGGAGCGCAGAATGTGGCTTCGATTATACGAGGATTCGCCACTTATCTCGAATTCTCATGACTGCCAAAACTTTTGCGATTGATAGTACTTACAGCCTCTATTCGACTGCGTATTTTCTATTTAGTATTCGAATCCCCATGGTTTGGTCATGGTTCTAAACTAGTTACGATCGGTCGGTCGATATTGTACCACCGCAAAGAGTAAGCAGAAGCGACCGATTCACAGGTCAAATATAAATTTGTTAAAACAAAACCAACTGATAAAACTATAGTTCAAAACCCTTTCCAGATGAGAAGTGATACATTAAAGTAACTCAATCGTGTTCAACATGGAATCAAATCATATGTGCTATGAGTGTAATGTATAGTTTCATGTGCATTTCAATTTTTTTTGAAGTTTCATAAGAATCGATGTTAACAGAAAATCCTCTACGTGGGACTGTGGAGCGAAAGGGTTAATGTGGCTCAAATTCCATTCGGGCGGAGTATGGGATTTTTTCACTGTCTGACTATGAAATAATAGTTGTATGTCATTTGCCCAGTTTTATGCTCTCACGGAGAAAAAAGACTGGTATAATTTACCATCATGATGGCTGATTTTGATCCCTGCAAAAATGATGGTAAATTTCACCAGGTTGATGGAGAGGGTAACAAAAAATCTGGTATAATTTACCATCATTTCTTGTTGAGGTCAAAATCAGCTATCATGATGGTAAATTATACCAGTCTTTTTTCTCAGTGATGTGAGAATGGGGATGAATATTTTGACTGTGTTCAAGCCTTGAAAAATATTTCTTGACATCAGGGCTGCCGATTTGCGTAGATTTAATGACATTTTTAAAGTCACCAATGATTCCACCGGTTGAGAAAAGATTACATATTTCTTCAGTGTATGACTGTAATGCACGAAAATACTCTGATCTGTATAATCTTTTCTCAGTCGGTGGAAACGCCGTTAATTAATTAAAATATACCGGTTGAGAAAATATAAAAGACGCTAGTATTTTCGTATGCATTACAGTCATACACTGAACTAAACTCTGTAATCTTTTCTCAACCGGTGGAATCTCCGGTGAATTTCAAAATGTCATTGAATCTACGCAAATCGGCAGCTCTGCTTGACATACCTATACATTACAACCCCTTCCCTTCCCATCATGCCGACTCTACTTTAGGCGGGTATAATGGAACCTCGTGAATATACACAGTCTAGCCATAAGTTCTGTTATGCGCTATTTTGCCGATAGCAGCCAAACGACTGAAAATAAGTACACAATACTGCATATATTCTGAAACTAGACAAAAAATGCTACAAAACCGTAAGTTCTATTTATTTTTTCTCCGAAAATTTAATGCCCAAAACTTCATTTTCAAACAGGCATAGCTAGTAATTTTTTCGCGCCCAACAGCAACCCGACCTTGGCATATATCAGTGCTTATTTCGGGAAGTGCAGGGGCTTACAGCACATGAAAGTAGCATGGTTTTGTAGCATTTTTTGTCTGGTTTCAGAATATATATATATATATATATATATATATATATATATATATATATATATATAATATATATTATATATATATATATAAAATATATATATATATATATATATATATATATATATATATATATATATATATATATATATATATATATAGTGTTGTATACTTATTCTCAGTCGTTTGGCTGCTATCGGCAAAATAGCGATTAACAGAACTTATGGCTAGACTGTGTGTATTGTATACCTCCCAAAATATTCACGCATATTTGCATGGAGAGTCCATCCGTCCACTCATTGTCAGTGAAATAATGATCCTAGGTAAATGATCGCTACGACCAATCAAAACGCCACGATTTCATTTCCGACTCATTCCAACTCCAAAGCGGACGCTTTAATGCACCGCGCCGCCGCGCCGCGCCGCGCCGGCCGAAATGATAGTCGCTTACTGTTGACTCGGCGACACCCGTCCGTCCGTCAACATTGCGCGCGTTTTATCGCCACGGATCGTTAAACATGCCAAAGATTACTCACCTCATGGTCACGGCCGACCGATGATCATAAAAAAATAAACTTAAAAAATAAAGAACAAAATAAAGAAACAGATGCGCGAACTCTCCTCCAATCAAGCACCCCCCACTTTACCCCCCTCTATCCCCCCTATATCCCCCCTCTTTCTCCCTCTATCTCTTTCTCTTTCTCTCTCACTCTCTTATCCATGTCATAAAAGTGGCTTCCCGTAGCATTGAAAAAAAAAAATCCATTTGCTACACCGTCTGAAATTTCAAACACGGTTCGACATCTGTTCTATCGTTCGACTAGCTGGAAATTTACCTACGACAACGAAAGAGCTTAAAAAGTGTGTTTCACTTATTTTTTGGAAACCTTCGATTTTGTCAGAGAACAATTGAATGGGGTCACGCAATACTTCGTCCTTTCCCTATTGTTTGACTAATTTTTCGTTCAATTTTCGTCGTTCGAAGAGAATTTGTTTCCGTCTTCCTGTTGACGAGAAAGCCGTAGGTACATATTATGGCTTAAACTTTAAGGCGATTTCGCACACTCATATACTGAGCGTGAATACTGAGATGTGTGATTGTGTGGAGAATATTTAGAATTTTGTAGGAAAAATATATCGTGAAAAAGTCTTACTTTTATAGCATTGACTTACATATGGCATTACAATTTGCTTGCAAAAACAAACAAAAATGTAATGTTATTGCAATAAAATGGTTTTAAATGTCGGCAAAAAATGTTGCAATTTTTGTCGTAACTTTTCCACCAATTTTTCAACGCAGTTTCGCAGAATTATATTGCACAATTTTCATTCTTTCATTTGTTTAAATCCCGACTAAGAATCGTTAATTATGAGTCAAGTCTAAAAAATTTGGGAAACTTTTGAAGGCTCGAACTGAAAAGTTGAGAAAATTGCTAGAAGTCCGAAAAATGTTGGTGGTTCTGTCAACTTTTTTGCTCGTATAATTCAATAATGCAGAAAAAATATTTTGAAACTCAACGAGCGAACAAGGGGACATTTAAATGTTTCGTAATTTTTATTCCAATTTTGTCCAAAATGTCAACAGTTTTGAAAAGAAAATTGGAAGTCGGGTAAAAAAAAAACATCAACATTATGTCCATTTTTTTACTGGATATTTATAATCAAATATCGAATAAATTGCATTTCAGGACTTTGACAGGAAATTGAAATAATTTGAAAAAATTTAAAAATATCACGTAAGTCAATGTTTCTGTAGAGTAAATTCAAACATAAGCTAAAACTTTGTGACGCAGTTTGATGCTTACACGTACAGAATAAATGTAAAGCCTTAAAAAGACATTTTAACATTCATCAGCGAGGAAATTCAGGCCAAGGACAAAGCCACAGTGCGTAAATAGATTAAAACACAATTTGAATTTCATCACCAATCAAAACTTATCAACCATATATTCATCAAATACTTTAGAAATCAACATGCAAATAAAGAAGACAATCGGCCAAACAATGCTTCGAATTTTAAAGGAATGAATCTCTTTCAAAGGACCTGCACCCATTAAGGGCCATTTCTAGCCCCCCCTTTTTGGGCAAATATTAAGAGTCTGAAAAGTCCAAGTTACAATAGTGCATACCTTAAAATTTCTTTCCTAGTAAAGAATGTACAGTCCTGAAATTGAGAAAAATAAAACTAAAATTTTAAAATTATAAAAAGTTCAAATTTATTTAAAGTTACAGCTACTATAAGTACTATAGATGTTAGATGCTGCATGCAATTTCCTAGATCTGTTGCTTAGGGCTCGGTTTTGGGCCAGTGGCGTAGCGTACAATTTGGCAACGTTGCACGTGTCCATTTGAACCCATGAAAAAGATCGAACTATTGGGTGTTCGCCGAACACCTTCACATTCGACTTTTTACGAGGGTTTAAATGGACACGATGTAGACTTGCCAATTTCTCGCTACGGTGGCGCCACTGGTTTGGTCCCTTGGAAAGAGTCCTCGTTAAAAAAAAAAAAAAAAAAAAAAAAAAAAAAAAAAAAAAAAAAAAAAAAAAAAAAAAAAAAACTGCCAAGAATGTTAATTTAGTATAATTATCATCATGAGACACGATGAAATTGAAAATAATTCATACCTATAATCGTCCGATTTAGCGCGATTCGTTAAGAATCGAAACTGTTCCTGATCGCGCGGTTGATAAATGTTTCGGGTTTAACTTTCATTTTCCCGAGTGTGATCTTACAGACACCAGAGCTACTTTTTCGAAGAAATAAAAGTCACCCCCTCCTCCCCCCCCTTTAAAGCACTGCTGAAATTTTCAAATGAATCGGCTCTTAAACGAGAAAGTAAAAGTTGATTATCAGAAACCTTTCTTAAGGATTTCCTACGCAGTTTTTTAGACGAGACTATAGACGATTTGCATTCCTTCTTATTTGAAGGCGTTATTCGTTGTAGATAGAAACCGCCCGCATTATTCGAGAAGTTTGAAAAAAAATGGATCCAATTTCGAAATTGAGGATTCCGCGTTCTTTTGCGGAATGAATGCAAATTATTTTTAGCGACTGATGAAGCGTGCAGCTGTTCTTCATCTTGAATTTACTTACACCAGGAACCATCCGTTGGAAATTTTGTACGCACTAATACGTGGTATACATCCGTTGATTTTACATGTACTCTTGCAAGCGAAAAATAAAACTGAAATGTTCCATCGAGATTGCACTCTCGGGTCTCAAAGTAACTTTCTGCAATAAATGCGAGAGCTCTTAGAGCTGAAAATCGTATTGGGGCTCTTGCAAACTTTTGCTGTGAGCAAGTAAATAGTTCAATCTGTTGTAAAAACCTGCGAAAATCACGAAGATCACTCTAAGAAAGTCTGAAATTCGCACAAAACTGCTATAACGGCGAGATCGTAATGGCAGTTCAACGCAGGTATATCATGGGAGATTCCTGTCTAATGTGTCACTTTCTCTCTACATGGAAACACAGAGACACGCCTCAACTTAGATGGGAATCTCCCATATGATGCCTGCGTCTCCCCACCATTAAGCCCGATTCTAACAGTTAATTTCCTGATTTTTACTTTCTCACTCTAATGAAATTAGAAAAATTGAGAAAGTATTGCGATGGCGCAGAGATTTTTGATGCATTTTGTTTCGATACTTGGCCCGCTGCGACTAAATAAATCATGATAATTATAAAATAATTGGCTCTTATCATGCCTAATACTATCCTAAAGAACATCCATCCATGATATTTCAATATTTCTGAACCATATGTGGTAGGGAGGAGTAAATGCACAAAATTTCTGTGGCGTCTGTCTGTCCGTCTGTCCGTCTGTCTGTCTGTAGTCATGAACGTGAAACCCAGCATAACTTTTAAACTATTGATCTATATGCATCCAAATTTTGCAGAGATGTTGCTTTTAACATTCCCCAGAAGGACTTTTTTTGTTTTTTTAAAATTTTAATTTTTAGGTTAGTTATGGAAGAAAAATGGTTTCCATTAAAATCAATGGGAAAATGGGTCAAAAAAGAGAAAAATTTAAATATTTCAATATTGGATCTTTGGATTTGAAAGAAAATTTGTAAAAAAATTCTACAACCAGCCCACAGTAAAATTAACCCCTTATAGTTCAGCAAAATAACCCTTAAGACCGTTTAAAAAATCAATTTAGAGCGTTCGAGCCAAAAAATGGAATAAAAGTGAGAAATTAATCTTGTAAATCAGTGCCAATTACTAAAAGCTGGATAAATTTTGATGAAACTTTGTATACACAATGTACTACCACAGTACTAAAATATTTTCTTCTCACTATCATCATAATAAATCATTTGGACCGTTTCAAGGGACCATATAGGTGCGATTGAGAAAAAATAAGACCAATTAAGCAAAAAAAAACATAATCCTACTTATTGAGATAATTCGGGTTAGGTCCAATTAATTTTAATTAAATCCGGCACAAACAATCTACCTACCTACATTTACTCTACTTTAGATAGAATTTCTTATCATTTCAATATACAGCCCTTAAGACTGTTTAAAAAATCAAAATCGGTGGGCTCGAGCCAAAAAATGGAATTATCGTGAGAAATTAATCTTTAAACTTGGAGTCAATTAATTATGGCTTGATGGATTTTGATAAAAACTTTAGTACACACAATCCACTATCAAAATACTAAGATATTTTCCTTTCTTAGTCACCATACACAACTGATAAAACCTTTTCAAGAGGCAATATAGGTGGGATTGAGAAAAAAATATGGGAATATAAGCAAATAAAAACATAATCCTGTTAATTGGGATAGTTCAGGTTTGGTCCAATGAAGTTTGATAAAACCTGGCAAATATAATCTACAATTAGTCTATAAAAGAAAGTATTCCTTACAGATACAATATACAACACTTAAGAGAGTTTCAAAATCTAAATAGGGTGTTCGACCCAAAAACATTAATTAAAGCAGGGAATTAATGTTAAAACTTGGAGTCAATCATTCATGGGATGAATTTTGATGAATCTTTGCACAAACATATTATGTTACCGACCCACTAAAATATTCCTATCATACAGTCATCATCAAAAACCTTTAAGACCGTTTCAAGGGCCAATATAGGTGCGATTGAGCAAAAATCTTTGAAACCAAGCAAATAAAAAAACAATCGTAATACTTGGAATAAGAAATTCAATTATGACTCAATTATGTTCGATGAAAATTGCAACAAAAAGTTTGCAACCAACCTAGGTAGGGAATTCTTTTCAATGTAAAACTATAATATACAACTCTTAAGTCTGAGACGGTTTCAAGGCAAAATAGCTGTTCCATCAAACCCAAAAAATAGAATAGCCAAAGAAAATTAAACTTATAAAGAAAATGGATGGATGAGTTTTGTTGACATTTGGTGTACACAATCTACAAACAAAAAACATTTTTAAAGGGGGGTTTAATCTACCAAATAAAAAATTCTTTTGAAGATCCTCAGTTCAAAACCCATCCTTCAAAGGATGAAGTAGGCAACTATTCGTGCAGCTTCTCTGCAAAATCGCAAACACTTCGAATTGAAGGCGGAATTATGTCCAGAGGTGAAAATATTTTAAATTTGATGGGAGTCTAGGAGTCTCTCCTTGAATTCTAAAGGGGGATTGGGGGTCTCCCCCAGAATTCTAAAGGGGGGTCTGGGGGTCTCCCCCAGAATTATAAAGGGGGGTCTGGGGGTCTCTCCCAGAATACTAGAGGGGGGTCTGGGGGTCTCCCCCAGAATTCTTAAGGGGGTCTGGGGGTCCTTCGGCCTCCCCCCGATAAAAATGGAGGGAGAAAGTGTTCGTAGGGTGTTCCCTACAGTTTATTTAGTGTACTCATCGTCATTTTCACAGGTTTTTATGCAAGAATCAACTCTTCAATCCCCTGTTTGGCAAAAAATTCCTAGAGCCCCATTCTAAAATTCTGAATATTAATGCCCATCCATATGCTTCGAAATTTGAGCTAGAGCGCTGAGGCTCAACGTCTCCTCCATTTAAATCTATAGCTAATAATCAGGGCTGCCGTTTTGCGTATAATCAATGCTATTTTTCAATTTATCGATGATTCCACCGGTTGAGAAAAGATTACACAGTTCAGTTCAGTGCATGACTGAAATAAACTAAAATACTAGCATCTGTAATCTTTTCTCAACCGGTGGAGTCGTCGATGACTTTAAAAAACTTGCGGAAATTTTAATTAAATCAACGGAGTCTCCACCGATTAAGGGAACTTTACAGATCAGAGTATTTTCGTGCATTACAGTCATGCACTGAACTGAACTGTGTAATCTTTTCTCAATCGGTGGAATCATCGCTGAATAGAAAAATAGCATTGATTATACGCAAAACGGCAGCCCTGCTAATTTATAATCGACCCTCGATAGCTTTAACTGATCGCCCAATGAATCGATTTATTTGCATGGTTTCTAATCAGAGGAAAACGTTAATATCGCAGTTGTTCGAGTTCGCGAGCCACCAAATGACAATTTTAAGCAGTCGCAGTGCAGAGCCGCGCCACACGTGCGAAAGTCACATTGTTATACATTATACAAGCGCACAGAGAGAACTAGACTCGACACCACTGACCCATATTCAAAATCATAATTTTTTAAGTGGACAGACGACTTTAACTTCTTTATTTTTTATTTTTTCTTTTTTTTCTTCTTTTTTTTTTCTTTCAGTTGACACGATACACAACCGACTTGATAAGCCATAAGCATGACAACAGAGTGATTGTGCAGAACTTGTTTCCGTCGCTTTGAATTCTAGAATGAAGAAGAAAAAAAATGTATAAAAAGTCCGGATTCAAGGTGAAGACAATCGGTTTGTCGGCTGGGGGGCGGGGCAGGGCGGGGCGAGGGGGGGGGTGGTAGCGTTGAGTTGAGAGAGGATCCAATATGCGGATATCCTTCCTCGGCAGGCAAGTCGACGCTTCGGACGTCGAGAATTGTAAAAACGAGAGATGTAATCAAGTGTTGCCATTTATCGGACTATTATCTGATCTTTTCCCTATTTGACATAATAGTGGCAAGACAGTTCGTCCCATGCATTTCGTCCAACATATTTTGTTCGCTTTTACTTTCGTCCAACACGTCTGTACACGGAAAAAAAAAGATCAGTGAAAATAACCATACGGATACCTGATTTTGGCACCTGCTCGATGTTATGGTAAACTTGACCAGAAGTATGGTACATTTACCAATACTTTGAGTAAATTCGACATGTAATCAGGTAACATCACCTAGTACCTAGTCAAAACATAGTATACTTCTGGTTAACATTACCATAACATCTAGCAGGTGCCAAAATCAGGTATCCGTATGGTTATTTTCACCGTAGTTTTTTTCCGTGTAGACTCAGTGGTGTCACGTGCAATTTTGCAACACGCCCAGTGGCGTAGCGTGCTATTTGGCAACGTTGCTGTTCGTCCATTTAAACCCATGAAAAATATCGAATGTTAGGGTGTTCGGTGAGCACCTTCGCATTCGACCTATTCCACGGCTTCAAATGGACACAGTTTAATGTTGCCAAATTGCTCGCTACTCCACTGAACACGCCATTCTATGTTTAACCCTTTCTGTTATGAATTATGAAAGAAGTGTCACTGTTATCTGAAACTTAGATACCATTAAATTGATCGAACTCTTCTCATATGATTTCATGCGTGAGTCAATTTTTCCGAATTTTCACAAGGCTCCATGAACTATCAACGAATTAAAGATTGTAGTGAGATTTTCACGAGCAAAGTTTCGCCTTCAAAGTTCTGGTTCGGCCACTCTTCATACTTCTCTCACTTTACAGGTGAGAGGCCAGTGCGGGCGGGGCGGAAAAGCTGTGTTGCAGATCAGTCCCACACTCACACTCATAACTGAAACTCGCGACAATCTTTAATTCGTCGATAGTACAATGGTCGTCCATTATAATGGGCAATGTGACGGAAAGGGTTAAACTCATGTAAAAGGTCGAATACGGGGGGTGCAAAGTGCACAAAAAAATTCGATTTATTTAATGAGTTTAAATGGAGGAGTCGCAGCGTTTTCAGAAGACACGCAACTCCTCTGTCTATAGTCCAAGCATTTATCGCCCACAATTCAAAAATGTCCTATTGTCCTAAGTAAACTTGGGTCAATACACTTTTTTGCCTATTAAGGATTTTTGGGTTTTGCCCATAAACGCGTTTTGTTTTAGAACAGCAATGCGTTGTGTCGATTGCCATCTAAGGACCTCTGGTTCAATGTATTTTCCTCACAGGAACATTTTTGAACGGTAATCTGGGATATTATTACCTGAATCAAAAACATTGAATCAGAGTTTGTTTGGAACCTGGCCGAAAAATGTTGGTCCGAAAAAGTACATGATAAGATGCATGGTGAGGCCTTAAACTATCTACTAGCATGCTCAAATCCTCACCATCCACCAATGTAGTTTGATCATTTCGGACCGACATTTTCCGGGCCCGCAGAGATCACTGAACGGCATTCAATATGATAAATATTTTGGTGGCTGCACAGAATAAAAAAAAAGTTTTAAAATAAAACTCTCCCCGGCGGGGAATCGAACCCCGGTCTCCCGCGTGACAGGCGGGGATACTTACCACTATACTACCGAGGACCGTTGAATGTATGTGAGGCAAAATATAAATCAACAGCTGCTTCCATTTTTGTTTGGCGGCTTGCAAACCTTCGCCAGTTTTCGATGCTGTCGGAGACCATCATCAATCATAGCACAGATTCATTTCCCGCCAAAATACAAAGCATTTGAAAGTTTTGACATCAAAGGAACTTTGCAAATTTTTAAAAATGATATTTCATGCACACCGCGCACAATCACCAAATGCCCCCTTGGAAGCTACTTCGAGGATCCAAACTAGGCTTTTGGTGATCGGTGCGCAACTAACATTATTTCAAAATATTCGGAGCCTAACCGACAAGACACTTGTCGCAAAAACTTTCAAAATCAAATCGGATCCTCAAAGTAGCTTCCATCAAGGGGGCATATTTGGTGCTCGGTGCGCATCAAATATCATTTTTGAAAATTTGCAAATTAACGGAGATTTGATGTCGAAACTTTCAAAATGTTGTGTATCTTGGCGGGAAATGGATCTTTGCTATGATTGATAGTAGTCTTTTACAACCTCGAAAACCGACGATATTGACGATGGTTTGCGGGCCGCCAAACAAAAATGAAAGTTGTAAATTTGTATTTTGCCGCCTCCCAATCAACGGTCCTCGGTAGTATAGTGGTAAGTATCCCCGCCTGTCACGCGGGAGACCGGGGTTCGATTCCCCGCCGGGGAGGCTTATATTTTAAAATTTTTTCTATTTTGTGCAGCCACCAAAACAGCACAATACCTAAACTGTTTTGTTACAGCGATATATTGTATTGATTCCGTTCGATGATCTCTGGCTCTAAACAAACTCTTGATTCACTGTTTTTGATTTAATTTAGCCTAGATATCCGTTCAAACATGCGCTTGTAAGGAAAATACATTGAATCAGAGTTTGCTTGGAGCCAGAGGTCCTTAGTTGGTGATCGACACGATACATTGCTGTACAAAACAGTCTATAGAACATCAGCTTGTTTTGAAGAGGTTTCGATCTGATCTAAAGTAGCATTTTTAACACTTAGCATTAACACTTAACACTTTTTTAACACTGGCATTTTTTAACACTTATCAATTGTGACTAGGTATTTATTGCAAAACATCCGCTTTGAAATTTTCTATCCCAAACATCCAAATCAAATTTACTTGGTAAATTTTTATATTAAATTTAGAATAATTAGTATGTTTAAATTCAAGGGAAATTCGTTCTACCTAAAATTTATTGACTCCCTTTAAAAAGTATCACGTTGAATTCCAGAAAGACGCTTTTGAAAAGGTCTATGAAACCTTTCAAAGATGTGCAATTATCAGCTTTTTATTTATTTTTATTTATTTATCTTGTTCTCAAATGCATCTTATAAATCTAAGAGTAATTTTGAGGCATAAGGAAAGAATGAAGAATAAAAGGACTTCTACAAAACCACCACCAGTTATACTTTTTTCAAAAGTTTGAAAAACTACGTTTCACGTGAAGAAAATAGAGCTATACAATACATTACAATAAGTTAGAAACTTTCATGTACCTGATAATTTTCTAATTGCTGCTCAGTAAAGGTGATGACTTGATTTCCCATTTTTTTTTAGAGATTCATCGACTAATCTTCGAATCTTCAATTCTAGACGAGGCAACACGCGCTTTCGTTGATCAACAGTCCACGAGTCGAGAGTTTACCGAGATTTACGTAGATGGTCCACCTGGTCATTCCAGCTTCATATTCTGTCGAGAGGTAAGTTAAAATGGAATTAGATGCATACTTTATAAACATGCATGATCGTAGATTACAAATATGCATCGTTAGATTATGTACTTACAGTTGGCAAAACTTAAAAAATGTTGGCAGACTCCTTAAATTTTGGCAAGGTAGGCGCGGGTAAGTTCAAATAACTTTTAACTTTAGGTGTAATGGACCTATTTATCCCTCCGAGTTCAACGATTAAAATGAATTTTTGGTCGTTTCTACTCAGAATTTTCCGCTGAACAACGTGGTGATATTAGTTTCTTCATATTCCATCATTATCTGCTAAAAAAATGCATTAAAACCCCAAAATGTCATTACCGTAGATTGTAATTTTTTGAGGTCCCTGAAATCGTGGTCTGATTTTGATGCAATTAGAGGTAATGAAAAGTGTATATCCAGCATTTTTTATGTCAAAGTACTTTGAAGAAAAGGTTTTTTTAAGTTTTGACCGAAAGTTTGGCGTACCAAGAAAATTACGTCGTCACGAAGAGGTGTAATGGGTTTCGCGCCAATAATCGCCGACTATGTTTTCGTTGCTTATCTGGCCGCTAGAGCGCAGTTCGTTCGCCGTTGCTTACTTCCGTTCTACGTTTTCAAGCAATAGATGTCTATTGAACATCGCTGCCAGATCACTCCTGATTGTATTTCCTTTCTCAAGTAAGTTTTATTGTTTTAATAGTCTGAATTCTATCCTGTGCTCTTTCTACACTGTCATTACCGAGGTATACTTTTTTTAAAGATTGTAACATGTTAACTGTCCACAAATTGTATGATCACAAAGACTGGTTAACCTTACCTCAAATCCAAAATTTCATCCAAATCCGAAGATTCAATCATGATTTCCCGCCATTTTTAGACTGAATTGTCATTACCGTAGATGTCATTACCGTAGATTCCCTCCTAATGAAACACGATCTACGGTAGTTTGGTAACACGAAAAACCACTGATATACTCCTTAGTTTTAACTGTAGGTGTGAGCTTTTGCAATTCCATTTAAATGGACTTTAGCTTGAATCAAGCTACATGATACTGGAGGTCAAAATTCATTTCCGTAGGTTTTTGTCATTACCGCCAACCATTATTCATTAGCGTAGATCTCTCAAAAAATGGTGAAATTTTAAAAGCTCCTCAATAAAGGGAGCAATTAATGTTAAAGTTTTATGTTTTTAACAAGTTCGGACCCAGTTTCTTATTTTTTTGTAAAAAAAAAACCCATAAAACAGTCTTCATACCAATATTTAAGGAATTTTTTTTCGGTCAAATGAGCAAAAAATCAAATTTTGGCGATTTTCTGCCTTGAAACTTGTGATAAGCACCAATTAAGTACTCACTCATTACTTTTATCACTAAGGCGCATTAAAAAGGCGAAGATAAAATCATAGTTACGCGTATATTTAGGAAAATTTTATGTTAATTTAAAGCTCAAATGCGTGATCTACTGTAATAACATGAAAAAAGGCCTAAATATTAAAAATGGCGGCAAAAATATGTTTTCAGTACAAATAATTCTTGACCACTACTTAAACATCATTCTTGGGGGTATGTTGCCCCCCCAAAAAAAATATGGGGATCCATGATTTTGACTTTCATTTTTCAAAACTCGGCTGACCTAAAAGTTAAAAGTTATTTGAACTTACCCAGGCCACCTGTAATTAGTAATGGGCAAAAATCATTTTTTGAATAACCATGAATAATTAACTAAAATTATTCGCATTATTCTCATGTTATTCCCATGAGTAAATGGATGTTTTGACACTACCAGCGTACTCACCTGTCATTATATGAATGACTGGTAGTGATAAAACTTTGATTTACTATTAGGAATAACATGAGAATAATGCGAATAATTTTAGTTAATTATTCGTGGTTATTCAAAAAATGATTTTTGCCCATCACTGCCTGTAATGCTTCAATTCCCTGTGTTAAGTATTGCAAGTTGCATTGGGCGGAGCCAGCAATTTGGCAACTGTGGATTATTCCCATTTGAATGTATGAGAAATGATCGATTCTTGAGTGGGTCATGACCCAATTTCTGATCGATTATTTCTAATTCATTTAAATGAGAAGAATCCACAGTTGCCAAATTGCTGGCACCGCCCATGGAAAGTTGCCTACCTAAACCAAAGCATCAAAGCTGATATATTTAATTCGTTGATTGTACTTCGTTACGACAGCCACTAAAGAGCATTTCCACGGATGATCTGGTAGATCCAACGAGATATAGCAAGAGAGAGGATTTATAGGACGTGATTTTGAATAACTTCAAGGAAGCAGCCATGATAGACATCTCTAATGGAAATTTCACGCGGGCTAGGTTTGTTTGCCTCATTTTTTTTAACCTATAAAAAAGAGTAATTGAGATATATCCACTTGAAATTGGTTTTGAACAAAAGTGCAAGTGTTTTAGAGTGGCTATCTGAACACAGAAATCGATAAAACTGTTTCTTTCGGGAGGATTTGCACGACGAAGAAACTGACATGAGACAGAGACAAACGAAATTTTCTCACCTGGATAGTTGTTGTAAAATTCTTTGTCCAGATAGCCACTATAAAACACTTATTGCAGTGGCGGCTCGTGCTATTTGGCAACAATGTTATCCCTCCATTTGATTGTATGTAAAACAATCGATTCGAAAGTGAAGCAGCACTTCACCAGCAATCGATTGTTTTACATAGATTCAATGGAGGGGAGAGTGGGAGACACTGTTGCCAAGTAGCACGAGCCGCCACTGACTTATTGCACTTCGGTTTAAAACCAATTTACACTGAATAAATTACAATATTTGACTTAAGGTTTAAAAAAAAAAATGAGGCAATTAAACAAACCAGAATCGGATCTTCCATGCTGCCTCGACACTTTGGGATATGACTTATAACATGTTACCGGTAGTAGATCATGATATAACCAACGAACTTTAGCGATAGAGGGGGACTTGCATGTTGAAAGTCCTATCTCAAAGTGTGATAGCATGGGCTATCTAAATCAGAGGGCCGATCATTTACTTCATCGTTAAACCGATCGATAAGACTGTCTATGAGTGATGCTATTGGTCGAAAATTGTAAAACTTGGCTGTTGCTATGGTAACCATCGTTAAGAGTCTCGTTTTATAAAGGCTACTCATAAGTAACCTTTAAAAAACGGACACTATAACGATGGTTACCATAGTAACAGCCAAGTTTTACAATTTTCGACCAATAGCATCACTCATAGACAGTCTTGTCGATCGGTTTAACGATGAAGTAAATGATCGGCCCTCTGGTTTGTTTGCCTCACTTTTCAAAAGTTGTTATTAATCCAGTGGAAATTGGTTTTAAACGAAAGAGAGCAAGGGTTTAAACCCCTTATGGGCCAAGCCCGAGTAAATTCGTTTTTCTCCTCTAGTCTATTACGAATAAACGCTGGAAAATATCTCATAGATGATACCACTATAATAGCTAAGGTCTCGTCGGGCGCCTTCAATTCGTAGGATAGGCAATTCCAACTCCCCTGAGAACGAATAGTTAACTACCTTCCATATATGCATGAACGGAAGAGTGACGTTCTTTTGAACTAACCTGGTCTGTAGAGGGTTAAGAGTGGCTATCTAGACACAGCATTTTAATACAGCTATCCAGGTGAGAAGGCTTCGTTTGTTTCTGACGTGTGTCGGTTTCTTTATCGTGCAAATATTTCCAGAAGAAACAGTTACATCGATTTCTAGCTGTGTTTAGATATAACCACTCTAAAACACTTGCTCTTTCTTTTATAACTAATTTCAAATGTATTTGTCACAATTTTTTTTTTTTTTTAAATGTAAAGGTTATAAAAAAAAAGTGAGGCAAACAAACCGAGCCTGAGTGAAAAACGTCCATAAGATATTTTGCTCATGGCTGCCTCCGCGCGCTGCCTCAACATAACGCCCCACAAATCCTCGCTCTCTATCCCTATAGCTCGTTTTCGGAACTCATCGGAGTGATGACTGATGAGACTGATGAGTGATGCTTGCTAGTTGGAATAAATCCGCATCGGGGTCAAAAATACATGATAAATCGTTCGCGAAAATACGCTAGTACTGAGGTTGCGGTTTTTCAATTGAAGTCCTTGCGCCTCGGTATTCAAATGGCGCCCAGAGAGAGGTCGAGACTAAGCACGCGTACAGCTTTTCAAGTGATATTAATCGATATACCGAAAATTGCAACTCAAATTCGATTGCGAATTGCATCCGCGAAGAAAGACCGATTGCTCGCTTACAAACCAATTGAGCGCTTGACATTGTAATGTCGTGCAGAATGAAAAATGGTAGCATAGCAGTTCTCTTTTTCTATGCCAGTCATTAGCTTTCAGATCGATGAGCTCTGCCTATACCATTTCTGATTGATTATATAATACATCGATGTAACACAATGATAGGTTTCGTACACTCAATGGGGCAGTCAGCAGGGATGGGAACCGATTCGGAACCCGGAACCGGAACCCGAGGAACCGGTTGATTTTAGGGAAACCAGAACCGGAACCGGAACCTAGATGAAAATTTCAAACAAAACCGGAACCGGAACCAGAACCGAAATGACGCAGCCCGGAACCGGTTTCTAATCGGTTCTGAATCGGTTCCGTGTCAGCTGTGATATTTTATCTGTGGCAAAATTTTTGGCATGAAGTAAATCTATTTTCATTGTCATCTGACCTCCTATACAGCCTTTTGTTGCTTAGATCTGTTTAAATTTCTTTTCGTGTCTGTCTATCTACTGTGGAAATTGTATCCAGAAACTTTTGAGCTTAACTAATCAGCTCACAGGTAAACATCAATTGTTTACTTTCAATGAAGTTTAGAATTTTTCGAATTTTACCGGAACCGATACCGGAACCGGAACCTGTCGACCAGAACCGGAACCGGAACCAGAACCTGAATCATCTGGTCCGCCGGAACCGGAACCGGAATCAGAACCTAAATCTCTGTTCTGTTGGAACCAGAACCGGAACCGGAACCAAATTCCGAATCGGTTCTCATCCCTGGCAGTCAGTGGCGCGGCGTAGCGTGCAATTTGGCAACATTGCAGTTCCTTCATTTAAACCCATGAAAAAGATCGAGCTATTGGGTGTTCGGTGAACACCTTTGCATTCGACCTTTTACAATGTTTTAAATGGATACAATACAACGTTGCCAAATTGCACGCTACGCTACACTATGGTCTAGAAACCCGTATTTCTGGCCTAAAATGGGAAAAATGACTTTCGGAAAACATGTTCCCGGTTGTTTGTATCGTAATCTACATCATCTGATGTATCTAGAATGGCCATAGTATAATTTTTTCAGTGGCGCTCGTCGGCGATTCCGTCGCCGCAAAGGTGCGCACCTCGCAGGTAAGTAACTGAAAGCGTCAACGTCGGTTATGTGTCATTTATTTTGAAAGTGTCACAGCAGTTGATTGAAGCATGTTAGAATAATTATTAGACATGGATCTTGAAGCTAAAAGCAAGGGCTTTCCATTTTTTTTAGTCCTATTTATCAATTTTGATTTTTTACTCTTGATTTTAAGCTCCGAATGGACTACCTTCAGTAGTTAATGAAACGATCACTTCTAAAAGTTCAAGTAAAGTTTTTAAAAAAGCTACACGACACTACACGCTCTACATGACGTCAAAATGTTCCTTAGATCTTCTTCTTTTCAGGCCTTATATTACTTTTTGCCACATCTTGCCACATTTCAATATTTTTTCACTTTTTTACAGGTATGTCGTGTTGATTTTGAGCTCCGAATGGATTACCTTCAGTAGTAAATAAAACAATGACTTCTAAAAGTCCGAGTAAAGTTTTAAAAATACACTACACGCTCTAAATGGCATCAAATTGTTCCTCAGATCTTCCTATTTCCAGGCCTTTTATTGCGTTCTGCCCTAATCTTGTCACATTTCAAAAAAATTTCACTTTTTCAGAGGTATGCCATGTTGATTTTGAGCTCCAAATACCCTACCTTCAGTGGTGAATAAAACAATCCTTCTAAAAGTTCAAGTTAAGTTTTAAAAAAAAAACTACAGTACACTACACGCTCTAAATGGCGTCAAAATGCCAGTGGCGTAGATATAGGCCCCGCTGACCCCGCCGGGCGGGAGGGCGCACTATAAGGTCCCAAATCAAATCCTAGGCGGTCAAAAATCGATTCGTTCAAAGCCCCGAAAATAACTATTCCAGCTACTGTAGGTGATATTAGGGGGTTTATTTAGCAAGGTATTTACCCCTGGTTTATCATATATCAATCGGAGGAAATTATTAGGTGGAACCATAATTCCTGTGATGTCATGTCATTGTATTTTTGACCACCTAGGACTCGATTTGGATCCATCGTGGGGTGCAACGTTTCGTGGGGGGCGCAACAATTTGAGAAGAGGAAGAGGAAGAGCGAAAAGTAGAAAAGGAAAGGAAAATGGAAAAAAGGAAAGGAAAAGGAGAACAGGAATGAAAAGAGAAGAGATTGAGAAAAATAGAAGCTATACTCCTTGAAGAATCGAACATTTCTTCAGTATTGCTCCAAGCTTTCTTACGAGTCGATATATCATGACAGCCGGACCTCAGTTAAGGTGCATCAAACGCGATTTTTTGGGTGCAATTTTAAGGCAATTCGCGCTTGATGTTTCTTTACTCCAATTAGTGATATATTTTTTAAGTTTTATCATTGTGAATAAAAAACCAAATTTTCTACATTAATTTACAATAATTTTCAAGAAAGGTATTTTTCCGACAGAGGCTCTAACTTGTGCGGATTTGAGGGGGGAGGGGAAGCTCCACGGAAGCGGTCGATTTTTCCTTCAAAAAGAGGGGCGCAGCATTCGAATTGGCGGGGGAGGGAGCACACGCTCAGCTAGCTATACTACTGTCTGCTCGGAGGTCTTTTTTCCCACTATAAAATAACATTGGCGGTGCCCCGGAAGAGCAGAGGGAACGATCTGATGAGCCCTGCGCCTAGTCAACGATTAAAAGCCCACCAAAAAGACATGTTTGCTCGTAAATCTGTTTTCCCATTAAAAAGCACTTTGGCGGTAACCCGGAAGTGCAGAGGGGACGTTTTGATGAGCCCTGCGCCTATTCAACGATTAAAAGCCCACCAAAAAGACATGTCTGCTCGTAAATCTGTTTTCCCATTTAAAATAACATTGGCGGTGCCCGAGAAGAGTAGAGGGGGCGTTTTGATGAGCCCTGCGCCCTGTCAACGATTAATGTCAACGGTTAAAAGCCCACCAAAACGACAGGTCTGCTCGTAAGTGTGTTTTACCATTTAAAATAACATTGGCGGTGCCCCGGAAGAGCAGAGGGGACGTTTTGATGAGCCCTGCGCCTTGTCAACGGTTAAAAGCCCACCAAAACGACAGGTCTGCTCGTAAGTCAGTTTTCCCATTTAAAATAACATTGGCGGTGCCCGAGAAGAGCAGAGGGGACGTTTTGGTGAGCCCTGCGCCTTGTTAACGGTTAAAAGCCCACCAAAACGACAGGTCTGCTCGTAAGTCTGTTTTCCGATTTAAATAACATTGACGGTGCCCCGGAAGAGCAGAGGGGACGTTTTGATGAGCCCTCCGCCCTGTCAACGATTAAAAGCCCACGAAAATGACAGGTCTGCTCGTAAGTCTGTTTTCCCAATTGCAAATAACATTGGCGGTGCCCCGGAAGAGGAGAGGGGACGTTTTGATGGGCCCTGCGCCTTGTCAACGGTTGAAAGCCCACCAAAATGACGGGTCTGCTCGTAAGTCTGTTTTCCCATTTAAAATAACATTGGCGATGCCCCGGAAGAGCAGAGGGGACGTTTTGATGAGCCCTGCGCCCTATCAACGAATAAAAGCCCACCAAAATGACACGTCTGCTCGTAAGTCTGTTTCCAAATTGAAATAACATTATCGGTGCCCCGGAAGAGCAAAGGGGACGTTTTGATGAGCCCTGCGTCTAGTCAACGATTAAAAGCCCACCAAAACGACAGGTCTGCTCGTAAGTCTGTTTTCCAATTTACATAACATTGACGGTGCCCCGGAAGAGCAGAGGGGACGTTTTGATGAGCCCTGCGCCTAGTCAACGATTAAAAGCCCACCAAAATGACAGGTCTGCTTGTAAGTCTGTTTCCCATTTAAAATAACATTAAAGGTGCCCCGGAAGAGCAGAGGGGACGTTTTGATGAGCCCTGCGCCCTGTCAACGATTAAAAACCCACCAAAATGTCAAGTCTGCTCGTAAGTCTGTTTTCCCATCTAAAATAACATTGGCGGTGCCCCGGAAGAGCAGAGGGGACGTTTTGGTGAGCCCTGCGCCTTGTCAACGGTGAAAAGCCCACCAGAAAGACAGGTCTGCTCGTAAGTCTGTTTTCCAATGTAAAATAACATTGAAGGTGCCCCGGAAGAGCAGAGGGGACGTTTTGATGATTCCGCCGCCTTGTCAACGGTTAAAAGCCAACCAAAACGACAGGTCTGCTCGTAAGTCTGTTTTCCGTTGTAAAATAACATTGAAGGTGCCCCGGAAGAGCAGAGGGGACTTTTTGATGAGCCCTGCGCCCTGTCAACGAGTAAAAGCCCACCAAAATGACAGGTCTGCTCGTAAGTCCGTTTTCCCATTTTAAATAACATTGGCGGTGCCCGGGAAGAGCAGAGTGAACGTTTTGATGAGCCCTGCGCCTTGTCAACGTTTAAAACCCCACCAAAACGACTAGTCTGCTCGTAAGTCTGTTTTCCCATTTAAAATAACATTATCGGTGCCCCGGAAGAGCAGAGGGGACGTTTTGATGAGCCCAGCGCCCTGTCAACGATTTGGTTGATTTGAATCTTTTTTTGATTTTTGAAGTTTTCAAAAATTCGTTTTTTGAGTTTGAAAAATATGCGCAATGTAGTAATCTGAACAAAAAACTTTTGTGAAAAAAGATGATTTTATAAGCTTTAAGATGGCGTAATCCGCGATGCCGAGAAACGTTTCGTTCAAGAGTTATGACCGCACAAAGTTTCAAATCTAGGTCAAAAATAGGGCCTCGCCGACTTTCGATTCTACAAACAAATATGTTGCTCCACCAATAATTGATGAAATTCATTGAAACTTAAAGGAAGGATTTCTTTTGGGTCGCTCGATTCATTTTTTATATTAGTTTTACAAAATTCCCAAATCCAAGATGCCCGCCAATAAGTATGACTTCAGAGAGTCACATCTAGTGAAATTTGGCAACAACGCATTTTTCCATTCAGACCAATGTAAAATAATCGATTTATGGTGAAGAAATCCTCTGTTGCTTCACCAAGAATCAAATTTTAAATCAAATAAATGGCAAAAAAACATAGTCATCAGATTTCACGAGCCACCTCTGGCTGCCGCCATCGTCGCGTGCAATTTGGCAACAATGTAATCTATCCATTTAAACTCATGTAAAATATCGAATTCAGGGGTCGCACAGTGCACAAGGAAAATTCGATATATTTAATGAGTTTAAATGGAGCAGTTGCATTGTTGCCAGATGGCACGCGACGTCGCGACGCCACTGCTCTTGTCTGAGATCGTTAAAAAGTGGCAAAAAAACCAGAAAGTAAATTTCTCATTTTCTTTTAAGTTCCTCTTCGGAATCATGCGTTTTTCGACCCTCGAACCAGTTTTTCGTAGATTTGACTATGGCGTAAGAGGCGTACATTTTTGGGAAAAACACATATTATAGATGCACATTAGACGCGTCTACAGTCCAATTTTGGTTATTGTATCAGGATCGCTACTTGGTTTTAAGAAAAATAAAAACACCGAAAATTGGACATTTGGACCCCTAAAAATGACCTTAAAAAAAATCGAATACATGTTTTTGGATGCATTTTGGTTATTCTCATAACTTCCTATAATTTGGACTCAATCGGTGCAGCCGTTCTCGAGAAATTAATTTTTGTCGAAATTTCGAAGAAAAAAAAACGTCTAGCGCGTGAACCAATCAGAATTAAGGGCTGAAAATTTCAGAAATTAGTTTCTCATGGTCCTTAACAAGTCCCCAAAGTTTCGTTAAAAAAAGGCGCCAGGGTCCAAAATCCTATGCTTATGTCCTTTTTCGTTTATAAACTTTTACCACCATTTTATATCAAAGACAACACTTTAAACAAACGATTTAAACTTAAAAATGTCACTGGATAGTTTTAAATTGAGCGGGAAAAGGTCGAAGACGATGATTTTCGATGACTGTATTCCACTTTGACCACTTTTTTCCAGTAGCGCACCGAGAGTTTCTTCAATCTTCATCTTTCTCTTTTCTCCATTAAAAAACGTATGTTAGACAAGGATGGACAGCGGGATAAAACCCCCTCTTTCTGTCCTTTTCCTCTTTATACATTCAAATGGGAAATGAGAGAGATGGGAGAGATCTTGGTTGCGCCAGTGCTTTTTTCCGATCTCAGCCCATAGTGCGTCGGCAGTGGCCGTGCCTTTAAGCTCTCGCATTTGAAAGCATTTCGTGAATTTAAGAAATAATTTTCAGAACTATGAAACCTAGTTAGAAACCAAAGGCATTCAATCATTCATATTTTCAGCTCACATAATACTTTCATTTGATTAATAAAAAAAAAAAAAACTCTAAAATTCCGCCCTTTTTTCTGTGGTAATCAATTCTAATTTTCGACAATTTTCAGTCTGTAGACATTTTTAAGTGCCTTCAAAAAAATACACGCAACACGCAATACGCAATTTATTGAGGAAACTGCGCTCGTCTTCAACCGAAAGATTTGATTGGCTATCAGAATTCGCAGAAAGCCTCCAACACTTCAGACAGTGTGCGAGAAAGAGAGGGGGAGAAAACATCTCACGGATGAGGAGTAAACATTTTGCCTCGAAAGAAGCGGCTCAGAAGCCGGGAATCTCAATTTTATCAAGGGTCAAGGACAATTTATTTATGTAGCGATTTTAAACGTACGTCCTGATCTCGGGTTTATCTAGTGCCAGATAGCAAGCGTATAAATTAACTCAAACGGTTCAATCCGGAGCCATGGAAGAAAATAATGGAAACAATAAACAATTTTTAGGTCCTATAGCTATATAGAATCAGACTGTAACATGCACTCTCAAAACATCGTACAACACACTTTCGCTTTCTGATGATAAAATTCACAGAGATAGAGAGATGATTCAGCTTCTCAAAAGGCAATGTTCGTTCAGTAAAAAAATAAAAATAAAAAAAAAAAAAAAAAAAAAAAAAAAAAAAAAAAAAAAAAAACATAAGTCAATGTGAAGGAACTCCGGAACATATTTTTAAATTTTTTAGTCCTATAGCTATATAGAATCAAACGGTAACATACACTCTCAAAAGAACTTAAAACACTTTCGCTTTCTGATGGTAAAATTCATAGAGAGATGATTCAGCTTCTCAAAAGGCAACGTTTCAGTTAAAAAAAAAAAAAAAAAAAAAAAAAAAAAAAAGCTGCATAAAGTCAATGTGAAGGAACTCCCGAAACAAATTTTTCAATCCTAATACCTATATTACTTGAGAAACACATATTTATTCACTATCAGCATGGCGTAATTACAGTACTTTCACTGACGGATTCAGGATTTTTTTATTTTTTCTCTTTATTTGCCTACATTTTAACATGAATGTTAGAAGAAAAGAACTGGAGTTCATACAGACACTTTCACTGACGAATTCAGGTCTAATCAAGGGATTTTTCTTCTCTCTCCCCCCCCCTCTCTCTCTCTCTCTCTCTCTCTCTCTCTCTCTCTCTTTGCCCATTTTCACATGAGTAGAGTGTGAGTTAGATAAGTAAACAATAGAAATATTCATACGATTGTTGGTCAATCGAAAATAAATAAACTCGTGACCCTCTTTTCCGAACAAGAAACAATATCGAGTGAGATACGTCTCATCAAATATAGGGTTTTAGCACTATTTCTATGTATACCAAGACACAAAGTACAATTTTTCAGAAGAATAAGTGCTAACATAGGCCCCATACTGGGTACGCAAAAAAAAAAATCTTGTTAAATATGGACTACAAAGAAAATTCTTAAGTAGAATTCCTGGAGTTCTCAATAGTTGTCAGCACAATTAAACAGAAATTTTCTTTGGAAGTATCAAAGTTCTCATTGACCTAATCGAACGTTTCAACGTTCTGATAATTCACGAGAAAAAATCCTTGGGTCAATATAGAATGGAGCAGTTGCAAGGGTCTAAAATGTTGTCCTTTTTATAAAGAAAACAAAAATACTTGATGCGAGCTGAGAACAAAAATTCCTTTTGGTTTCTAATTAAGTTCCATTGTTCCCAAGACGAGATTTTTGGCCCACGATGCACTGTTTTAAATGAGAATTCTGCGCAGTGACATCAAACACTATGCACACGATTTTTTACAAACTTATTACGCGTGTGTATCTCCAAAACCGAACACTTGGGGAAAAAAAACCAAAAGCACCATTGTTCTCAGCTCATTGAGTGCTGTATCATTTTCTTTAAAAAAAAAAAAAAAAAAAAAAAAAAAAAAAAAAAAAAAAAAAAAACCCACAAAATTTCAGACCCTTGCATTTGCCCTATTCTGGTAATTTTCAGAGAAATTTCTTCTTAGTCCCTATTTAATAATATAAGAAATTGATGTACCAAAACAGAAAACTGCTGGAAACACGCATGAAGAATTTCGATGAGGACGTTTCGGCTCAAATCTCAGCCAAAAAAAAAAATTTAAAAAAAAAAGTATAAAAATATTGAAAACATAATTTCAAAGTGTGGAGAGAGCCACTGCTTCTACACACTGTAAACATAGGAAAAAAAACATCTGCATGTTCCCTTTTACACCTGCGTTTCTCAAGTCAAGTCGTTACTGGTTCGTTTTCTATCTTTTTTCTTTATTTAATAATAGGTTCCGTAATTTCGACGAGACATTTTTCTCCGTGGATATTATATTTGGGCTCCTAGTAGGCATATGATACAAAACATATTCCTCTATTTTTAGTTTCTTTTCTCTTTCTGTACAGGAAAATCCGCTCTTAAATTGACTCGAATCGGAGCTCCGAGTTTATCTATTTGTGGACTAGAATACAAGTCATCGTTTCAGAAAAATATCAACACCGAGAGCTACTTGTATTTTCGCGTCTATTGCCAAAAACAGACGACATAATTTAAAGCAAATTGGGCCGATTTATTCGCGGAGAAATAGTTTAAAATATAAAAAATAAAATAGTTATGCGGCCTCAAGTTTAGTATAAGAAAATGAATCCATACTCGTTTTTTCAGTTTTCAAATTTTTAAGAAAAATAAAACTACTAGATTTTGACTGACGTCAAAATAAAAAAAGAAAATAGTTACGGCCTCAAGTTTAGTATAAGAAAATCAATTTTATTCATACCCGTTTTTTCAGTTTCCAATTTAAGGGGGGGGGGAACACGAGATTTTGACCGACGTATAATTTCGCCCCGTCATTCAAATTCGAACGTCAAACCTTGATTACTGATTTCACCATACTTAGAGAATTCAGTCACTTTTACTGCCATTTTTCGAGGATATTTTATTTGGAGGTTAGAACGTACTGAATTTAGATACCATGCTCTCTACGACAGCATGGTTTTTTGTAATCGGCTTACCCTTTTGGCGGATACGGATACAGTATGTTCAAGAAGTCCTTACCAGACCCAAGTTGAAAAACGGCAATTCATTTTGATAAACAACAGGTGCGCTCGCAGTGGCGGCTCGTGCAATGTGGCAACAACGTTATCCTTCCATTTAAACCTATGTAAAACAATCGATCTTCAGGAGGTGCAATTGCGCCCCCATGATATCGATACTTTTGCATAGCCTTAAATGGCAAATGAGCATGGTTGCCATATTGCATTACTTACAATTAGTTGTAAGTCGGCGAAAATATAAGCAATTCTGAAAACCACGAGATGGCGAGCAGACCTGTTGCTCATCAAAATGAAAAACTTGTTTTTCAACTTGAAACTGTTAAAGACTTTTGGCGAATAGTGAAGAGTTCATAATAAACGGGATAGAGGTGCCGGTTAAAAATCGATTTTTTTGCTTCCCATCAATGGATTAAATCCAATTGATTTTCCTGGAAAGATTTTTTCGTCGAAAATCGAGTTTATTCGTATATTACTTCTTTGCTGAACGTACACTTATTGAACATCCCGAAAGATTCGAATCAGGGAGAAATATTAATTTAAAAAGAAAATGAACAAAAAACAAAAAAACACACATTTTCTGCGAATCGAGGTCGAATTTATGGTGATCACCGATCAAAGCAAACCTAAGAAAAATCGGAAAATCGATACTTTGAATAATCGATTTTTATAATGCCGATTTTTAAATCGAATCGGCTTTAATATTAATCAATCTTTTTCGAAAGATCTGCATTCATAATACAGGAAGAAAACAATGTATCTATATACTTACACTAGAGACTTTGAAGCACGCAATTATAATACTACAAATACCCAATTTTCACGATTGATCGAGTTCAGGAAAGTTTTACTGGCGAAAATAAAAACTGAAGTATTCGGAACGCAATGGGTATTCGTCACAAAGCTTACTGATTCGTAAACTGGAACTGGACGGAGGAGGGCTTTCGTGAGTAAAGGAATTACACCTGTGGGTGCGGTCGCTACATTAACTAATTGTTTTGATGGCTCTGAGTATGCTTAACTACCCTGCGTCATCTGCCCTCTACCCTGCGCACAGTGCCGCGCGTGACATTGTACTATGGTTTTCAAAAGGAAGTACCCTTGTCGGAATTCTTACTGTTAAACTTGTCCTTTATTTTCAATAAAACTTTCGATTTTTCATAATGTACTATCGACGAATTAAAGATTGTCGCAAGATTTTCACACATTATCAGCTATGGGTGTGAGTGTGGAACTGATCTGCAACGGCTTTCCCACCGCACCCGCACTGGCCTCTCACATGCAAGGTGTGAGGAGTATGAAGAGTGGCCGAACCAGAACCTTGAAGGCGAAACTTAGCTCGTGAAAGTCTCGCGACAATCTTTGATTCGTCGATAGTAATTTAAAAGGGGCGTTCTGATTAGTCCCTAAACACTTGAAAACCGCAGAATTGTTAAGAAGGTTGCCAAGATGTAAAATAGTAAAAATTTCGACCTGGGTTCTTTCTTTTGAAAGTCATAGTACATTGTCATTGAGGGGAATGAAAAATTCATCCACGATTTAATGAATGACTCGTACGATGGGTTGCGTACACATTGGCGGTTCGTGAATGATCCGTCAACCTTACTCTCCCATTTGAACCCATTCAAAAGTATCGATTTTTCCGGTGTTCATTCGAACCGCCCAAGGGTCATCATAGGCAGAAATAGGAATTTTTTCTAGTAAGGGGCTGAGAAGCGGTATCAATGCGCAGGTCTCCCTAGTAAAAATGTTCCATGAACTCTGTTCCAATTTTCCATGTGAACATGGAAATCACTGTGATTTCCGTGTAAATTCACACGGAAATCAACCTAATTTACATGGAAATCAAGGCAATTTCCATGTCCACATGGAAATCAACCTAATTTACATGGAAATCAAGGTGATTTCCATGTCCACATGGAAAATTGGAACAGAGTTCATGAAACATTTTTACCAGGGCTTCCTGTGGGGGGGGGGGGGCAAAAAACTGATGATTTGGGGGTGAGTACCAAAAAATTGATTATCACATTTCGATACTAGCATCGATTTGCGATATTCCATTTTTTGGTAAGTAGTTTCAGCCTTATTTTTGAAGTTATTGGCGAGATATTTTGCAGAGACGTTCTTCAGATGATTATCCAGTAACTGACTTTCCGTTTTCTTAAATATAAATTACTTTCGGCCTGTAATTTGGCATTAATCGAACGGTAGCGCTCTGGTGGCAGAAATCGGCTCTGGACGCTGACGAATCACCTTAAGCGGAAACTTACTTTACTTGTATAGGACTCTCCGCCCAATGACATAAACATTGAGTATATAGAATTATGAGGGGCGCTCAATGGAATCGTCTCTCATGACGCAAAGCGAAATTGAACAACTCGAGCAATGCCATCGCATCGTGGACATGACAATGACAGGCCTCATGGCTATCCTGACTTCGCGGCCTTAAGCATCAAAAAGTTTATATGGTCCGTTTTCCCGTCACTCAACTTTGAACGTTTTCGATTGTGTTTTAACGGGAAATATGGTCATGACGAGTGGCTAAGCATGCATTTCGATAGTAACGTTACATACTGTGTCCATTTAAACCCATGAAAACGGTTGAACTGCGTTAAGTGTGTGGTGAACACCCTAGGATTCGACCTCTTTCATGGATTCTAAGGGACGAAATGAAACTGTCTTAAACATAATCGCTTCGTCACTGATTATGAAGGAGGAAACTTTCTTAAACATAATCGCTTCGTCACTGATTGTGAAGGAGGATAGTAGTGATGGGGACAAACTTTCCGGTCTTTATGGAAACGGTTAAAATTCTGAGTCTGAGATGGTTTTTGAAGATTAATGGCAACTAATGATCTGATTAAGGACCTGGCGATCAAAATTATCGATCTCAAAGAATCTTGGGCGTGATTTAACCAGAGGCGCCGGCATTGAGTTGCAAGTGAGGCACTTTCTATCCCTGAAACTCGGTAAATACCGATTTTTCACTTTTCACTTTTTTCCGCTGATTTTCCCCTGTAAGAGCTAAAAAAAAATGTATATTCGTTCATTGAATTTGGAGAACAAAATATTTTTTTCAGCTACAACAGATGGACATTTAACTATTTCGTAGACGTAAGTACTTTCTGGCATTTGTAGACAGAATTATCTTTTTTCATTAATCATAAGGCATTTTAAGCATTACCAGAATTCTGATTGAAGACGCCAGAAAATATTTCTACGAAATATGCAGTTAATTATTCATCCGCTGGTTGCCGTTATGGTACTCTTTTCTCCGTGTATAAAAATCAAGGGTTCCCACCTTCCCCGAAACTTGGTTTGGAACTTTAGTTTCCCTCCCCCCTCCCCTCCTCCCCCTCCCCTCCTCCCTCCTCCCCCCTCCCCCCTCCCCACCTCCCCCCTCCCCCCTCCCCCCCGCCTCCACCCCTCCCCCCTCCCCCTCCCCCTCCCCCTCCCCCTCCCCCCTCCCCCTCACCACTCCCCCAGAAAACCTTCTACTGGCACCCATGGATTTCAATTTTATTGAGCGCATTCCTTCGATGTTGAATAAAATACCCTTCATGTCTGTAAAACGTAATCACTAATGGCAAGTAGTATAGAATCTTGGAACGTTGCATTTGATTCATTAAAACCCACGAAAAATATCGAACTATCTAGGAATTGGTGATGACCTTCGAATTCGACCTTTTCTATGGACTCAAATGGAGAATATGCTATGTTGCCAGATAGCTCGCTAGCAGTATAGAATCTAGCAACGTTGCATTTGGTTCATTGAAACGTTGCATTTGGTTCATTGAAATCCACGAAAAATATCGAACTATGTAGGGATCGACAATGACCACCGGATTCGACCTTTTCTATGGACTCAAATGGACAAAATACTACGTTTCCAGATACCTCGCTTCGCCGATCGCCGCCGATAATCACCGGCGAAAAGTGAGGCGCGAGAGAGCTAGGTGTCTCGATGGAACGCGGACGCGACCGCGACAGCGCGTAAAAAAGTTGTAAACGCATCGTCGCCGGCTGATTCATTCATGCCCAGCGCAGCGCCCCGCGGTTCGGTCGCCATCGTGTTACAAATTAGCAGTTGACACCATGCACTTGATGCCGCACGGTCCACGGAGAGCGGAGGAGAAGCCCAACGCACCGCATCAACACTCGTGAGTCGTGCCCCACGTTGGGCGCCAACTCGCCAACTAGGAACGTCAGTGCGTCAATGCACGCACGCACTGCGCCGCGCTCCGCACCGCATCGATGATGAGTTACATGTTGTGTGGTGTTGTTATTATCACACCCGCGACTGCTCCGCGCCCCCCCCCGGTCCCTGTGCCCCCTTCCCCGCCCCCGCCCTCCCGTTATCCACACCAAGCGAAATTAGGTCATGAGCAAATTAATGAAGTGCCTGAATTTGAAACAAAAGAGGGTATGCTATACTATATGTGCTACTATGCCTCAACGCGCGCTGTGTATGTTCGGGTAGGGACGGGACGGACGCTCTTTAACTTTACTCTCTCTCTCTCTCTCTCTCTCTCTCTCTCTCTCTCTCTCTCTCTCTCTCTCTCTCTCTCTCTCTCCCTCTCCCTCTCTCTCTCTCTCTCTCTCTCTCTCTCGCAAAGCTCACTCTCTCAAGGCTTGCTAAGGTCACCAATGAGCTTTATCACTTGACCACGGTCATCGAATAAACAAGGGAAACCTCAATCTTACAACCTCCTCGTTTCCTATATTACTCAGTTACAAATTACATGTATTTGTCATGTGTTTGAAATGACACTGAAAAGTCGCGAATTTTTCCGACGGGAGCAGCATATTTTCCTCTGACCTTAGATGTTCTATGATCAATTGTGTGCAATGGAGGGTCTCGGGGTCGCACTACGGTCTACGCGAAATCATCAGAACGTGGCCGAAAAATTTTCGGCCACGTTCTGATGAAAAAAAAAAATTTTCTTTCTAATTTTCGGCGAAAATTAGAAAGAAAATTTTTCGTCAGTTTATCAATTATAAACTTTCAAGAAACAAAATCAAGCGCTCTATCGTAACGCTGACAAAACCTTTGATAGAAAAAGGACCCAACAAATGACTCCAATAGATCGAATCAAAGGCTTTGTACGCCAAACTAAGAGAGCGCCAAACTTTTGGTGCTGGGAGAACCAAAGATTATAGGTTGGCTCAACTAATGTCTTTTGCTGAATCATTTTTCTACCAAAGGTTTTGTTCAGTAGCGAGGCGTGACATTTGGCAACGATGTACTTTCTCCATTTAAACTCACTGAAAAAATCGAACGCTTTGGTTATCGACGATGACTAGATGTTTCGACCTTTCTTATGTGTTTAAAGGGGGGAAAGAAACGTTGCCAAATTGCACGCCTCGCCACTGGTTTTGTCAGCGCTACCAAAGTGTTTTTTTCTGTTTCTTCTGTGTAACAGCAGAAAACCATTAAAAGTGCAGAATGCTTTCAGGCCAGTAAGTTTTCATTCCAAAATTAATATCAAGATTTCTCGCACAGAATAATAAATTGTTTTTATAGATTAAAGTTTGAATTACTAGGATTTTGCGAGCTGACCCTGCATAGAGCTCTCGTTGCAATAATTCAAACTGTAATTTACTAATCTAATTTATGACTATAGGACGGACTTGGCCTGGTGACTACCGCCACTTACAATAAAATTTGAATTAAACTTTTTAATTACTATAGTTTTAGAGCATTATCCTAGATTTTATGCTAAGAAAGTCGCTAAATTCAATTTGGACCGTATCTATGGCTGTAAGTCGCTGTCACACTTCGATAGGGTTCAAAACTTCAGAGAGGGTGTGATTTGAAGTGGGTCTAGGAATCTCTGGCTATGTCTTTCTTCGTTTATTTGAGAACATATGCTAAAAAATCGATGCCTTCTGGGGCGAAGTTTCACCTTCTGAAGATCGATTGTTTCACCCAGATTTAAATGGAGAGAATGCGCTAATGCCACATTGCACGAGTCGCCGCTGACTTTGTAACGATTTTTTTGGGGCTCTTTGTTCGGCAGCATTCATTCGCGGAATGTTTTATGTTGTATATTTGCTGTCAAGTTCTTATCACTGTATATAAGGAACAGTTTTCTTTTTTTTTGCAGTTTTCTTGTTCAGCGCGGCAACATTGGTGAATTATTTTCGGAAGCTGCGATACTTAGTAACATTTAAATCCCGCCCTCACATCTCAGCTCACAGTCGTTCAAATCTTTCAATTTTTCGAGCAATAAAAATCTCAATTTTTCGTCTTTAAAAATGTCTGCACATTCACTTTTTACGGTCATTCGACAAGTAAATATTTATTTAAATCATTCTCTCGATGTATGTATATTTATTTCATATGCCTTAAGCTTTATAGTTCAGATATACTGAGGTAAAGAACTGTGGAAGGGGGGCGTCGCAGTCAAAAAGACATTGAGCTTGATTTTTTGTTTTGAGCGCATTGAATTTTAAAATCAAGTTAACATATTTTTTCCCCGTCTCATTCTCTGTATTACTTGACAAATAAAATTGTTAGTCGCGCACCTCAGACAATTCAAGTTTTTATTTTGAAAGTGAAGGTTTGCGTGCACAAATAATAAGGCCTGGGGGAGATTAGGTTTTTTTTGCGTAAAACGACTAAATCGGTTTATTGACACAATCCCAACTCTGTAGATTTGTCACCCCAAAATTATCCGAGGCATTGCATTTTTCTTTGGTATATGTTCATTTTTCATAGGTCCGTTATTATTATATTTTTACACAAGGTCAGGTTGCGATTTCAACTTGAGGCCAATTCGGCCAAATTAGTTTACTTGAGCCCTTCTCCCTTCTCCTTCTCGCATGCGAATGGTCAACATAGTCTGATTAAGGCGATTCTTCAGGGTTTAGTGCCGATTTCTGTCACCAGAGCGCTACCACCGTTCGATTAATTCCAAATTGCAGGCCGAAAGTAATTTATACTTGAGAAAACGGAGTTTCAATTACTAGATAATCATCTGAAGAACGTCTCTGCAAAATATCTTGTCAATAACTTCAAAAATAAGGTCGAAGGTACCAAAAATCGAATATCGCAAATCGGTTTTTGTATCGAGATGCGATATTTCATTTTTTGGTTCATTCAGCCTTATTTTTGAATTTATTATGACCATGTATTTTGCAGCGAAGTTCTTTAGATGATCATCTAGTAACTGACACTCCGTTTTCATAAATATAAATTACTTTTGGCCTGTAATGGAGCTCTAGCAAACTTTTTCTATAAGCAATAAATAAATAGTCCAATCTGATGGAATGACCAGCGGAAATCACAAAAACCATACTAAGAAAGTCTAAAATTCAGTAATAAACTCACACAACTGCTATAACGATCGACAAGATCGTTATGACGCTTCACCGCAGGTATCATGGGAGATTCCTATCTATTACTTCACTTTCTCTGCGGAAACACAGAGATATGTTTCAATTTAGATATAGGAATCTCCCATGATACCTGCGCTTCTCTCCGCCATTAAGCCCGATTCTGAGAGCGAATTTCGTGATTTTTTAGTGTACTTATCGTCATTTTTACAGGTTTTTATGCAAGAATCAACTCTTCAATCCCCTACAGCAAAAGTTCGCAAGAGCCCCATTTGACATTAGAGTCCCTATATGTAGAGAGTTAAGACAAGTGAAACCATGGGCGCCGCCATTGGATGCGATTTTGCACATTTGTTTACATTCTGAGGGCCGTTGTTGTGTTTTTGTCCACTGCAAAGATTACAGTGCCGCTGAGTTTCTAACGATGTAATCTTTTACTGCTTTTGTGGATCACATTTATTTACGCTTTGAAAGATTCTTTTGAGATTTATAGACATTCTTGAGGCGGCTCATGATTAAAATTAACAGATTCGTCGAAAAATAATTCTTTATCCGTAAAATACCGTTGGTAAACAACTGCGATTGTAAACAAAAGTGCAAAATCGCATCCAATGGCGGCATCTGTAGAGCCTAAAAATCATCGACCAATCAGAAGTTGACTACCTTTTTGTCTTAACTCTCTACATATAGGGACTTTATTTGACGTTAATCGAACGGTAGCGCTCTGGTGACAGAAATCGGCACTAAACGCTGAAGAATCACATTAACTGTCCGACTATTTGTTCCGATAGTTCATGCGTTTGGACCATTTTGCACCAACTCTCACTCACCGAAATGGCAACTCCCCCCCTCTTTCGAGCCCGGAATTTTACCTTGGACCCTGAGCTGGCGCGGCTTCGGGCCTACGACTGTAGCACGGCGAAGTAAGCTCCGCCAATTTCACTTTACACGCGTTAAATTCCGCGGGGAGCTTCCGACTTTTCCTTCACTCTGTTTTTCTTTATCTGTGTATCCCACTTTCGTTTGCTGAATCCGACGATTAATTTTACTTTTTTCCCTGGCCCGCACACACTCACACTCAAACGTACACACCCGTCTCGAGTCGCGCTGTGCCTGTGTGTGTTAGAAAAAGAAAGTGTAAACAGGGTGTTGTTTAGAGCTAGCCAAAAAAAAAAAATACATTTATCTCATTCGTAAACAAATTAAAGGTCGTGGGAGTTGTGTAAAGTAACATAGGAAAGACATGGACAGTATTTTCTTTGCTAGTTATAATTAAACAGTAAATAAATAAATAGTAGTAGAATATTTTTGTATTGGGTGTAGCATCAATGGCTTTTTGCAACTTTTACGAAAATTATACATAACAAGTTTTAAAAATAGCTAAGATGAAAACGGACGAAATTATGTATCCAAGAGCTTAAAGTTTGTTTGTATAATTGTCATCACGGACTTGTCGCGAACAAAGGGACAATGTGTGATAAAATGCAGACGATGCGCGGTGCTTAGGAGAGCAGTGGCGTAGCGTGCAATTTGGCAACGTTGCACTGTGTTCATTTAAACCCTCATCAAAGGTCGAATGCGTAGGTGTTCATCGAACACCCAGCAGTTCGATCTTATTCATGGGTTCAAATGGATGAACTGCAACGTTGCCAGGTTGCACGCTACACGCCACTGCATGGGGGAGAGTAGGGTGTTGTTTGGTTTTTAAAACTGAACAATTCTAGAAGTTTTAGTGCTTAAAATGTTCTTTGCATGTAGGAAGGAGAAACACAAGTTTCAAAGATTTTGAGAAAAAAATAAATTGACTGTAACCTGTGTCTCAAATGACGGAAGAGCTGAGAGGACGTTTTAAGAGCCCTGCGCGTTGGCGACTACAAATCTGCGGCGTGATGGACAAATCTGCTGGTGCGTCTCATTTTCCATTTAAAATGCCCCGGAAGAGCAGAGGGAAGTTCTGAGAGTCCTGAGCCTTTTTAGCGATTTAAAGCCAACCAGAAAGACAGTTCTGCTCGTAAGTCTGTTTTCCCATTTAAAATAACATTGGCGATGCCCTAGAAGAGCAGATGGGACGTTTGAAGGGCCCTGTGCCTTGTCAGCGATTAAAAGCCCACCATCAGAAAGACGGGTGTCCGCGTAAGTCTGTCTTCCCATTTAAAATAACATTGGCGATTGCCCCGGAATAGCAGAGGGTACGTTTTAAGACGTTATTTGTGCAGGTTGTTACTTCTGAATCAACCCTTAATGAATCGTTCACAGAAAAAGTGTGGAACATCCCCATTCAGGGACAACGATACCTGACCACTGACGAGGGTATGCACTACGCAATGCACCTATAAAACGTGTGCTTTGGTGTGTTGCAAATTGCATACCCTGCACAGCTATCTTTGTCCTCGGTAGTACCTACAATCTACATCCACTTTGTCTACAGCGATAATGTTATTAGCGGTTGCACCTGGGAATCTGCGATGGTGATGGCAACAGTGGTGGCAAATTCGCCTTCCGACTTGGGTGGTGAAGCGAGCGTAAATTAGCGCGCTATTAATCCGTATTGGCGTGTTCAATGAAACACTCTCGTATACTCTCGGTGCAGATGTTCGCTCGTATTATTCGTATTTTTTTTTTTTATGCTGATGCGTGACCATGTATGTAGGTTAGTCTAAGAGAACATTGTTGAGACCCGATCACCGACAGACTAACTAGTAACTATGACCGACTAAGCACAACAATGATGGAGGTATGGAAACAGTAATCCAGAATGATTGTCCGTTATGGTGATTCTAGACGAAACTTTTCCAGTTTTCAATCAGCTGGATTTTTTTTTTTTTTTGCGCCACCAGTCTCTTTTGGGAAAAGTAATGTTCTTTGTGCATAAGTGTGCATCAGCCCCATTGAAAAATCGTACAATTATTGTCGTTTTCGCCCTCAAATCAACTGCGCTTCGTGTAAAGAGCTCAGCATTACTTTGATGTGAAACCAGTGGATTCTCAAAGAATTTAGTTATGGCTTTAAAACGGCTGTTTGAAATGGGAGACAACCAGGGCTGGATTTACCATTAAAGAAATACGTAACTGCGTAGGGCCTCAGACCTAACAGGTCCTCACTTCACGAAGGGAGGAAGAAAAGAAGAAAAAGAGAGGAAAAGAGAAAATCCTATACCCTTTATTGTCTTTGGGGCCTCAAATGCAAAACTGCGAAGGACCTCAAGAGATGTAAATCGACCTGACATCAATGGAAACAGCCGATTCTCAATGAAACTTGATAGTAGACACAGACATGAATGGTAACACTATCGGACCGTAGAGAGCTCAACACTGGTATAAAAATCCATGAATGATAACATCGGATTCTCAATATTTAAAGTAGGTATAGGAAGTTTTAAAACGGCTGCTTCATACGAGACAACGACAGCAGCAGATACCCCCCCCCCCCCCTCGTCTGAAAATTTTTGGACCCCCAAACCCCCTCTAAAAATTCCTAAAAGATACAGTTGCGTGGTTCGATCTAAAAAAAAATGTGTCTTTCTTGCAACGGATGTCCATGCATCCTCAGCACACATATACACTGAAAAAACATCCTGGGTTAGATTTACTTTAATTTGGTTAGCTTTTACTATACTCCTGGTTTCGGAAATGGACAACTACACACCCTGTGTTAACCCAAGCCAACCTATATGGTAATATTCACTATATTGTGTGTAGTTCCATCTACCAGGCAATTATAGTTGTTTTTAACCAATTTATGGTTTCAAATTAACCAAAGGATGGTTTAAATTTAACCAGGATTTGGAAAGGGGAGTGAGGATGAAAGGGAGAGGGAGGAAATGCATTCATTCAAGGAGAAGCGACTCAGTGCGTGCTCTTCTCTCTTCATATGTTATGAAAATTGTCTCCATGGACCACTTTGCCTCCTAGAGCTTTCAAAAGTATTTTCATGTTACCTGAGGCGACTGTCAGTAAGTGATCAAGGCGTAGCCCTTCTAATGGGAAATCTAAAAAATAGCGGAATTTTCAGTTTTGAAGGCAAATTTAAACTATTTATTTATCTCTAATATTTATAGAACTTACATGTACGGATGGACTTTTAATTCTCGAACATTTTATTAAAAACAAAAACCAGAAAAAACTTGACTGAAATGGCACAGGTACAATCAACGTAAAAAATCGATAGGAACTGATGGGCAGCGCGCTATATGCGGACAGCGGCGGAACTATATATTTACAATATTTATGGTTAAAATTCACCATTAGCTGGTATTGTTTTATTTACATTAATTTTATCGTAATTTTAGCCACACAAGTTGGTTTAAAATTACGATGCACATACTTGAAAATACTATTCTGAGTATGGTAAATTTAACAGTACCTAGATTATAGAGAATCCAACCCAGGAGGATGGTTCAAATTTAACCAGAGCATCGTAAATTTTGCGATCCGTGGGGTAATTTCTACCATGATCCCCAGGTTAAAATCTAACGCACCCACTTTACCATAATGGTATGGTAAAATCTAGCACCACCCTGTGTAAAATATACTATCTGCATGGTAAATTTAACCATGATTTAGGTAAGTTCAAACCAGGAAAATTTTACTATAGCAGCATATTATTCCGAAACCAACTTTTTTTTCAGTGATATAGAGTGAGAGTGAAGTTAAAACCGCTGGAAAATATCATAGTCCGGGAAATAATTGAATAAATATAGGGGTATCCGGACAAAATTGCTAGAAAAGGTTTTATTACATCAAAAAACGCAGAAAAATCAGGAGAATCCGAATTTCCTAAGGTCGCCAAAGGTCGCCCAAAAATTTCCCCCCAAAATCCCAAAAAACCCCAACATTTTTCGATTTTTTTCAAAAAAATTGCTGTAACGCCTAAAATATCAATCTTAGCGTACAATTACTTCAGTTCAAACTTGTAGAAGACAAAATTCCACGTAGGAAACATGTATTACCTGAACCATTTGACTCAAAGAACCCCCTCAAAAATGCCCCCCAAAAATAGCTCTTTTTCGGAACTGTGCCATGTTGCCCGAAAAGTCGCGCAAAATGTCGTTTTTGCGTGTCAACCACCCACTTAAACGAATAAAGTGGCTAAAACAAAATTGTAGATTACAAAAATCTGCCCCGAAATCACACTGCACTGTCACGGTAACTTAAAAAATGTTGCAAAAAATGGTTTTGAGTTATCTATTTCGAACCGTATAGAAAACGAGTTGGACCTATTTTCCGCGGTGTGTGCGATGACTTCAATTGAAGTCTTTGAGTGAATCACACACACTCAAAACCCAGTGCATAACTGTGCGAGAGCTTTGACAGTACATATTTTTGAGTCGGAGGGGGGGGGAGGGGATTGGTCCATCGATTCTACGATCAGCCCCTTCAACATATAGTCTTAACTTGATCGAGGAGAACTTACTTGAATTTTCCGAGGCGATCTTCAAATGTCAATCAGACCCAGGGAAGTCTTCCGCCCAGTCGTCAATTTCTACAAGATCATCCTCAAAATCAGGGTCCATAGTGGATGTTATATTTGAGCACGTGACACCGAACAGCTGAGTCCATGCTTTTTACAGCTACATTTTTGGCTATAGAAGGCGTTCTCTATGCGCGCAGCCACACCTTATTATTTTATGGAGCGCCTCTGGCCTCTGGTGCTGGTGGCTTATCGGTCAAAATTGCAGAACTATACTCTGTTCGGGATAAGAAGTCCGATGGGACGTCAGGTAAAAACGCACTACATTGCAACGCAGCGGTTTCTCGGCTGTCGATTCTTTCCCGCTACGTGCGTTCAGGAGGACCAGCCTTTCAGACCTTTTTATTGAAAAAGACAATCCCGTGAACTGACCAATTTATATAGTCCTTTGAACGCCCACTCGAAAATTAAACTTTTGCGGCATTCGCGAATTTTGAATAACTGAATTTAAATTTAAATTCTGCTCGACGTGCACAGAAAAATGATACCCAAGGAGTAATTTTTTGAAGATTTTGACATTCCTGATTGAGTGATTTCTAGAAGCTGTAATCTTTGAAAAATTACATATTCAACCGTCGCGTCGTTAGCTATCATTTTTCTGTGCACGTCGAGCAGAATTTAAATTTAAATTCAGTTATTCAAAATTCGCGAATGCCGCAAAAGTTTAATATTCGAGTGGGCGTTCAAAGGACTATTTAACCCTCTATGGCACGAATTATTTTCGTCCCGCCAATTTCGGGGGGGGGGGGCAGGATTTTTTTTTTCTTCATGTTGGCACAACTACATCATAATTATTTTCTTTCCCCTCCCCACATCGGCCATATTGTCACCTATAAGTCACAACATGCAGAATGAATAGTACCACATGTCTCAATTTTTTTAGAAATTAAAATACCCCGTGTTACCCATAGGTCACACCATGCCGTAGAGGGATAAATTGGTCAGTTCACGGTATTGTCTTTTTCAATAAAAGGGTCTGAAAGGCTGGTTCTCCTGAACGCACGTAGCGGGGAAGAATCGACGGCCGAGAAACCGCTGCGTTGCAATGTAGTGCGTTTTTACCTGACTTCCCATCGGACTTCTTATCCCGAACAGAGTATAAGCCCGAGGTTCCTTTTTCCCACCCCCAGGACTCGGGGTCGACGTCATGGTCCATCCAAGTCATAACTTGAAAGAATACGCGGTAAAAATCAAACTTGGCGGCAGCTGATGTACGAGGTAAGTTTTCAGGTTTCACACGATTAACACTGGACGCAATTTTTTGCGAAAATAATTTTAATCGTAGAGAATCGAGTGATTCAGTTAATTTATCGCCATAAAGTCGTTTCAGTAACCTCTCGCCGGCCTTCTCTACATCTACTTTAGCGCTTGAATTGTCGTGAAAAATTGCAGCATCCACCATTGCAGACTCGTCCCGTTTCAGCAAGGATAAAATTTTCCCCTTATGGATGCCGTAAATTTGAGATGTGCTATCACAGCCTAGGAAAGCGTGAGAAAATAAGATGTTTTTGGAAAATTCAGAGCCTAAGGTTACTTTAATAGCTCTAACGTCTAAAATTGTTGAGGGTCTTTTTTTTTTTTTTTTTTTTTTTTTTTTTTTTTTTTTTTTGAGCTGCAGATAAATTATCGTCACTGATGTACACATTAAATATGTACGAATTTTAACCATCAAAATAATGTATAGCAAGAGCTAGAAGATCGGTGTCTTTACCAATAATTACGGTTTGTTTTTTCTCGGTTTGTTCAAGAGCCTGGAGTACTATGTACTACGTATTAACTGAATCACTCGATTCTCTACGATTAAAATTATTTTCGCAAAAAATTGCGTCCAGTGTTAATCGTGTGAAACCTGAAAACTTACCTCGTACATCAGCTGCCGCCAAGTTTCATTTTTACCGCGTATTTTTTCAAGTTATGACTTGGATGGACCATGACGTCGACCCCGAGTCCTGGGGGTAGAAAAAAGGAACCTCGGGCTTAGTTCTGCAATTTTGACCGATAAGCCACCAGCACCAGAGGCCAGAGGCGCTCCATAAAATAATAAGGTGTGGCTGCGCGCATAGAGAACGCCTTCTATAGCCAAAAATGTAGCTGTAAAAAGCATGGACTCAGCTGTTCGGTGTCACGTGCTCAAATATAACATCCACTATGGACCCTGATTTTGAGGATGATCTTGTAGAAATTGACGACTGGGCGGAAGACTTCCCTGGGTCTGATTGACATTTGAAGATCGCCTCGGAAAATTCAAGTAAGTTCTCCTCGATCAAGTTAAGACTATATGTTGAAGGGGCTGATCGTAGAATCGATGGACCAATCCCCTCCCCCCCCCCCTCCGACTCAAAAATATGTACTGTCAAAGCTCTCGCACAGTTATGCACTGGGTTTTGAGTGTGTGTGATTCACTCAAAGACTTCAATTGAAGTCATCGCACACACCGCGGAAAATAGGTCCAACTCGTTTTCTATACGGTTCGAAATAGATAACTCAAAACCATTTTTTGCAACATTTTTTAAGTTACCGTGACAGTGCAGTGTGATTTCGGGGCAGACTTTTGTAATCTACAATTTTGTTTTAGCCACTTTATTCGTTTAAGTGGGTGGTTGACACGCAAAAACGACATTTTGCACGACTTTTCGGGCAACATGGCACAGTTCCGAAAAAGAGCTATTTTTGGGGGGAATTTTTGAGGAGGTTCTTTGAGTCAAATGGTTCAGGTAATACATGTTTCCTACGTGGAATTTTGTCCTCTACAAGTTTGAACTGAAGTAATTGTACGCTAAGATTGATATTTTAGGCGTTACAGCAATTTTTTTGAAAAAAAATCGAAAAATTTTGGGGTTTTTTGGGATTTTGGGGGGAAATTTTTGGGCGACCTTTGGCGACCTTAGGAAATTCGGATTCTCCTGATTTTTCTGCGTTTTTTGATGTAATAAAACCTTTTCTAGCAATTTTGTCCGGGTCAAACATGAAAATTCCCCGACTATCATAAGTCGTGTATCTTTCAGGCTCTCTTTTGAAGATCGCCACCGAAACGCGGAATATCAATAGTTTCAAGATTAATTGCGAAAATAGACGAACTATAAAGTTCGGAGTTGAAAGCAAAGCTCAAGTGGCAAAATGAAAACATTCATTGAAACTCAAGGATTTTTATTTCGTCACATTAGAAATTGATCGACTTAATTATAATTACGTGCGATGACGAAAGTGAAAGGACTTTAACGCCAAACAGAAAATGAGTAGGTACAGCTATGGGTCGTTTGCAGACTTTTATTATATGAACAAATGTAGCAGTGTCCCCTACGCATTATTCTACAATAACAATGCGAGTGTATATTGATAACTTTCAAAAATTCACTCTACGCCTTAGGAAAAGTCTTCGCAAGCAGAACAGAGATGCTCAGAATATACCACGTGGTGTGATGGTGCCGATGAGCCCATATCCTATAGGATTTTGTGCCCGTAAGAAACTGTGAGTGAGACAAGGACAAAACATAAGAGTTTCTTCGATATAACTGTGCTTGTAAAATAATGCGTGATGTTTCGAAAATGTCTATGAACTGTGATTATACTTTTAGGTGCGTGTAAACCAATGGTGCAATAAAGTCTTACGGTACTTGTTGTTTACTAGCACGAATTTGCATTTGAAAATTTGGATCCTGTTTCTCATGGGAAAACCCACGAGAGCGAGTGAGATGGAGCACTTGCTTGGATCCAATTCTTTTCGTGACGTTGCGCTAAGCAGTGGGCCGATTATTTACTTCATCGTTAAACCGATCGTTAAAACTGTCTACGAGTGATGCTATTGGTCGAAAATTGTAAAACTTGGCTGTTGCTATGGTAATCATCGTTAAGAGTCTCGTTTTATAAAGGCTATTTATAAGTAACCTTTAAAAAACGGACACTATAACGATGGTTACCATAGCAACGGCTAAGTTTTACAATTTTCGATCAATAGCATCACTCGTAGACAGTTTTAACTATCGGTTTAACGATGAAGTAAATGATCGGCCTGCTGGTCTATAGCGATAAGCGTCCATTGATCGATGTCAGTTTTAATGATTTGCTTAGTTACCGAAAAAGTAAACTATCGACCCACGGCCCGCGGGTATCCATGTCCTCGCTTGTACGTTTGCACGGTTAACGTTATTTAAGTTATTTAATAGCAGGGCTGCCGTTTTGCGTATGATCAATGCTATTTTTCTATTCACCGATGATTTCACCGGTTGAGAAAAGATTACACAGTTCAGTTCAGTGTATGACTGTAATGCACGAAAATACTCTGATCTGTAATCTTTCCTTAATCGGTGGAAACTCCGTTGATTAATTAAAATATCCGCAAGTTTTTTAAAGTCATCGACGACTCCACCGGTTGAGAAAAGATTACAGGTGCGAGTATTTTAGTTTATGACAGTCATGCTCTGAACTGAACTGTGTAATCTTTTCTCAACCGGTGGAATCATCGGTGAATTGAAAAATAGCATTGATTATACGCAAAACGGCAGCCCTGTTTAATAGTTAAAATTATTCATTGATAACTCGTACATTCTAGAGCCTAGATTGGTCACTAATAGGTGCGTTTTATTTGTTTGTCAACATTTGAAATGCCGGGCGCTTGGCCCTTGGGGTCATACAGCCAACGCATTGCCAAAAAAAAAAAAAAATATATATATATTCTAGCACCACGAACCAATCCACGCGTCGCGCGCCATCATCGCCGTCGTCGAAGCGTGAAATGCGTTCAGCAATAATCATAAACCGCGACGCGACGCACCATCTTAACACGCGTGGCCGCCCGACGCGGCGCGGCGCGGACTCGGAGTTATGGGCATTGTGGATTATGGACATGGGCGGAACGCAATTGAAAAAGAAGCGCGAATGCTTTGTTGTCAAACTTCAAGAGGGTAGCTATTGCTGATTGCTATGAGCAACCATCGTCCTGTCCTTACAGACTGTTTTCTTGGAGCAAGACATTATTATCGTATCGATTGCCATCCGAGGGGTTCCCAGATGATAAGTCCAGAACATGAATGTCCAAAACTTTTTCGTCCAAAACTATATTTTGTCCAAATCATCTTAATGTCCAACGCTCTTGTGTCCATATAAGACTATAATGTCCAATTATAGACAAGTCCAAATAGAAAAGTCCAAAACCTATGAATGTGAGCAAAGTAATGTCCAATGTCCAGAACAATTATTTTCTTTACGCGTATTATCGCTTCTCTTCATTTTTTCTCCTTTAAATTGATCCAATCCGTATCGACATGTATTCTTAATTGAGGTACAGTAGAGAGATATCTTCGTGCAATTAGTTACATGCTGAAGCTGAAAGTACCACCCGCGGAAGAAAACCCATAGCTTCATATGGTTTGAATTTATGCAAGTAAATATTATAGATATTTTAATTCCTTGGACATTCCAAATTTGACGCAACGTGTTTGGACATTTTGTTAATCTAACTTGACGTACGTTTATTTGGTCATTAACGATTTGGACATTTCATTTTGGACATTCAAGCTTTGGACGTATAATTTTGGACATTGCCGTTTGGACATAACGGTTTTGGACATAACATCTGTGGATCATCCGAGGACCTCTTTTATTCCAAACAAACTCTGATTCAATGCGTTTTTCTCCTTAAGCGCATTTTTGAAAGGGAACCTAGGCTATTAAGGTAGATGTCCCAATTACCGCCCCCCTTAAGAAAAAATTGCCGTAAAATGCCTGTAAAAATGTTAATTTTAATCAAATCTATGATCGGTTTTCACTAGGGCCTCTCAAATACTATCTAGTTTTATGAAAAAAATATAAAGTTGGCGTAATCAATCAGGAAAAAAAATTATTAATGAACTCGAAAAAATGACCCATGTCCCAATTACCGCCACACCAAAAGTGGCTTTGTCCCAATTATTGTCATATCAGGTGCCCTAATTATAGCCATACATATTATTTGCGCTGGCTTTTCATTCAAATCCTTATGTTTATTGTCAGGAAATAATGACATTATAATAATTTAAAAATCAGAAAGTAAAGAGAACAGATTTTCAATAAGTAACTGCTGAGAGAAATCGGCAGAAACAGGTAATACGGGGGCAGGTGTCCTGTGTCAACTTCTATGATTTTTTAAGGGCACAACGCTGCTAAATATCAACTTCAAACTTTTTTCACCAGTTCAGCCAACCTATGAAAAACACTTATCCCATATACGCTTAAATTTGTCTGCTAAAGTAGGCTTATTTTAAAGAATAAATGAAAAGGGGGCGGTAATTGGGACATCTACCTTAACCCTTTATGGACCAAGCCCAAGTATACCTACTCGTTTTTCTTCTCTAGTCTACTTGGCATTGCTTCAGTCTTTCCGCATACACGCGACTATCGATGAAAACATATACAAGATAAGATGTCTTCGGGCGCCTTCAATTCGTTGTATAGGCAATTCCAACTCCAACGAGTACGAACAGTTGACTACCTTCTCTTTATAAACGGAAGGGTGGCGTCCTTTTGAAATAACCTGGCCCTTAGAGGGTTAAATCAAAATAATGGGGCTGTTGCACACTTTTGCCGTAAGCTATATTTAAGCGTCGATTCAGATGCAGAAACCTGCAAAAATAACAATGGTAGCACTAATAACTCACAAAATTCATTCCGAAACTCATTAAATGCATTTGAATGCGCGAGCTTATGGCACTAATATTGGGAAATCCCCACCTCAATTTAGTCACTTTCTCTGTGCTGATAAGGAAGATTCACAGCTAGAGTAATTAGACAACAGAGTGGTGATCCGCATCCGATTAAATGGCATCGTGACACCTGGTGACACCGGTGTCAAAGAAAAGTTGTCTCTTATTGGTCACTTCTTGATCGAGTGACAGTATTATTAGATTATAGGAATCTTCCAATATTAGTGCCATTCGCCGCCATCACGCTTGCGCATTTAAATGCATTTAATGAGTTTTGGAGTGAATTTCGTGAGTTTTCAGAGCTACAATTGTTATTTTCGCAGGTTTCTGCATCTGAATCGACCCTTAAAAAGCTTACGGCAAAAGTGTGAAACAGACCCAAAAATGCGAATCTTTTGCGATTCTGAAGTCTACACTGGAAAAAAAAGTGCTGAATTGAACTCTTTTTTAGTTAACAGTATGGACACCACTTAAAAACTGTTAGTTTAATATTGTTTAAAATAGTTAAATTACCTCCGTGCCGTGTTAATTTAACTAATTTAAACAGTCAAACTTAAAGTTTTCAAGTGGTGTCCATACTTTTAACTAAAAAAGAGTTAAATTAAGCACTTTTTATTTTCAGTGTACATCCACAAAAATTCTTAATTATACCTAGCTCTACGACTAAAACTATCCGAATCAACAAGATATATTACAGATTGAACGATGCATTTGGTCGTTGGAATCACCCGAATACATTCTCGCGCCTGACTCCCGCCCATTTCAGAACAACAACAATGACATTTGGGTGATTCCAACCTCCAAATGCGCATCGTTTTATCTGTAACTATCTTGTTGATTTTGGCAGTTTTCGTCGCGGAACTAAGCGTACCAACGAATTTTCGAGGTTGTAGTATTTATAATCGCAAAAAAGGTGGTATTAATTCCTCGATTTAAGGTAGATGTCCCAATTACCGCCCCTGTCCCAATTACCGCCCCCTTTTCATTTATTCTTTAAAATAAGCCTACTTTAGCAGACAAATTTAAGCGTATATGGGATAAGTGTTTTTCATAGGTTGGCTGAACTGGTGAAAAAAGTTTGAAGTTGATATTTAGCAGCGTTGTGCCCTTAAAAAATCATAGAAGTTGACACAGGACACCTGCCCCCGTATTACCTGTTTCTGCCGATTTCTCTCAGCAGTTACTTATTGAAAATCTGTTCTCTTTACTTTCTGATTTTTAAATTATTATAATGTCATTATTTCCTGACAATAAACATAAGGATTTGAATGAAAAGCCAGCGCAAATAATATGTATGGCTATAATTAGGGCACCTGATATGACAATAATTGGGACAAAGCCACTTTTGGTGTGGCGGTAATTGGGACATGGGTCATTTTTTCGAGTTCATTAATAATTTTTTTTCCTGATTGATTACGCCAACTTTATATTTTTTTCATAAAACTAGATAGTATTTGAGAGGCCCTAGTGAAAACCGATCATAGATTTGATTAAAATTAACATTTTTACAGGCATTTTACGGCAATTTTTTCTTAAGGGGGGCGGTAATTGGGACATCTACCTTAATAGCCTACATTTTCCGTTCAAAAATGCGCTTATGGAGAAAAGACGTTGAATCAGCGTTTGTTTGGAACCAGCAGGATGAAATTAATGAGCAATCGTATCGTAATGCTATCGAGTCAATGATCGAGTACGTGTTATTCTTATGGGTGGTGTAATTTCGATAGGTTTCATTTCGATAGAAACCCTCACATCTCTGCGGAAATTCTTCGATAGCTCAGGAGTCATCGGTAAATTTCCGCAGAGATAAGAGGGATTCTATCGGAATGGCACCAACCATAAGATAACACGTATACTCGATCAGTAGCGTACGCAGGAATTTGTCTTTCTCTCTCTTGCCCCATTAGAGCACGTGTATTAGAAAAGGACAAGAACAGGGGCTAAAACGTGACTTTAGCCCCTATTTCTTTCCTTTTCCAGCACACGCATTCAAACGGGAGAAGAGAAAGAGAGCCTGCAGAGGTACTCGGACGGCAATCAATACGATCTATAGCTATACTAAAACAGTCATTATTTTAAACATCACAATGGGTCTGTTGCAAACTTTTGCTACGGCGCTATAGAGTGATCAATCTCATGTAAAATCGCGTGAAAAGTCCATTGGTGGCAGCAGAAAGTCCTAAAATGCAATCACAATCTCACAAGAGGCATTTAACTGAAATCCAAGATGGCGGTAAAATATCGAGCAACCTGTATGCAAGCACCATGAACATCCAAAATAGCCAACCTCACAACATCGATCACAACCAATCACAACGCAAACAAACTCATAACCTCCAATGCTGTGAGGTTGTTAACGTTGGCCATCATGGATGTTCACGCGGTGCGTGCACACAGGTTGCTCGATATTTTACCGCCATCTTGGGTCTCAGTTAAACGCCTCTTGTGAGTTTAATACTGCATTTTATGACTTTCTGGTACCACCATTGGACTTTTCACGTGATTTTACTTAAGATTTAAAACTCTATATCGCTCTAGCAAAAGTTTGCAACAGACCCATTTCTCCACACTATCTTGCAACACTGCTGAGTCTAAAAAAAACATCACCTATGCTCTTCCGAATAAATCCCTGTGAAACTGCAATGCGCTAACTTACAGGAACGAGCAGCACCTGATATTTAATGGGCCCCTCTTCTGAGAACTAATTCGCTACGCTATATCCGTCCATTCGAGCCGCACCGTCGCACTATGATTTGAGATCATCAAGAAGTGGCCAAAATTCAGAGACTAAATTTTTTATGAATTTCTCATTTTTATAAGCTTTCAAGACCAATTTTAATAACAGAGAACACTTTTTTAAAAGTGATTCTAACCTAGAAATGTCTCTAGAAAGTTCAAGATTGATTTTGAAAGGTCGAAAACGATGCTTTTTGATGACTTTTCACCACTGATTTTTGGCCACTTTTTTTTGATCTTAGATCATAGTGCGTCGATCATAGATTCTCTGTATAGATGAGATGCGAGATGTGACGTAACAAGTGTGATAATATTAAAAACTCACCAAGCACCGGATGATAAATGAAAGGTAGCCACGGATCGAGATTACGAGTCAGTGAGAGTGAGAGGGAGAGGGAGAGTGCGAGATCGAGAGTGTGAGGGAGAAAGAGGGGGGAGAGTGGTTACAGGAATTAAAAAATAAAAAAAAAAAAAAACAAAGATGAAAGAAAAAAGAGAGACAAGTAGCAAGGCAGATCAAGGAAAGGAAGGGCAAGGTCTCCATCTGGTGACGTCATCATTAACTAGGTCAGCGGTCCATCATTTCAATCTCGGTATATATGTATAGGTACTCGCAAAGCATTTTTCCTCTCTTTTTAATGACTGTCTTTTTATTCTCTTCACTTTGACTCTTTGACTCTTTTGAAAGTCGTCGTTGCGGTTGCCTATACGCGTTGTTTCACGGCGCCCAGAGGCCCAGTCTGTGGACGTGATGAAGAAAATACAACTGCAAGACTCCCACCTCCAATCGGGGACGAGGGTTTTTGGGACAGTGCTAAGGGCCAAGGGCGTATCCAGAAAAAAAAAAATGTCAGGGAGAGCGAATCATTCATGGAGGGGGGATAGTTCAATTATTGCACAATTTTTTTTGGATCTTTCAGGCTGTGGACCGCCTTTTTTCTGGGGAGGGGGGGGGTTGAATTCCTCCTACACAGAAAAACCAGAAGAAGAAAAAAAAACCCTCTTTAGAAAAATGACCCAAAGGTTTTATGCGCCTATAACTAAAGAGATTTTGTTGGACGAACCGGAAATTTGGTTGGCTCAACTAAGGTCTATGGCTGGGTCATTTTTCTGCCAAAGGTTTTGTCAGCGCTACCAAAGTGTTTCCCCTGTTTTTTCTGTGTACTTTGGCGTTTCTCAGGGTGTAGAAGGGGGAATCCCGTAGCTCCCTCCTCCCCGGAATGAGCCCGTTGACGAGGACCCATATGCATGCTGGTCCTTCGGCCTTTTAGGACCTTTCAGACGATCAAGATGGATCCATATCAGTATCATCCATGAAAGTATTTAATTCTCTTCCAACATCCATAAAAATATTGTTTAAAAATGCGGATTTAAATTCCTTTTTCGTAAATCTTAAAAATTATCTCTTGGCTAAGGCCTTTCATTGTCTCCCTGAATTTTTCGAGAGCACTATGTAGTTTAGTATAGTCTTGTCTATCCTTTATTCCCTGTACAACTACTTTATTCCCTGTATCATAGTTGATTATCGCTTTGACCTGTACCATAGCTCCCGTAAGGGTAGCTCCTGTATTAATTTAATTAAATAAATAAATACATAAATAGATCCTCAAAGTAACTTCCGAGTAGGTATTTGGTGATCGGTTGGCAAAATGCAACCTTTTCCAAATAATCGCAAATTGACGGAATCTACTTATAGCTTGAGACAGCCACTTTAACTGTGGATTTTTTTTTTTTTTTTTTTTTTTTTTTTTTTTTTTTTTTAAACGTATATAGTCGGGCTTACATGGCTTTGGATACAATTCAAGAATAAATTAATAAACAAACAAAGATGTTTTTACAAGTTACAAGTGAACAAGACTCTAACAAGATAGTAACCAACAAATAAATTGAAAAGAAGTCACAAACAATGTGTTTAGATTGAAGATTTTCGATTATTGGTTTTCAATGAGCTCCTTATGGGACTAAGATGGTTTTTCATTTTATTTAGTCCTAAGGCTTTGGAGGAAGTGAGCAGGTCCATCTTGCTTATACTTTCTTCTAAGCTCCGGTGACAGCTCATTAAAAATATTGATGGATTGATTTTTGTTCAGTAATTTGACCATTTTATTTAACATTGGGTTCAATGGAATTTAAATAGACATTCTGCAAAAGCCGTTTTGTGATCCTTTAAAGTTCTTAGAAAATTGTCCTCTAGCCTGTGGCGCACCGAGAAATTTGTCTTGGGGGGGGGGGTTTGCTACGACTCAAACTCCCGGGGGGGCTGGGGGGTATGGAATACCCCTCAGTACAAGCGGGGGGTCCGGGGGCCCCCCCCGGAAAATTTTTTCAATTTTCCTGACCTTCAGATTGAATTTTACGGTAGTTTCATTACAGGAAAATTGAAATGTACAAATATATTTTCAATTCTGTCACCACGAAATCGTTGCTCTAGACTCATGGTAATTGGAGGGAGAAGAGTCGAAAGGAATGTGGATGAAGGAGCCAAGGAATATTCACCGAAGGGTTCACCGAGAGGGGGGGGGGGGTCCGGGAGCCCTCCCCCGGAAATTTTTTTCAATTTTCCTTACCATCAAACTGAATTTTACGGTACTTTCATGTACAGTAAGATTGAAATGCTCAAATATATTTTCGATTTTGCTGCATGAAATCTTTGCTCTCGACTCATAATTGGGGGGAGGAGAGTCAAGTGGATGTGGTTGAAAGAGCCGTGGAAAATTCACCGAGGGTTCCCCGGGGAGGGGGGTCCGGGGGCCCTCCCCCGGAAAAAATTTTCAATTTTTCTGACCTTCAGATTGAATTTTACGGTACTTTCATTACAGGAAAATTAAAATGTACAAATATATTTTCGATTCTGCCACCACAAAATCGTTGCTCTAGATCATGGTAATTGGAGGGAGAAGAGTCGAAAGGAATGTGGATGAAGGAGCCATGGAATATTCACAGAGGGGGTTCACCGAGGGGTTAGATTTATCCCCCCCCCCGCCATAGTGAATAACTCTTAAGCAAATGTGGATAATATGGAATTTATTCACCGTGAACCCCCTTTCCTAGCTGATCACGATTTTTTTTCTTTCTCTTTCTTCTATTTGTGAAGGAAACCACATCCTCTCCTCTCTCTCCCTCCTTTTTTTTTTTTTTTTTTTTTTTTTTTTAAGGCTTGGGGGGGGTTTAACCCTAAACCCCCCCCCTTCGGTGCGCCAGTGCCTCTAGCTTTTAAATGATCTAAAAAAATCTCAAAACCTAAAAAACGTGCGTGAAAGGGTTAAAGATGTGAATTCAATATTATAAGCTAGCAGATTTTGGTGAATTCATGACCGAAAGGTTGATTCACAAAGAATAATTAATTAAACAATAATTAATATAATTAATAATTAATTAATTATATAATAATTAATTAATTTAATTAATAATTAATTAATAATTAATTAATACTTAATAATTAATTAATAATTAATTAATTTAATAATAATTTAAAAATTAATTAATTAAATAATTAACAACCAATAATTACTTATTAATTAATTAAAATAATTAATTATTATAATTAATAAACTAATCGCTTTATAATTAATTTGTGTGTTAAATTGGATCGAGCGGAACAGTGTGCGCCAATTATCTGCTAGATGAGGCTCCCGGCTAGTGATATTGACTCTTTGCCAAGAGTGCATGGACGGTTTGCCGGTGTGCGGTGTGAATGCATGCGGTTGTGCGCGAGTATACTCGTCGCACAGTGGAGCAAGTCAATAGTCGGGATTGGATATGGAATATATAACTAAAAAATGCAAATTTGAATGTTTTAACCGTCAAGAAACAAATTATATAACAAGTGGTTCTGGTAGAAATTTTACAATAAAACCAACGAAATTACTTTCAAACTTCTACATTGCGTATTAACAAAGATGTACGCATTTAAAGTTGCGACGCTATGTCCGATCTCCAGTGGCGTCGCGTGCAACTTGGCAACAATGTATTCTATCCATTTAAAATCATGTAAAAGATCGAATTCAGGGGGCGCACAGTGCACAAGGAAAATTCGATGTATTTAATGAGTTTAAACGGAGCAGTTGCATTGTTGCCAGATGGCACGCGACGCCACTGCCGGCCTCTCTCATCGACTTGCTCTACTGTGTGCCGGTGCGCGTGCGAGCGAGCGGTCCGGTGCACAAAGTCGCCGGGCTCTCGTCTCAGAATCGTGTGTATGCGCGGTTTTACTCGGGGAATTCATGACTAGCTGGGAATTTTCAGCAAAAAAACCTAATTCGCTTCACGGAACGCGACCGTGAGTTCTACGACCGAAAATCCACATGAACTACATATTATAATCTTTCCTGGCTAAAAGAACTTGTCCTTAGCTTCTGGAAGTTTATGGTCACAAATCAAAATATATGTGAAATTTAGAGGTTCAACCCTTTCATGCACCCATTTTGGGATTTGAATTTTTTTAGATTTTTTTTTTTTTTTTGAAAGAAGACAATTTTCCAAGAATTTTGATGGGTCGCACTAGAGTACCTGTGCATCAAAGAGTCTCGACACGTGAAGAAGAAGTCGAAGGAGGCGTCCGCTCTGATTGGTTAGGTTCACCGAGGAGGCGTGTACGTCTCCTCGTAGGGGTGTCCCAACGGTTTTCTTATATGGAGAATAACACAGAACGCCTCCTTGAGCTCCGTGACAGCCTAAGATCTACACTGAAAAAAACAGATCTGTGAAATCAGTCAAATGAAACAAAGGTTAATTTTACCAGCCATTTTTGGTAACAAACAGCTAATTTTATATTTTGGATTGTAAATTTTGCTTAAGTTTTATTAATTGTACAATTTGAATCATAAATCTTACCATTCGGATTGTAAGTTTAACAATCCGAAGCATTGTAATTTTTGCAAGTCACATAGCTGTCACGCCAATACAGCTATGTAATATGCAAAAGTCACAATGATTTGGATTGTAGAATGTGCTATTTAGATTGAAAAATTTGCAATCCACAAAGAAAAATTACTTAAACCTAAGCAAAATTTACAATTCAAATCATGAAATTAACCACAAGTTTAGTAGAATTCACTAAAAATAACAAGTAAAATTAGCCTGTGCTTCATTTTACTGATTTTACAAAACTTAATTGCTTTTTCAGTAATTTCATTTTTTTCAGTGTAGCAGCCAATCAGAATCTATACCCCATTTGGCGAGACTCTTTGATATACAGGGACTCTAGGTCACACAATTTTTTGCAACATATCCATTTAAAATCCATTGAATTCCATGTTTCCAGTGGCGAGGCGTGCAATTTGGCAACGTTTCTTTTTTCCCCTTTAAACACATTAGAAAGGTCAAAACATCTGGTCATCGCCAATGACCGAAGCATTCGATTCTTTCAGTAACTTTGAATGGAGAAAGTGCATAGTTGTCAAATTTCACGCCTCGCTACTGCATGTTACATTAAATGATACGCGTGCGTGTACCACTTTCCGTGAGAGGGTTAACCCATGTGTATAGGTACTAGCAAACGCAAAAGTTTTTATAGTCAAGAATGCACATGGAGTGCAGAAAGCTGCTTTGATTACAGAAGGATTCGCCACTTATCTCGAATTCTTGACTGACAAAACTTTTGAGTTTGATAGTACACTGCCCAGAAGTTTTAGTTATTTTTTAGACATTTTTTCTCAAAAGAGGACTTATGGTAAAAGTACCACATGTGAACACGGATAAAAAAAATGGCCCAAATAAGAACACAGGTGAAATAATTTTCTGAAAATTCAAAGAATAATAAGCCTGTAATCCCGTCAAAATAGCTGGGATTTCTTTTTTTTATCCGAGGAAAAAACAAAACTAAAAAAGCAAAAAAAATAAAAAACCAATACAGCTGTTTTTGATGAGACGTTTTTGCTATTTTTTCATTTTCCAGAATACAACATTCTACACTAGTATTCACATACGGGCCATTTTCAGGCCACTCTTTCAGTGCTTTTGGAATAAGATCGACATTTTTTAGGGAAGCAAAGTGCAAAACGCAGACTGTGCTGAATCATCCCAAAATATTTTTTAGTCAAATTAGTTCACATTGACTAAAATTAGGAATAAGAGAACCCAGAAAGTGGGTCGTTATAGACTCTGAGGGCATATCATATACGTGTCAGTTTGAGACGAAATTCATTGATTTGTAAAATTTTGAAGATAAAAAGCGACAGAAACTCGCATTGCTCTAAGCGTAAATAAATTGCTTTTTAACGATAGCTGTTTACTTCCTATGGGCTTTATAAATTTGAAAGCCACGCAAGTCGCAGCATCATACGTCGACGCATGTATACGTGACCAAAAGCACGAAGTTATGATGAATATGACGAATGCACGTCTTTTAGCGCGAGACGCATCGGAAAGGCTTACGCACAGTGCGTGTAAACAGTGTTAGTGTACCAAGCTGTATATCTCCTCTCTTTCTCTCTTTCTCTCTCGCTCTCTCTCTCTCTCTCGCTCGCTCTCTCTCTCTCTCTCTCTCTCTCTCTCTCTCTCTCTCTCTCTCTCTCTCTCTCTCTCTCTCTTCTTTTTATTCCAATCGCTATTTCCTCTCTTTCTTTCTTATTCTCACCTTCGTTCATTTTTTCTTCCCCTCAAAATCTCAGATGAAAAAGGTCCTGAAAATAATAAAAATAAAATTTGTATATGCATCCAAATGGCCTTATATTTTTGTATAAAGTGAATATCAATTGGTACTTCACTGGTGTTAATACAATATCAATCTGAAATTATGTTGGTAGATTAGTTTTTTGGAATCGTCATGAATACTCACTTTTTCGTAAAGGAAAATGTTCTAGATTGGATAAATCGTTCTGAATTTTTTAGCGCCACTATAGTCTTTTTTGGGATAAGTCGTGTTTTTTTGGCATTTCAATTGAAAACAACAATAAAATTGCAAAATCAAATGACGTCGGCACTTGTGTAGTTTTAGAATAAATTTTTTTAACCCGAAATGAAAGAAATCCGCTCAGAATTAAACCCGTATAGTATAAGAATTTAATTTAGCCATAAGCTTAGCTAATGCGAGTGAGTGTGAGCTCTATATTTTTAAGTGTTTCAGCTTGCGGTTTCAGGGAATGTTTCTGGTGTATGCTCGTATGTACCAACGTTCCTGGAATATACGTATATTTATCAATTTTAGCCAAAAATGTTGAATTTTTGAGCAGCGCGATGAGGTATGCCTATGGTGTGAACTAATCGACCCTGGAATCACCTTAATCTTTAAATTGTTCGCAGACTTCATGACCTAATTGGAAAACCGCGTTATTTAAATGGAGGTTGATTTCTCAATTTGGTAAGGTCCCATCTGCAGCATTATAGGAATAACGTATAGCAAAATATGATTGCGCTATGACCTACCGTGTCTATGACTCGTTATAGTGTGAAAAAGTGCAAGGAATATAAGCGTCATATACTTTATAGAGGCTAGTTTTCGATGTACTCTTAAAATACTTAACGCCTTGTCCAAGTTTTAAATGCAACCAACTTTGTTGAGCTCTTAGAGACAAAAAAATCTGTATTTCGGCGATGAGTTAATTAGTTTTTTTTTCGAGTGGTTTGCTCAGCATAGTTGTGGCACTTAAACTAATTTAAGAATCTTAATCACCAAATATTACACTGCAAATCAAAATATTCGGCAGCGTTCAAGTCGAGTCTCACGAACTGCAAAAAAGGTCGAAATGACATTCTTGCATCAATATATGTTATGCTGTAAAAAAAGGACTGGCGTTATAAATATTTTTCAAGCGTAAATGTTTGGTTAGATGCTATCATATATGTAAAGATAATTTTATGCTTTTCAAACGCGTGAAATCTCTTTAGTAAAACTATAATATAAAAATTAATAGTTTTTGAAATCAAGCCTTCAATTTTGTGATTATGGCTGTTTCAAATTAGGCAAGTCCTTATCGGTCGATCTAACCTGTATCGTCAATTCTTGGCGTTTAATTCGAACTCCGTTTAGCGAATCTACTAATTATTTTTTTTAAATAAATACTTTGGCTTAGTGTTGAGAAAAGAAGGACGCGCCCTCGAAATTTATTTGATTATGGATTTTGACCAAAAATTGAGTGACTAAAAAAGTGAGAAATGAATTTGTATAGGTACCATCACCAGTCAAATTAAAGAATGCATGGGACTCAATAAGCAGGCGCGCTCATTCTGAAAATGAGAGTATCATTCTTTGATTGAATGCTGGTACACTTTGTACCTATCTAATTTCTATATATTTTTAGAAATTTAAAGACGTTCATCAAAAAACTTGTAAAAGTTAGATTTGACGAGAAACGTATACACGTGAATTAGGAAACCTATGTTTCAACTCAATCATTCCTAAAAGACAAAAACAATATTTTCTATATTTAATACTTTATTTGGTTTCGTTATATCTTTGCAAAATAACACACGAATCAGAGAATTTTTTAAAACTCAGATTTGACGGGAAATATATACGCGCGAATTAAAAAAATCTGTGTTTCAACTCAATATCTTTCCTACAAAAGGCAACAACAATGTTACCAATATTTAATGCTTTACTACAGAGGGGTTTCGTTATATTTCTTTGCAAAATAAAACGCGAATCAAAAAAAGCTTCTCAAAACTTATTTCGAGGTCAAACATAAGGTCTGGCCGGTAGCTTTCGGCTCCCCTCGTTGGTCCACAGTTTGGGAACCCCACTCCTCCATTTGAAACCATTGATCCAAAATGGCGGCGAACTCGGGATGAATGTTAGTGTAAATGGGGGTATGGGTTCCCAAACATTGGATTTCCCGAGTTGGCGCTATACCGGCCAGACCTTATGTATATGGACCTTGCGTATATACACGTGAATTAGGGAATCTGTGTTTCAACTCAATCTTTCCTAAAAGACAACAAAAGTATTGCTAATATTTAATGCTTTATTTTATACGGGTTTCGTCACATTTCTTTGCAAAATAAAACACGCGAATCGAAAAGAGCATCTTAAAATTTATTGTTGGATTTGACGGGAAACGTATACACGTGAAATAAGGAATCTGTGTGTTTCATTCTCGTGTCATTTCTCATCCAAATCACGGAACACTCTCATACAAAATGACAATAATCACCGAGCAACAACTCACGGTGAGCGCACCTCCCAAAAAACTCATGCCGCGATACGACCGCATAACAGTCACATTAAAAACACACAAAAACACAAAAATAATGAAGATATTTAACGACGAGCACTCTCCACTAAAGTTACTGCAAACAATGCGGTGATTCGGTCGAGTGGGTTTAATGACGGTAATTATAGTGCTCTTGAGAATTTTTGTTTACATTATTCAAGTCATTGAAATGATCGCCCGGAGATTGAATTATACGTTCATGCATGTAGGAATCAGAAAGAAAAAAGCAACATCGGCTCTTAACCCGATCACTCAAAGTGAATGACAAATTAATCTTCTTTAAAGTTATTCACTTTACGCAAGTACGCACGAAACACCTATTACCAGGGCTGTCGTTTTGCGTATAATCAATGCTGTTTTTCTGTTCACCGATGATTCCACCGGTTGAGAAAAGGTTACACAGTTCAGTTCAGTGTATGACTGTAATGCACGAAAATACTCTGATCTGTAATCTTTCCTTAATCGGTGGAAACTCCGTTGATTAATTAAAATATCTGCAGGTTTTTTAAAGTCATCGATGACTCCACCGGTTGAGAAAAGATTACAGATGCGAGTATTTTAGTTTGTTACAGTCATGCACTGAACTGAACTGTGTAATCTTTTCTCAACCGGTGGAATCATCGGTGAATTGAAAAATATCATTGATTATACGCAAAACGGCAGCCCTGCCTATTACTCCGATATTACTTGACGTGGTAGAGAGGGCGCTAGTAGTCAAATTACTTTGTTGTTTACAATTTTGTTATCTGTATCGCGATACGTAACTTGCGGTTTTTGTGGTCATTTCATGCCGGATGCGCGGTATAAATTTGAGGGTGTGCCCAGTACCGTATACTTATTATAATTGCCCAGATTTTCTACAATTGGTTTACTTGACCGGCGAAAATTTAGAACCGTAAGGGGCTAATGCAGTATATCCATTTTAGGGAAAGCAAGGGGTGCAAGAAGCCCCCCTTCCTTAAGGATTCGAGGTTCACCCGACATTATAAAACTGACTGATCTTTTTGAAAGGTAGGTAGGTTAACATTTTTGGAATAATACCAATAATATGGCAAAGAGCTTTTAGATTACAGTGACATTTTTTAATATATTTTGCTAAGTTTACTATAGAGTTCGGGTAAGCTAATGAAATACGCAACTGTTGTTTCGGGCATGGGCGCCCGGAGCGGGGGGCAAGAGGAGGCACTTGTCCCCCCCCCCTGGAATTCAAAAAAGTCAAAATTTCAGGATGAAAAATGAAAGGAGAAAAGAAAATGAAATATTAATCAAAGAAATAATAGATGACAAACTTCATTATTAGTTTATTTTGTGTTTCAACTCATTTTTTGCAAGGTGAATAATAAAATTATACATTTTTATTACTATCGTTATCATCTGTTGACCCTTTATCCATTTAATCAAACACGTCAAAATTATTATTATTAATTGATACACCTACAATAGGTTAATAATTGTACACTATTTGGATGAAAAGAAGTTTTCCCTTTTTTGCTAAGGGAGGGGGGGTCCTCCTAGACCTTCCATTGGGGTTCAAAAATATTGCCCCCCTTGGAAATTTTTCTGCGGGCGCCCATGGATTCGGGTCACTCATTATAAAATACTCTAATGGGGCTCTTGCAAACTTTTACTGACAATGAGAGAAAATTAATAGTCCAATCTGGTGTAAAAGCCAGCGAAAAGCAGGAAAATCACTATATAAGAAAGTGAAATTCTGAGATAGTAAAATTCAGTAATAAACTCACAAAAGTGCTGTAACGGCAAGATCGTAATGGCGGTTCAATGCAGGACATGGGAGATTCCTGTCTAATTTGTCACTTCCTCTACGGAAACAGAGATATGTCTCAATTTAGATAGGAATCTCCCATGATACCTGCGCGTAGTGCGTAGCTCCGCCATATCAATCCCAATTCTGGAAGTGCATTTCGTGATTTTAAAGTGTACTCATCGTCATTTTTACAGGTTTTTATGCCAGAATAAACTTTTCAATCCCCTGTAGCAAAAGTTTGCAAGAGCTCCATTGTTCGCGACTTGGTGACAAACAGAGTTACTTCTTGGATGATGTAGAAAATGCGAGGCTTTGCAAAGCTTGAATTCCTGGATTTCAAAAAGGCATTTACGACTTGATGAATAGATTTTGAAAGGTTCTGGTGAGCTCATCTGTTTTTGTTGGTATGGTTTTTATTTCTCTTTGAAGGGAGGAGAGCTCGATTCCATGGGAATATCTGTTGCATGTGCTTGTAGCAAAAGTTTGAGGAAGACCCATTGACTTCATTCAAAACCGTTCTCAACTTGTTAAGTATTCAAGTAATTTAAGCAGTTTTTTACTTTAAGTTATTTTTTTTTTTTTTTATTAGCCAAATTTGCCGACGACACGGCATATCTAGCATCTGATCAGGATCAAAATGTTGTCACTAATGTAATTAATTCCAACCTAAATAAAATTGAATCGTGGATTGACTCAGAAGATATAAAATTAAATGTTGATAAAACTATATATACCATTTTCTCATATAGGCCTATTAAATACTTACCAGTTTCCCTTTGTAATAATCTCATACCTATTTCTACTATTGCCAAATACCTAGGCTTAAATTTAGATGTAAAATTAAAATGGAAAGAGCACATTAAAATGAAACGTACTCAATGTAATCTTAAAGTTAACAAACTTAGATGGCTACTGGGTCATCGATCCTCTCTTAGCCTTGACAATAAAATCCTAATATATAAGCAACTAATACGTCCTACTTGGGCGTATGGCTGTCAGCTTTGGGGCTGTGCTGCCCTTTCTAACTTAAAAATAATCCAAGTTTTTCAAAACAAAACCTTACGCCTCATTTCTGGTGCCAGATGGTACGAAAGAAATGAGGATATTCATAGGGACTTAGGCGTTGAGTTGGTGTGCGAGTTTGTCTCCAAAGTAGCTTATCGTTATGAAATGAGACTCCACTCGCATCCTAATTCGGAAGCGCTAATGCTTTTAGAAACTTGCACTGATTTAAGAAGACTTAAACGCAGAAAAATTTGGGACTTGGCGTATCGCTACGATATCCTTTAGTTACCAGGGTGTAACAAATAACTTAAAAATGTAATGTATTTCTCTGTTATATATTGTTTATTTTTCTTGCAATAATCTTAATATCTATGTAAATGAACAAAATTTCTTTCAAATCATTGTATAAATTTCTCCAGTGGCGAGAAGATTACTTTGCTTAATAAAAAAAAAAAAAAAAAGTTATTTTTCATGGTTTCATTCTTATTAATTCTAAGTTAAAATTTTGATGACCCATTTCCAATCTGTCTCTCACACACTTTCTCTTTCTCTCTGGAAACTAGCTTCTTATTCCCTAATTCCCCTCCACCTCTCTCTTATCTCTCTTTCTCTTTTCTTTTTCCTTCTATCTCTCTCTATCTCTCTCTCTCTCACACACACCCTCTCTCTCTCTCTCACTCTCACTCTCACTCTCTCTCTCTCTCTCTCTCTCTCTCTCTCTCTCTCTCTCTCTCTCTCTCTCTCTCTCTCTCTTTCTCTCTCTCTCTCTCTCTCTCTCGCGACTCATTTAAACACACGTGTTAGGAAAAGATAAATGAGGGAATACGTACCTTGACTATGGTCAAATCCCTGTTTGTTTCAACTATGTGCGTTCAAATGGGCGAAGATGTTGAAAGACAAATTTTTGGCATCCGCTAGTGCCCCACTGCCCCCTCTCTTATGTCGCTTCTTCTATCACCAGCTGATCAGCATCTGCTCGGTCAAATCAGATCATCTCCAAGATGAGCCTGCGTACATCCGATTGGTCAATGATCAAATCACCCGCTACTCACAAAAACCGTCTAGGTCACCGTCTTCGTTTTGTTACGACTGCGACACACCATGATCCGAGATTTCGTCAAAAAGAGGTCAAAAATATAATTATTTTTTTTCATCAATAATTTCTCGTTCATGAACTTTCAAACCCAATTTTAATCACATAAAACACTCTTAACAATGGGGCTCTCGCAAACATTTGCTGTGAGCAAATGATTAGGCCAATATTATGTAAAAACCAGCGAAAATCACTCTTAAAAAGTCTAAAATTCAGTAATAAACTCACGAAACTACCGCAACGGCATGATCGCACTGGCGGTTCAACGCAGGTATCATGGGAGATTCCTGTCTAATTTGTCAATTTCTCTACGAAAACAACATAGATTTCTCTCAATTTAGTTATAGGAATATCTCGTGATACCTGCGTCTCTCCGCCATCAAGCCCGATTCTGAGAGTGGGTTTTGTGATTTTTTAGTGTACTCCTCATTTTCACGGGTTTTTACGCAAGAATCAATTCTTCAACCCCCTGTTGCAAAAGTTTTCAAGAGCCCCCTCAAACGTAACCCTATAAGTGTCACTGGCAAGTTTTAAGGGGGTACATCGCCCTCGAAATGCAAAAAAATGAATTTTTTTTTATTTTTTTTTTTCAATTTTTTGAAAGTCGAAGACTTAAGGATTCAGAATATGTAACTGTTTTTTTCATAAGAGCCATGGAAGTATTTTTAATTATTTATTGAAACTAAGATGGAATAAACAAATCTGCCGCCAAAGAGCGCTTTGAGCGTATCGTTTTTTTTTCAATCTTGTAATAGTATACGGAATGTAACTTGAGTTCTAGTATAGCTAAAGACTTCTGGTTTTTTTTAAAAGATGCACAAACTTCTGCTCTATTACCTGTTAGAAGCTTTTTTTAAAAAATTAGAAATTTCAATTTCAAAAATGGAGTTGAAGATGAAAAAGCTAAAAAAAAGTATGCCTTAAAAGTAAAAAATTAATTAAAATACTTCCAGTCTCTTATGTAAAAAGAAAGCCTCTGGTAGATAATAGAGGGCAAAAAGACCTTTCATTTGAGCCAAAGAAACAGTGCAAATAATGATGAGAACTCAACACAGATTCCGTACCGTTTAGGTCTATTTTTTTCTTTTTGTTTGATTTAAGGGGCACTTATGCAACCCGCGCCACAAAAATTTGTGATTTTTTTTCTTATAAGCTCACGGACCAGCTCAAAAAATTTCAGACCCAAAACTTAACTCTGAAAGAAAAAAAAAAATTGGGTGATGTACCCCCTTAAATGAAGCTAAATAGTTCAAAAACAATGATTTTTTATTCATCTTTTTTTTTTTACTGATTTTTTTGGCCAATTTTTTCGGATCGTAGATAACTGTGTGACGTATCAAGATTACATTCGCGCGAATAAACATGCGAATCACGCGCCGGTTAATAAAAAGAGCGCTTCTTCCCCCTCCCCCTCCCGCGCCCTTCACCCACCCATCTACCCCCCCGTCTATTCCTGGTCCTCCCCTCTTTCGCTGCTCGGGTGAGGATAAAATAGTCTCATATGTAATATGTATACAGGGTGTCCGAGAAATGAGTTCACACTTTTGCTGTGAGCGCCTGGTTGATTGTAAAAATCTGAAAAATTCAGGAATAATCTATTACCCCTAAGCGACTTCAGAGAAAATATCGGGGGGCTCTCACCCCCCTTCAGGGGGGGCGTAGGCCCCAAAATGTACCCCGTGTTGCCAATATATCGCATATTTCAAATGGCAGGGGGTATTTTTTATTTCATCATTCAAAAGGGCTCAAAAAACTGAGTAATTTCGTTTTTTTAGATTTTCGGTAGCCCCTCTCAAAACAAAATGGCGGCCAAATAGCTACCCCATACTTTAGAGGCCCATAACTTCGGTTTGAATTAATATTTTTTCAAAAACTAAAAACTTTCTGAATCCTCAGAACGTCTTCTTTCCAATGATGTGCCACACTTTATCATTTGGTGGAAAAAAAATGGGGCGCGGAGCCCCCCCAAAAATTTTTGAGTTTGGGGGGCTGTAGCTCAAAAAAAGTCAAATGTAAAGGGGGGTTGTGTTGTACATCAATCGAAAGGTCTTAAAAAAAGAAATAATTTGGCGCAAACCCGAAGTCGCTACGATGCGTCTTTCCAAAATGGCGGCCATTTAACCATTTGGGGGTGGGGGGACCGTCCCCCCCAAATGAAATCCCTCCATCGAGTGATACACCAATCGAAAGGCCTTGGAAGGAGAAAGAGAATGGCACAAACCGGACGTCAATACGATGCTTGTATCCAAAATGGCAGCCGGTCAAAGTTTTTTGGCTTATGACCCTGCACGCCTACAGCCAAAAAACTTTGACCGGCTGCCATTTTGGATACAAGCATCGTATTGACGCCCGGTTTGTGCCATTCTCTTTCTCCTTCCAAGGCCTTTCGATTGGTGTATCACTCGATTGAGGGATTTCATTTGGGGGGGACGGTCCCCCACCCCCAAATGGTTAAATGGCCGCCATTTTGGAAAGACGCATCGTAGCGACTTCGGGTTTGCGCCAAATTCTTTCTTTTTTTAAGACCTTTCGATTGATGTACAACACATTCCCCTTTTACATTTGACTTTTTTGAGCTACAGCCCCCCAAACTCAAAAATTTTTGGGGGGGCTCCGCGCCCCATTTTTTTCCACCAAATGATAAAGTGTGGCACATCATTGGAAAGAAGACGTTCTGAGGATTCAGAAAGTTTTTAGTTTTTGAAAAAATATTAATTCAAACCGAAGTTATGGGCCTCTAAAGTATGGGGTAGCTATTTGGCCGCCATTTTGTTTTGAGAGGGGCTACCGAAAATCTAAAAAAACGAAATTACTCAGTTTTTGAGCCCTTTTGAATGATGAAATAAAAAATACCCCCTGCCATTTGAAATATGCGATATATTGGCAACACGGGGTACATTGTGGGGCCTACGCCCCCCCTGAAGGGAGGTGAGAGCCCCCCGATATTTTCTCTGAAGTCGCTTAGGGGTAATAGATTATTCCTGAATTTTTCAGATTTTTACAATCAACCAGGCGCTCACAGCAAAAGTGTGAACTCATTTCTCGGACACCCTGTATGTTCAGAACAGAGCTTTACAAGTTGATATCTTCCTCTATTGTGTTCGTATCCGACTTTGACTTTCATTATGAGAGACGTTGCTCTTGCTTAGCTGAGTGGAGGTGGAGGTGGAGTGGAGGTGAAGTGGAGGTCCGGCCTTCCATACCTCTCCTCCGTCATCACGGGCGCGAGATCGTCGCGGCATCACGGCTCAAGGTTCGGTCGTCCCGCGAAAAGGGGAGGGAGAAGGGAGGGGGAGGGGGAGGGAGAGGGCCAAAAGCCTCCACTACAGCCAACTGTCAAGTCAAGTGTCAACGGAGTTGCCATATGTTGGATGACCCGCACTGTGTCAAACCACCAGCACCTATAAGGCACACAATACTAACCATCACAGAATACTAAAATCAGAACGGACCCATTAGAGCCAATGGAGCTGTTGCAAACTTTTGCTCCAAGCTTAATGATCTAGGTGATAGGGGGGTAAACCGCTGTAAAAATGGCGAAATGCGCACTAAACAATCGTAAAATCTACTCTCAAACTCATAAAATGCTTTCAAACGCGAGACTGAAATGGCGGCGATTACCGCCTAAATATAATGGCAATGGGTCTGTTGCAAAATTTTGCTACAGCAATATAGAGTGTTAAATCTCAAGTAAAATCACGTGAAAAGTCCATTGGTGGTATCAGAAAGTCATAAAATGCAGAATTAAACTCACAAGTTGCGTTTAACCGAAACCTAAGATGGCGGTAAAATATCGAGCAGCCTATGTGACGCACCGTGAACATCCATCCATGATGGCCAACGTTAATAACCTCACAACATCGGAGGTTATGAGTTTGTTTGCGTTGTGATTGCGGTTGTGATCGATGATGTGAGGTTGGCCATCTTGGATGTTCATGGTGCTTGCATCCAGGCTGCTCGATATTTTACCGCCATCTTGGATTTCAGTTAAAAATGCCTCTTGTGAGTTTGTTATTGCATTTTATGACTTTCTGCTGCCACAAATGGACTTTTTAACGCGATTTTACATGTGATTGATCACTCTATAGCGCTGTGGCAAAAGTTTGCAACAGACCCATTGTATGCTTCTTCTTCTTGTGTGGTCTCGCGAGAACACCTCCTGAAGATAGAGATTATTGAGATAGGGGAACCTAATGTCAAAGGTGGTAAGTTCCTACCGCCACTACGGTCTCTAGTTTGAAAGCATTTTATGAATTTGGGAGTGGATTTTATGATTTTTTATAGTATGCTTATCGTCATTTTCACTGGGTAACACCCCATTGTTAACCTTTTACAAGCCTGTAGCAAAAGTTTGCAACAGCTCCATTGAAACAAGTTGGGAATTTAACCGTACAGACAGGCAACTGAAGAGGTATAGCAATATAGAGAGGCTGTGTCGCGTGCAATTTGGCATCAATGTATTCTATCCATTTAAACTCATGTAAAAGATCGAATTCAGGGGGTGCACAGTGCACAAGGAAAATTCGATTTATTTAATGAGTTTAAATGGAGCAGTTGCATTGTTGCCAGATGACACGCGACGCCACTGAGTCCTATACTAAAGTGAGGCAGACTGGGCGCTCTGACTCTGGTTTGTTTGCCTCATTTTTTTAAGCTTAAATCAAAAATTGAAATTAATTCAGTATGGGAATTGGTTTTAAACGAAAGTGCAAGTGTCTATAAGAGTGGCTATCTAGAAACAGAATTCTAATAAAACTATCCAGGTGAGAATTTTTTTTTTTCAAATTTTGGTGTTTTGCAAAGTTTTTTACCGAGCAAATGGATCATTGAATCTTATACTTGGTACGTGTTATTCTACAAACGCAACTATGAGACCAAAAAAAAAAAAAAAAACAAGTTGGAACTTGCAACACTGGAACAGTGTTAGCAAAGAGAGCATGAGTGTCGGCCGTAAATCATTGTAAGTGTGGAGTTCCATATTGATTGTACAAAACTGCGACAAAGTCAATCGCAACGCTGCATTTGTGTTTGTATAACAGTGATCGCTGTAAAAATAACTTGATAGGTCAAAGTGGGAATGAAAATTTACTTATAGCGTGTTGAAACAGTTGTTCACGAGGCGAGGTGAATACTGTGGTTTTGAAAACCGATTTCGATAGTGATAGTTCCTTTAAAATCGGATGACGCAATACCAATCCTAGCAAGCCGCAAAGTCTAATTTAGTTATTTGGGACTTTTTTTAGATTTCTCTCGCTTGAACCAAAGTCATCACGATGGAAATTCTTCGTCTTTATGGTTTCAGCTCTTTTTGTCTCAGATTAAAAAATGAATGTTAATATTGGTCAAATGTCATCCGACACTCATCAAGGCCCTTAAGGAACGTAATATGAACTTGAAAAAAGCTCATTCGATTTTTAAGGGAGCTTAAACGGTCCATAAGAGACGAAATTCGCGGATACAGAGTATCCACAGCTTATTTCAATGTTCGATCTGACAAGACCGTGCGCCTTTGAAAAATCGATATCTCGATAGTGAATCGATGTATTGCAATTCGGTTTGCACCGGTCGAAAGCGCTTGCTTGTGACTGACAACCTCGAAAATTTCAGATCCATCCGAGTTTATTTAATGACCTTACAGGACCTCTCGCGGCCGCAGTTAGACATTTCTTGTCAGAGTTACGCTGAAACGGGGAGTAGTTCCCCCCCTAAGATGATATTTTTTGGCTCGAAACTGCATTGGGCCCTCTCGGGACATCATTGGGACCCGAAAAAAAGCGGAACCGATATAATATGGCACACGACTGGTTCGTGAGAGACGAAATTCGCCTTTTTCCAGCCTCCAGCGCCCCTCTAAGGTCGATCTGACAAGACCGCGCGCCTTTGAAAAATCGATATCTCGAGAACGAATCGATGGATTGCGCACTGCGGTTTGGATTGGGCGGTAGCTTCAGCTTTTAGATAATTCTTGAAAAAAATTCAGATCCATCCAAGTTTTTAAACGGATCTTATGGGACCTCCCGCGGCCGAAGTTAGACATTGTACGTGAGACTTACGCTGGAGTTGGGGCCACGCCCCCCCCCCCCCCGATATAGACTTTATCGGTCCGACATTTGTCAGGGCCCTTAATGAACTTCATGTGAACTCAAAAAACTCACATATGACTTCTCACGGCGCATGCTAGGTCCATGAGAGTCGAAATTCGCGGATTTTAGAGAATCTTAGATTTCTGACCCTAAACCGCGCGCCTTTGAAAAATCGATATCTCGAGAGTAAATCGATGACTCGCAATCCGGTTTGGACCGATCAAAAGAGTAAGCTTACCGGTACTCGCCGTTAAAATTTTGGATCCATCTGATTTCATTTTGAGACCTTACTTGAGTTACATGGACCCCAGTTGGAATTACTTTTTTCGGAGTTACGCTGGCAAGGGGGTCGCTCCCTCTCTTGGAAAACTGTGGAGGGGGCCCTTTGCTGGGGCATACATTCTATTTTTCACCTTTTTTTTTTTTTTTTTTTTTTTTTTTTTTTTTTTTTTTAATTTTATATTTGTGTCTAATCTAAGTTGGGGGAGGAGGAGGAGAGTACCTGCAAGTCAACCGGCAATTTACTTTTGATAGTGGCTGCGGGTCGAGGGTGCGGATTGCGGACTTTTAACTTGTTGTGGGGTTTACAGGGTGGCCGTGTCTAAACTTATGAGAAAAGAAGGCAACCACAGACCGGAAGAACGTTCAATTTCTGGTTCAGAGACCATGGACAAAGACATGGGCACCCGCAAAACAATTGCCCGGAGGGGCAACTTTTTGAATGTCAATGGAAGGTCTAGGGGACACCACCTAGAGACGGGCAAGTCTAGAGAACCCCCCCCCCCCCCCCACTTCCGCCCAAAATAGAAAATAAATCAATTATCCTTCCAAATGGTAGAAATTGTAAGTGATTGTAGCATGTAGTTGTATCAAAAGTAATTCTATTTTTGACGTGTTTGATATTATGAATAAAGTGACAGCATCAGATGATAGAAATAGTAAAAAGCTAAGTACAACTATTCCTTCTTTATTTTCATTGTCCTGATGAATTCTAAGAGTTAACCTATTTAAATTAACAAAACCAAAACTCTTGCCTATACATTCTCTAATCATGTAATTATCGACCAGAGGATTCTGAATTTTCAAGGAAGTTCGCAAAATTCTCGTTGCCAACGGTAGTTGCCAATGTAGACTCGTTCATACTAGTAGATTTTAAAACTTCTTTCGGCGAGGGAGATGACGGGTGGGAAGGATGATGTCGTCTGAATCAGGAGGGGGTGGGGTAAAAATCAGGGGGAGGTCTAGATCTGGGGGGAGAGGAATCCTGAAACTGGGGGGCGAGCTGTATAGTGGCAAGGGCACAGAATACTCTAATCAGAACGGAAACTCGAATTCATTTTGAAACATTCTTTACTTCGGGCCGCCATGTTCGAAAGTGAGCATCTTCGGCAATCTTCGGTAGATCTCCGGCAACTGGCCGAGTTGTGATTGGTTGTATAGCCTGAAAAAGCATGTCCGCCATCTTGAGAAGTGAGTAGGCACAGTTGCCAGTTTGTGCCAGTAAATTCCAAATCTTGTTTCCATTGGCTCTTATGGGAGTTTCCCTTCTGATTGTATTATTCTGTGGCAAGGGGTGGTTGGGCACCACTGCTTAGGGGGGGGGTTACTTCCCGCCCTGCCCCCCCTAAATTACGCCCCTAATTAAAATTGTAAAGTAAACTAAGAATAAAGTTTGTTAACTCTTATTCCTTTCGTTATTATTTGATCTTCGAATGTTCCGATTCTTTTTTATTGTAAAGTTTTGATTTTTCTGAATTAGGGGGGGGGGCGCCGCGCCGCCCCTCGGGGAGTGCCCATTGACAGATAAGGGAGAAAGGTAAGTGTGGGAAAGCGCACGGGAATCCGGCGTAGTGTGCCGCAAAAATTACTACCAATGGCGGATCCAGAAAATTCTTTTAGGGGGGGGGGGCTTCACGCCTATGAATTTTCAATTTGCAGGGAGGAATTTATGGGATTTTTTCTGTTGAAAAAAGGCAAAGGCTACCGTGAGTTGGGGGGGGGGCGTGCCTTTCCCGAATCCGCCGCTGATTACCATGTAACACTGGGCCACGATGACCGATGTCGCATAAAACCAGGTAGAAGACCCGTGGCGGGCGTGGCATCCGTGATGGCTGTGAAATTGGGATGAAGTAGATGGACACACATCATTCATGCAATCTGCACAACGCGGCAAGCAACTGTTGTAGGCGTAGGTGCAGTAGTTCGTGAGGAGGGCAAAGGGGACGGGAGGTCGTCGCAAAACCATGGACGAAGATATAACTAAGGACTGCCGACTGTTGTTAGTCCTGTTTTGCTCTCGACCCCAGCGCTCCAAGCAGCGGTCAGCTGAACTACTCTTTCAAGTGAGCGATCCTGGCGATGTGTCCATGCTCACATGCTGTGCTACTGCTAAAACCGTTGTTGGAGTTGGTCTGTTATGGCATGGCTGTCAACTGTTGTCGGCGACCCAAGAGGATCAGATAACTCAGTATCTCAATGGAAGATCGAAAGCAAGGGAAATTCAGAATCAACTTTGGACAAGGTAACAGAAATCATCAGCAAATTAAAAGAGTCGCCTGATCTCTACTAATAAAACAAATGTCTATGTACTCTTTCTTGTTTGATTCCGTTTTGAGGTTAACTGTGATGTATAGTATTTCAGTCCTTGATTAATCATTTTCGACAATTCAGGAATCTTTCAAGAAATACTCCAGACGTTTGCTTTTTAGCGGATTTTGCTTCCTTTTAATTCGCTGATCATTTGTTCCCTTCGTTCAATCGTGATTCAAATTACCTTCACGGTATACATTTGCGGGAAGGCATGGGAGAAAGGGAGCCGGAGCGGCCACCGCTGCAGCGGTTCGCTTTTAGTTGACCCTTACTGCTGCTTGGAGCGCTGCGGTCGCGCTCGAAAACCCGCTAACAGGTTTTAACACGGGCGGAGATAGGAAGTCGGCAGTCCTTAGTTATATCTTCGTCCATGGCTCGGAATGGTCTTAAAATTTTCCTTAGGATTTAATCTAGAACGCAACGTTCTTACATTTTCGAAAAGTTAACTCCAGCTCTCGCAATTAACGATTAAAGGCGGAAAAAGCATGGTTTCTGGACCGCGGAACAGTGGCGTTATCTAGCGGATGAGAATCTCACTACAGGTCGCTGAGGATTCACCTTAAAACGCAACGCCGATCGCGTTCCCCAAACGAACTCTTTTAGCGGACCGAAACATCAACAATAACAGGATTGGAAATTTGAAATCATCTAAATGCATTTTAAATCGCAGAATACACGAAACATGGACACAATCCTCTGATATAAAACCCCAATATCTCATACAGAAAATTTCGTTGAAGTCTGATCCAAATTAGTAACGTAATTACATTCCCAAAAATGCTTAACCTCAATCTTGGCCAAAAACTCCCGCCACAAAGAAAAAGCGACAAATTGGGAGGACACCGGATTGGCGGAATCGCATGGGTCAATCGGTCCTCGAGGACCCGTTCTCGATACTGAAACCAAGCGATCCCCCGAGCGGACCCCCGAACCATGCCGTTCCTATAAGAAAAGCATTATTGACCTTGTAGAAACGATTTCAATAGAGCATGACACTCATGCTCTAAAAAAAACTGAAGCTATAGTTTCCGAGGGTGAAAAATTGAGCCTTTAGGTAGCAATTCCGTGCTTACTCGAATTTACTTCAATATTTTTAGCACAGTTGCATGCAGTGGCGCACCGAGAACTTTAGTTTGGTGGGAATTTCACCGCAAATTTTTCATTTGCTGTGGCCTTAGGGGGGGTTTCGAAAGCAATTTTGTCCGAAGATGACCTTTTTTTGAGCAAAATCTTGATGCTTAGGGGGGTGGTGGGTGGGGGGGGGGCGGTTGACCCTAAAACCACCGCCTTCGGTGCGCCACTGGTTGCATGTCATCATGATAACAATAACAGAGTGTTGAATTTTAGACCGTTCAAAAGAATGCTACGTCGAGCGCCTGCAATTTATGGTATAGGCTAAAACAAGTACCACGAAGTAGGAACATTTATCTACCCACTAATTCGAGGAGTTCGTACCCTAGGAGTCGGAAATGAACGGACATTTGCGGTACCCGGTACGACGGTACGTATTCCGGTTACGTATTTTCAGAAAATTTCATCATTATAGTAAAAATGTTGTTGAGACGGTTGATCTATCGATTGATTTTAAAACTTGCCTTCCATTTTACGGATCGTCTCAGTTTCACCAGCTTGCATGCCGGCTCGTGCAATCTGTCAGCGTTGCATTCAGTCCATTTAAAGTCATGACAAATATCGAAATATTAGGGGTGCATAGTGCATTCCCTCGAATCGATATTATTCATGGGTTTAAATGGACTGACTGCAACGTTGCTAGATTGCACACACCGCCACTGCTTTTGCATGTTCGATGGATTCTAGCAAACTCCATTAAAAATCCACCCCTGGAAAGGAGTTACGCGCTTACAATTAGATCATGACCAAAGGTCTAGGCAGGAGGAGCTTTACCAACGTCGATTCCATCATCCAGGAGGGAGCAACTGCCCCCCCCCCCCTCATTTTGGATACACCTTCGATTCTTATAATATTCATTCAGTGGCGTCGCGTGCCATCTGGCAACAATGCAACTGCTCCATTTAAACTCATTAAATATATCGAATTTTCTTTGTGCACTGTGAACCCCCTAAATTCGATCTTTTACATGAGTTTAAATTGATAGAATACATTGTTGCCAAATTGCACGCGACGCTACTGTATTCATTACTCTCATTTGACAAATAATTTTTCCTCTTCTCAAACCGAATTATCCAGTGAACAATAAATCAAACAATTCTCGCAGGTCTTTGAAATAAAATTGAGTTTTACAACACCAAACCCGGATTTAAATTATGATTGAAAAATAGGGAAATGTACGCAATAATTCGTCACTCGTACTCCTCTCCTCAGCTTTCGATTGTATTCTGCTCCGCGTATGTTATTGAGACACTATTTTCCTGCTTAAGAAGCTTCACTCTCCTAATTTCCTCGTGCATGCGGAAAAAAGAAGTGACGGTATCATCTCTCACTAAACACTTATCTCCATATTGACTGGATTCCGGGATGGTAATTTTAATAGAATAGTTTTTCTCTACAAGAAATATGTTCTTTTTCTGTTTTTTAATTTTTTTTTCTCCACAGCCATGGAAGGTATAATAGGGCTAAAGATAAGAACTGTATACACCTCTCGAGGCAGAATATGTGAGGGGTCCCATCTATAATTGGTAGAGCTGCCGAGTTGCGTATAGTTAATAGCATTTTTCAATTCATCGATGATTCCACCGGTTGAGAAAAGATTACACAGTTTAGGTCAGAGTATGACTGAAATGCTCGAAAATACTCTGATCTGTAATCTTTTCTCAATTGGTGGAAACTCCGTTAGTTAATTAAAATACCCGCAAGCTTTTTAAATTCATCGAAGACTCCACACCGGTTGAGAAAATATTGCAGATCAGAGTATTTTCGTGAATTACAGTAATACAATCAGAACGGAAACTCTATCGGATTTTGAAGCAAATTCATTCCGCGTCCGCCATGTTGGGATATAGGATGTTTACATCTGGATTCGCGCGCGAAAAAAAAAAAATATATAGGACGTGATCCGTGAAATTTTCATCCTGAAATACGCGCCAGTAGAATAAAAGTGAGGCCGGAAACTGAGATTTCTTTCCAGAATTTACAGAAATAAATTAGTTTCAACACAAACCAACTCCTCAAAAACACCTCCGCCGCGTTGGGATATACAAGGGCCGTTCAAAAAATAATGCACATTCGGGTTTTTTAGGAGAACGAAAGCAGCTATCAAAAAGCGGTTTGTGTGAGCTCAAAGTCCTTGTAATTTTCAATAAAACAAAATCAAGTGGAGCTCTGTAGCTTAAAAATTGTTTGATATACAGGGTCTTGAAAATAGCATGTTTAAACTACCCCTCCAGGATTTTCAGATATTTTTTCCAAGAAAAAAAAAAAATGACAAAAAAACTTAAACTGAAAAAATTGAATGTTTTAATTGAAAAAAATTACAGATCTCACTGATTGTGTGACCGGTCAGCAAGCACAGCTCACAGGTTGAAACATGCACAGTACTCAGTACTTGCGACTTTTCTGTTCTGTTGGACGCGTGTGCGCAGTGCGAACTTCCAAAATTTTTTCGCGACGAATGCCGAGGAGAGAGAAGAGCAACATCACGTTATTCATTTTTGTTTTTACGTGGTTTATCAGTGAGAAACGCATTTAAAGAAATGAGATAAGTGTATAAGACAACTGCTTAGACCGATATTTAGACAACAACCATAAGTCGTTGGTTTAAATCCTTTTCTGAGGGTCAGGAATCAGTGAAACTTCTTCAGAAATCTGGTTTGAAAAAACGATTCTTCAGAAGTTGGTAGAAAGGCTGAGGCTTTGCGTGAAACATGATGAACAGTACTTCGAAAAATTTAAGAAAGGCAAGTTATCCGATGAAGACAACTAACTCCAGTCAATTCTAGTAAGATCTTGTAATTTTTGTCAATAAAAACACTCAATTTTTTCAATTTTAATTTTGTTTTGTTTTTTTTCTTTTTTTCTTGGAAAAAATATCTGAAAATCCTGGAGGGGTAGTTTAAACATGCCATTTTCAAGACCCTGTATATCAGTCAATTTTTAAGCTACAGAGTTCTATTTGGTCTTGTATTATTGGAAATTACAAGGACTTTAAGCACACACAAACCGCTTTTTGATAGCTGCTTTCGTTCTCTCAAAAAACCCGAATGTGCATTATTTTTTGAACGGCCTATGTAGGACCACAGCGTTGCCTATTGGTGCCGTTAAATTCCAAACTTGCCTCCATTGGCTTTTATGGGAGTTTCCGTTCTGTGTTATAGTCATACATTGAACTGAACTGTGTAATCTTTTTTCTCAACCGTTGGAATCATCGGTGAATTGAAATATGCGCTTAATTATACGTAAAACGACAGCTCTGATGATTGGATAAGTTCAGTAGGAATGTGGGGTGCTTTCCACTAAAATAAACAAAATTCGTCGGGGGCCGTGGGGTATTGCCCTGGATGCCAAATAATAGTTACGGCCTACAAAGGGCTCTAAAGACTTCCCCTCTGAACCTATACATATACAGTATACAGGGTATTGCCTGTGTCGTAACAAATGGGAGAAAAATAGCCTTACGAACAGCTCTGTTCATTACAAAGGCTTCCTAACACCTTCTTGACGAAGAGCTCTCAAAAATTCCACTTTGCTCTTCCGGGGCATCGCAAATGTTATTTTGAATAAGAAAATTGACTTACGAGTAGACCTGTTTATCACGAAGGTTTTTTAACGCCAGAATCCGCCAATAATATACTCAAATTACGTATGAGCTCTAAAATTGTTACACAGTAATGTAGCAACAAATCAGCAATTGAGTATAAAATATAACATGTTTTAGTAATTAATTAATTAAGTGCTTATTAATAGTTGATAATGGGGTAAAACCCTGTAAAAATAACGATTAGCGCACTAAAAAATAACGAAATCCACTCCTAAACTCACAAAATGCTTTTAAACGCGAGACTGTGATGGCGGCCGGGGCCGCGGTTTGCATTGCCAATAGATTTGGGCGGCTTCGGCCACCATTACGGTCTCTCGTTTAAAAGCGTCTTGTGAGTTTAGGAGTGGATTTAGTGATGTTTTAGTGCGCTAATCGTTATTTTTACAGGGTTTTACCCCATTATCAACTATTAATAAGCCTGTAGCAAAAGTTTGCAACAGCTCCATAAAGCCATTTTAGAGCGATGTAGGTATTTGAAAAATACAAATATAATTAGACATTTGGAGGTTGGAATGAATGAATGAGATGATGGATTTGAGCGTTGTCATGAAAGAGCTTTGCACACACGGAAAAAAATAACTTGTAAGATTTACCATCATGATGACTGATTTCTGCACCTGCCTAAAAGATGGTAAACTTGACCATACATCGGGTTGAATGAACTAGAACACAATGTAAATTCACCTAAAGTTCAGGCATGATTAACTAATAGCTTGTTCTATTCAACTCAACATCTGGTAAAGTTTACCATCTTTTTGGCAGGTGCAGTAATCAGTCATCATGATGGTAAATCTTACCAATCATTATTTACCGTGCATCATATGTATGATAGTGTAATAAAGAATATCTGACAGATATGGTTAAAATGAATGTCGGGAAGAAGGGGGTGGGGGTTTTAGGGACCATTTTTAGGGGATGCAAAAAAAAAATCCTTGGTACGCATACTAAAAAGAAGTTACGGCGGGAGGTTCGCATAGGTTTAAGATGGCAATACAGCATGGGCGCCAAATTGCGCTAACCACCGCACTACTGAGTTTAGTAAATGTATTGCATCAAGAACTCCGAGGGATGTCACGAAGGAATAATTTATCTAATGAGAACTGCACTCTTTTCGCGGGCCGAGCCTCGTGACTTGCTAGCGTCTTGTCTTGGGTCTTGTCCTTTACCTAAATGTTTCTTCTGGGCTAAAATAGAAATAGACTGCATCTCAAGATTGATCCAAAACGTAGGAGTCGCGGAGCGGGGGGGGGGGGGGGGGGGAAGAAGAAAAAAGATACAATTTTAAAAAGTGGCCAGAGTTTGCAATGAATCGAGTGCAATATGTGTTTCAAGAATATTCAGACGGACGCCGCCTCGTGTGCACATGGCACATTGAGGCACTTTTCACAATCGTTACTATTCACATTCTCTCTCTCGACAGTTGGCGATCCGCCATTTTTTATGCCGAGTCCAACTCGCCGTTCGACCTTAGGCGCGCGAATTTGAATGCCTGCTTTGCTATATGTATAAAGTGAGTCGAACAATAAACCGATTAAACCGATTCATGGTGACGAGTCGCGACGTGTCTAACCAGTAACCAGTAACCGTTCACCAAGACGCGAAAAAATGATCAAGATGTCTCTTTTTTCTTCTTCTGATTTGGGGAATAGGGCTCTCGCAAACTTTTGCTACTGGGGATTGAAGAGTTGATTCTTGCATAAAAACCTGTAAAAATGACGATGAGTACACTAATAAATCACGAAATTCTTTCTCAGAATCGGGCTTAATGGTGGAGAGACGCAGGTATCGTGGGAGATTCCTATCTAAATTGAGACATGTCTCTGTGTTTCCGTAGAGAAAAAGCCATACCTAATGGACAGGAATCTCCCATGATACCTGCGTTGAGCCGCCATTACAAACTTGTCGTTACAGCAGTTATGTGCATGAGTTCATTACTGAATTTTAGAAGTTCTCAGAGTGATTTTCGCTTGTCTTTACATCAGATGCGACTATTCATTTGCTCACAGCAAAAGTTTGCAAGAACCCCATTTTCGATCGATGAGTCTCTGGCGAACTGTCTCTGCATCAGTAATATCAATTACCATGTATTTAAACACCCTCCCCCCCTAAATAAAAATAAAATAACCAAATATGATGAGACAACTCAAGTAAAGCGTAATTTTGAGAATGATCCAGGGGCCAATAATTTACTTCATCGTCTCTGCATCAGTATTAAATATGAATTACCATGAATTTAAACACCCTCCCCCCCTAAATAAAAATAAAATAACCAAATATGATGAGACAACTCAAGTAAAGCGTAATTTTGAGAATGATTCAGGGGCCAATAATTTACTTCATCGATAAACCGATCGTTAAGACTGTCTAAGAGTGAAATGCTATTGGTCCAAAATTGTAAAACTTGGCGGTTGCCCTGGTATAACCATCGTTAAAGTGCGCGTTTTTCAAAGCCATTCAATAAATATCCTTTAAATAACGGAACTCCAACGATGGTTACCATAGCAGCAGCCAAGTTTTCCAGTTTCGGATCAATAGTATCACACATAGACAGTCTTAACGATCGATGAATTAATGGGACACCCTGGCGCAATCAGGATCTCTTCCATCTCTCTCATTTCCCATTTGAATGTATTAGTAGGAAAAGGACAGAAGGAGGGGGTTTTATCCCGTTGTCAGTCCTTGTCTAACATACGTTTTTAATGGAGAAAAGAGAGAGATGAAGAAACTCTCGGTGCGCTACTGAATTGGGGCACCCTGGTGGATTATAATTTCAAAACGGAAAACAATGATATCCCGACATTCCCGACAGTAAGATTTTACCTATAAAACAAGTCTAAAACAATCTGATTTCGACGAAATTATTACTAACAATAAGTCAAAAGTACTTACTTTAAAAATGTCCGTTGATGACGCGTCTCATAGGACTTTTTGGTCTGCAAGCTCTTGACTCATTTTAAAATGCAGGTTTGTGGCGGACCAAAATCGTAAAACCGGTGCACGGTTACCGGGTTCCGGTTCCTCGCGACGTTTCTTGACGGGGGAATTTCTTTATTTTCGGTTTTGTTCCAAGGTACAACTAAGGATAAGGGTTAATCGATTCTTTCTCATGCATTCAAATGGGAATAAGACACAGTTGCCAGCAAAGAATAAACAAGAGTTGCAATTGAATTAATGGAAGGCCTGCGTGGTCAACGCGCAGATGAGGGATCGGAAACGCGGGCTGGCCTCTGATTGGCTGCAAGCGTGGTGCCAAATTTAGGCCTTCTGGAAATTAACACGGGGTTTTCATTCAGGGACGTTTATCTCGAAACCTATGCAAAATTGCCTCTGAACAATTAATACGAGTCGCTTTAGCAGAATCTTCTCAACAAATTGATAGGTCATTAGTGCAGCCTCTTTTTTGAAAATTCGAAAAGATCGTCTCAGTTGAAAAGTATACGCATAATAGTGTGTTTACGTGCTTGGCGTGTGTTTGAGTAACTCAATTTTTCTCAACAAATTGATAGGTCATTAGTGCCTCTTTTTTGAAAGTTCGAAAAGATCGTCTCAGTTGAAAAGTATACGCACAATAGTGTGTTTACGTGCTTGGCGTGTGTTTGAGTAACTCACTTATGTGTACTTTTCAACTGGGAGTTGGGACTACAGAGCTGCCGTTTTGCGTATAATCAGTGCTATTTTTTCTATTCACCGATGATTCCACCGGTTGAGAGAAGATTACAGCTGCGAGTATTTCAGTTCATTACAGTAATACACACTGAACTGAACTGTGTAATCTTGTCTCAACCGGTGAAATCATCGGTGAATTGAAAAATAGCATTAATTATACGCAAAACGGCAGCCCTGTGAGACCATCTTCTCGAATTTGCAATATACTGGTACTTGTGACCTATCAATTTTTTCGGAAAATTTTGCTAAATCGTATTAATTGTTTAGAAGCAATTTTGCACAGGTTTTGAGATGAACGTCCCTGAACGAAAACCCCGTGTTAATTTCCATAAGGCCAAAAAAAGTTTGGCACTACGATCTCCCTCCATTTCCAGCCAATCAGAAGCCGACTCTTATCAGCATTGACCACGCTGACTTTCAATGCAATTGCGGCTCTTGTTTACTCTTTGGTTGCCAGATTGCTGGGTCCACATTTGCTCGCATCCGATCGTTTTCCATACAAAAAAAGTTGAAAGAACCAAACATCAAAATTTCAGGTTTTAGAGATCAATGCAACTGATTCATGAGGTGTAGTAGGTAATTAAGTTTAGCAAACAGTTCAATTTTTCCTCGTGGAAGCGCGCCGTAATGCATAACTAACTAAGTACGTATTCTTCGAAAAGAAGCAACCCCCCCCCCCCGGCCTCCCCCCTCTTTATACAAACCCGGTCGGTATCTAAGCGCTCATTAGCCTCAAGTACCTAATCATTCAATTTCAGGATGCGAGCGTGTTTTTCTCGCGGTGCGTATATATATAAATTCAAGTGCGTTGTGGTTGCGTAATTTTGTCGAAATCTGCGATTTTTCGCGTCTTCGCAGAGCTACGCATTCTGCGAAAATCATGTCTTGAATCCAGAGCTGCCGTTTTGCGTATAATTAATGGTGTTTTCTTATTCACCGATGACTTCACCGGTTGAGAAAAGATTACACAGTTTCAGTTTAGTGTATATCTGTAAATGCACGAAAATATTTGAATCTGTAATATTTTCTCAAACTGTGGAAATATACAGTTAATTTTTTTTTTTTTTAAATATCCGCACGTTTTTTTTTAAACTCATCCGACGACTCCACCGGTTGCGAAAAGATTACAGATTCAAATATTTCCGTGCATTATAGATGTACACCGAAGTGAACTGTGTAATCTTTTCTCAGCAGGGGGAAACACCGATGACTTTAAAAATGGCATTAATGTATACGCAAAATGGCAGCTATGCTTGAATCCATTCTCTTTAAAGCAGTTTTTTTAAGAGTGCGAAAGTACGAGCAATTGTTTCCATACTTGCCACATTTCTTTATTAATTTGCTCTTCTCCTGTTAATTAAAATTATGGCTTCACGATTGCGATCTGTCAACGTTTCCTTGTTTTCGATTCTCCCATAAATTATATGGACTTCGACGCTCCCATATGTATTCTGAATCAATTTAAAAATAGACCCGTTAATTTGGCATTATGATGGCTCACCCGTAATATTTGAATTTTGATTCCTATATAATACGCTTTAAAATCGAGTTTTCTTCATTTCTTGGATGACGTCAATGAATAAAGATCCAGATCCTTATTATGTTTTCTTGCACTCAATTAAGGTGAATCAATACCGTCTCTATACATAGCCGGCTGCTTCTTTAAAAAAAGCGGGGTTAGGGTTCGTCTTGGTATATGTAAGCTTACTGGAAGCTTATGGCGTTATCGAGGATTTGGTTGGTTTTTTGAAGTTCAACCAAAATTGGAAAATTACGTCAGTAATGAAAGTTTAGGGTTTAGTTACTTCCCTAATGCAGTAAAAGAGTTGAAAATCGTGTCTTGAGAGCATAAATCACGATTTTGCATTTCAGCAATATTTCATTCTCCATATGCGTACGTATACCCGAACGACCCTAACCTCAAAGAAGCAGCTTGGGATGTTTAGAGACAGTACTGGGTGAATTCATGCGGAGCTCGATCGATCGAAGGCACATCAATCGATGATGACGGAATTTTTATTTATATTTTCCATTTTAAAGTGACGCAAGTTTTTAAGTGTTGCAAGCTCTTGCTGTAAGGATTTAAGGGTCAATGGGGCTGTTGCACTTTTTTGCTGCGTAAACAATTTAACCCTATAAATTATAATGACTAGGTTTGTTCAAAAGAACGCCCCTCTTCCGTTTATACAGGGAAGATAGTTAACTGTTCGTACTCGGGGGAGTTGGAATTGCCTATACGGCAAATTGAAGGCACCCGACGACACCTTTTCTTGTAAGTATTTTCATCGATAGTCACGTTTATCCGGTTTATAGACTGAAACAATGTGGAATGGACTAGAGGAGAAAAACGAGTATACTCGGGCTTGGTCCATAAAGGGTTAAGGGGTAAAAACCTAGACAAATAACGATGGAAGCCAAGAAAAATAAATAACTAAATAAATAAATTATGTATGTTTAAATTTAGCAGGTGTGCCTTTTCATCTATCGCAGTTAGGGATTATATTTGTAATTCGAATCTGAGATTACTGATCGAAAATTTGTGATGGAAGTTAGGTTAAATTTACCGCTACTTCCACTGGAGTAGCATTTTTGGCGAACCAATCGCAGAGCCGACCACAGAGTGTTGTCCAATGTCCATATACCTGTTCTCCACCTACCTAGGAAGCTGACTGACATTCAGTGGCGTAGCGTGCACTTTGGCAACGTTGTAACGTGTGCATTTAAACCCATGTAAAAAGTCGAATGCGAAGGTGTTCACCGAACCACCAATAGTTCGATCTTTTTCATGTGTTTAAATGGAATCATTACAACGTTGCCAAATTTCACGCTACGCCACTGCTGACAAAAGTCACACTGCCACATCTGAATCTACCGTTAACCCTTTCATACCTGAAAATAATTTTTGTTCAGGAACGGATTTTTTTTTTTGCCATCATAGCTCTGGGCACAATTTTTTCATGCAGAAAGATATGCATATCGCGCCATATTTTCACTTTCTCCATAAGATTCTATGTTATTCAGATGTACATTGAAATGTACATCAAGTATGAAATGGTTAGATAGCTTGTAGCAAAAGTGTGCAACATCCAAACTATTTTCGTTTGTTCTGTAGATTCAGTGACATCATACTTCATATAAGGACTCAAAATACTGTTTTAGTAAGATCGGGTATAATTCAAACGGACCCATCAGACGGCGATACAAAAAGCGGGAGATTTAAATTCACCAATCATATGCAGGTTCACGAAGAGTCGCGTCGCGAGCGCGGCGGGGGATTTGAACGGACCGATCGATTCGGTGTCGGTACTGTCGCACTATGGGTCTGAGATCATTAAAAATTGGCCAAAAATCAGAAACTAAGTTTTTCTTCAATTTATCGTGATTTTTCTCTCAAGACCAATTTCTATCACTGAGAACACTTGTATCAAGCATTTTACACCCAGACATGTCACTGGAAAGTTTTTTATTCAAGTTTACTTAAAGGTCGAGAAGGATTAAGGTAGGTGACCCAAAAGTGGCCCGGCTCTTAAGGTGGCCCACTTCAGCTTATTTCAGTTAATTACACGAATTGACGATAGATGGCATTAGTGCTGAGCAGCAGGATGCTATCGCTTCCCTCACTCCAAAAATCAAGAGCATCGGGCGATTCAGTCGGCGCGGAACAGAGTGCAACGTCCATTTTTGCAGGTCTTCAGCTAATTTTCACGGAAGTGAACAATCGCAAAAGCCAAGCCCTTAAATTGATTCCACCTTTGACTTTCAATTCATCACAATCATTATAATTTCTGGTGTAACTAGGGTCTAGCTTACGTTTTTGAACGATAAAATAGCATTTGAATACTTATTACTGAATTTTAAAAGGGGGTGTGCACCTTTAGGTACATCAACAATATTAGGGGTGGCCATCTTAGGTGCGTGTTTTGCGCGATGTTAAAACTCTACTTTTTTTCAAACGCAAAAAAAAACCCCTCAAAAACGAGCAAATTTAAAAAAAATGAAATTAACATATGATAGCGAACTGTCTGAATAGTAAATTGACATATTTAGTTTTTTTTCTTTTTTTTTTTTTTTTCTTTTTTTATCTCTCATGACTTATACGTGCATATTGGCCCCAATCATAGGTACGGCCACCTTTGGGTCACTTACCTTATTTTGGATGGTTTTTTTCCATTGATTTTTTGCTACTTTTTATCGATTTCAGACTAAAGTGTGTCGGTTCAACGGCGATTCATAGCGACGTACGTCAGTATCGGAATCAATCCGTAGCAAAGTGCCGGTGTCGTCTGGAGGCTCATCTTGTTGTCAAAGCCTTTAACATACGGATATCATTGATATTTGCATGTAATATGGCGGGTGTTTATGGAGTGCGAACCATAACTTGCCGCGGCGGCGACTAACTCAGCTTGAATCTCTTGAGCTCTCCCGCTCTCGGCGTCGCGTCGCGTCGGTCGATTGTGAGTGTGTATTTCCTGCAGTGAATGTGTATGAATTTATGGAGCTCCTTAATTTGTAAACAGGTTTATTCAACCATGAATGAATGAGACGAAGACCAGACGCAGACTTTACGGCGGCGCAGGCGGAGGCGCCACTAACAGCGTTGCCAGATCCTCGCAAAGGAACCGGATAATTTGCTTTTTCTTTCTCTCTCTCTCTTCGCTCATTTGAGGGCATGCGTTAGACAAGGACAGGAGCGAAGGCCAAATAGGTCTGTTGCGTACTTTTGCTATATAACTCATTGTTCCTAACGTAAAATTCGGCGAAAATAACGATGCGCACATTAAAAACTTTCAAAATCCATTCATTAACTCAGAAAATACCTTCCATTTCAAACAACTCGCGCTACACTACATGTAAGACACCTCCCTCCCACAGGTCTTCTGTGCCATAGATTGTAGTAAGGGTCGTTCAAGCCCAACAAGACTTTCTGCTGGCGCTAAAAAATGTCATAGAAATGGGTCTGTTGCAGACTTTAGCTACATCAATATAACTCATTGTTTCTAACGTAAAATTCGGCGAACATAACGATGCGCACATTAAAAACTTTCAAAATCCATTTATTAACTCAGAAAATACCCTCCATTTCAAACAACTCGCGCTACACTACATGTAAGACACCTCCCTCCCACAGGTCTTCTGTGCCATAGATTGTAGTAAGGGTCGTTCAAGCCCAACAAGACTTTCTGCTGGCGCTAAAAAATGTCATAGAAATAGGTCTGTTGCAGACTTTAGCTACATCAATATAACTCATTGTTTCTAACGTAAAATTCGGCGAGAATAACGATGCGCACATTAAAAACTTTCAAAATCCACTCATTAACTCAGAAAATACCTCCCATTTCAAACAACCCGCGCTTCACTAGACACTATATCACCGACTTATAACAGCATAGATGGAACCATCTCGTTTATGTAAACATGAACAGAACTTACAAACATTGGAATGTTTCGTTTAGATGCGTACATTTCTTATATTATTTTGTAATCTTTGATAAACCGGAAAGACCAGACAGCAAATGCAGCCAATAGTTCATGTTTTTAAAAGGGAGTTCCATCATTTTGTAGTTACGATGTTGTTTACTTATGCACGGTGGTTCCGTCTATGTAGTAGTATACCGGTAAAAATAGTGTCTAGTGTAGCGCGGGCTGTTTGAAATTGATGTGATTTCCTGGGTTAATGAGTGGATTTTGAACGTTTTTTTATGTGCGCATCGTTATTTCCGCCGAATTTTACACAAGAATCAAGGTTCTATTTTGCTGTAGCAAAAGTATGCAACAGACCCATTCTCATGTTGACTCTTCTCTCTTTATAATTTTCTAATATATGTCTTAAAATGGGAGCAGAGAATTGAGAAAGAAAGAAATGGGGCTCTTGCAAATCTTTACTGTGAGCAAATGAATAGTCTAATATGATGTAAAAACTAGCGAAAATCACGAAAATCACAATAACGAGGAAGTCTAAAATTTAGTAATAAACGCACAAAACTGCTATAACGGCAAGTTTGTAATGGCGACTCAACGCAGGCATATCATGTGAGATTTCTCTCTATAATGTCACTTTCTCTACGAAAACACAGAGATATGTCTCAATTTAGATGGGAATCTCCCTTAACCTCTTAAAGGCCAAGCCCGAGTATACTCGTTTTTCTCCTTTAGTCTATTTCACATTGCTCCTGTATTTAGCGATTCAGAAAAAAATGCGATTCTGAAGGTTGACACTTACAAGATAAGGTTTCGTCCAGCCGCCTTCAATTCGTAGTATAGGCAATTCCAACTCCCCCGAGTACGAACAGTTCACTACCTTATATTCACGGAAGAGTGGCGTTCTTTTGATCAAACCTGGTCTGTAAAGGGTTAAGGAACTAGAGAATTTACTAAATGAATTTCCGCAGCTTAATGTCACACGTTGTATCTGATCGGCACATTTAAAGCACCCGATCTTCAACAAAACGCAGTTTATCACAGAAAATGTATTTTGATTGGTTCTGGGTGAAAAGCTTAGTATTTAAATACTTACCTTTAAAATCTGCATTAGGCTTCAGCACGCTTTTTGGTCTCGTTTGGTATCGTTTGAAGAAAAATAATTTCATCATTGAAATTCGTAGAATTTCACAAATTCCGTGCGTTGAACCTAGGTCAAGGATGTGTCATTTAAATGGTTACTTACCAAATTGTGCTCTCGTTTGCTTTTCGGGCAATTTTTTGAAGGTAACCTGCAATAATAACGGTTAGAGTACTAAATACTTACAAAATCCACCCCTAAACCCATATTATGCTTTTGAAGAAGCGAGCGTGATGCCGTATATAATACCGTAACGGCTTTGGAAACTATAATGGGAGATTCCCATCTTAATGCTGTCCCTCAATCTATGCTGAGATTTGAGGCGAAAGATTCACAGAGTAACTAGCCACCAGAGCAATGATTCATCATCTGATGAATGGTACCGTGACAAATATGTCAAAGATAATTCGTCTCTTTATTGAAATGTGTATTGACTTATAGGAATCTCCCATTATTAGTGCTGAACGCCGCCATCACGCTAGCGCATTTAGCAGCATTTTATATATTGAGTTTAGGTGTAGATTTCGTACCCTCGAAAAAATGGTTCTCACATGTCCATAACCAATTCCCCATACAGAGTATGGAATTGTATGGATCCATGTGGATACTATGAATGTCTTATGGATCTGTAAGGATACCAACGCCTTTATCCATACTCATACAGATCAATACGATATCCATCAGTGGCGTAGCGTGCAATTTGACAACGTTGCAGTTCATCTATTTAACCCACAAAAAAGATCGGAGTATTAGATGTTCGGCGAACACCTTCGCATTTGACCTTTTACATGGGTTTTAATGGATGAAGTGCAACGTTGCCAAATTGCACGCTACGCTACTGATATCCATACCAGTAGCGTAGCTAGCTGAGCAAGCGCCCCATTGCTGATTCGAATACTGCGCCCCTCTCTTTTAAGGAAAAAATTGGCCACTTCGGTGGAGCCCCCCCCCCCCCCCTTCGCACCCGAACAAGTCAGAGCCTTTGTCGGAAAAATTCCTTTCTTTAAAAATTATTGTAAATTAATGTAGAAAAAGTATGTTTACTTATTCGCAATGATAAAACTAAAAAAATATATTACTATCATTAGTTTGAAAAAGCTCCGAACTTTGTGGACGTGAATTTTGGCAGAAGCACTTGAAGCCTTTACATTGCTTTCTCCCTACTTTTCATAGCTTCTATTTTTCTCAATCTGTGCTCTTTTCTTTCCTTTTTTCCCTTTTCCTTTCCTTTTTTTCCCCTTGTCCTTTCCTTTTCTCCTTTTCGCTCTTCCTCTTTCGCTTCTCATAATTTTTGCGCTGCCCGATGCGTTGCGCCCCCCCCCCCCCACCCGGCGGGGTCAGCGGGGCCTATAGCTACGCCACTGATCCATACATATCCACATGGATCCATACGTATCCTTACTCTGTTTGGGGAATTGGTTGTAGACCTGTATGTACCATTTATATCAGGGTATACGTTTGCCACCATCGTTATTTTTGGAGGTTTTAACCTCTGAATAAATCCTCAACCCTCTACAGCATAGTGTTACCTCCAGGTAACAACGAAACTTCATGTAATTTTATGGACATTCATTAAAATCTTGTTGCAAATCAAAATTCTTAGAAAATTGAGCCCAAGAAACTGCAAAAGTTCCAAATGCTTATTTGTATCAGAAAAATTAATTATTTCAATTGGTGGTTAAATTGCCTAAAGCAAAAGCTTGCAACAGATCCATCAAATCAATGAAAATTATATATAAAAAGGGGACAAAAAAGAAAAGAAGGAAAAAAATAAGATCAGGTATACGCGTATTTGCAAGTGAACTAAAACTCATTCAATGGCTGTTACCGCGAAGGTGAAGGCTGAAAGCCGCGGTAGACTTGGTTCGTTGGAGGGGGGCGGGGGAGCCATGTTTTAGGATTATGGATGCGAATAAAAGTCACCGCTCTGAATACGTATGCAGGGATATATACATAGATATACTTAAACTGACAGCGTCACCGCGAACAACACAGCGCAGTCTTAAAAAGTCAAGGATCTGCCCGAGGCTGAAACAAGACAACTGACAAGACAGACCACGACGAAAGTGACTTGGCAAAAATCGATTTCATTGGCAGCATCTCTCTCTCTCTCTCTCTCTCTCTCTCTCTCTCTCTCTCTCTCTCTCTCTCTCTCTCTCACACACACACACACACACTCCGGTATACGAGCTAGTTGTAGTGCAAGAGAAAAACAAGAACAGAGAGATGATTCATTTCTGATGAATGATGAGGTTAAGAAAGAGGGGTCTGGGACATTCGTGGTTCATGAACAAAACCGTAATAGCATGAGGGATAAAAATAACTGGCCAGGATATGCAATACGCAGCACACCGAACACATGCGTTGATTACCGCTTCGTACACGATCAAATTAGGATTGTCAAACGAGCAATCGATGAGCCGTAATCCACCACAAAACGGCAGGTGAGCCAACCGTTGCACATTTGGCAGTGGCGGCTCGTGAAATGCGATATATCGGTTGTGCACTCCATTTAAAACTATAGAAAAGTATCGATCGTCAGGGGGTGCAATTGAACCCCCAAGAAATCGATACTTTTCTGAAGTTTTAAATGGAGTGGACATCGATTTATCGCATTTCACGAGCCGCCGCTGATATTTGGTTGATGTTCCGTTCGTCAAACAACTGCACAGTGGACGGCCCGTCAAACCGCAGAGTTATTTGACGATGCATGGTATGTCATCTGTTCACCAATCTACAGTCAACAAAACCAATAAACCAGTTTTGGAGGTGTTTTGGTCAAGGTTGTGTTTGCATTTTAGAAATGTCAGGTTGGCAATTTTACAGTTTGCGGTGGATTTCGGCGCACCGATGCCAATTTTATGATCCTACTTTGAGCGTGTATGAAGGCCTATAAACAGCCCGTCAAACTGTAGAATGGGGCTCTTGCAAACTTTTGCTGTATGGGATTGAAGAGTTGATTCTTGCATAAAAACCTATAAAAATGATGATGAGTACACTAAAAAATCACAAAATTCACTCTCAAAATTGGGCTTATAGTGGCGGAGAGACGCACCGTGGGAGATTCCTATCTAAAATTGAGACGTATCTCCGTGTTTCCGTTGGGACAGAGGCAAATTATACCAGAATCTCCCATGATACCTGCGTTGAATCGCCATTACGATCTTGTCGTTAAAGCAGTTATGTGAGTTTATTACTGAAACTCAGACTTTTTTAGTGTGATTTCTTTGATTTTTGCTGGTTTTGACATCAGATTGGACTATTCATCTGTTCACGGCAAAAGTTTGCAAGAGCCCCATTATTTGATTATTTTTGTGCAGCACAGTCACGAACTGAGCTGAACTGTGTAATCTTTTCTCAACCGGTGCAACCATCGGTGAATTGAAAAATACTCTTAGTTATACGCAAAACAGCAGCTCTGTATGAAACGCTCATCACCGGATGACGTCATCGCTAAAACCGTTTATTCCTACACTACATATATATTTATCTGTCATCAAATCCAGGACTGCAGTTTATTGTACCTTTAGACAGGAGGGATGGGGAAGGGAAAAGGGGGGAGTTGGAAGCTAGAAGAGGGGAAGGAAGTTCCAGTGGAAGAAGTTCGACAAGTGCAGCGATATAACCCCGTTTCAACTTTTCTGCCTACGTGGGATCGAACGGACGCTCTAGAGTCAAAAACCGAGTCACTCCCTCCACCTCCTCACTCATTCCTGCTCCTTCCTCACTCGCGGTGTGTTCAGGTTATGTAATTATAGGTATGCGGTATGT
>VMOF01000024.1:59900542-59922799 GCA_011764245.1 Trialeurodes vaporariorum | reverse complement strand
CGCTCACTCTTGCATAGATTTACCCTTAAGAAATCAGATCCAAATTTTCGAATGCAAATTCATGCTAGCAAACGACCAGTCTACTCACACTTTATTGCAATATTAGATTCTACGTACCTTAAAGTATCTTTCCGCTCCGACATAATTCATGAAAGATCACAAGAGAATTTACAATCACAATGGGTCTGTTGCATACTTTTGCTACATCAATAAGACACATTGTTTCCAACGTCAAATTCGGCGAAAATAACGATGCGCACATTAAAAACTTTCGAAACCCACTCGTTAACTCAGAAAATACCTTCCATTTCAAACAACCCGCGCTACACTAGACACTATATCACTGACTTATAACTACATAGATGGAACCATCTCGTTTATGTAAACATGAACAGAACTTTAGAAACATTGGAATGTTTCGTTTAGATGCGTACATTTCTTATATTATTTTGTAATCTTTGATAAACTGAAAAGACCAGACAGCAAATGCAGCCAATAGTTCATGTATTTAGAAGGGAATTCCATAATTTTGTAGTTACGATGTTGTTTAATTACGCACGGTGGTTCCGTCTATGTAGTAGTATACCGGTGCAAATAGTGTCTAGTGTAGCGCGGGCTGTTTGAAATTGAAGTAATTTCCAGAGTTAATAAGTAGATTTTGAACGTTTTTAATGTGTGCATCGTTATTTCCGCCAAATTTTACATAAGAATCAAGGTTCTATATTATTGTAGCAAAAGTATGCAACAGACCCATTATATCGGAAGATGTGCTTTTTTTTTCATTGTCTTACTCACGGTGGGCGTATCACCGCCGCGCCGTGACGCTCGATTATTTTGACCTCTCTTCGAATCGAAGCTTGCTCGACTTATAATACGTGCGTTGTGATGGAGGCGATGAGCCCATATCCTAGAATGTTGTGCCCATAAGAAACTGTGAGTGAGACAAAGAAGGAAACATGGGAATTTCTTCGATGTAACTGTGATTGTAAAATAATGTGAGATGTTTCAAAAATGTTTTTGAACAATAACTATACTTTAAGGTATGTGGAATTCACTGGTGTAATAAAGTCTTAGAGAACTTGTTGTTTACTAGCACGAATTTGCATTTGAAAAGGATCCTGTTTCTTATGGGGAAAAAGCCACTAGAGCGAGTGAGATGGAGCATTGGTTTGGATCCAATTTTTTTCGTGACGTCACACGGAACAGGTCTTTTGCAGGTTGCTTACGTAAAGTCCGAAATTAAAATCTAAGGATTTGACTCATACTATATCTTAATTCGCTGTTTATACGTGCATGGGTGGTGTAAGTCTAAAATTCTGATTTTGAGTAAATATTTTAGTAAATAAATTAATTGGAGGTTCGGGACAAATATCTCAATCATCTGTGATATAACTGGACAGATATATACTAAATGGAACTCATATTTTCCGACGTTGCCAGTTAATATCGATTTTTTTTTTTAACTCCCCTAAAAATAAACTGATGGATAAAATTGCTTGATATTTTCAGGAGCAGGACTTAACGCAGAAGAGGAAAGTTCCTGGAAGTTTCAAGAAAGTCTATGCACAAGGTCTAATTTTATAATAATAATAAAGTCAATCGAAAATGACAACGTCTGAAGTCGAATATAGGTCCCTTTAGCCAATGAGTCTGTTGCAAACTTTTGCTCCAATTTAACGATCAAGAGTGTTTAATCTAATGTAAAATCGCCTAGGAAGTCCATTTGGTGGCATCAGAAAGTCATAAAATGCAATATTAAAGTCACAAGAGGTGTTTAATGAAATCCAAGATGGCGGAGAAATATCGAGCAATTTCAACATCGATCACAACCAAACACAACGTAAACAAACACATAACCTCTACCTCCAGTGAGGTTGTCAAAGTTGGCCATCCTTGGATGTTCGTGGTGCATAGTATACAAACTGCTCGACATTTCTCCGCCATCTTGGATTTCATTAAACGTCTCTTGTGAGTTTATTAATGCATTTCATGAATTTCTGATGCCACCAATGGACTTTTCAGGCGATTTGACATTAGATTAAAATAGATCGTTGTAGCAAAAGTTTGCAACAGACCCATTATCTTTGGTCTTACCCAGGGTTAAAGAGGTATGCTCATCTGACTCCGCGCCACAAATTCAGTTTAAAATCACTGCAGGCAAAATGGCCGACAAAAGCAGAAAACGTATTCTCTTTGCAGAAAACATTGGGCTGTTTTCTGCTTTAGCCCGATGTTTTCTGCAAAGAGTATACGTTTTCTGCTTTTGTCGGCCATTTTGCCTGCAGTGATTTTGAACAGCGCGCTACTGAATTTGTGGCGCGAAGTCAGATGAGCATACCTCTTAAATTTATAACCTTGGGTCTTACCGCTTACAGTGTTACTATGAATGAAATTGACCAGCTGACATGATAACGATGTTTTTTATCTTTATGAATGAGCTGCGCTCCGCGGAAGAGTGTAATTAGTCCAAAATTCTGATTTTCGGAAGAATCGTAATTGAAGTAGCTGATTTTTCATAACACCAGCGCGCTGAGAAATTCGCTTCCTCTCTCTTCCCAGTTCCCTCCATTGAAGCACGTATGTTAGACCAGGATAGACAAGTGGCGGCTCGTGCAATTTGGCAACAATGTCATCCCTCCATTTGATTGTACGTAAAACAATTGATCGAAAGTGAAGCAGCGCTGCACCAGCAATCGATTGTTAAACATAGATTCAAACCCCCTCTTTCCATACTTTTTCTTCTTTTCCATTCAACGGGAAAATGAGAGAGATTTCAAAGATCTCGCCTGCAATCGTTCATAGGGGTCGACGTATTTTCTTATTATAAATGTACTTACTCTGTCTTATAGATTACGGAAATACTACATAACAACACAGACCACAGTCTTTCCGACTTTGGTAAAACGAAGCGCCCCTCTTCCCGTGCTTGGTCTATGAAATCCAAATAGTCTTTATCTTTGCGCTATTTTACGATACTTTCATTTTTTGATCGGTAACATATGAAGACTACACGAAAGGAATATGGTGATTATCTTGCCATGTTGCTCTAATTTTGCAACTAGTTTTCCTCTGTTTTACTCAAAAATTGAATGAAATCAGAAGTTTCCATTGCGCATTGAAAGAAAAAAGTGCTGAATTTAACTCTTTTTTAGTTAAAAGTATACACACTACTTAAAGACTGTTAGTTTGACTGTTTAAATTAGTTAAATGTACACGGCACGGAGGTAATTAAACTATCTTTAACAGTCAAACTAACAGTTTTTAAGTAGAGTCCATACTTTTAACTAAAAAAGAGTTAAATTCAGCATTTTTTTTTTTTTTCAGTGCAGGAAAAAAAAGTGTTGAAAACACGAGGAATTTTTACAGTCTGAAAATTTAAGGGAAATGTTTTCTTATCATTCCTTTTAAACAGATGAAAAGTTGCAAAGTTAGTGCAACATGGCAAATTACTTGATTAGATATTAGGTCTTTTTCGTCCAGTCTTCATATGAGAGTATATTTCTGACTTCTTGAAACATCTTATGTTCTCTATACTATAGAAATCAGTAAAATCAAATCAATAAGATTTACAATAACACTCACACATGATATTTTACGAAGCAATTTTTCATGAAAGGTCTTAATTTTATTTTGGTAGGTTTTTTAACTGAATATGTAAACACCGATGAAAACAAATAATTTTCATTTAATTCAAAACTGAAATTATTAACAAAATAATTTATACAATCGATAATAAATAGTACACTTACTGATAAATAAATAAATTAGGCAATAAATTAATTAACAAAATGAGATTATTTACAACAAAAAAAAGGTGCGGGCTTATAGCCACGCGCGATTTTGAATCGGTAACTATTCGAGGAGTCACAGTGAACTTAAAATAAATAAATTAAAGAACTTGGAGTTCAATTTAGGTAAGTAAATAGTTTCTAATGACTAAAGCGATAAAAAAATAAAAATAAATTCAACCTGATAAAAAAATAAATTAAAGTCATTCTTAGCATATCTATATTGGTACAAACACAAACGCAAAATATTCAGTGTTAAAGATGCACAGGTGAATAATTGCTATAAAACTAGGAGACAGTAGAAAATTTATGCTAAAAATAGATGTACGATGACTTGAGTTACTTACAAGGTTCTTTTTTTTTTTAATGAAATTGATGAGATACATCTGAGATTCTTTAGGATCTGTATGTTTAAGAGACAATAAAAATTCTTGAAGAATTTCAAATTAAATTTTATGAAATGACTGTACAGTAATTGTTCCTCGACAAAATAAAAATGTTAGAATCAGTGGCGTAGCTTGCAATTTGGCAACGTTGCAGTTCGCCCATTTAAACCCATGATAAAGATCGAACTATTGGGTGTTCGGTGAACACCTTCGCATTCGACCTTTTACATGGTTTAAATGGACACAATACAACGTTGCCAACTTGCAAGCTACGCCACTGGTTAGAATTCAATGAGTCGAGTTTTCAAAGAATTCAATTTTAATCAAATTACGCCCACAAACGGCACGCTCAAGTTGATACAGGGTGTCCAATTGATAGCGGCTATACAATTTCTAGGGTTTCGCTCACAAAAAAATAGTAAAAAAGGGAGTTCGTGATCAGATTTTTTTCAAACATTGTATTTCGTCATAGATTTTTGATGCCCCCTAGGATGGGGGCGCGTCTTTTTACTCCCACTATGTCTCTGCGAGTCTCTCCGATTGGAACATATTCAGAAGTTTCAATTATTAGGAAAGTTCATTGGAACACGGTGAAAAAAGACTGGTATAATTTACCATAATGATAGCTGATTTTGACCTCTGCAAAAATGATGGTGAGGGTAACAAAAAAAGTTGGTAAAATTTACCATCATTTTTGCAGAGGTCAAAATCAGCTATCATGATGGTAAATTATACCAGTCGTTTTTCTCCGTGAACCTACTGTGGATCGATTCTTTTCAACATGTGTAAATGAAGACGATATCGAAATCTACGAATCAGAAGGACACACTGTATTTAAGAATTGATTCTGGCCGAGCCATAACCGAGAAAGTCCTAGATTTCTCAGTACCTACTCTGAGTCTAAGAAAATACATGAAAAATGAATTGGAAAAATTATACAGATCGTTGCATTTATTTTCAGCCAAGAAAGCCTATTTCTTAGTTAGAGAGACGATAGTGTCCACGCGAAAAATGTTTCTCCTTTGAAATATTAATGGTCGAGGTTGGTAAAACACTATCTCAGTTCCATGAATAACAGGTCTGCTCCACAATTATCATTTATGATAATTCACGTATGAAAAAGTCTGCATATGAAGAGATAACGAGCACACCTGTTGTTTATGGAAATGAGAAACGCGTTTTTCAACCAAGCACAGGGCCATCAGATACACTTTATACTCATCTTCTAAAGCAATTTCTAAAGGTAACGTTGAAAATATTATGCAAACTAGAAACTATGAAACAATGTTATCACAATCCTACGGAGGCACAAGAGGTTAAAAGAAAGAACCTACGCGGCATTTAAAAAAAAAAAAAAAAAAAAAAAAAAAAAAATTGCAACAATTAGTATTCAATCAAAATTCAAGGTTTCTTCCAAGAACCTCAACTCTCAAGGCAAGTATTGAGCTGTATTTTTGGCAGAAGTGCAGAAATTATATAACAATTGTATGCGAGTATACGTACGTATACCACATAACTTCAACTTAAATCGTTTTGCGGAGCTCTGTGCCTTGAAAGGTGAGTATTTCTCCCATTCAATCCTGTGCAGAAATATCGATCTGTTAGAAGTTTAATCGAAGAACCTCGAAATCGATTTTTCCTCATAAGATTCTTTCACGTGACTGTCCCTACCAATTTATCCTTTTCTAACACGCGTTTATATGGGCAAAGAGAGAGAGAGAGAGAGAGAACGGTACCGTCTTGGATCCGACATTGTGCTCAGAGCTGCCAGATCGCTGAGCGTTCCTCAAATTTTTCCGTTCAGCAGTGACGAAGCATGCTATGTGGCAACGTGACATTTTGTCCATCTAAACGCATAAAAAAGTAGAATTAGAGAGTTATCGCCGATCCCTATATATATCGTTCGATATTTCACTTGGATTTTAATGAGCCAAATGCAACGTTGCCAGGCTGTACGCGTCGCCACTGCCGTTTAATTCCATGTAAAATATGGAGTATTTTGGAGAGATCTGACTACTAGGCTTTGCTTGTTCTATATTCCTAGTCACGGTGCATCGGATTATTTGAAATGGGGATGAAAAACCAATCGTTCTTTGACCGCGCTAGTTCGATTAAAAGTTCAAAGGCTCCGCCCGGATGGTTATGCAAAATTGCATGCGGCGATGACCGACCGACTCGAGTGGTGTATAATCGAATCAACGGCCAGGAGCCGCCGATGAGGAAGCCTTTTTATTATTCGCCTCTGATTTCTCGCGCTAACGTGGCGCGATAAGGGACGATGCGGATGTTCCACGAGGTTGCGAGGTTGCCAGGCTGCAAGGGAAGTACGTCTTTTTCCGTTTCATCAAATGTAAAGTGGGTGGATTTGTCTCTGGCTTCTGACAACCAAGGATCAAACGGACGCTTAGCGGTCAGGCCAAAGTTGAAAGAGTTCGTTTCAAAGGTTAGGTTGATCTCTCTCTCTCTCTCTCTCTCTCTCTCTCTCTCTCTCTCTCTCTCTCTCTCTCTCTCTTCTCTCTTCTCTCTCTCTCTCTCTCTCTCTCTTCTCTCTCTCTTTCTCTCTCTGCCCATCTGAGCGCGTGTATTAGAAAGGGACAGACTAGGAGCAGTGATGTGACTTCCACCCCCTCTTCTTTCCTTTTCTAACGCACATGCGCTCAAATGGGCAGAAACGGAGATAGACAATACGTAACCGTAACGTGGAATAATGCAACTACCACGCCTACGCTTCCGAATTAAGAAGAATGATGAAATTAGGTGAATTCATCAGAAGAAAAGAAATGGTTTGCAACAGAGGGGAAAAAACTTTTAAAGAAAAAAGAAATAGAATTAAAAAAAAAAAATGCAAGTTTAAACAGATGATTTAAGCAAGAATAGGAAAGAAACAGGCGTATCAGGTGTTTTAGGAAGAAAATAAGAAATGAAAAGGCAGACTAGGTAAAAAAAAAAAAAAAATGCAGAACGATGTATGTAATCTAGAACATTTTTCTTTACGAAAAAGTGGGTGTTCATGACTGACAATTCCAATAAAGTTATCCAACAACATTATTTCAGATTGATATTGTATCAACATCAGAAAAATACCAAAGAACGTCAATTTGATACAAATATGAGGCCATTTTGATGCATACAAATTTCATTTTCATTATTTTTTTTAGAACCTTTTTTTCATCTGAGATTTCGATGGGAAGAAAAAATGAACGGAGGAGAGAATAAAAAATAATGAGAAAAAATGAGAGGAAATAGCAATTGGAATAGAGAGAAGAGAGGAGAGAGAGAGAGAGAGAGAGAGAGAGAGAGAGAGAGAGAGAGAGAGAGAGAGAGAGAGAGAGAGAGAGAGAGAGAGAGAGAGAGAGACAGAGAGAGAGAGACAGAGAGACAGAGAGAGAGAGACAGAAGAGAGAGAGAGAGACAGAGAGAGAGAGACAGAGAGAAATTAGAGAATAAGATAAACAGATAACGACGAAAGAAAACAAAAAAAAGCGAAGGGAAAAAAGAGAGTCCCTCCCCGGGGATCGAGAGAAAATCCGAAAGGAGTAGAAGCAGAATCATCAGTCAAGCAAAAACAAAGAGGGGGGAGAGGGAGAGAGTGAGAGAGAAGCAGCCGAAATAAAACTTTCATTTTCGCACAGACGGCGAGGAATAGAAATAGAAGAGGGAGAAAACTAAAGATAGACTGCAAGGCTCGACCGGTGGCCGCGAGAAGGAAGGGGTGAGGGGGAAGGAGAGAGGGAGAGAGGGAGGAATGGTGGAGAGAGAGGGGGGAAACGAAGGCAGTACCGACCATAAATCACGCGCGGAAAAATAAAAATCGGTAAGAGACACTTGAGGACGCACTGTCAGGCGCACGTATCGATGTCTCGGTTAGTGGGTTAATGAAACTCTCACCCCAACCCCCCCTCACATATCGTAAGACATGAGGCAAATCCCCCCTCCCCCCTCCCGCCAATTGTCGTCCACCCACCCACTCGTTACAATTGTGAGACGGTAAAAATAAAACCGACGCGTTTTATGACGACGCGACGGGATGCACAACGCAAAGCGGCCATAAAACGCGATTATACAGAGTGTTTCAAGAAGTCACGCTCCTTCGTTTTGAATTTTGATTTCGATGCAAGATTTCGATGAGAACCTTGCCGCGGGTAAATTTTTTTTTTCTTCTGCTTCATTGCAATAGGATCCGCGGATTCAATGTTTTCGAATTACTTTTTCCTCAACTTGAGGAAGGTCACTTTTGTGAACTCCAACCTGAGCAAAGGCGGAAATGAGAATCGAAACTCGATTGAAACGGTAGGTACAATTTGAGAAGGTGTTTTTTGAGATTGTTGAATGAGTACAGCGCAAGTCGCAATGACCTTCAATTGCGTCCATTACTTGATTTATCAAGTCTCACTTCCGCCTTTGCCCTTACAATTTCCTTCGGAATTTACATCGATTGCGTTTATAGTTTTGAGGATGAAAGCAACGTTTAGGATTGACATCGCAAACTACAAAAGGTTTCTGGCAGTTACAGCTTTAGAGCTCAAACATTACAAAATTACAGCACGTCGTAATAACGAATTTGTCATTTCATTAGATGTCTAATTTGAGAAGCACCAAAAGAAGATAATTTGGATCGGTTTTCCTTTGAACGGAAATTGGTAATTTGTGACCATGTAAAACTGTTTCACTTTTGTAGCGTAACGATAGAAATTCACTCTCTTTCTCTCTCTCTATCTCTCTCTCTCTCTTTCTCTCTCCATGCCCATTAAAATGTGTACATAAGAGAAAGATACACAAGGGGATCAACCCCCTACTTCTGTTCTTTTCCTACTTGTAACTTAAAACGGGTGACAAGAGAGATAGACTCATTCCCAGTTACGTCACGCTATCATTCATAAATTATACCAAAGCTTCGTAAAAGTTTACTAACAAATGTGTGTCTTTTGAGAGACACAGTTTGGATATAAAAATTTTTCTGTCTAGTTGTCATAATTGGGTACAGTGGGATACAACCCTAAAGAAAGGGTAAGACATATATTCACCATTTCATGATTTGAAAGACGGCGTCATTGGCTGATTTTATGCTTTACGTACTAGCTGGGAAAAAGATACCAGGCCAAAGTATGCAATTTGTAATACACAGTATACCGTTAAACACATGTATTACGTGCGTTGCGTATTGCATACTCTGGCCAGGTATCTTTGTCCCCGCTAGTACCTGAACCGATAACGATAGTGAAAATATTCGAAAAAGGCTGGCCACTATCGCAAATTTCAGCGAAGTATTTGAAAAGCTGGAAAGCTAACTGTAGAGCCATGCTTGGTCGAAACCGCACAAGTTATAACGTTTTGTTTTGTTTTGTTTTTTTTTTTTTAGCTCCTATCATCATATCACACTGTTTGTTCCAAAGAGGGGGGAAAAGGCGGCAAATTTTGAATTGACGGAGAGAGAAAAATTTCGCGCAATTCGTGTTTGAGCCAGAGGTGGCTCGTGCAATCTGGCAACTGTTATTTTGCCATTTGAACATATATAAGACATCGATTGTAGATGAGGCATGGTACCTCACTTCGAATCGATTGTTTTACGTAGGTTGAAATGGAGGGAATCAATTGTTGCGATACTGCATGAGCCTGGTTTGGACGCTCGTGATTTGTGATTGGACATCTCCTTCATATAACCCCGTGGAAAAGAATCGATCCTCCTGGGGTTCAATCAAACCTTCGAGTGATCGATACTTTTGAATAGGTTTAAATGGGAGAAAAAGAAATACTCGATTGTTCACGAGCTACTACTGCAGATCAAGCCAAAGACGTAGGATAAAATCCACGATCACGAATCAGGAAAGGTGAAAACAGTCTTTAAAACTTACATTCCGAAATCGATCAACATTCAATTATTATCAGATCACATATCACAGACAAAATAAATAAGCCTAGATTAAGAAGAAAACTAAACATTAATGTGCAAAATAAATTCACAAAGTTGGAAATTTAGAAATTCTTCCGAGGAAATATTTTTTTTTTTAAATTTTTAAATCATAAATACAAATAAATTTTCGTTCAAGCCGTTGAACGCTTCTACTTCTAAGTACAGTCACATTCGATTCTGTAACGATGGCAGTGATTTGAAAACTTTTTCGCTGAAGTATTATTTTTAAAAATATTGCACTTTGTTGCGACTTTTAGGCAAAATTAATACGATTTATATCAATTTAAAGCTTAGTTACGCGGAAAGTAATGACATCGTCTTAAATCGTTTAGGATTAATTATTTATAGTTTTCACGTTGTAATTTTCCGTGATGGCAGTACGATAGCACTCTTGAAAAAAAATTCATGTTTTCGATTAAAAATAGGAGCAAAACGTTTGCAAAACATTCAAGTAATTAAATTATTCCAAAAGGTCTTCTATCGGACCTACCTCTAATCATATTCGATTCATTAAGGTTGAAAATTACTAGTTGAATTGATTTAAAATAGAAACTGACACAGATTAGAGAATAGATGCCCTTGGACTTATGTTACTTGAAATACCGATGCTTAACTTTACTTTAAAGTTAACATTACTTTTGTTTCAGCCGATAAATTAACTTAAAAAAAGTATTTAAACGTAAACGTATGAAAGTTTGTAAAATTTTAATGACCTTTACCTAAAAAAGTTTCATTTCTCTTGATGGAATAAATGTTTTCAAAAGGAAAAATGTAGTCGCTTTCATGAATTTAATTTCCTAAAGAAAGGAGAAAAAAATGAAACAAATCGATATGTTCTCTTCGAGAAATGTGGCATCGAGGCAAACAGCATCTTGTGATGTATCTTGTTTAGGTGATAATTAGATATTGTGAAAAAGCTTCGAAATTAATTACTCAAGATCAGAGCATCCGATTGGAAAGGGTTTTCTTTTCATGGAAAAAAAAAACTTCGAATCCTTATGTCCTAAAAAGGTAAAGTGCGTTCCCTATACAAAGTCTACGCATTATTTAGATCTTTTGAGGACTGCTTTTTCATTTACTGCATACATTATTTCTTGATTCAAATCCTAATGAAAATAAATTAAGGAATACTTCAAATTGAAATAAATTAATTCAATATGTAAATAAATAAATAATGATGAATAAATAAACACTTAATATTTTAGTACCTACTTAGCCTATAAAAAAATAAACGAAATGCCAATTTAAGATAGGCGCTGGCTCCAAAGTCCTAATCTTCCGTTCAAAACAAAATAAAAAAAACACGATCCATGAGAAAAGAGTTTAGAGTGTAGTTCAGAAATATTTCGACAATTTATCAGATAATAATTTAAAATTACCTATTTCACTTTTAACTTTTCGTTTTAACACAGTTTTTGAGTAGGACCACTTCCTAAAACATTGTTCGAACCTTTGATTGAAAATATTTTGACGTTGGAAAATTTCAAAAAAGAAAACTCGATTATAACACAGGGATTTCAAACCTCTTCTCGTAGGAGATAGATCCGGAAACAAGGATTCACCAGGATTGATTGGAAGGAGACGGATTTCACTCGTGCACCACATAATCGCACAAAGTTTCCCGCTGGAAACCTCTACTGCCGTCGGCAGGGCCTCGGGGCATTCGCACAATATTTTCACCTAAAATTCCGCTGTTTGACCGGGAACGAACGAAACGCACTTCCGAGTCAGAATCCTGCTGTCCGGAAGACAGGCGCCTCATATGATCGGATGAGTTGCTTCCGGTTCTGGAACGCACGAATCCGACATCATTGACGGGCTCCTTGCTGAAGGAAAGACGGGCTGGTCTGCTCATGCAATAATAATCCGGAGCAGAGTCTTTCCGCATGATATCAGAGGCTGTGCTACTGCAGCGAGATCTTGACGAGCTGTACCCATCAGAATCGGAGCATTTGCTGAATGAGACCCTGCGTCCAGAGTCCATATCAAATCTGTGTCCTGAACAACAACAACAATCATCTTTGCTTGAGACGGAATAGCGTCTGTGTCCCATATCTGGCACGGAAACTCCACTGTTTGACCGGGATCTGTTGGATCCACCTGAATAGCTATCTGAGCTGGAGTCCCAGCCTGACGAAGTGCGCCGGGTGAATTCTGGCATAAAGAAAACTCCACTGTTGGACCTGGATCTGGAGAAAGAGGAAGCAGGGCTGTCGGTTCCGGAGTCCCGGGACCATTTCCGCTGATGCCAGTGGTTTCCATTATCTTGGGCCCTGCCGATCAGATGAGGCGAAGAGCATCGTCTCTGCATCCAAACTCTGTGTCTAGGATCGTCCAACTCGGATCCACTGTTGTAAGAACTGGAGTAGTCCGAGTCGAACACCTTCTGGACGGGGCTCTTTTTCGACGTCTTCTTCTTGGTGGCGGGTGCGTTCAGTTCCAAAATCTGGAGACCGTCCTCACCGGTTTTGCAGCCCCAATCCTGCCGGTTTATGGCGTTGTGGGCCGATTCAGTCCTCACGAATTCCACCAAAGCACTGATGGCTCCGTTCATTTCGGGGTGTTTGTTGTAAAAGTGGCGGACGTCGGCAGGGATCGGATTTCCCGGTCTCAGAATACGGATCAGTGCAATTTCACCGCAGCTGCGGAACATTTCGGCGACACTTTCGATAGTCGGCTTTTCCAAGGGTAAATTGATTGCCACGATGGTTCTCGATGGCGTTGTCTGATCAAACAGGGGTAGTGGATCAACTCGGCGGAGTTTGGTGCCTTGTTCATTTATCTGTAGCTTGGTGGATTTCGCCAAAGCGGCAGCGACCACCCTCCAATCTTTAGCTAAATGTTTCACCCGCTTGAAGCTGGCTATGAGTTTCAAAGACACGAACCCTTCTTTGTTGCGTTTGACGTGCTTCAAGAGGAAAGCGTCACGGGTGATATTGGCGTCGGAGAAGTAAAATTCCACTTGGTCCACAATCTTTTTCGAGAGCTCCTCGTTCGGGGGTACAAACGGGGTATCCTCATCGCTTCCGCTCTTTCCACCCCTTCCGCTCTCCATACCAGAGTCTGACGCTGAGCCGGCATCCATATTTTTGATGTTATCCAGAACGCTTTTCTCAAGGTAAGCCCTCTGACTCAAAGGTATGAACGGCGGGGCATCGTATGAGAGGGAGATATCGCTATCTATGCTATCCCTCGTGTCTGTGTGTTTAATCATCTTCGGCACGGTTTTCAAATCCTCCGTGGGAGCTGCAACTTCCGCAATTTCGATTTCACCTTCGGGGCACGGCATTTTTTTTTAAATTTTTTTGAGCAAATTTTATTTAACAGAATAGAGAAAAGAAAAAAAACGAAGTATGTAAAACTAAGACAACAAAAAATAAAATATAAAACCGGCAGAAAAGAAAAATAAATTAAATTAAATTATTTTCTTTCATCGAACAGATGGGAAAAGGAATCGGAGGAAATATAAAATTTCTTTACGCACTATAAATTACACATCACTCACAGGTTAATTAAAAGATAACCGGGCGGTTATTAAACTTGGAATGAAAGAGCACGTGCTATAGTAATTATAGGACGCGGCTCGGTCGGTGCGGCGAAGTAAATTGATAAAAAAAATATAAATTATAAATCGTTTTAACACACGATCACTCGGGCGAATAAACGCGTAGCGAACCACGACGCGCTCAACATTGTACTGCACTGTTCGGAGAAAAACACCACAAACTAAAAGTTGTAATTATCTTAACCCCTTCCACCGAATACCGCGCGCGAACTGTCCGATTGAGCTGTGTGTCGGGCCGGGTAAGCTTCGTTAGCTTTATCGCGACTGCGTCTGCATGGAGTGTCTGAACTGACTGACTGACTGACTGACTAAATGACTTGAAGAGTGAATGTGACTGAGCGGCGACTCTCGATTCCTCCTCAACAGAATGCAACAAGCATCGCGCGCGACGACAAACCGAAATAAATGCCAAGGCCAAGCCGGCATAGCTTTAGAGGGGTTAGGTTCACACACATTTGCTCGGTGCTCATTGCTCCTCTGTTCGTCCGCGCGGCGCGGGGCCGGCAATCCGGCCCGGAGGACCAACAATCGCGCGCGGGATCTCCTTCTCTCTCTCTCTCTCTCTCTCTCTCTCTCTCTCTCTCTCTCTCTCTCTCTCTCTCTCTCTCTCTCTCTCTCTCTCTCTCTCTCTCTCTCGCAGTCACTCTCGCTCACCTCCCCCTCTCATCATTTCTTCTTCTTCATCGTTTCTTTTTATTAGTTCCGATTTGCGAGTTCCTTCCGCTCGTGGCGCGGCGGCGACAGCGCACAGTGGGAGGGAAATTGTATTTTTCGAACACAAGGAAAAGTTTTTTTTTATTCTCAGCGAGAGCGAGCGCTATGAAATTGGTGTGCTCATTAGAACTTACAATTTTCATTGTACTGGCGTGCTTTGGCGTGGGGGGGGGGGGTACCAGGGTCTCAGGGTATCCATAACTACAGACCGAAAAATATCAGGAAAAACATGGTAAACCCACTCACCGGTCAGAAATGTTTTATCTTATTTCCACTCTGTGATGGGACTGCGAAGGAAAATAATACTTTGATTTTTTTTCGTTTGGAAGCCTGGTTGAAAAGTGAGCAGAACCTCAGATACCCCACGTTGGAAACTCATGCGAAAAAACAGAAAAACTAGAAAGAATGGTCCGGAAAAAAATATGAATTTTCGAAATCCAATTCGTATAGAAACACTGTTGACATTCAATTTTGTTTTAAAAGCTTTGATCGATTGTTGGACCTATGGCAGAGACCTATCCCAAGACACGGTGGCGATATTTTCAAACCCTCATTTAAAGTCGAATTGGAGACATCCGACAGGCCGATATCTGTAGTGGGTTTAAATGGATAAAATAAAAAGCTTCCAAATTGCGCACCTCGTCCCTGACAAAACATCTCCTTCTACATTAATGCGTTGTTCCCTGTGTTCCTCCGCCACCATTTAGGTACTAATGGCAACCCGGCAACGTTTTATTTTCTTCACTTAAATCCATGCATATTATAGAATTTGAGGGTGTTCATACCAATTAGTTTGACCTTTCTTAGGGGTTTAAATTGACGAAATACAATGTTGCCAGATTGCACATTACTCCACTGACAACCTTCTTACCAGTCCATGATAGCGCTAAATTTTTGTCCAAAGCTATTTTTTTTTTTTTTTACTGGATCTTCGTAAGGTACAGTGCCACTCATTTTCTAAGGCCCCTTTTGCATATAGAAACCTAAAAAATCCAGACTGTGTTCACAAAATCACAGCCTTTGGGATCCCAGGAAAAATATTAGCTCTCGTTTCCCACTTGTCGAGGAATTAAGTCAGAAAGTAAGTCAGAGATGTAGTTCAGAAAATAAGTACCGGCCTCTTTTATGGACACCTTGTATACCTGTACTATTTCACACAAGGGCAGCTAATCTGAACTTAAAGCCATCCAGGAATCGTGTGTTATATGTTGTGTGTGTCACATTTGGTTCAGATTTTTAGTGTACCCTCTTCGGAAGGGAAAATGTTATGTAAGAAAGTGATCAGGAAACAGAGACTCACCGCTACCAACATCCGTTGGTGCAGTATTGCATTGTCATAAAACAAAAAACAAACGGAAATTGATTACGTAAACCTGCATCATGTATCTAATTAAACTGAAAGGTATATGCCTGATTGCCTGATTCCAAAACATGTTTTCAATGTAGCTCAGAAACGATTGCAGGAAAGTCACACGATGGCATGCAATTTTGGCAAAGATGTAATATTTTCATTTAATGCCGTAAACATAAAACCGAACTCCATAGTCTTATCTTCACATCCAATTGTTCGATTTATTTTTTCATGGACGAAGCACCACGTTGCCACATTTCATTGCATCGTTAGTGTAACATGGTGATGACTATGGAAGGAAGTAGGTTTTTTTTTTTTTTTTTTTTTTTTTTTTTTTTTTTTTTTTTTTTTTACGGATGGATTAGGTACATAATTGCGCTGATTAATTGCTTTAACTTGTTTTGACAAAAATTATTCCCTTCAAATCCATTCCATAAAAGTATTAGGATTTTTGTTATTCTTACATCTGAAGGCACGCTCCCGCTCCTATAGAATCAAATTTTGAAACATGAGCCAGCTGAAAATGAGGCTTAGATGACGCTTAGTCTCTGATAAGAAAATGAAAGGCATAGAGTAAGAGAGAGGAAGGAGAAAGTAAAAGAGAGAGGTAGAGAGGGAGGGAGAACAGAGAAATCGAACCAGGAAGATGTTTTTAAAATACTGTGAAAACAAATAAAAATCAATTAAATGCATCATGAAAATATTACGAAAATATTTTGAAAACGATGCTATGTAAAAGTTAATCTGTCGCTATACTATGATAAATATTTATCACTAATATTTTATGAATATTTTTAAGATTTTTTCATCGATATTTCACAATATTTTCAAATATTTCTGAGATATTTGTCCAAAAATATTTTGAAAATGCTATGACTTTCACATGACAACTTTTGAAAATAAGTATTTTCAGAATATTTGTAACTTGTCAACGACAGTTTTCTGACAGTATTTTAAAATTTACTTTAAACAGTTTCATTGGTAACTGGGAGCTGGGTGAGTGGAGGCAGCCATTTTTCGAGGGAAGCGGGGGGTCCGGAGCAGAGCTGCCGATTTGCGTAGATTTAATGACTTTTTTAAAATCACCGATGATTCCACCGGTTGAGAAAAGATTACATAGTTCAATTCAATGTATGACTGTAATGCACGAAAATACTCTGATCTGTAATATTTTCTCAATCGATAGAAACGCTGTTAATTAATTAAAATATACCGGTTGAGAAAAGATAAAAGACGCTATTTTTTTCGTTCATTACAGTCATACACTGAACTAAACTCTGTAATCTTTTCTCAACCGGTGGAATCTTCGGTGAATTTCAAAATGTAATTAAATCTACGCAAATCGGCAGCTCTGGTCCGGAGTCCGAAAATTGTCACAGAAGGGGGTCCAAGACATAACAATTTGAAAACATTTCTCTGAAAAAATAAAAAAAAAATACCTTTTTACAGGGTAAATTTTTAGGGCCTTTTTTTAGGGGAGGGGATCCAGATCTTGACCCCCTCCTCCCTTGGTTACGCCACTGGGGTTGGTACTTGGATAGGTTAACCTACTAACTCATTTTTCTTACTTTTGCCTACGTCATTAATTTAAGGCGCTAAACAGTAAACAACATACTTTATCCTACGGATACCTCTCTTCAAGTCTACAGGGCTCTCTCGCTGTTAATTTTGTGAACTAAAGCCACGCTTACAATGGCGGCTCGTGCATTTTGGCAACAATATTTTTCTTCTCTTTGTTTCTACGTAAAAAAAAAAAAAAAATCGATTCGATTGTGAAGCAGCGTTTTACTATCGAATCGATTTTTGAACACAGATTCAAATGGGAGGAAAAAAACAGTGTTGCTACATTGCACGAGCCATCACTCTTCACTGCACGTTTATCAGATGAAAGTAAACAAATAATTACGGGCGTGGTGCCGAAAGGGCTATAAGCTACAGGTAATCTTAATCGTCAACTTCCGGAATCGGCGGGATCAAAAAAATTAATCGAGAAAATTAATCGCTTATGCTAACCACTTGTCTCTGAGACACACGACTGGACCTTGGCCTTAACGAAGGAGACGGCCTCAGTATTACTGACGTACTTACTGGAACAGAGACAAATAGAGACGGTTGCGGCGTGCTAAAGTGCTTGCAGCAGAGGCACACTTTATTCTCGAAGATTCAGCAGTTAGTATGGCGGCTCGTGCAGTTTGGCAACAATGTGCTTCCTCCATTTGAATATATGCGTAACAATCGATTGTTGACGAAGCACTGCTTCACTATCAAATCAATTATTTTACATAAAATCAAATGGAGGAAAAGCATGATTGCCTCATCGCACGCGCCGTCGAGCCGCCACTGTTCAGCAATCAACATCTCATCAGCAGAAGCGGCTCGAGCAGTTCGATGGATCGATATTCTTTCCATGCAAACACTCAGAAAAATTTCTTGTTGCCGTAACCGTACGTCTTGTACTTAACCAGAATTCCTATTATTTCAACCAGAAATTCCTGTTATTTAAAAAGAAATTCCGGTCCAGTAAGAGAAATTCCTATTAAAATAACAGGAATTCCTGTTGAAATAACAGTAAGTCTTGTTGAAACAACAGGAATTCCGGTTAAGTAAGTATTAAACGGACGTCATCTTGAATTAACAGGAAATTTTTTCGCATGTGTTCATCCACGATAAGATGGAATCAGACGATATTGCCATCGGTATGCACGAAAAAAAAGAAGAATTTACCATCTGCACAGCTGATTTTGGCGTCTCCTATGTGTGGTAAATGCAACGTGCCTTGTGGTAAATTAAGATAATCTGTTCGTACATTTCACCACAATGAATGTTGCATTTACCATATGCACAGGCGGATCCAGCAATCTGGCAACAATGTATTCGTACCATTTGATTGCATGGCAAATAATCGATCAGTCACGAGGCCATGGCCATTGGCCCCTTCAAGAATCGATTGTTCATCATACATTCAAATGGGAATGATTCGCACACGGAAAAAACTACGGTGAAAATAACCATACGGATACCTGATTTTGGCACCTGCTAGATGTTATGGTAATGTTAACCATACGTATACTATGTTTTGACTAGGTACTAGGTGATGTTACCTGATTGCGTGTCGAATTTACTCAAAGTATCGGTAAATGTACCATAATTCTGGTCAAGTTTACCATAACATCTAGCAGGTGCCAAAATCAGGTATCCGTATGGTTATTTTCACTAATCTTTTTTTTCCGTGCAGTTGCCTGCAGATTGCTGGATCCGCCTATGACCATATGATGGTAAAATTTACCATACTTGATAGTAGACTCCAAAAGTCAGCTTGCAAATGGTAAATTCTACCAGTCTTCATCCCCCCGTGATAGCTCGTTGCAGTCTATCCGAAGATGAGCCATGCATTTCAGGATACAGGAAGTGGGAGAATGCATTTGATGAGTCGCGGGACTTTCGCTTTCGGACCGCAGCAGTCGCTCGGTTGGTTGCGTCTACCGGGGTGTGTTCCGATCCCATCGTGTGTCGGCGGCACACTCGCGGCAGAGCGCGCGCCGCGGCGTGTGCGTCTCGTCGCGCGCGTGGCATTGAACGGCACATATCGGAGCGGTGACCTTCCGACGAAGGTGGACCACCACAATACACATCGCTAAGATCGCTGCCTGTTTCCCGCGCCGCGCCGCGCCACCGCCCCCCTCCAGCCCTCCCCGCTCGTCAGTTCCGACGTGCTCACTCTCCCTCTCTCTCCCTCTCTCTCCATCACAGTCCGTCTCACTCACTCTTATCACACTCATACACAGACAGCATTTGCTTTTGATTCTTTCCTTCCGCTTCCGTAAAAAATATGGCTAGTCAAGGTGCGATCAATAAATTCAATACAATTATCCCTCACTTTTTCTCGTGATTCGTGCTCGATTGGAGTCGGATCTCATTTCTTCTGTTTGGTTTTTTTTCCCATATCTTTTTTTGATTTTTGGTCAGTCCCTCTTAGTTTTAAGGAATGGTGAATCTGCCAGTACACTGGAAGAATAGATGAAGTTGCTTTGGTAGTGTCGAAAACATCTTTTGGTAGAGAAATAGTTCAGTTGCAGACTTCAGTGGAGCAAACCAAATCTTTTGTTCGCCTACATCGAGAGACTTCTTTCTTTAATCCAAGGTGTATTCCGTTTGCGTTAAAGAAACTGCACTGCGAAATATTGACTAAGAGGGAATTGCTTTCACCCAAACCTAAGGAAAATGTCTGCTGCTACAAGTAAAAGATTCCTTGTTGTGACAGTGATTCTTCTTCATGCAACAGAACTTTACTTCGAGAAAGGAAAACTGTCACAAGTAAACGTGTTTCCTTGTTTTTAAAGAAGTGATTCCTCTCAGTGTTACTGAAGGGTTCTGATCTGATTTCTTCTGTTCGGTTTGTTCCACACCTTTTTCAATATTTGGTCAGTCACACTTACTTTTAAGTACTGGTGCCTTTGCTAGTTCACTGAAAGAATAAATGAAGCAGCTTTGGTTGCGTTGAAAACGCACCTTTTGGTAGAAAAATGATCCAGCTATAAAGACTTAAGTATCTAGAGCAAACCAAATCTTTTGTTCGCCTAACTGAAGGGTTCGGATCTGATTTCTTCTGTTCGATTTTTTCCACATCTTTTTCAATTTTTGGTCAGTCCCTCTTAATTTTAAATGCTGATATCTCTGCCAGTACACTGAAAGAATAGATAAAACCGCTTTGGTAGCGTTGAAAACATCTTTTGGTAGAAAAATGATACAGCTAAAGACTTTAGTAGAGCAAACCAAACCTTATGTTCACCTGAAGGGTTCAGATATGATTTCTTTATAGCTAATGTGTGACTCTTACGGTAGTGTCGAGCTTTGAATGGATGCGAAAACAAAATAAACCCACTAAAGGGCATGAAAATGTCACATGCAGTTGACTTATGTTTCACTCATGAGTCAGTAGTAAGCACGATCTGAGGTAAACGGAACATATACAATGCGCATCGCTTTTGATACTTTGTGTTGAATAGAATTTTGTGCGTTGCGTATTGCATACCCTGGCCCGTTATCTTTGTATCCGCGTACATGTCAGTAAGTACTAGCGGGGACAAAGATACCTGGCCAGGTCATGCAATATGCAATACACAGGATACCATTGAACACATCGTATTAAGTGTGTTGAGTGTTGCATACTCTAGCCAGGTATCTTTGTCCCCGCCATGCGCCAGTACAACCTATAAGTTATTTCTTACACAGGGGTGTTCGAGAAATGAGTTCTGCTAAAAATAAAAAATAAAATAATAATAATAAACAACAAAAAATTAAAAAAAAAAAAAAAAAAAGTCAAAACTTCCAATCGCCCCTCCGGTGGTTATTACACTATTGATGTATCATTCCTGAATTTTTCAGATTTTTTGCTTCAACCGTAAGCTTACAGCAGAAGTGTGAACTCATTTTTCGGACACCCTTTAATCAGGAGCGTACGCAGGAATTTGTCCTTCTCTCTCTTGCCCCACTAGAACACGTGTGTGAAGGAAGGACAGAAACAAGGGCTAAAACGTACGTCACGTGACTTCGGCTACTATTTCTTTCATTTTCCAGCGCATACATTCAAACGGGAGAAGAGAAAGAGAGACAAATTCCTGCGTATGCTACTGCCCTGTATGTTTCGTTGGTTTTTCAATCTCTCTTCGTCTCTCAGCTCCTTCTTTTCCAGCCCGATTTTTCATACTCTCATATTTTAGTTTCTGTCTGCAGGAGTCCAGTGCCGCAGTCAAGCAATCAATGTTGCGTTCCGTCAAATTAAAACCATAACAAATATCAAACAGGTCTGCATGTTTTAAATCATCTCTCTTTTTTTTAATAATTGGAATTGTGATTTGTAACATTTAATCCAGGGTGAATACTACGCAGCAAAAGTCAAATCCAGGATCAAAACCCGATTGAAGAGTGTCCCTTTAAATAGCCTGGGACAGTTTGATACTTAAAGAACGCCACCTCCGTTTACAGAAGGAAGGTAGTTAACTGTTCGTACTCGAGGGAGTTGGAAATGCCTATACGACAAATTGAAGGCGCTCGGACGAAACCTTGTTTTCAACGATATATGCGTTTATATGGAATGAAGACTGAAACTAGAGCCCGAATCACACTGCGCAAGTGGAGCTGAAAGTGAGCCGAAAGTGGGGGTCATCGGTGAACCATTCATCGATTTTTCAGGATCATCGATGAAGTCGGAGATCATCAGCAAACAATTTCTAAAGTTATGCTGAACAAATTGATCACACATTTTTGTAAGAAACCTTAAAATTCACGAAAAGACGACTGTTGAGCAACGGCTTGCAAGACAGTTTGCAAGCTCACTTTCAGCTCCACTTGCGCAGTGTGATTCGGGCTAATGTGAAATAGAGGAGAAAAACGAGAGAACTCAGGCTTCGAGTCCATAAGGGGTTAAGGAGTGGGTACATTTTTGGATCGGATTTTGGTCCAGGACTTGTGACCTTTACGCCATGGCTCAAAGTGTTGTCAAATATAGATGTCCTGAGTAATTTGATGACGTAAAACTGAGA
>VMOF01000024.1:59742482-59900042 GCA_011764245.1 Trialeurodes vaporariorum | reverse complement strand
TATTCTTCCATACACGCATAACTAATTTTAGTATAAAAAAAAAAAAAAAAAAAAAAAAACTTGGGAATTTGCAGACAGACGTCCTTCCGTTTTGTTCCGGAAGTTAAATATTTTGTTGTGATTTTTTTCACAAAGTGCATTTCTCTTTCCGGAAACACCGCTAAAAATAATCAGATATGAATTCATTTAATTTTTTGGAGGTATAGCTTTTAAAGTACCACGCCCTTATTACATATTTGTTTACGTAAATATCGCAAACAAATTCCTTTTATTGCATTGCATTGAAATAAAAGATAGCTGAACTATCGGGGATCACTTACGAGAGAATGAGCATCTTTGAGTGCCTCCAATTCATGATGTATGCAAAAACAAGTACAGCACAGTAGGAATATTTATCTACCAGCTTGATTCGACTGAGCGTGTGGTGATTTGACTTAAAATAACTCGGTATATAGAGTGAGGGTTGGATTTAATTTTATACGCCTTGCATGAAAGAGCTAACTGTTTGTAAAGTTATGAAGACGACATCAATGGTATAGGTTTTGGCATCATAAAAGTGTAAAATAATTACAACCACGCACTTGCGTAGAGGATACTGAAACTTTTTAATCAAATTGAAAGAAAGCTACATTACGAATTATAAGAGCTGCGTAATACATATGTTCAGAACTCTTTCTCTTCTTTTTCTGGTCAAACTCCCAGATGAGAGTGAAGATGCAACCTTGCCGCCCTCCGCGAACAAAATTATAAATTTGATGACCTTTTTTTTATTATTAGATATTATTTTTGCTTGTTACACACTGATTTTGCCGCCCTCTGAAATTCATTTTGAAATTTGATAACCTTTTTTTTTGTGGTCACCCTGATTTTGCCACTCCTCGAGAGTGCCGCCCGGGGCAAGGGTACCCACACCACATGCCCCCCCTCGGCACGCCCCTGGTTGGATCAACAGATCTGGGCTGTAAAATTAACCGTCAGAGGAGTTAATTTGACAAAAACCGGTGCTAATTGAACCGCTCAGGCCTATTAATCCAACATACTAACATGCTATATACACACTTTTTCAACACCACAGGCTGTAAAATCAACATATTTTTTTTTCCCCTAATTCTATTCTAGGTAATTTTAAACATCCCTTTGAGACGAGAAGCAAAAAAAAAAAAAAAAAAAAAAAAAAAAAAAAAAAAAAAAAAAAAAAAAAAAAAAAAAAAAAGTCATAACTTTTTCACTTTTTAGCCCCCCCCCACTTTTTTTCGGTCACGGTACGCCTATGGGATAGCTCATTTTTCCATTCATCATGGTGAAATGTTTAAAATTGTTCAAAACGGCAGCGGTGCAATGCGGTGGGTGACAACTTGGAAGTTTGCGAGGCATAAATGTCCCGTGGCGCGTGGTGCGTGCGCTTGATCGAGCGAATTTTGCCGTCAGAAATCCTGAGGGAGGGGGAGCGAGAGGGGGGTGGGGGCGTGGGGGGATGACTATAAGGGGAACAGCGTGACGACGCGACGCGCCGAGGGCAGAGGAACATGAAAATGTCCGTCCTTGTCCCAAAACTTTCTGTGACGCTCGTAAGTTTGAGTTCTAGGCTTGCTTGCTGCGGCGGTGTTTTGAGCCCGCGGGGCAGGGGACGCGATAGTCACGGAAAACGGGGAGGGGGTAACCGCAGCCAAGGGGGAAGGGAAGAGAGATGCTCTTGGACTTCTTGACGTGTGCTGAGAGTCTAATTGACCGCAAGTGTTTTAAGCGAGGGTGCACCCGCGACGTAGCGTGCAATTTGGCAACGGTGCATTACGTCCATGTAAACCCATGTAAAAGGTCGAATACGAACACCCGTTGGCTCGATATTTTTCACAGGTTTGAATGGACGAATCGTAACGTTGTCAAATTGCACGCTACGTCACTGGAGGGTACGGACGGGGATTAAACGGACCGACGCAACAGACGTAATTTATCAGTCTTAATCGGCTTCTGATTGACCGATGATTGCGGGTCTTAGATAGATGTGTAAGTACATCAGAGACAATATACAGCTAAATACTACGCAATATCTTGCCCCTGTTAAAATCGGGTGACAACTCTTTTTTTTTCCTACGGTATGAACAAAACAACGCCCAACTGGACATTACTTTGACTGATGAGCAAAGTGTTGATGTCAGTAGCCAATGAGAGCAGAAAATCGGAAATATTGTCGTTGGTAACAAGCTGTACCTGCTGAGGGGCTGATACATGTTTTAAGTTCTATCCCAACGTTTGGCAGCATGGACGATCTGATTCTGGTTTGATTGCCTCATATTTTTTAACCTTCAATCAAAAATTGTAATTAATTCAGTGGAAATTGGTTTTAAATGAAAATGCAAGTGCTTAAGAGTGGCTATCTGGACACAAAATGTTAATACAACTATACTCAGGTGAGAAAATTTTGCGTGTTTCTGTTGTGTCCGTTTCTTTGTCGTGCAAATCCTTCCAAAAGAAACAGTTATATCGATTTCTGTGTCGCGATAACCGCTCTGAAACTCTCGGGCTTTCATTTAAAACCAATTTCAAATTGCTTCACAGCTTTTTTTTTTGTAATTTTTAAAGTAAAAAAAAAATATGAGGCAAACAAACCGAACCCGGGTCAAAATCTCCCTAAGAGAAGTCAATATTAGCTGCGCCTCCTCCGTGCTGCATCAATATGCCATGTCCATTGTGAGCGCCCAGTCAGCAATCGTAAGTTAAGGCCCAGGTTCATGTTGCTCCCTGAATGTTAGAGCGCTCGTTTCAGAAGTGCGTAGGCGCACCTAAACTATAATCTTTGTCGAATTTTCAACTTTAGTTCCTTCAAATCTAAACCAAACTTGCCTCTGACTTTCTTCTTGTGCTTTTAAAATGTTCCTAATTGAAAAGTGAACGCACTCGATTTCATTTGTATTCATTTCCATTGAGTAATATCACACGGAAAAAAAACTACGGTGAAAATAACCATACGGATACCTGATTTTGGCACCTGCTAGATGTTATGGTAATGTTAACCAAAAGTATACTATGTTTTGACTAGGTACTAGGTGATGTTACCTGCTTGCATGTCGAATTTTCTCAAAGTATCGGTAAATGTACCATACTTCTGGTCAAGTTAACCATAACATCTAGCAGGTGCCAAAATCAGGTATCCGTATGGTTATTTTCACTAACCTTTTTTTTCCGTGCAGAAATAATGTTGACAAATTCCAAAGATTATCGGTCTGGATGCGCCTACACTTCTGAAACTACCTCTATTCTGTTGAGTCCCCGAAAAAGAAACAAAACAAAACAAAACAACTTAGCAACCACGCGATCAGCTGGTGCTTACTGCTTAGTCTCAGTGTAAACATATTGTCTCTGAGATACATTTTAATCAACATCACTGAAAACCTCCGCGTCTATTTTCGGGATGTGACTTCCGACGCGACAAGTCGCATGCGACGCGAGTGAGTATGTGTACGAGGGGAAGAGGGAGAGGGAGAGGGAGGGAGAGAGAGAGAGAGAGAGTGAGAAAGTGTATAAAAGTGAGAGTGAGACAGAGAGAGAGAGAGAGAGAGAGAGAGAGAGAGGGAGAGGGAGAGAGAGACAGAGAGAGAGAGAGAGAGAGAGAGAGAGAGAGAGAGAGAGAGAGAGAGAGTATGTTCGTGCGAGTTCCGCACGCACGTAGACGGATCCCCATGGTCTCTCTAGTTTTGGATCAAACGAGCAATGAGGATTAACAAGAGGCCATGAAGGCAAGCACGTGGTGGAAAGGAAGCCGGGGGAGGGGGGTGAAGGGGTCTGCAAGAGTGGGTTCTAGGGCACTGGGGGAAACCACGAAACCCTAATTATTAGCGCTCGCGAAACGGGGGGAGCAGATCGGCAGTCTCAAAGCCTGCGTCCGTACCAAAATTATTAGATTGGAATTATTGTTTATCAGGGACGCGAGCGTGTAACCAGAAACAAGGACACTATCGAGGCAAATTTGCAATCGGGGGGGAGGGGGGGGGGGTCGGGGTGGGTAGGGGGTCGGGGTGGGTAGGGGGTCGGGGTGGGTAGGTGTTGGGGAGTCGCGTGATGACTGCCAGACGAAATTTCGGGGAGGGCGAATCCTCATTTCCCTTCATTTTCGCACGTTTTCGAAAGTTTCCTATTCGCTTTTCTACGAAACACTTTCCTTTCGAATTTCGCATTTTTCCTCTGCAAGTGAAACCATAGGGCTACCGTATAATTACACGCACTTTCTCATTCAACTCAATGTAATTTTTTTAATTTTCCCGCCAAAAAGTACGTGATAAAAAAACATTTTTCGTCCGGTGGAGGGTGATTGGAGGGGGAGGAGGAAGTCTATGTGCTATCACTTCCTCAGAGCTCATGACCTGAAATTGAACTTTACGGAGTAAGTTGATTGAATTTAGACTAAGTGAAGACGCTGCAAGATGGTCTGAAATCGAAAAATAGTGGCAAAAAATCGGTGAAAATGAGTAATCAAAAATCATCGTTTTCTATCTTTCATGCATAATTTAAGTTTCCAGTGACACTACTCAAACAGGTGACAGGTTAAAGTACTCGTTAAAAGTGTTTTTTGTCCAAATAGTAAACAAGAGTCCCAACAAAACGGTAGGAGAGCGTGGCATAGTCGAATTACTATCGAATGGAACTATCGATTGTACTCTGAGTACCTTTGATTGGCTGCCGAAAGCCTGGGCCCTGTGAAATCGCTCTTATGGAAATTCAACATGGGATTTTCGACTCTGCTTCATTTAAAGTTAAATTCCAAGAAAATTATTGCTTCTTACCTTCGGGAAATTCAAATTATATTTTTTTGAGACTATTACGAAGAGATTGATGGGCCATACGGCATACATATCACTTCATCTAAAAAGTAACAGAAGGATATGAATTTGAAAGTAAAACGGGTAATTTGTTGCCGTGTTTCCCACTCTCTCTTCGCACAGGTCAGGCCGAGTGCGTGGTGTAGCAGTTGTTTTTTCCAGTTGTCTTGTTTCAGTGTAATGCAGATGGTTTGAAATGCATGTTAAATTCATTGATTGACGGAAATACGCTGATTTCATGAAGAAACCCATAGATTTAAACGCAAATACTCGAAATAATACGAAGTTTAAGCGGCTCACAATCGGGTACGTTACGGCGGAAAAAAAAATCCTTGTAATTTAACTTTCAATTTCATATTTTTCTGTTCAGTTTGTGATGAAGTGCTATGTTTGACCCATCAATATCTTCGTTTTATCCTCAAAAAAATATAATTTGAATTTCCCGAAGGTAAAGAGCGATAGTTTTCTTGGAATTTGACTTTAAATGAGGCAAAGTCGAAAACCCCATGTTAAATCTCCATAAGAGCGATCTCACAGGGCTCAGGCTTTTGTCCGCCTATATCAGAAGCTGATTTTTCGATATCGCCAACCTAACCAAACCTGCCACGCTCTATCGTTTTGTTGGGACTCTTGTTTACTCTTTGTTTCTGTCATTATAATTGATCGTGAAAGTTTATAAATGATAAATTTATAAGAGCTCATAACTCTCTGATTTTTGGCCACTTTTGGCAGTGGCGTTCTCCATTTAAATTCACCAAAAAGGTCGAACGCCAGTGGCGCAGCGTGCGTTTTGCCAACGGTGTAATTCGTCCATTTGAACACATGAAAAATATCGAAGCATTCGGTGTTCGGTGAGCTCCTTCACATTCGACCTTTTACAAGGGTTTAAATGGACAACAACAACGATGCCAAATTGCACTCTACGCCACTGTCGAACGCTTCAGTCATCGGAGATGACCAGGCATTTTGACCTTTCTAATGAGTTTAAGTGGGGAAAAAAGAACGTTGCCAAATCGCACGCCTCGCCACTGACTTTTAGAAGATTGTTCATACCATAGTGCGCTATGAAATCTACAGTTGGAATGGAGAGTTAATCGAAAGCAGCTTCTATTTCTGCTGACTTTGACTTTCAGGTGGTGATATTGGGGTGTGTGGGTAACCTAGGTGGGTAAATGGGTAGTGGAAGGGGGCTAACAATGAACCCACTGAAGGTGAAACTTTTCGAAATCTCTGGCAATCAATATCAAGCTTAACCTTTCCGTTCAATATGGGACGGAACGGAACGCATCAAGAATTCAATCAACGATCATTGCTTGGATATTCAATTCATTGGGGAGTAGAAACATTTTAATACATAATATCTTCGGAGAAACGAGGCAGCTTCCAATGGTTAAAAAAAAAAAAAAAAAAAAAAAAAAAAAAAAACTTAAAGGTAAGGTCAGGTCAGGTTGGAAGTGGGGGAGGTCTAAATGATCGAAAACCGCACCAAAAAAAAATACCGTCTGTGTTTTCGCCACCTCTTTGTGACTTCCCACAAAGTTCCCGCAAATTTAAAAATAATGCCCACAAATCTCTTACAAAAACATCAAATATTCCGTTTTCATGTTTGTTTTGTTTTTTTTTTTTTTTTTTTTTTTTTTTTTTTTTAAGGATTTTTCATTCTTAAGGGGGAGGGGGGCAAAGTTCCCTCGTATCCTCCCATGTGTGTCTGACACTTGAATTAATACTTGAATGTCTCGGGCTTTATTCAATGGCAGATCTAGCCCTCGCAAACTTGGGCGAACGAACCTGGGGGGGGGGGGGCGAACTTGACATTTTTCCTTTCAAGTGCCAATCCACCCCATTTTCTTTTTTCGCTGTTACTTTCCTCCCTCCTCTCCCATATTTTCCCACTTTTTAGTCCAAACGGGGGGGAGGATCGTCCCTTTCACCATCCCCCTGTATCCGCCAACGGTTTTGTTGCTTCATTTAATTCAAAATTGAATTTATATGATCAAATCAAAATGACGCTCCCAAAAGTTTTAAACAGATCTCCCGTCGTAAATTTAAGTTTATCCGAGTCTTCTGTCTACTTTTATTCGTCCGATGCAAATGTGCTCGATAGTCATACGCTTCGCTGTATACGTATACTGTACTACGTAAGTATATACATCCAGAGATAGTACGTTATTATCAACTTGAAAATTTTTCCCCTCCACTCTCTTTTCCTCTCTTTCTTTTTCCCTCACTCTTGTAACGATCCACGCTGATCGAGCAAGAATTGTCGTTCGTTGTAAAATTCAAATTGTGTCAAGGTCGACTGTCATTTTTGTTTCTTTTTTATGCACACATGTCCGCTGACTGCCTGCTCTTTCAAATTTTCCCGCCGCGCCGCGAGCAGACTCGCGAATTGAGCCGGTGATCTGACATTCCTATATCCACAATATCAACATAATTTGATGTTTGTTCAGAAAATTAATTCTGATTATTGCCCCGCGCAACCAAGGTTCATGGTCTACTCATTTCTCTCTCTCTCTCTCTCTCTCTCTCTCTCTCTCTCTCTCTCTCTCTCTCTCTCTCTCTCTCTCTCTCTCTCTCTCTCTCCCCCCCTCCGACGTGAAGAATAAGCATCTTTTTCCGCTCCGTACTAAATTATGCTCTCTTTTTTTCAGATTGATTTATTTATTCGTCCTTAATTTTATTTATACTTGGATATTTCACAGTTTATTTATCTGTAATAAGATTATCTTATTTCACTTCCACGTGCGATCGTCAATTTAGTGTTTTCCTCTCTTTAATCTTCTGCAGCTATAGCGAATCAGTCACTTTTACTGATCGAACTGTTTTTTATTTTAATTTTTTTCTTTAATTGATATATACTTATAATTTTTTTTTTTTTTTTTTTTTTTTTTTTTTTTTTTTTTACGTTTTGAAATAATGTACGAAAGAAAATAATGATTGAAATTTAATCCTCGGAAAAGGTCAAAGAACTGAACCTCAGGAAAATAACAATATGCAAAAATAAGGAAAACACAGTGATTGGAATAAAGAAATCTTTCAATTTTGCGGGGTGGGGGGCGGCTACAGTTCCAAGGGGGGTCTGAAACTTACTTTTATAACAAAACGCCCTAAATTTCCTCGAAAATCTATTCGTAGATAATTTAAAAATTTGCCTCAAGGGGGAAGGAGGTGCTACGGCCCTCTTGACCCGCGCCCCCTTGGATCTACCAATGGGAAAACATAACATAAAGAACAAAAATGTAAGAATACGAAACAAATTAAAAAGTAAACTGACGAAATTCCTTCTCTGATTTTTTTTCTGTCGGGGACGGCATTTTTTGGTTAAATAGCCAAAATTTCCGTTCCATGATGCGCTTGTGGGAAAATTACATTGAACCAAGGTTTGTTTGGCGACAGAGGTCCCCGAACGGAATTCGATTCGATATATCGCTCAGTGGCGGCTCGTGCAATCTGGCAACCGTGCACTATTGCCATTTAAACGTATGCAAAAAGATCGATACTAGGTGAGGCGCTGCGCCTCACCAAGTAATCGATTATTTTACACAGTTTTAAATGGAGGAAATCCATTGTTGCCACATTGCACGAGCCGCCGCTGATATCGCTCCACTATAACAGTCTATTGAATCGACAACTAACCGGCCCATTCAAACCACCTTCCGCACTGGACGTGAACCGTATGAAGTTATAAACACAAATCCTGCAAAATTTCAAATATATGTGATCAAAACTCTGGGAGAATATGTTTGCCACCAAAAGTTTGCCTATTTTAATGTGGGCGAGCTATAACCTACCCGCGGTTCCCTTAAATCAGGGTCAACTATAGAAAGTCGTATGTGTTTTCAGTGCGACTGACCCATAAGCGCACTTCAAGGAGCTCTCATAGGAGGTACTTACACTTACCACTTACCTATCAATCTGTTCACTGCCCCTGGGATCCAAGCAGCAACAAATTCGGAAGTAAACACAATCTGACAACACTGTTTGATGAGTGATAACGAAGCGGCTGCCGGTCGCCAGCGCGCGCAGCATAATGTATAGACTCTTACACCGTTGCCATATTTCCCTATAAATTATTACATTTTACATTAAGTAAAAAAAAAAAAAAATCCACCGAGCTTTACCAATAGAATAAGGGGCCATACATATTATAAGTCCTGTCCCAAAATGATGCAATTTGGGCGATCTGAATCTGATTAGTTTGCCTAATATTTCTGAATCTTTTAAATCAAAAATTGTAAAATTGATTTAGTAATTAGTGAAAAATGGTTTTAAATTAAAGTGTTTTAGAGAGGTTATCTGAACACAGAATTCAAAAACAACTATCCAGGTGAAAAAATTTGGCTTGTTTTCTGTCATGTGTCAGTTTATTTATCTTGAAAAATCCTTCCAAAAGAAACAGTTATATTGATTATGTCGGGGGAATATGGTGGAATTAAAAAAATGTCTCACTTGAACGACTTTAAATGCTCCTTCATTGGAGTTGAGCCGTTGGGACGCGCATTATGTCGTGGAAAAGCAGGACGCGTTTCGACACTTTCCGCGCCGTTTGTTTTGCATTGCTCTTTGCAATTTTTTTTTTTTTTTTTTTTTTTTTTTTTTTTTTTTTTTAATGTCACAATAATATTCTGAGTTTACCGGTTGAACCTTCTTCAAGTATTCCTCAGGGAGAACTGATTCTCTGTCCCAAAAACCAGTGGCGGCAAGTGCAATGTGGCAACAACGTATTCTCTCCATTTAAACCTATGTAAAACAATCGGTCTTCAGGAGGTGCAAATGCACCCCCAAGATATCGATACTTTTGCATATGTTTAAATGACAAATAAGCATGGTTGCCAAATTGTACCAGCCGCTACTGCAAAAAACGATTAAATCCAGCGGTAAAGATAAGTCGAGCGGTTGTGCACACAGCATTCAAAAATATGGCGGGATCTTCGATCAACGCGCGCCGCGATGTTAAACGCGTCGCCTGGACGCGTTAATGCTTCGATTGTAAATTCAACTGCGCAGATCGATTTAAAATATCCCCAAGTTTATTATTTATTTTTGTCACATTTTTTTAAACTGTGAACTTGGCGAGGGGTGGGGGGTTACTTATTGAAAGACCCTCGTACTTTTAATATCCATAGATAATTGAAACTGTGTTAACAAACCGGCCTTGGTAGAAAATGAGCAGCGGCGGCTCGTGCAATGTGGCAACAATGGATTTCCTCCATTTGAAACTGTGTAAAATAATCGATTTCTTGGTGAGGCGCAGCGCCTCACCTAGTATCGATCTTTTTGCATACGTTTAAATGGCAAAAGTGCACGGTTGCCAGATTGCACGAGCCGCCACTGAAAATTAGTAAACTCGGGTTTGGTATTGAAAGGGTTACACAGAAAAAAATGGACGTGCTTCAGACACAAACTTTCCGTGTTCTAGACACGAATATACACACCAGTACGGGAACGAGTTCTGAGTGCAATCTATTTAGGTTGAGTTTGCGTCTGAAACGCATCCCGCCGTGTCCAGAACCTGAAATGTTTGTGCTCTGAGCACGTTACGTACTGGTGTGTACATAGATCGTGTCTGGAGCACATCCTTTTTTTTCTGTGTATAAGCTCTAAAAAGGAATTATTTAATTCACACATTTTCGAGTTATTATGCGATTGTTCATAATCTTCATTTTTATTGGTAAAATTATGTCCGCAAAAATATGTCCAGATCTACTGTGCGCCATACCGCGCGCCGCTGCAGGTCTACCACTGCGGTCGCTTCGGACGTACTTATAGGTGTCCAGTGTTGCCATGTTCCGGATAGTCACCCGATTTTTTCAACGAGCTATATACCTACAAGGGCTGCCGTTTTGCGTGTAATCAATGCTATTTATTTTCTATTCACCGATGATTCCACCGGTTGAGAAAAGATTACACAGTTCAGTTCAGTGTATGACTGTAATGAACTAAAATACTATAGCACCTGTAATCTTTTCTCAACCGGTTGAGTCGTCGATAACTTTGAAAAACTTGCGGATATTTTAACTAATGTAAGTAACGGAGTTTCCACCAGTGAAGGAGAGATTACAGATCAGAGTATTTTCGTGCATTACAGTCATACACAGAGCTGAACTGTGTAATCTTTTCTCAACCGGTGGAATCATCGGTGAATAGAAAAATAGCATTGATTATACGCAAAACGGCAGCTCTGATACTTACAGAGATGGTTTGTGGGACGTGCTTTTGATGCGACGCGACAGCACGGAGACAGACATGATGGAAATCTCTAATGGGCATTTTTGACACAGGCTTGGGTTTGTTTGCTTAATCAGTTTTTGACCTTAAAAAAAAAAAAAAAAAAATGTGACCAATACATCTGAAATTGGTTTTAAACAAAAGTGCAAGTGTTTGAGAGCTATCTGGACACAGAAATCAATATAACTGTTTCTTTTGGAAGGCTTTTTCAAGATAAATAAATTGATTCGGCACATGAAAGAAAACAAGTCAATTTTTTTCCCCTGGAAAGTTGCTTTTGAATTCTGTGTTCAGATAACCACTCTACAACACTTTCGTTTAAAACCATTTTCCACCAATTACTATAAATCAACTACACAATTTTTGATTTAAAAGATTCAGAAATATAAGGCAAATAAACCAGAATCAGATAACCCATATTACATCATTTTGGGATAGAATTTTTAATAAGTACGCTATGAGAGAAATCACTTCTTTAAAAACAAGGAAACACGTTTACTTGTGACACTTTTCCTTGCGCGAAGTGAAGTTCTGATTGCATGAAGGAGAATCAGTGTCACAACAAAGAATCTTTCACATGTAGCAGCACACATTTTTCTTGGGGTAAAGGAATTCCCCCTCAGTCAATATTTCACTGTGCAGTTTCTTTAACACAAACGAAATGCACTTTGGATTAAAAAAATATTTCTCTCGGTGTATCAGCGCCTCTGCAGGTACAGCTCGTAAGGATTTACTGAATCTAGGGGCGTCGAATGCAATTTGACAAGGCACTGGCGCAACCAGGATGTCTTCCATCTCTCTCATTTCCCATTTGAATGCATAAGTAGGAAAAGGACAGAAAGAGGGGGGTTTTATCCCGTTGTCCATCCTTGTCTAACATACGTTTCTTAATGGAGAAAAGAGACAGATGAAGAAACTCTCGGTGCGCTACTGTGGCAAGGCAACACTTCGTTCATTTAAACACGTAAAAAAATATCGATTCGAGGGAGTGCACTGTGCACTTCCAACAGTTCGACTGTTTTATCAGGGGTTTGAATGGACAACATACGATGCTGCTGAATATCACGCGACGACTCTGACTGAATCTCTGAGAAATCGATGAAATTTGGCAACGTAACGCTTCATCCATTTAAACTCATTAAAAAATATCGATTCGAGGGAGTGCACTGCGCACCTCCAACATTTCGACTCTTTTCAGGGGTTTGAATGGACAAAGTATGATGCTGATTATTGTTGAGTATCACTCGACGCCTCAGAATGAATCCCTGAGAAATCGATGCAATTTGGCAACGTAACGCTTCATCCGTTTAAACTCATGAAAAAATATCGATTCGAGGGAGTTCACTGCGCACCTCCAGCATCCAACATTTCGACTCTTTACAGGGGTCAGAATGGACAAAATACGATGCTGATTGTTGTTGAACATCACTCGACGCCTTTGAATGAAACCCTGAGAAATCGATTCTTTTGCATAGGTTCAAATGACAAAAAAAAACATGGTTGCCAAATAGCAAGAGCCGCCACTGGTTTCGATCCAGTGTGCGGTGGCATGGCGTGGCGTGGCGCTCGCGATTCGCGATTCGATTCGCGCGTCCTTAGAGGCAATTGCCCCCGCTTCCCCCTTCGTCGTCCCTTTTGGCGTTTCCTCGCGCTCTATGCTTTGTCGACGCCCGCCCGCCCCTTTTATTATTTGCCCGGCGATGGCATCGGATAGCTCTCGGTCGGTCATAATCATTGCTTTTAACAGATCGTTTGTATTTCACCAAGTTACATTACCGAGCATAGCGTTAACATATGTATTTTAAAGGACACTTTGCACTCTTCAGTCTTCCAGCCGAGCCCGAGCGCTGCCACCATCCGCATGCGTTTGTAAGCGCGCGCGAGTCCCCCAAGAGTTATCATTGCAAATGAAAACAGTGCTTATCATTGGATTTAATGGATCTCCTCTCTCTCTCTCTCTCTCTCTCTCTCTCTCTCTCTCGTTCTCTCTCTCTCTCTCGTTCTCTCTCTCTCTCTCTCTCTCTCGTTCTCTCTCTCTCTCTCTCTCGTTCTCTCTCTCTCTTTCTCTCTTTCGTTCTCGTTCTCTCTCTCTCTCTCTCTCTCTCTCTCTCTCTCTCTCTCTCTCTCTCTCTCTCTCTCTCTCTCTCTCTCTTTCGTTCTCTCTCGTACTCTCTCTCTCTCTCTCTCTCTCTCTCTCTCTCTCTCTCTCTCTCTCTCTCTCTCTCTCTCTCTCGTTCTCTCTCTCTTTCTCTCTTTCGTTCTCGTTCTCTCTCGTTCTCTCTCTCTCTCTCTCGTTCTCTCTCTCTCTCTCTCTCTCTCTCTCTCTCTCTCTCTCTCTCTCTCTCTCTCTCTCTCTCTCGTTCTCTCTCTCTCTTTCTCTCTTTCGTTCTCGTTCTCTCTCTCTCTCTCTCTCTCTCTCTCTCTCTCTCTCTCTCTCTCTCTCTCTCTCTCTCTCTCTCTCTCTCTCTCCCCCTCTCGTTTCCATCGCACAAAGGACAAAATGACACGGAGGAAAAAATTTGGATATACTAAAGTCCCTGTATGTATGTAAGTACATAGCCGTAGCCAGGATATTGTATTTCTCTCTCTTAGCCCATTTAAACGAATGTGTTAAAAAAGGACGGAAACAGGGGCTGAAGTCACGTGACAGCCCCCATATCCATCCTTTTCTAACACATGCGTTCAAATGAGCCAAGAGAGAGAAAGATATAATATCCTGGCTACGGCCGTGTGTATATGTATGTAGATAGTTTACGACGAGTGAATGAAACCACGAGCGCCGCCATTAGTTACGTTTTTGTACACTTGTTTACAAAGGGCCGCACTATATGGTCATTATGGTCTGAGATCGAAAAAATAATGCAGAAAATCAAAGTGAAAAAAAGTCATCAAATATCATTGTTTTCGACCTTTTAAGCTTTATTTAAAACTTTCTCATGGCATGTCTATGGGACTCTTGCAAACTTTTGCTATAGAGGATTGAAGTGTTGATTTTTGCATAAAAACCTGTGAAAATGACGATGAGTACACCAAAAAATCACGAAATTCACTCTCAGAATCGGGCTTGATGACAGAGAGATGCAGGAATCATGGGAGATTCCTATCTAAATTGAGACATATCTCTGTGTTTCCGTAGAGAAAGTGACATATTAGACAAGAATCTCCCATGATACCTGCGTCAAACCGCCATTACGATTTTGCCGTTATAGCAGTTATGTGAGTTTATTACTGACTTTTAGACTTCCTCAGTGACTCAGTGTGCATTTCGTGTTTTTCGCTGGTCTTTACAATATCAGATTGGACTATTGTTTTGCTCGTAGCAAAAGTTTGCAAGAGCCCCATTATCTAGGTTTAAATTACTTGTTTAATTAAAGTGCTCTGTGATTAAAATTGGTCTTGAAAGTTGGTGCATGATAAATTGATGAAAAATCATTTTTCTGATTTGTAGCCACTTTTAGACGATAGCAGACCTTGGTGCGGGGGTGGGCCTAGAGTCCCTGTATATCAAAGAGTCTCGCCACGTGAAGCATGAAGAAGAAGAATTTCGAAGGAGGCGTCCACTCTGATTGGTTGGGTTCGCTGAAGGGGCGTGTACGCTTCCTCGGTAGGTGCGTTCCAACGGTCTTCTTATGGAGAATAACACAGAACGCCTCCTCGAGCTCCGTGACAGCCTAAAATCTAGCAGCCAACCAGAATCTATACCTCGTATGGCGAGACTCTTTGATATACAGGGACTCTAGGTGGGCCATTGTTATGTTTTGGTCCGATGCAAAGATTACAGTGCCGTAGCGTTTCTGATAGTGTAATCTTTCACTACTTTTGTTGATCGACATCTATTTACGCTTATAAAGATTCTTTCGGGAATTTTAGACGTTCTTTAGATGCATCATGATTAAAATTAACAAGTTTATTGACTCTTTTATCCGTAAGATAAAAATAAAGAATAAAGAAATAGATATATATAGATATATAAAAATAGATATAGATATATAATATAATATATATAATAGAATAGATACATAAAAATAAAGAAATGTGCAAAAACACAACCAATGACGGCACCTGTAAAACACCTAAAACGTGTGACCAATCAGAGGTTGACGACCCTCTCACCTTAACTCCCCTCATACAGCAGTGTTGCCAGATCGAGGGTAAAAAGCCGTATCGTCCCCATTTAAATCAATGTAAAGCGTACGGCTTTTTCACCCCAATCTGGCAACACTGACATACATGCGTTCTATAAGGTTATGGCATCAATACGCATTGGCGATTTTAGCACCATTATGATTATTTTGTCAGAATGTTATAACTGTAAGTATTTTTTTTCCCTTTTCAACATCGAATTTTCTGGTTGTGGCCAGCCCTACTGTAGCTACGTCTGTGACAATGTGATTTTCACGCGATTTCGCTGAAGAATCAACTCTTCATATAACGCTGTAGCAAAAGTTTGCAACAGATCCATTCGAGCTTCCACGACATAAAAACTTATAAAGATGCGATTTATGATCACGCGATATCTATATATAATACTCACCGGTTTTCTGAGAGTGTCGATCCTTGGATACTGTGGGAAGAATATCGGCGAGCAGTCTGAAATCATCGAAAAGGCAGAGGTATCGATATCATGCCGTCGATTTATCATCCATGCTAGAAAAGAAAATTAAAACAATGATTTTATTATTGCGAAGACAACGACTCGGACGGGACGGAGCGACGCTTGATTAAGATTACTCACCATCTGATATGAAATTACGTGCGCGCGTAAAATGTTGTGATGCAAAATCAAGGTTTATCCACTCTAGAGGACATTGTCACCGACTGACCGGAGACAGGTAATAAAATAGCTCGATTTGTGTTGTCAGGTTGAACACAATATAAAAACCCACGTTTCTACTACCCCACATATAAACACATGAACCCTCTACTTTAAAAAAGTGGCGCATGATTGGATAGGATCTCCACCATCTCTCTCATTTTTCCTTTGAAAGTATGTTTAGAAAAAGGATAGAGAGTGGGGATTTTATGCCAACGAATTGTACGTTTATCTAGAGTGGCAGTCTAATAGAAAACCTGCGTTATCACCGTGCATGATTTTTAGGTTAGGTTTAATGTGTAATTTTTTCCATTTATTCCCATGTATTTTAATGCTCCCGCACAGTGGATGGATCGAACAGTGTTGTCAGATTGGGGTGAAAAAGCCGTACGCTTTACATTGATTTAAATGGGGACGATACGGCTTTTTACCCTCGATCTGGCAACACTGGGATCGGGCATGTTTGCTCAAGCCCCTATTCGGGAAAAATTAAACTTTTAAAACCAAACATCACAGAAAAAATCACACCCCGGAGGAATGACGGTTTTTAGGCTTCCGAACGAAAAAAACTGGGGATGTTTTGGCCTATAGATACCGGAAGCATCAGCCTATCACCTTGCACGATTGCATGGACACGAGACAAATTAGAGATAAAGCACTACGCTAAAATACATAAGGCAGATTTGAGGCACGCTGAATTCTCGCGGACTCAACAAAACAATAGACAGTTTTATTGCGAAGTCAACGGATAGCCAACAACCACAACAATGCACCCATCGGTCGCAATCGGTTGTGATAAAACTCGCGTAGCGTTCCAAACTATCTCACTCACTCTCCCGTGACCCCCATGTATAATATTGTATATCCATCTCTTTCTAGTATCGAAATTCGTATACATAGGGCCTTGTTTTACGACAAATTATTATCAAAATCGCATGAAAATGCCTCGAGAAATTCATTTCTGCCATAAAATTTCACACAATAAGTCTCTATATACGATTTTTGAAATTAGAGTGAGAAGGCAATACATAGGGGTCACGTGAGAGCGAGAGAGACAAACCGGCTTTGTTTGGAACGCTCATCACCAGCAGTCGCCATTACTAAAACCCTCTATAGCCAACACCCGTATGATGTCGCAGGGTAAGGTCCCTAGAGAATCCCTCTCTAGGGACCTTATCGCAGGGTGTTGAGCGGTGACATTCGGAAAACACGGGGGGGGGTGGACTGGGAAGTGAAGAGGAGGGTGTTCACCATTTTTTCACACCCTGCGACATCAGAAGTAGGATTCCTAAGGGACCCTAATCAGAAGGGTGTTGACTGTTGTTTTGGTGTTGAAGCCGCGGTAACTTAGCGTGCCTCTGCTGCAGCCAGTTAGTGCTCCGTCTCTATTTGTCTCTGGCATGGACCACTCCTAACAAACCTAACCTTCAGTTAAGTTATCTCCCTCGAGAGTCGGGATCATAATCGCGAATCCAACGGGGGGGGGGGGTGCCCCTAGAAGCCTCAAATGTTGCCTCAAATTTTGTTGTTTCTTTATCGTAAAATCGATAAAAATTGCTTCCTTTAACGCTTTATTTTTCCAATTATAAAGGCTTGCAGGCAACCCCCCCCCCCTCACCACCACCGCAGGAAAAATTTCCAAAATGCCTCCTTCAAACTGTTCGATTTATTTAATATTTGATTATATTCATCCTTCCTCTAATCATTTCTCTCTATTTTCCATTATTTTGTCATTGAAGAATCCAGTGCATGACCTGGTAACGTCAAATTTTGTCCATTTGAACCTTTGCAAAACATCGAATTGGAGGGTCCTTACCGCGCACAAAATATTAGTTCGATCTTTTCTGTGCATTTTAAATGGGACCATAGCCGTAGCCAGGATATTTTCTTTCTCTCTCTCAGCCCATTAGAACGCATGTGTTAGAAAAGGATGGATATAGGGGCTGTCACGTGGCTTCAGTCCCTGATTCTGTCCTTTTCTAACACATGTGTTTAAATGGGCTAAGAGAGAGAAACACAATATCCTATGGCTACGGCTATGAATGGGACCGACTTGCATGTTCGCAGGTTGCAAGCTACGATAAAGGTTTCATTGAGAATTTGCTGAAAACAATAATGGGTCTGTTGCAACCTTTTGCTACAGCGCTACAGAGTGTGCAATCTAATGTAAAATCGCCTGAAAAGTCCAATGATGGCATCAGAAAGCAATGAAATGCAACAATAAACTCACAAAATGCGTTTAATGAAATCCAAGATGGCGGCAAAATATCGAGCAATCTGTATGCATGCACCACGAACATCCAAGGATAGCCAACCTCACAATATCCATCACAACCAATCACAACGTAAATAAACACATAACATCTACCTGCAGTGAGGTTGTCAAAGTTGGCAATCCTTGGATGATCACGGTGCATACATCTAGATTCCTCGATATTTCTCCGCCATCTTGGATTTCGATAAACGCCTCTTGTGAGTTTAATATTGTATTTATTGACTTTATGATGCCACCAATGGACTTTTCAAGCGATTTTACATTGGAGTAAACACTTTTTATCGCTGTAGCAAAAGTTTGCAACAGACCCATTGCAAGATACAGCTGAGAGAGGAAAATGGAATCTAATATCGAGGCTCTACAAGCACAGCTACAAGATTCTATTCAAATCTTAAGAAGGAATGGATAATTTTATACAAGAAAAGAAGACTTATTTTAATGTAAGTAAACGGTGACTTCCGAAGTTTTTAGAATTTATTTGTTTTGTTTGGATATTTTTTGTTTTAAACCCGATCATTCTATACTTGACTAAAGAAAGTACGGAAGGTCGCACTTACAAACGAAAAAAAAACTTTTCGAAATTTTCATATTTTATACATAAATTTTTTGCTTCAACATGAACTTGTCCAATCACTTACTAACAAGTTTCCTCAAAAATATTTCATGTATAGGTTTTGCATAGAATATATTTAAGAAACACTTCTGGCACATAAATAATAATGTAAAAAAATGCATAAAAAAAGAAAACCGAGCTTAGTGACAAAAAATTGATCCTTTGTTTTGGCCTTGTACGCTCTTCTGCGATACTCAATTACTCATGATTTTTGAACTTAGTTCTTTAACATCGATAAATAAAGAATTTAAGATTCCGGACGATTGATTGATTTGACACGCCTCAAAGTTACAGAGTATTCACAGTCTATCCGATGCCGATGTTGAAAATTATGGGATAATCTTGATTTACAAGCCAGACAAATTGACGAACCTTATTCACAGATGAATCGAGACATTGAAATTGGGTTTTGCACTTTGCCACTTTGCGCATATTTCAAATCAAATAATTATGCGGCCGGCGCACTATGGTCCAGAAGTCCGATTTAGGAAGACATTAGTTTCCATTAAAATTGCCCAATATCTTGAAAACGGCTCATCTGACATCAAAAATGGTTATTACAAAAAAGTTAAAACGGTTTACGTTCTATCTTTTTTGTAATAACCAGTTTTGGTGTCAGATGAACCGTTTTCAAGATATTGGGCAATTTTAATGGAAACTAATGTCTTCCTAAATCGGACTTCTGGACCATAGTGCGGCGCGGCTCAACGAACGCAAACCGCACAATAGAACCGAATCAAGCGAACGATTGTGACCAAAGATTTGTTTCGCAAGATCATGTGACAAGATTTCATATGCTCATAAAGTGAAAGAGCTGTTATGCTTCAACGAACGATTTAGTTTTGCGGAATCGAATCTGTGATAAAAGATCTCATCCTGCATTGACGCACAATTCTGTCGATCCTCGAAAGAGCGACGGGAAAAACAGGCCGTTTTTCGTCCCTGTTGGAGTACTCACGGATCTTTTTGAAACATGTCTAACAAGGGGAGGCTCAGAAGTCGCCGCCTCCGATTTTGAAAACAATTGCACGAAAATGTAGCTAAAGTAAAACTATTAGACCCGTGTTTCTCACTTTTTGCCAATGGGCCTTCCTAAAGCGTCAGGAATTTTTGAAAGTTGCCGTAGTGCACGTAAAAAACCCAAGCGGAGAGCGTTCCGAATATTTACGTGAATTTCGGCAACTTTCATAAAATTCCTGACGCTTTAGGAAGGCCCATTGGCAAAAAGTGAGAAACACGGGTCTAATAGTTTTACTTTAGCTACATTTTCGTGCAATTGTTTTCAAAATCGGAGGCGGCGACTTCTGAGCCTCCCCTTGTAAAATGATACCTTATGTTGACCTAATACTTCGGTGAAAATATTAGCTGGAGTTCTCGCATATTCCCCACGGGAAAAAAAAGATTAGTGAAAATAACCATACGGATACCTGATTTTGGCACCTGCTGGATGTTATGGTAAACTTGACCAGAAGTATGGTACATTTACCGATACTTTGAGTAAATTCGACATGCAATCAGGTAACATCACCTAGTACCTAGACAAAACATAGTATACTTCTGCTTAAAATTACCATTAACATCTAGCAGGTGCCAAAATCAGGTTTCCGTATGGTTATTTTCACCGTAGTTTTTTTCTGTGGGCCCGAGATATGGCTCCCCCCCAAGTTCCCCCCTAAAATTCGAATTTCTCGTACATCTCGTAGGAATTTGCACCGATTTCCTTGAAAATTGAGTTCTGCAGGTGGTACATTTTACACCATCACTTGGTGAAATTTACTATACTTGATAGCAGACTCCAAAATCAACTATGCAGATGGTAAATTCTACCAGTTATTTTTTTTTTCCGTGCATGCACAAATCCTCTCTAAAGAGGTATATAGCTCGTTAGTCGATGGGTGGACGCAATCAACATAAAGAACGACTCCTCTTCTGTTTATTTATCGGAGCCACAATAGGCGCGTCTCGATCTGCGAGCCGCGATTAATTCTTTTTTCTGGGATCGCGACGGATTTGACCCTGGCGAATTCTCATTCACGGCCTTACTAAAAAAAGCGTCGGCGTTGCAGTTGAGATCAGGCGGGGGAGGGAGAGGGGGACAATGGTTGTGGGAGGGGGGAGGGAGTGAGAATGGGAAGCGTATAGCCTCAGTCTGGGAGATAACCCATTATGTACTTGCCTTTCCCGGTCTCGCCTCGCGAAATTTTTCTCCCATAATTATTATATATGCGCGCGAAATATCCTCATCCGAATAAAACCGCAGAGCAGAGCCGGTCTGACGTCTGAGTACTCGAAACTTCAAAAATTGCGAGATTCGGGTACGAATCCAGGAACTTGTCTGTCTGTCCATCTGTCTCTCTTTCCATAAACACGTGTATTAGAAAAGGATGAAGACAGGGTCTAAAGTCACGTGACATGAAGTGGCGGCTCGTGCACTTGGCAACAACATATTTCTTTCCATTTAAACCGGTTACAAGATATTTCGTCCGGTTTTTCTTGCGTCCAAAAGTTTATGTCCGTCAATGGGTCTGTTGCAAACTTTTGCTACAACGACTGAGAATGTTTAATCTAATGTAAAATCGCCTGAAAAGTCCAATGGTGGCATCAGAAAGCCACAAAATGAGATAATAAACTCACAAGAAGCGTTTAATGAAATCCAAGATGGCGGCAAAATATCGAGCAATCCGTATGCATGCACCACGAACATTCAAGGATAGCCAACCTCACAACATCGATCACAACCAATCACAACGTAAACAAACACATAACCTCTACCTCCAATGAGGTTGTAAACGTTGGCAATCCTTGGATGATCACGGTGCATACATTCAGATTCCTCGATATTTTGCCGCCATCTTGGATTTCAATAAACGCCTCTTGTGAGTTTATTATTGTATTTCATGACTTAATGATGCCACCAATGGACTTTTCAGGCGATTTTACATTGGAATAATAACTTTTTATCGTTGTAGCAAAAGATTGCAACAGACCCATTGTCGTCCTCAATTTTTTCGTCTAGTTGAAAAAATGGTCCTATTTTTTGATGAGCCCTGCAAAAAATCGTCCATCGTTTAAATGTGTGTGTGCAAGTGATTTTCGCCTTAAGGCCTTTTTTATGTGGGGGAAAAAAAACAAACAAAAAACAAAACAAAAACATTGTGGAAGTAGCATTATAGAGAAATTAGTTTAACCTATTAGTTGGTTTTTTGTTTTTTTCCAGTTTAATTTTTTACTCAACTTTGGAATCTTTCACGTTTATTATCAACAGAATAGGACTAATGTAATCCTTCTGTTTTCGGACTATAATTGACGGGACAATTGTTTTTTAAAAAAAGGGGGGGACGCTGGACATCATTTTAAAAGGACGAAAATTAAATAACAAAAAAGCTTTTATAGGGCGAGATTGTCGGATTTTAACGCTCCTTCAATTTGACTGGTATGCAATTCCATATCCACTAAGTAGGAATAGTTGCATGCAGCGAATAACTTCTCTCCTATTTTTGTGTTGTGGAATTGAATGCGATTAAATTTTGGAACGAATTCTTCGAAAAGGCGCGCTTGCATTCTTCAAATCTCGTGGGTCGAGTTTTAAAAAAAAAAAGTACAAAAGGGAGTTGCGAAATTATGAAGACACTGAGACAGTGCGCCACCTGTTGGACCAAGGACTGTCCACGGACAGTTTTACGGTCCGAGACGGTGAGTGTAATGAAGCGAGCAAAGAGGACCCCAGAGTTAGTACCATCTGTTCTGTTTCAGATTCTTTAACCCTTTCATGAACGGATTTTGGGATTTGAATTTTTTTGAAATGTTTTTAGACCGTTCGGAAGAGGACCATCTTCTAAGAACTTTGATGGGTAACAGAACTTTACTGCTAGAAAAATTTCCCATTTAAATTCCATTGAATCCCATATTACATCAAATGATACACCATGTGAACCACTTCCCGTGAAGTAGTTAAAGCAGGGCTGTCGTTTTGCTTATAATTACTCGCATTTTTCAATTCACCGATGATTCTACTGGTTAAGAAAAGATTACACAGTCCAGTTCAGACTATGATCGTCATGCACGAAAATGCTCTGGTCTGTAATCTTTTCTCAACCGGCGGAGTCGATGACTTTAAAAAACTTGCGGATATTTTAATTAATTAGCGGAGTTTCCACCGATTGAAAAAAGATTGCAGAACAGAGTATTTTCGTGCAGCACAGTCATACACTGTACTAAACTGTGTAATCTTTCCTCAACCGGTGGAATCATCGGTGAATTGAAAAATGGCATTGATTATACCAAAGAGTAAACAAGAGTCGCAATTGAATGGAAGGCCTGCGTGGTCAACGTAGATAAGGGATCCGAGCGCGGGCTGGCCTGGGCTGGCCTCTGATTGGCTGCAACGGGTGGAGCAAAAATGACTCGGGGTATAGGGAAAATAACACGGTATTTTCGTTCCGGGGCGTTTATCTCGAAACCTAAGCAAAATCGTAACTAAACAATTTATACGAGTCGATTCAGCAGATTTTTCCAAACAATTTGATAGGTCATAAGTGCCACTTTATTGCAGATTCGAAAAGACTGTTTCAGTTTAAAAGTACGCACAATAGTGTGATTACATGCTTGGCGTGTGTTCGAGCAGTGTTTGAGTAACTCACTATTGTGCGTACTTTTAAACTGAAACAGTCTTTTCGAATTTGCAATAAAGTGGCACTTATGACCTATCAAATTGTTCGGAAAAATCTGCTGAATCGAATCGTATAAATTGTTTGGATACTATTTTGCTTAGGTTTTGAGATAAACGCCCCGGAACGAAAATCCCGTGTTATTTTCCCTATACCCCGAGTCATTTTTGCTCCACCCGTGGCAGCCAATCAGAGGCCAGCCCGCGTTCGGATCCCTTATCTACGTTGACCACGCAGGCCTTCCATTCAATTGCGACTCTTCTTTACTCTTTGGATTATACGCAAAACGGCAGTTCTAAGTTAAAGTGAACATTTGAGCTGAAGAGCCCCCGCGACCCCGCGACGCGGGGCCCGCGTACTAGAGGTACTTTCAGAAGTGTAGGCGGACCTAGACCGATAATCTTTGGAATTTGTCAACATTATTTCTGATATTACTCGATGAAAATGAATAAAAATGAAATTGAGTGTTCACTTTTTAAATGAGGAAAACTTTAAACGCAAAAGAATAAAGTCAGGGGCAAAGTTGGTATTGATTTGAAGGAATAAAAGTTGAAAATTCGCCAAAGATTACAGTTTTGGTCCGCCTACACTTCTGAAACTACCTATACTGAAGTTCAATGATTGAACAATATGATAAGGTCAGCGGAGGAGGAAGAAGGGGAGGGAAGAAGATGCTTTTTAACTATGCTATGATGATACTTTTCAAGGTCCCAAATTATTTCCGATGATAGTCTCGGTTTATTTCTAGCGGGAGGCCCTCTGGAACACCACCCGCCGCCACTGGTCTGAAGAAGCCTAACACGGATTGAAAGAACCATCACAAATATCGTCTCCGGAGTCACCTTAATCGCATTCCACGCACCACCCACATCGCACAAGGCTCTGCGCGAAAAGATATATGAGCGTAAAGATTGTCGCGCCGTGGAGGTTATGCAAACAACGCGTTATTTCGCTCTTAATACGTTTGAGTGCGTACTCCACTCGACGAAAAAACATCGACAACAGTCAACAACAACAACAACAACAACGGCGCAGACGAGCTACCGCGCGCAACGAGACGCGCGGTCGCGCGCGCTGTGTTTGATCGGACAGATTCGCCGTTTGCCCCAGTGCGCTTGCATGCGCTGTGCGGTGCGCGAAGTTTGCAATAGCGATCCTCGAAACGTCGCGTGGCCGCTCTATGGTTTGAGATCGTAACAAATTGGCCAAAAATCAGAGAGTGAAATTATCATCAATGTATCATTCATAAACTATAGAATTGAACAGATAACCAAAAGGTAACATACACCGGTTATCTGTACGCATCAATGGGTCTGTTGCACACCTTTGCTAAAAGCAATTTAATATTCGATTCTGGTGTGAAACCCTCGAAAAATGTCGATGACAGCACCAAAAACTTCCGAAAGTCACTCCTAAACTCAACAAATGCTTTTATTTGCGAGAGCGTAATGGTAGCTTAGGGCAGGAATAATGGGAGATTCCCATGGGCGCCCGCGACGGGGGGGGGGGGCAAGGGGGGCACTTGCCCCCCTCTGGAATTCAAAACAGTCAAAATTTCACGAAGAAAAATGAAAGGACCAAAAGAAAATTAAATGTGAATCTAAAGAGTAATATAGTTGACGAACTTTATTATTAGTTTATGTTGTAATTTTAACTCACTTTTTGCAAGGAATAGTAGAATTATACATTTACTTACCATTATTATCATCTGTTGTCCGTTTTTCATAATATCAAACACGTCAAAATTATTATTATTATTTGGACACACCTAAAATGGCTTGATTTTAATGACACTATTTGTATGAAGAAAAAAATAAAAGAAAAGAAAAACAGAAAAAAGTCTTCTCTTTTTCCTTGGGGGCGGAGGGGGGGAGGTCCCCCTAGACCTTCCATTGGGGTTCAACAATGTTGCTCCCCCTTGGAAATTTATCTGCGGGCGTCCATGGAGATCCCATCTAACAATACTGTAACTCCATCAAGAAGTGACCAATAAGATGACGACTTTCATTTGACACCGGTGTCACTAGGTGCTGCAAGGTATATGGAGAACAGGTATGGACAACACTTGACTCAGGGGGCGTGGCCACTTGGGAAAAAGCGACTGCGCCGCCATCTTGTCTCCTATTTACTCCGTGTATCTTGCATTGTTGTTTGTGGTTAGGTTTGAAGGGGAAGTTTATCTGAGGCAATACTTTATTTATTTGAACAATGAAATGTAATTTTTATCTTTAAATGTTAATGCTGTGACTGTAGAATGGATTAACATCATCAATTACGTTATTCACTTTTCTTTTCAAGATATGAAATCTAAATTTGAATCGCGCGGTCAGAAAAAAATGGCGGCGGAGTCGCTTTTTTCACAACCAATCAGAGTCAACCTCAGAGTGTTGTCCATACCTGTTCTCCATCTACCTTGTAGGTGCTGCGGTACCATCAGTGGCGGCTCGTGCAATATGGCAACAATGTAATCCCTCCATTTAAACCTATGTTAAACAATCGATCTTCAGGAGGTGCAATGCACCCCCAAGTTATCGATACTTTTGCATAGGTTTAAATGGAAAAAAAGCATAGTTGCCAAATTGCACGAGCCGCCACTGGGTACCATTCATCGGATGTGGATCATTACTGTGATGACTAATTACTCTGTGAATCATCCTTGTTAGCATAGAAAGAGTGACGAAATTAAGGTAGGAATCTCCCATTATAACTGCGCCCTCAGCCACAAATGCGCCCTCGCAAATAAAAGCGTTTATTGAGTTTAAGAGTGGATTTCAGAAGTTTTTAGTGCTGCCATTGTTGTTTTTCGAGGGTTTTACATCAGAATCTACTATTAAATCGCTTTTTAGCAAAAGTGTGCAACAGCCCCATTGGAAAGCCTCTGATCTATTTGACAAAGGCAGTGAAAGGGATGTGAACCGTCTCAAAAGGCGGAAGCCATTTGACAACGTAGCACCCAGTCCCGCTAAAGAGGTTGATCCAGCTCCCGTAAGGAATGGGCTATCGTCAAAAAAATTTCATACTTTCAGGGTCGATAGAGCTCGTCGTTTTGAGGGTTGTTTTGAAAATGGTTGAAAAAAAATGAAATAATTCAGGATGTTATGGGTTAATTCGTAATATACAATGTACATTATTAAATTATTAGTTGTCATTAAATAAATTGATACAAAAAAAAAAAAAAAAAAAAAAAAAAAAAAAAAAAAAAAAAAAAGTAAACTTTCAGGACCAATTTTAATCCAGAGAACATTTTTAACAAGTAATTTAAACCGACGAACGTCCCCCGAAAGTTTTAAAATAAGGTTAAAATGTCAAAAACGTTGATTTTTGATGAATTTTTTTCAAACTGATTTTTTGCCATTTTTTTTTCGATCACAGACCACAGTGAGCCGTGGCGTTCAAATTCATATTCGTGCTGTCGTTTCTCTCCAAGTTGAAAATGGCAAGCTCGAGGTTATTTACTTTTTTTTCAGGAGCGCGCGAGCACCGTGCATCTCATTTCGTGCGCGCCACTCGACACTCGCTCAATTCTCGACAAATATGGATACGTCTGTCTCTCGAACTCGTGTAATCTTTACCCCTATTGTTTAGGCAGGTAAATATATATCACAATGATTTTGTGTCACTTTGTTGCCAGTTCGTTGTAACAACGTAAGAACGTAACACAATTATTAAAAGCTCTTACGCAAACAACTCACGGGTAAAGGTTCTGTTGATAAATTTTGCTGCAGCGTTATATTGGAGGGTGGATTCCGATGTCAAATCACTTGAAAGAACCTTGCCACCGTTGGCAGCACCAGAATGTTTCAAAATCCACTCACAAACAGCGTAACACTTACGTAATAACGTAAGAAGGTAACACAATTATTAAAAGTTCTTACGCAAACAACTTACGGGTGAAGGTTCTGTTGCAAAATTTTGCTGCAGCGTTATTGAGGGTGGATTCCGATGTCAAATCACTTGAAAATAACGTTGAGAGCGCTAGAAAGTTTCGAAATCCACTCACAAACTCAAGAGTAAATACGTTTAACAAAGTTTAAAGATGACGATCGAATGAAGGATTGTCCATTTGAACCCATAGAAAAGGTCGAATCCGCTGGTCAATGGAGATTCCTTGGTAATTCGATATTTTTCATGGGTTCTAATGAGCCAAACGCAACGTTGCCACATTGCACGCTTCGCCGCTGTGACATTGTGACCCTCTCATTCTGATCACTATGCACCTTGGAATTTTAACAAACGAGTTTTTGAGTCAAAGGTCCTTTCTGATGCTCCCGGTGGAATTTTCATGGGAGTTTATAAATATAGGAATCGACCCTCATTAGAACTGTAGCAAAAGTCTGAAACAGACCCATTGTCATAGAAATCGCATCATTCAAATGCAGTGGCGTGCAGTGAATACAGAAGTAAATCCGCGAACGATTCGTATTGTGAAGATCATTCAGAGACTCCTCTCGGGAAAATTTGCATGTTCTTTACTTCCCACTTACGAATACTTACATAATACACAATACTTACATACTTATGTAATAATACATTGAAAGCACACTGCTTTTGAGGAGTCAAAAGGTCACATGAAGGAATGATTATGGTCATTCTATAAGACAGTGGCTTCGGTTGCCATCTGACAACAATTCGAAACCTCCATTTAAACTCATTAAATAGATCGAATTTTCCTTGTGCACTGTAAACCTCCTGAATTTGACCTTTTACAAGAGTTTGAATGGATAGAATGCAGTGTTGCCACATTGCAGGCGACGCCAATTGCTACAGTCAGCGAATTAACTAATGTCAGTCGACGCCTTGGATTTTTCCTGAGGTAGGCCACCGGCAATACTTGAATTCATTATGAATAAGTATTGCTGGCTGCTTACCTGAACTACAATCTAAGAATTCGACTGCCATTATTTAATTCGCCGACTGTACCGAGTTAATCTGCCTGCTTTGCCTCATATTACACAGCTGTATAATTTGAACTATCTATTACAGGTATTTACGGTCCATTGTTGAAGAACTTTAATAAAAGAAACGCATTTGACAGAAATATTCTTTAATTTGATGGATTTACACTTTTTCTGATGCAATGGATCTGTTGCATACTTTTGCTACAGCAATATAGAACCTTGATTCTTATGTAAAATTCGGCGAAAATAATGATGCGCACATTAAAAACGTTAAAAACCCACTCATTAACTCACGAAATCACTTCAATTTCAAACAGCCCGCGCTACACTAGACACTATTTGCACCGGTTTACTACTACATAGACGGAACCACCGTGCATAAGTGAACAACATCGTAACTACAAAATGATGGAATTCCGTTCTGAATACATGAACTATTGCCTGCGTTTGCTGTCTGGTCTTTTCGGTTTATCAAAGATTACAAAATAATATAAGAGATGTACGCATCTAAACGAAGCATTCCAATGTTTGTAAGTTCTGTTCATGTTTACATAAACGAGATGGTTCAATCTATGTAGTTATAAGTCGGTGATATAGTGTCTAGTGTAGCGCGGGTTGTTTGAAATGGAAGGTATTTTCTGAGTTAATGAGTGGATTTTGAAAGTTTTTAATGTGCGCATCGTTATTTTCGCCGAATTTTACGTTAGAAACAATGATTTATATTGATGTAGCTGAAGTCCGCAACAGACCCATTTCTATGACATTTTTTAGCGCCAGCAGAAAGTCTTGTTGGGCTTGAACGACCCTTATTACAATCTATGGCACAGAAGACCTGTGGGAGGGAGGTGTCTTTTCATAGAGCGAATTCGTACTTTAGAAACGATGGGTCCGATTGGGAGAAATAGGTTATGTTTACTTCTTTGAGGTTAGTTTTCAACGACACATTATTGTAGGTCCTACTCAAGGTTATAGATTAAAGAGGTATACTAATCTGACTTCACGCCACAAATTCAGTGGCACACCGTTCAAAATCACTGCAGGCAAGATGGCCGACAAAAGCAGAAAACGTATACTCTTTGCAGAAAACATTGGGTTGTTTTCTGCTTTCCTGCAGAGGGCAGCCCAATGTTTTCTACAAAGAGTATACGTTTTCTGCTTTTGTCGGTCATCTTGCCTGCAGTGATTTTGAACGGCGCTCCACTGGATTTGTGGCGCGAAGTCAGATGAGCATTCATACCTCTTTAATCTAAAGCCTTGGGACTTACTCCGATAAACCCGGAGTGCACCAGTAAAGAGACTAAAGAGTTTTATGATGATTTTCTGCTGGAATCAAGAACGCTCCGATGAATTGCACCGATAAATCAGACACGAAACTCAAGTATAAAAGAACGATTTGTAGCTTCGCCGGAGAACTCTTGAGCTCCCTCAACCTTGCAATCTTTTGATCAACCGGTGGAATAATCGGTTAATGGGTCTGTTGCAAACTTTTGCTACAACGATTAAGAGTGTTTAATCTAATGTAAAATCGCCTGCAAAGTTCACTGGTGGCATCAGAAAGTCATAAAATGCAATAATAAAATCACAAGAGGCCTTTAATGAAATCCAAGATGGCTGAGAAATATCAAGCAATTTGTATACGTGCGCACCACGAACATCCAAGGATGGCCAACTTTGACAACCTCTCTGGAGGTAGAGGTTGTGTGTTTGTTACGTTGTGATTGGTTGTGATCGATGTTGAAATTGCTCGATATTTCTCCGCCATCTTGGATTTCATTAAACGCCTCTTGTGACTTTGATATTGCATTTTATGACTTTCTAATGCCACCAATGGACTTCCCAGGCGATTTTAAATTAGCTTAAACACTCTTGATCGTTGGAGCAAAAGTTTGCAACAGACTCATTGGCTAAAGGGACCTATATTCGACTTTAGATGTTGTCATTTTCGATTGACTTTATTATTATTATAAAATTAGACCTTGTCCATAGACTTTCTTGAAACTTCCAGGACCTTTCCTCTTCTGCGTTGGGTCCTGCTCCTGAAAATCTCAAGCAATTTTATCCATCAGATTATTTTTAGGGGAGTTAAAAAAAATCGATATTAACTGGCAACGTCGGAAAACTATTAGTTCCATTTAGTATATATCTGTCCAGTTATGTCACAGATGATTGAGATATTTGTCCCGAACCTCCAATTAATTTATTTACTAAAATATTTACTCAAAATCAGAATTTTAGACTTACACCACCCATGCACGTATAAACAGCGAATTAAAATATAGTATGAGTCAAATCCTTGGATTTTAATTTCGGACTTTACGTTGGCTATCCTTGGATGTTCGTGGTGCTTGCATACAAATTGCTCGATATTTCTCCGCCATCTTGGATTTCATTAAACGCCTCCTGTAAGTTTATTATTGTATTTTATGACTTTCTGATGCCATCAATAGACTTTTCAGGCGATTTTACATTAGATTTAATATTAAATACTCTTAATCGTTGTAGCAAAAGTTTGCAACAGACCCATTGGAAAACGTCATTCTACATGCATTAAAACAGTAGCTGTGTGGCATCAAGAGTGTTAGATCCGGCACTGTTGCTTATAGGGCAGGTTTTTTCCTCATATGGTTGACTGTCGATTGTGAGTACACAGTGCAGAAATTACCCATGAACCAAGGCTGACCCGCGAACTCGCCAAACTCCTGTCGCGCTGCGTGGACGGACCGACATGGAAGGATTGAGTCGGGCATGCCCCGTCACGTCTCGGCAGTCGCGCGTGGAGCGCCTTCAAACCATTTGATACTTCACGCATTGCATTCGGCCGGTCTCGTTTCGGTTAACCGCGTGTGAAACCGGAGCGGCAGCATGCAAGGCGGACGGGCGGCTGGCTGCGGCGGCATGCGGCTCTCTGCACTCTACGTAAGTAAATGGTCGATCGTTAATGGGCAGATTTTATCACAATTTTTATGCTCTGCATGTCTCGGGTTGAATAATATTTCGCGCGAACGAGTTTCCCCCTTTTTTTATTGAACTCACGAGAAACGTCAAGATCATGACCATTTTATCATATCAGTTGTCAGGGTCGCCTAAATAATTTTTGTTCAAAGCTCTTATAACGTTGCTTTAATTTTTTTTTTCTCTCTCTGAAAGTAGTTTTTTTTTTCTTAAAGTAGAATGTGTCGTATAGACACGAATTTGGGTTCACCGGTCAAAATTTGGATCAGTTCTGGATTTGGATTTTTTGCAGCTTTCTTTGGGTCAAAAGTTTAAATCTGTGAACACAGGAAAAAGTAGAATGTGTCGTAAAGACACGAATTTGGGTTCACCGGTCAAAATTTGGATCAATTCTGGATTTGGATTTTTCGCAGCTTTCTTTGGGTCAAAAGTTTAAATCTGTGAACACAGGAAAAAGTAGAATGTATCGTATAAACACGAATTTGGGTTCACTGGTCAAAATTTGGATCAGTTCTGGATTTGGATTTTTCGCAGCTTTCTTCGGGTCAAAAGTTTAAATCTGTAAACACAGGAAAAAGTAGAATGTGCCGTATAGACACGCGAATTTGGGTTCACCGGTCAAAATTTGGATCACATCTGTGCATGGGACACAACCAGATTGTATTGTTGACGCAATCTGATTGTGTCCCGTGCACAGAACTGATCCAAATTTTGGCCTGATGTAAGTCTTGTAAGTTGCCGGTCGGAGTGACCAATTTTATTAGGGAAGGCTTATACAGGGTGTTGAAAAACTGTTCCCGAACATTTCAGGGGCGGATTTTACAGGTCAAAAGAAGACTTTTTTTCCCCTATCAACATGTGTCCGGAAATGCCCCCCTTTTGAGCTACAGCCCACCAAAGTTTTAAAAAATTTACGGTTTTTTTGGAATAGCGACCACTATTATGAACCAAATGTCCTAAAAATTGGTGTTTAAGGGTAATTCCATGCGTAAAATCCATTAATGACCTCGAGAAATTCAGAAATTGAGTCTGACTGTACTTTTCACGCAATGTTTTACCTTTTACGGTACGACTTTTATGTTACGAATTAAAAATTGGAAGAATAATTACCGAAATCAGATGCGAGAAACCCTCAGAAAAATGTTTGGTCCTCCTCGTTTCCTTCGATACGACGCGTTTTAAGCGAGATAATCGCTGCACAGTGTAGAGTCAGCGCTTTTACCATAGCGGCCGGCCCGAAGAAGCAGCGGAGAGCCGGGTTGCATACTCACTGCCGCTTTTCATGGTAAAAGCGCTGACTTTTCTACACTGTGGAGCGATTATCTCGCTTAAAACGCGTCGTATCGAAGGAAACAAGGAGGACCAAAAATTTTTTTGAGGGTTTCTTGCATCTGATTTCGGTAATTATTCTTCAAATTTTTATTTCGTAACATAAAAGTCGTGCCGTAAAAGGTACAAAATTGCGTGAAAAGTACAGTCAGACTCAATTTCTGAATTTCTCGAGGCCATTAATGGATTTTACGCATAAAATTACTCTGGGACACCAATTTTTAGGACATTTGGTTCATAATAGTGGTCGCTATTCCAAAAAAACCGTAAATTTTTTAAAACTTTGGTGGGCTGTAGCTCAAAAGGGGGGCATTTCCAGACACATGTTGATAGGAAAAAAAAGTCTTATTTTGACCTGTAAAATCCGCCCCTGAAATATTCGGGAACTGCAGTTTTTCAACATACTGTATAATGAGAGGTTATAAGGCATATTTTCTGTTCACACTTATTTTGCACATTAATCACTAAATAATTATTAATTTTGCAAGCGATTTCTTGAAGAACATTCCGAGGTCCTAAAATGATCTGCATCATCAAAAAAAATAACTATGTAACAAAAATCCGGTGTAGCAAATATGACCACATAAATAAATCAACTGATAAATCAAAAATATCAAAGTAGAACGATTTGTAGCTAGGAATCACGTCAAGGGCGCATCATTACATTCCAATTAAAACAGGATGTATTACTTACCATTCCGATGGAAACGAGACGATATTCTTTTATCTCTAACTTCCATTCATTATCGACTTGTATTCATCAAGTAGAATTTCAATGGGAATCCCAGCGCGTTAAGAATCCTGCAAATCGATTTGACATCGACTTGATTTAGATCAATGTTCGATATCGATTGTATCGTTCATAAAATCGACTCACTGCTTGTATACAGTGTGTCCTATAAAACCTTACCGGGTCAAAGTTGAAAGACGCTTATCGACGAGGTTTTGCATTAAGTAGTGGCGTAGCGTGCAATTTGTCTACGTTGCAGTTCGTCCATTTGAACCCATGAAAAACATCGAACTATTGGGTGTTCAGTGAACACCTTCGCATTCGGCCTTTTACATGGTTTTAAATGGACTCAGTACAGACAGCGTTGCCAAATTGCACCCTACGCCACTGGCATCAAGGTATGAGGTATAAATTATGTGTTAGGCGTACAAAATGTAAATAATACCTAAAGTTGTATTTCTCGTACACTGCACTAACAACATTGATAACTTCATTGTCGCGTTTTGGGAGACTCTTTCTCTCATCTGCAGTGATTTGTAACATCAATTAGATTCTAATAATCATGTTTCAATCATTTAGTTTTTAATTATAGAATAGAATTCAGTGGCGAGGCGTGCCATTTGGCAACGTTTCTTTTTTCCCAATTAAACACATTAGAAAGGTCGAAATGACTGGTCATCGCCGATGACTGAAGCATTCGACTTTTTTGGTCGAAATGGAGAAAATACATTGTTACCAAATTTCACGCTTAACCACTGATAGACTAACGTCAACCAGGAAACATGGACATTTTTATTACGTGCAGACCTCCAATAGTAGACCTACTGTCCTTTAACCGAAATACACGTAGCTCTTCTACTTTTATGTGAATAACAGGAATGTTTGTTAGTTGTCTGGGGCGGCAATTGTCAATTAATTTATATGAGAAATTCTAACGAGTGTACGTGTCATTTTTGGGAATGGTGTGTCTCTCGACTCAGGGCATCGATAAATGTATAGTGGCGATGGCGCACCATCTTACAAAGTTGCATTTCGTCCGTTCAAACTCATGAAAACTATCGAGGAATCGACGATGACTGTAAAATTCGACCTTTCGCATTGGTTTAAATGGCAAAAATATTATGTCACCCAGTTTTAGCACGTTTCACCACTGTTGATGTGCATGTATACCTGAGACGTTAGTAGTGAATATATGTCGAATTGAGACTAAATTTAAGTGTATCCACCTTTTTATTCGTAGATAAAAAAATTAACCTATTAACCTCCCTAACCTAGACAACGTGCGTAGACCCATACTATCCAACAAATAGGCTTCTTTAGCGACATAACTGTCCGCGACAAGCACCAAAAATCAGTGTTTTATTAACTAAATTTTAATGTATCTCAATGAATTTCCTTGTTAATTACATGAAAATTGTGCTATTCCATAGTATTTGAGACGCTGGTGTCAAAAATGATATCATTTTCTACGTAACTCGTCCTGATTTTACGCATATTCTACTTTTAAGCATTTTTCGCGGTAAAGTATAAATTGTGGAAAAACTAGATTACTTATTTCGATCAAAACTAAGGCCAAATTTGAACTCGGCAGGCCAATTATTTACGTCGAGAATCATGCTGTTTACGCGATTCCAGATCTAATTATGAGAAAAAACTCCATGTTTGTGTCTAGGGACCCTTATTTTGTATTCATAGGGGGGGGGGGGGGGGGGGCGGACATCCATGTCGTTAAATCGTAAAAATTCTTTCCAACCGCTTGTTTTTCGACTCAGAGCGCCGATACAATATGTATATTTATATTAATTATCTCCAACATAACCTATAAGAATGAGTGTTGAGTGCGCAAATATTGCGAAAACATCCTTGATGTGTAGCTATATAACAAGCTCCTTAGTTGCATGATATAACAGCTATGCATATCATACTTTCCTCGCCCTACATCGAACGCATTTGTCTATCAAGTGTGTCGTCATTATCTAAATTATCTATTTTATGTTTTGTTTAATTTCAACTGTGGCGGTTTGTGCAATGTGGCAACAATGCATGGGCGCACCCAGGGGGGCCAAGGGGGCCAAGGGCCCCCCCAAAGGAAGAAAAAAAAGGAGGAAAGGAAAGGAAAAAAGGAGGAAAGGAAAGGAAAAAAGAAGAAAAGAAAAGGAAAAAAGGAGAAAAGGAAAGGAAAAAAGAGGAAAAGAGAGAAGAGGAAAAGAGGAGGTGAGAAAAAGAAAAGATGGGAAAGGAAATGAGTTAAAAAAAAGTATCAATGTCATGAAACATATTTTTCCTTGGAGGAACACATATCTATTTCCCGACAGCAATGTCCTTAATTGTTAATTTCGCTCGATCTTCTTCTGAAATCTAGATTTCCTGAAGACTCCGTCTTTCCATCAGCATGCGATGAAGATATTTCCGTAGATATTATCACCATAGTCCCGGAAAATCTCATTTTTCTCGAGAGTTAATTCAATATCTATAGTTTCTGAATAGAAGTAGCCTAATTTTGCGTCTAAGAAGAGCTAAATTTTCAAAATTTTCCGAGGGAGGACCCCTAGACCCCCCATATGAATTGACAACTTGGCCCCCCATACAGAAATCCTGGGTGCGCCCATGCAACAATGAATTCCCTAATTTTATTCCTACTTGAAATATTCAATTTTAGGTGAGGCTCTACTGTGCCTCTCCCGGAGTTGATCTTTTTGAATAGGTTCAAATAGTAAAAGAATCCTGTTGCCAGATTTCAAGAGCCATCACTGGCCATTCGGTTCCAAACAAAACTCACGAACCTTAAAACTGAACCGCCTGGCTGCAATGAAAGTCCGATGGGGGGGGGGGGGGGGATGAGTTTGAGAAAAACGCATTTAAATAGGTAGAGCTCGTTTCAGAAGTGTAGGCGGACCTAGACTGATAATCTTTGGAATTTGTCAACACTATTTCTAATATTACTCGATGAAAATGAATAAAAATGAAATTGCGAGTGCGTTATTCACTTTTCAATGAGGAAAACTTTAAACACAAAAGAATAAAATCAGGGGCAAATTCGGTATTGATTTGAAGGAATGAAAGTTGAAAATTCGCCAAAGATTATGATTTTGGTCCGCCTACACTTCTAAAACGAGCTCTATGTCAATGTAATTTTTCTGTCTGATGCTATTTTTGAATCTAGTTTTGATGAAAGCAGTGGCGTCGCGGGCCATCTGGCAACAATGCAACTGTTCCATTTAAACTCATTAAATGTATCGAATTTTCCTTGTGCACTGTGCACTCCCTGAGTTCGATCTTCTACATGAGTTTAAATGGATAGAATACATTGTTGCCAAATTGCACGCGACGCCTCTGGATGAAAGTATTAATATTGGGTTCACAACTTTTATTCTAATTTATGTTTTTTATGGATGTTACTATCAATGCTGTGCCGTTTATAATATTGGCAATGAAAATTTAGTCTCGTTCAATATTGCATGGCGAAGAAAATTTAGTATTTCTAATCTTTTAATCAAGCCCTTTGCGTTGATCACAAAATGACAGATTAATTATTATTCTTCATATCAAGTAAACGATTTTACAAAAAAAAAATGTAAAAATTGATGATGCTCAAAATACATCAACGATTGTGTAATGATATGAAAAATCCGTTTTGAAATAGTCATCGAAGACCTGTACCAAACTAGACCATTCAAAATTAGGCTATTATCTGAGAAAAAGTTTTGAAACGTCTAACGAAACACAAAATCGAAATAATACGTTCGCTAAAATTTCATACTATGCATTTTTTTACAATTTAACGTTATTTAAATTATTTAATTTTTTTTTTTTTCAATGTGGTCACTTATTTCATTGTAGATAGTTGTATCGAGTGTTGAATTCGAACGCTTGATGACGGCATAAAAGTACAAAATAGCCAATGTTTCGCCAATCCAGTGGCTGATCACAATTTTGCAACATCAGATTTTCTCATTTAAACCCATGTAAAAAATCAATGTTATAGGCAAGGCACGTATTGCCTCGCCAAAAATTGATTATTTTACATAGGTTTAAGTAAAGCGAAAAAATCCAATGTTGTGAGAATTGCAGAATGCAGAAGCCGCCACTGAGCGAAAGTATGTATGCATACATCGAGAATTCGAGACACGACTCTGTGACACCATCACTCATCAGTCCATAGTCCACATACCCTTGTCCTCCAAATTAATTTTTTTTTGACGCGTTGATTTGATTTTGGATTTGATGTGTCGTGTGTTGTTTATCATTTATTTGTATTTCAATGTCTGAGAACGGACCTCTACACTCCTCAGTCTCCATTTCGTCGAAAAGGAGGTATTATAGGTGAGGTGATGTCCTGTATTCCAATGACACCAACCTGTTCCTGTGTTCAACAAGCATTATTGAGGCTGAGATCCAGTCAAAGGAGGACTTTGAAAAATCGGAGTAAACAACGCGTGTAATAGGAACAAATGAGGTATTTCCGATGACACATCAACAACGGAACGGATCGCCGCGCCGCGCCGCGCCCGCCGCCCGCAACGCTTTACCGCACAGCGTTGCCATGTGTAATTTAATTTTCAATGCGTTTTTGAAGATAATTGGCAATTTTGCCTGTAGGTTTTTTTTTATGTCAGCCATCAATATTTTTATAGATGTAGATAGCCGCTCTAAAGTACTTCTACCTTCAATGGTCAATTTCAAATGGATTTGTTCAGAGCAGTGGCGTAGCGTGCAATTTGGCAACGTTGTATTTTTCCCAATTAAACCCATGCAATAGATCGAATGCGAAGGTGTTCACCGAGCACTCAATAGTTCGATCTTTTTCATGAGTTTAAATGGACAAACTGCAACGTTGCCACATTGCACGCTACGCCACTGGTCCAGAGGCAACAGAGACCGTGCACTACCTGTCTCTCCCCATATGACATTTTTTCTTCTTATTCTTCTTCTTCTTCTTCTTCTTCTTCTTCTCCTTCTCCTTCTCCTTCTCCTTCTCCTTCTCCTTCTCCTTCTCCTTCTCCTTCTCCTTCTCCTTCTCCTTCTCCTTCTCCTTCTCCTTCTCCTTCTCCTTCTCCTTCTCCTTCTCCTTCTCCTTCTCCTTCTCCTTCTCCTTCTCCTTCTTCTTCTTCTTCTTCTTCTTCTTCTTCTTCTTCTTCTTCTTCTTCTTCTTCTTATTCTTCTTCTTTTTCTTCTTCTTCTTCTTCTTCTTCTTCTTCTTCTTCTTCTTCTTCTTCTTCTTTCTTTATTGGGGTCGGAACAAAACAACGTGTAACGGCTCCTGCCTCCTATTTTGACTGTTGAGCAAAGATGTTGATGTCAGCAGCCAATCAGAACGGAGCATCATATTGTTTTGGTTGTTGGTCAACAATCAATTCATAGGATCGAGCCATCGGATATCGTTTATTGTTCTCCAGTTAAGGTTATTTCAGGGTCGAAATTGGCAGTGGCGTAGTGTGCAATTCGGCAACGTTGTAGTTTGTCCATTTGGAGCCATGAAAAATATCAAACTGTAGGATGTTCGGTGAACGCACCCTCGCATTCGATCTTCTGCATGAGTTTAAATGGACAGAGTACAACGTTGCCACATTCCACGCTACGCCACTGTCGATTAGTTCGAACCGTGGACATCACGTCGCGTCGCGCTGCCCAAAAAGTCAACAGTTTTTGGCCATAATTATAATTAATGCACGCAAAAAGTACGAATTTTAGGAATATCAGCACCTGCGAGCATATTTCAGGAAGATAGCCCGAAAGTTTCAAGCTGAAACACTCAAAAATAAAGCCGCGGAAAATATGACATGCAAAAATTCCCATAAGCCTCGATGAGTCCGAGTGAGGCAGATAGACATAGTATCACTCGCACTCAGTAAGCTTATGGCGAAATGAATTTCATTAATAATTACGGCTTTGATTCTCAACCAATTTTGCTCGGTTTGAGCTCAAACATTCCCTAAAGAAATTACGCAGTTGCCGACATTCTTGGACTATACGTTTTTTCTTTGTTTTCAATTTAAAATGCCAAAATCACGACTTTTCTCAAAATCGACCAATGGCGCTTTCCATCGGATTAAAATTTGGGAAAGTTTCGCCTGAAATCACCTTAAAGCTCATTGGCTGTCACCAAAATTGTAGATGACTTCGAAAGCGCCAGCGTCGGACGGAGCATGTGTACAGTGTACCGCGGGTGGCCGATGATACGCGAGCACGGGGCACGTTGACAACCGCGGATTCTGCGCTGCACTCTCTCTCTCTCTCCCTCCCGTACACTTGGTACGACAGGCGTGAGTGTGTCATCTGTGAAATGTAGCTCAAGGTCACACTGGCATCTCTGCTCTCTGCGCCGAGCCACTACTGCCTGAGTGCCGAAGTGGTCAACGCCACCAGTCAAGGTCACATCCGCTCCTTCGCCAAGTTCACTAATCACTCCTCTCTCGCGGTTGTATAATATCCGATCTCTCTCTCTCTCTCTCTCTCCCTCTCTCTCTCTGCGCCTCTCTCTTGCTCTCCTTCGCTCACGCTTTCTGCCTCTCTTCCCCCCCTCTCTCTCTCTCTCTCTCTCTCTCTCTCTCTCTCTCTCTCTCTCTCTCTCTCTCTCTTCCTCGCCCGCCTAACTTTTCCTTGTTCCCAACGCCCGTAGCGTGATCGATCTTTCTCGATCGCGATGCATCGAATGCATGATTCTGATTCGCTGTCATGCACCATTGAACTTTTGATCCATGACAATCTCTCGTAGTAACAATCGATTGTATCAATGCCTCTGCTCTGTGCTTCGATGAAGTATCGATGCTGCGCTGCGTCTGCACTCTGCAAGTCTCATTTGCTTAGAAACGCTGCAGTTGGTCCATTTAAACTCGAGTAAAATATCGATTTTAGAGGCAGATAGTCTGATGGATCATACAGCAGATCTGTTGGCAACTTTTGCTACATGCTTATTACGAAAGTAGATTTGGATGTGTGACCCTGCAAAAATGACGATAAGTTCATTAAAAAATCACGAAATCTACTCCCAAACTCTCAAATGCTCTTAAACGCGAGATCGTATGATGGCGGTGCTAGCCACCTAAATCTTATGGCTATTGTGTGCTTCTTCTGCTTTTCGCGTGGTTTTGCAAGAACACCTCGTGAGGATGGAGCTTATACGGAGAAAAATTTCTTATTGGAATTACGGAACGTATTAATTAAATTTGGGGTAAAGAGAAGTTACTTTTAAAATAACAAGAGCTCTTATCAAGGACTCTTCATTGTAAATTATCAAAACGTTCTATTGGATCAATGAGAATTATTATTGGACGAATAGAACGTTCTGATGATTCAGAAGAATCACGAGAAAGAATCGTTGGATCAATACAAGAATTCTTGTTATTTTCAAATAAAATTATTTTCACCCATATTTAATAATACGTTCCTTAATTGCAATAAGAAATTTTTCTCCGTGTGTTTATGAGATAAGGAAACCCAATAATGTAAAAGGCGGACATCACCGCCATGAAGAGACCTCGCGTTTGAAAGCATTTTATTAGTTTGGGGTATAAATTGGCCCCAATCAGTGGCGTAATCTTAGGGGGGGGGGGGGCATGACCTTTTTGCCCCTCCAATATTTGAGAAGGGGGGGGGGGGCAAAGTGTCACTTTGCCCCCCCCCAATAATTTGATGAAAAAGAGGAGGGAAAAAGAGGGAGGGAGAAAAGAAAAGACGAAAAAATACAAAAAAAACAAAGAAAGGAAGGAATAATTACAGGAACCGAGAAGCAAAACATGGCAAGAATAAGAAGCTCTATTTTACCCTGAAACTGCACCTAAAGTAAATCTAAAGTGAAAAATCCCTCTGTTGTTAATGAAATAAAGAAATTATACATTGAGTCTACTAACTTCTGTTCTGTCGGTTGGTTATTTTTGAAAGATTCAATTGCTTAAAATATAGTCTGAGAGAACCCAAATGTTCAAATTTTTCTAGGGGAATACCCCCAGACCCCCTATTACTGGAAAGTGTCCCCCCAGATTCCCCATAGTATCCGGAATATTTGCTACCCCCTCCCCTCAAAAAGAATCTAAAATTTTACGCCGTTAAAGTGGAACATTACATTCACTGCAATTTTAAATTTCCAGATGACTTCTAACCGTGAGGAACATTTTTCCAAAGCCTGGAAATATCAGCTTCATCAAAAAGCTGAAAGTCTAAACTGAAAAGTTCCCTTTTTGCCTGAGAAATGAAGAAAATAAATGTAAAATCTATTTTTAATTTGTTTAAATTTGGTGGCATTTGTGAGATAACATTGCTTAAAATAACGTCTGAGAGAGCCTGCATTTTCAAATTTTTCCGGGGGAGGACCCCCGAATCCCCCTCTCACTGGGGGGTGTCCCCCCAGACCCCCCATCGTGCATCTCTCATAAGTTGGTTTGCCCCCCAATAAAAATCCCTAGTTTACGCCACTGGCCCCAATTGATTGAAATTTGGCATACACGAAGGGGAAAAAAAAGCCATGGCAAGTGGGTCTTAAACAACCCTTTGGTCGAGCTATGGGGCTCTTGCAAACTTTAACTACAGAGGATTGAAGAGTTGATTCCTGCAAAAAAAACTGTAAATGTGTGTACCGTTATGATGTGTACACTTAAAAATCACGAAATTCACTCTCAGAATCGGCCATCATGACGATTCAACGCAGGTATCATGGGAGATTCCTATCTAACTTGAACCTACGCATGACAACAGTGAATGAAACGAAACTGGATCGATGTTTTTCGAACTTTTTCGGTGTTTTCAGTCATCGATGGCATCAATTCGATTTTGAATTCAAGTCCGGAGGTGAATTCGAAATCGAATAGATGCCATCGATACCTCGAAAACACATCTAAAAACACAATTGAGTTTCCTCGAATATGTAGTTATGTTGGTATTGTTTATAATATTCGATCGCGAAAATTCGCCTGTATATATCTCTATGTTTTTGTAAAGAAAGTGACAAATTAGACAAGAATCTCCCACGATACCTTCGTTGAACCGATCGATATTGCCTTAAGAGCAGTTTGGTGAGTTTATTACTGAATTTTAGATTTTTTCAGGGTGATTTTCGTGACTTTCGCTGGTTTTTACATCCGATTAGACTATTCATTCCCTTACAGCAAAAGTTTGTAAGATCCCCATTCGGGTTAATTAAAGGTGATTATTGTTTTGATAAGCCCCGACCAAATTTGAGCCGGAAAGAGACACCTGTCGGAAGCTTTGTGTTGAGTCTGGGGCGCAAGAAGAGGCGACCAAATGGAAAGGGAACATGAAGAAGAAGAAGAAGTAAGAGAAGAAGAACGAGAGTAAGAAGAAGAAAAAGAGGGGAGTGCGAAATAAACAAGACAGGGAGACAACGACGCGACGCGACGATGCGCTACCTGCAAGATAAATAATCAAGGTGAAGGGAGTTGAGTTGAGAATTCTCTCACCTACCTATAACCCACCTACCTATACCTTCTCGCGAGTGAGCTCAGACAATGAGCGCTGGCAAAAAGCATAGCAAAGCACCAGAGCCACATTTCAGGTGGACCAATTAAGTGGCATTAAATCAATGCGGAAGTAAGTTCCCTTGCACGCTAAGTCGTTGCTGCTGCTGTTTTTGCTGTGCAAACTCCGCCATTCGCGAAGTTGACATCAGTCCACTGAATGCAGAGTGCAGAGTTGCCAAGGATACCAACGAAAGACTAGATATCAGGTAAACGCCATTTTAGGATAGTGGTTTTGATTTAATCCAACAATATACTGCATTGTAGTATCAGTGGCATAGCGTGCGATTTGGCAAGGTTGTGTTTTGTCCATTTAAACCCTTGTAAAAAGGTCGAATGCGAAAAGGTGTTCACCGAACGCCCTGTAGCACAGAATAATACAACCAGAACGGAAACTCTATCGGATTTTGAAGCAAATTCGTTTCGTGTCCGCCATGTTGGGATATAGGATGTTTACACCTGGATTCGCGCGCGAAGAAAAAAATATAGGACATGATCCGCGAAATTTTCATTCTGAAATGCCAATAGAATAAAAGTGAGGCCGGAGACTTAAGATTTAATTCTTTCCAGAATTTACAGAAATAAATGAGTTTCAACACAGATCATACACGTCCGCCATGTTGGGATATAGGGCCATGGCGTTGCCTATTGGTGCCGTTAAATTCCAAACTTGCTTCCATTGTCTCTTATGGGAGTTTCCGTTCTGATTGTATTATTCTGTGATTGTAGTATCAGTGGCACAGAATAATACAATCAGAAGGGAAACTCTAATTCATTTTGAAACATTCTTTACTTCGGGCCGCCATGTTCGAAAGTGAGTATCTTCGGCAATCTTCGGCAGATCTTCGGCAACTGGCCGAGTTGTGATTGGTTGTATAGCCTGAAAAAGCATGTCCGCCATCTTGAGAAGTGAGTAGGCACAGTTGCCAGTTTGTGCTGGTAAATTCCAAATCTTGTTTCCATTGGCTCTTAAGGGAGTTTCCCTTCTGATTGTATTATTCTGTGTCAGTGGCATAGCGTGCGATTTGGCAAGGTTGTGTTTTGCCCGTTTGAACCTTTGTAAAAAGGTCGAATGAGAAGGTGTTCACCGAACACCCTGTAGTTCGATCTTTTTAATGGGTTTAAATGACACGTTTCAGGCGACTGTTGTTGTTATGGTGGTTGTAGTATAAGGGAAGAAACAACTGGTAGAATTTACTATCTGCATAGCTGAATTTGGAGTCTGCTAGCTATAGTATGGTAAATTTTATTATTTATGGTAAATTAGATTATGGTCAAATGTATAAACATGTTGCCTTATTTGACCACAATGTACGATGCATTTACCGTATGTATAATGGTAAAATTGATACTCAGCGGATGTAGCTATGCAGGTGGTAAATTCTACAAGTCTTTTTTTTCAGTGCAGACTCCGCGGGGGCCCCAACTGAAGCCCGAAGGTATCGGACCCCTCATCCCCAAAATCCTCATTCAAAATATTGAAGATTGGTCTAAACCACAACTTCTTATCTCAACTCGTTTAAAAGTTAGCCAGGGTGGGGAGAGGGTAGACAGTAGACACCCATGTATACTCATAAACATGTGAGCCTCCTACCTAAGCCTTCTGCTGAGCTCCATAGAATCCTTTTCTCTTCACTTTCCAGCAGCCAATCAGAGGTGGAATCTCGTAAGGTGAGACTCTTTCGCATTGACTCTAAGTGCAACTGTGGCTCATAAGGTTGTTGCCGACTTTCGTTATTGCCTCTTTAACCCTTTCAAACTTGAAAATACTTTGTGTTCACACGGGAAAAAAAGTTTATTAAAAATTACCATACGGATACCTAATTTTGGCACCTGCTAGATGTTATGGTAAACTTGACCAGAAGTATGGTACATTTACCGATACTTTGAGTAAATTCGACATGCAATCAGGTAACATCACCTAGTACCTAGTCAAAACGCAGTATACTTCTGGTTAACATTACCATAACATCTAGCAGGTGCCAAAATCAGGTATCCGTATGGTTATTTTCACCGTAGTTTTTTTCCGTGCAGGAACGGGTTTTTGACCATCATAGCTGATCTGGGCCAGTGGTGTAGCTTGCAATTTGGCAACGTAGTATTTTGTTCATTTGAACCCACGTAAAAAGTCGAACGTGAAGGTGTTCACCGAACATTCAACACGTCGATGTTTTGCATGGGTTTAAATGGAAGAACTGCAACGTTGCCAAATCACACGCTACACTACTGATCTAGGTGCAATTGTCTCCCCAAGATTATGTCATTCAGATGTTCATTGAAATGTTCTCCTGTCCTGTAAGTATGAAAGGGTGACAATTGGAAAAATTTCACAAAAACCAGTGGTGTCACATTCAATCTGGCAACACTGAATTCCCGCCATTTAAACCCTTGTTAAATATCGATTGGAGAGAGTGCACCCCCAATAGTTCAACTTTTAATGGGTTTAACCCTTTAAAGACCAGGTTATAGCTCACACGAACGTCACTTTACCGTTTGTATAGGGAAGGTAGTTAACTGTTCGTACTCGGGGGAGTTGGAATTGCATATACGACGGATTAAAGGCGCCAGATGCAATCTCATCTTTTTATACTACATCGAGAATCGTGTTTATTCGGAATCCTGATACTGGAACAATGTGAAATAGACTAGAGGAGAAAACCGAGTATATTCGGGCTTGGTCCATAAGGGGTTAAGAGGGCGAAATACGCTAGTGCCGAATTTTGTACTACGCCACGGACGAAAACACGATTATGAAGACGCTGAAAAAGTAAAGTACCGAAATTCACTGCCCAAACGCACGAAATGAACCAACTTAAAATATTACCGGTGCATGACACTCGCGTTTATATGCACCACCGCACCGGTGACCTTGGCGGAGAGCGCGACATTTAAAAGCACTGGAAACAACAAAGCGGGCGGCCCAAGGTGGATGCATAGACATGGAAGGTTGAAGCATTTCTGTACACGCTCATAACGTCACATCGATTTTTGCATCAGTGACGAATCAAACTGGCAACTTTGCATATTGTCCAATTAAACCCTTGATAAATATCGAACTTTCGGGTGCGCGGTATGCGGCCAACAACAGGGCAGTAACTACAATTCTTATGGGGCCGGGAGAGGATAACTGACAGGGGCCCCTCTGTTTTTGGATAAGTTTAGTGGTGGGAGGAGGGGGGCTTCCCACTAAAATAAACAAAATTCGTCGGGTCCTTCTTAGCATTCCTCCGGAAGCCTTATAGTAGTCACATACCTTCAAATGGTTCTAAAAACTTCCACTCTGCTCTTCCGGAGCATCAACAACAATACATATATACATAATATATATATATATATATATATATATATATATATATATATATAATTATATATAATTATATATATATATATATATATATATAATTTTTTTAGCCTTGTTCCCACTCTTTAAACAGTGATTATTTATGTGTCTTGGGCTGTTCGTTTTTCATTTTATGTATTATATATATATATATATATATATATATATATATATATATATATATATATATATATATATATATATATATATATATATATATATATATATAATATATATATATATATATATATATATATATATATATATATATAATATATATATATATATATATATATATATATATATATATATATATATATATATATATATATATATATATATATATATATATATATATATATATATATATATATATATATATATATATATATATATATATAATATATATATATATATATATATATAATAAAAACTTAAATGGAATAAGGCCGCGAAACAATAAAATTAATAAAAGCAAGACGTTTCGGAGGGCTAACACCTCCTTTATCAATCGAAAATTAAAAAAACAAAAAAATATAAAATAAGAGTCATGCCATCACGATAACAACGGCCATGACTAAAGCTCAAACCACAAACAAGTTCTCATTTGAAGGAAAAGACTACACAGGCAAAGAATAGTATCAATCACCAGCTCTATCTGGACGAAAAAACTGGTGATAAGCAGAGCTTAATCTGGACACGTCTGCGCGGCAATTACAAACGCTGCTCTCGTGTTTCAAGATTTTCAAGTGTTTCAAGACACCAATGTTTTGACACACTCACACAATGCTTTTGATACTTCTCATATAATATCGTTACCTTATGTGCCGTATCTTTCTGAAAATTTGTCAGTTATTCTTAAGTTGTTTGGTTATCGGGTGGTCCATAAGCGATATAATGACCTCGGTTTCTTACTGTCACCTTTAAAATCTAAGACTGATAGCAGCCAAATGTCCTCTGTAATTTATTCAATTAAGTGCAACGATTGTGAATTGAGCTACATCGGGCAAACTAAACAGATACTGAGTAAAAGATTTAATGGACACAAGTATGACCAAAATGAAAAAACTGCTCTTCACCATCATCAAAATTCTCTTGGTCATACTTTTGATTTCCATGGCGCGAAAATTTTAGGTTTCGAGAGGAATGATTTCGCGAGAAATCTCCTTGAAATGATAGAAATCTTGAAACACGAGAGCAGCGTTTGTAATTGCCGCGCAGACGTGTCCAGATTAAGCTCTGCTTATCACTAGTTTTTTCGTCCAGATAGAGCTGGTGATTGATACTATTCTTTGCCTGTGTAGTCTTTTCCTTCAAATGAGAACTTGTTTGTGGTTTGAGCTTTAGTCATGGCCGTTGTTATCGTGATGGCATGACTCTTATTTTATATTTTTTTGTTTTTTTAATTTTCGATTGATAAAGGAGGTGTTAGCCCTCCGAAACGTCTTGCTTTTTTAATTTTATTGTTTCGCGGCCTTATTCCCATTTAAGTTTTTATTATTATTCATGTGTTGGGCCGATTTAAGTTCTTTCTTTGTTTATATATATATATATATATATATATATATATATATATATATATATATATATATATATATATATATATATATATATATATATATATATATATATATATATATATATATATATATATATATATATATATATATATATATATATATATATATATATATATATATATATAATGAGAAAATAGACTTTCGAGCAGATCTGTTCATTGTTCAACATGAGAGCTTCCTAACGTACTTAAAGCAAAGGCTCTCAAAACTGCCCTTCTTCTCTTCCTAGGCATCGCCTAAGCTTTTTTAAAGGGGGAATAGACTTACGAGCAGACCTGTTCAGTGTTCATCAGTAGTATGGTAAGCACTTACCATACTACTTTCATCTTGGAGGCTTCCTAACGCCAATATGGCAAAGAAGTCTCAAAACCTCTCCTTTGTTCTTCCGGGGCATCGCCTATGTTATTTAAAATGGGAAAATAGACTTGCGAGTAGATATAATCTTCACGAGGGCTTCCTAAACGTCAACATGACAAATGGGTCAAGAAACGTCCCCTCTGCTTTTTCGGGCCATCTTCCGTGTTATTTTAAACAGAAGAATAGACTTCCGAGCAGACCTGTTCATCTCGAGGGCCTCTTAACGTCAATATGGCAAAGGGGTCTGAAAACATCTCCTCTGCTCTTCCGGGATATCGCCCATGCTACTTTAAATGGGAAAACATACTTAAGAGCAGACCAGAGACTTGTCATGTCGTTAAGGCGCAGAAATCAATTTTTTCCAAAGAAGTAAGCTTGGATTAGAACATGTCCGTTTGTTTGTCACCAGTTGAACACTATACACTATACAGGGTGTAACAAAACTATAAACCACAATTTTCAGGGCGTGTTTTAGAGGTAAAAATAAGAATTTTTTTCCCTATAAATATGGGTCCGAAATTGTATAGTCTTTTCGAGTTACAGTGTTCCGAAGTTTCCGAAAAACAAATTGAAAAACTGTCATAACTCCTTCGTGAATTTTTTTTTAATACTCCTAAATAAGTTATCTGATGTGATTTTAGGCGCTCTTGCCGATTTTGGCCGTGAAAATTCTGTATGCACAAATTTGAGGGGGGTTTTGGAAGTTTTCCTTGATTTTTCTCACTTTTTTTTTAGCCAAATTCGGTTTAAAAATGCTTTCAGATACATTAAAGCCAAAAACAATTAGCATTATTCAAAAGTTCGTAAAAAAATATGCATTTTTGGACCTTACAAGTTTTTTCGTCTCGCAATTCATTTCCGAGAAAATCGTCCCTGAAGTTGCAGAGGTCGGCCAATAATCGCCTTTTCTTTGGTTTTGTCAGTTCTTGGCCGACCTCTGCAACTTCAGGGACGATTTTCTCGGAAATGAATTGCGGGACGGAAAAACTTGTAAGGACCAAAAATGCATATTTTTTTACGAACTTTTAAATGATGCTAATTGTTTTTGGCTTTAATGTATCTGAAAGCATTTTTAAACCGAATTTGGCTAAAAAAAAAGTGAGAAAAATCAAGGAAAACTTCCAAAACCCCCCTCAAATTTGTGCATACAGAATTTTCACGGCCAAAATCGGCAAGAGCGCCTAAAATCACATCAGATAACTTATTTACGAGTATTAAAAAAATTCACGAGGGAGTTATGACAATTTTTCAATTTGTTTTTCGGAAACTTCGCAACACTGTAACTCGAAAGGACTACAAGTTCGGACCCATGTTTATACACGGAAAAAAAAGATCAGTGAAAATAACCATACGGATACCTGATTTTGGCACCTGCTAGATGTTATGGTAAACTTGGCCAGAAGTATACCATGTTTTGACTAGGTACTAGGTGATGCTACCTGATTGCATGTCGAATTTACTCTAAGTATCGGTAAATATACCATACTTCTCGTCAAGTTTACCATAACATCTAGCAGGTGCCAAAATCAGGTATCCGTATGGTTATTTTCACTGATCTTTTTTTTCCGTGTAGGGAAAAAAATTCTTATTTTTACCTCTAAAACACGCCCTGAAAATTATGGTGTATAGTTTTCTACACCCTGTATAGACTCAGCGTTGTTTGCCTCACTTGATCCAATGCTATTCACGGTATAGGTAAATAGGAGGCATCCATCTATATGACATAATGTCTTCGGTAGTGACCAAGTGACCCACTATAGATTAGTACCAATTTCCCTTGGTCCTGGGTCCTCTCTCTCTCTCTCTCTCTCTCTCTCTCTCTCTCTCTCTCTCTCTCTCTCTCTCTCTCTCTCTCTCTCTCTCTCTCTCTCTCTCTCTCTCTCTCTCTCTCTCTCTCTCTCTCTCTCTCTCACACACTCTAATGACGTTTCATTGGTGCTCTTGCAATGAGTATGGGCGGAGAGTGGCGGAGTAGTCCATGACCATGCAGGTGCGGATCATCACATCAGAGTTTCTGTTTCTGGGTCTCTTCGATCGATCGATAATCAAATGCGACGGAGGAGTAAAATAATCACGGTCGCATGGTTGCGTTTGCGTTGCGTCCGTCGCATGGTGGCGGCCAGTGTTGCCAGATCGGGGGTGAAAAATCCGTACGTTTTACATTAATTTAAATGGGGACGATACTGCTTTTTACCCTCGATCTGGCAACACTGGCCGTGGCGCATGGTCGCGGTCACGCGTCTGATTCGCGCATTCGCATTCGCACTCTCGTACATGCGCCCGCGCGCCACGCCGTAAATACCCGTACCGGAAGGAACAGAGCTAAACACTTCCTGTTTCTACTTATAAAATGTAAGTAAGTATGTGCACTCGTATGTATACAATCTTGTTCGTTCGTTTATCCGATACATTGTATTGAACCGTATCGTTTTGTATCGCATTGTGTCGATCAAGTTTACCTGTAGCTTGTCCCAGTACAGAACAAAGATTAGATTTGACATGTCTACGGTTTTCATGAAATCATCAGTTTTGTTTTAAAACTCAGCGGGCCGCGATCATTTACTTCATCGTTAAACCGATCGTTAAGACTGTGTATGAGTGATTCTATTGGTCGAATATTGTAAAACTTAGCCGCTGCTATTAGTCCAGGCAATGGGGATCAATAAACGGCAAATGGCGGAACAAATTCCCCGCAAAGGTTTTTTGGGCTTAATCGCTTCGTCTTAGTGTCAGCTATGACCTCCTAAAAGTCCCCATTCCTAGGTGCTGTGCTAAACTCAGGGGAGGGGGGAAGGGGCCCCAAAATCGATTTTTTCGATATATATCGAAAACGATGCAAGATATCGAAAAAATCGATACATGTTTTTTCTTCCTGAGGTAACTTCCAACAAGAAAGGTCTTATGTGTTTTTACGCTCTGACGACGTCTAAGCTCTCAAAAACACGATTTAAGTTTTCGGCGATTTTCAGGAAAATTGATACCGCGTGGCAACGCTCATTTAACGCAATGTTATTTTTAATGACTTCGATCGCCTTACCGTAGCATTTAGAGTGCTCCGATTTTTATGAAATCTGGTATCCGGGGGTTTTTTAGGTCGCTGATTTCATTTTTGGAGTTTAAATTTCCTTAAAACGTGACTCAGACGAGCTTTTTGAGCTTTTATCTGAAAAGCTGTATTTTGTGATAAAAGCTCAAAAAGCTCGTCTGAATCACGTTTTAAGGAAATTTAAACTCCAAAAATGAAATCAGCGACCTAAAACACCCCCGGACACCAGATTTCATAAAAATCGGAGCACTCTAAATGCTACGGTAAGCAAGGCGATCGAAGTCATTAAAAATAACATTGCGTTAAATGAGCGTTGCCACGCGGTATCAATTTTCCTGAAAATCGCCGAAAACTTAAATCGTGTTTTTGAGAGCTTAGACGTCGTCAGAGCGTAAAAACACATAGACCTTTCTTGTTGGAAGTTACCTCAGGAAGAAAAAACATGTATCGATTTTTTCGATATCTTGCATCGTTTTCGATATATATCGAAAAAATCGATTTTGGGGCCCCTTCCCCCCTCCCCTGAGTTTAGCACAGCACCTAGGAATGGGGACTTTTAGGAGGTCATAGCTGACACTAAGACGAAGCGATTAAGCCCAAAAAACCTTTGCTGGGAATTTGTTCCGCCAATAATCCCCCATTGCCTGGACTATATGGTAACCATCGTTATAGTGTCCGTTTTTTTAAAGGTTATTCATGAATAACCTTTATAAAACGGACACTATAACGATGGTTACCATAGCAACAGCCAAGTTTCAGCTTGGCAAATGGAGTTGATCGCCCTCAAGGGTTTTCATATCTTTTGAAACTGTGACCGCTTCACTATCAAAGTATCAACTCGTGGCTATTTGCAACATGGGCAAAAAGGTTGATTTCGCCAAAACCCAGCACCGCAAAATTGTAAATTTGATGACCTTTATTATTTTGTTTCTTGTCACACCCTGATTTTTGCCGCCACCACAGAGAGTTCCGCCCGGGGCAAGGGTACCCACATGCCTCCCCCCCCCACGGCACGCCGCTGGTCGCAACTTTTTTTAAACAGAAAAAAATTAAACTATAAAAAAATACGAGTGTGGCCAATAAACCGAGCCTGTATGATGATTTTTTTTTTTTTTTTTTTTTTTTTTTTTTTTTTTAAAGTTCAAGTGACCTTTTTTGCCAACTAGAACTCAACAGACGAAACTGAAGAGAGAAAAAGAAGGAAAGATGAAAGAGAGAATAGTTTCCTCCATTTCCTTCCGAGATGACGAGATCTGAGATCGTCAAATCTTGCCCTCTCGGCCGGGATTCGAACCCGGTGTGAAAATGTCCATATAAGATTATTTCCATTATGCGGTTGCCGCCTTGCTGCCTCAAGACTCTTAAAGAGCACGTTTCACAAATCCTCTCTATTGGTATTATAGCAGTTGCGTATCGTGCAATTTGGCAACGTCGTAACATGTTTATTTTAACCCGTGTAAAAGGTCGAATGCGAAGTTGTTCACCGAACACCCAGTAGTTCGATCTTTTTAATGGATTTAAATGGACGGATTACAACGTTACCAAATTGCACGCTACGCCACTGTATTATAGCTCTTTGGTATACACAAATACAATGCGGGAGTGTGTATAAGGCGGCTTTCCCTCTTTCCCCTCCTCTTCTGCGCCACGGGCCTCCCCCTCCCCCATCATTCCCCTCTCCAATTCTTCCCTTAATTCACCGAAGATTCCACCGGTTGAGAAAAGATTACAGAGTTTAGTTCAGTGCATGTCTGTAATGTACGAAATAATCTAGAGCCTTTTATCTTTTCTCAACCGGTATAGAGTCGTCGATAACTTGGAAAACTTGCAGATATTCTAATTAATTAACGGCGTTTCCACTGATTGAGAAAAGATTATAGGTCAGAGTATTTTCGTTCATTTACAGTCATACTCTGAATTGAACTGTGTAATATTTTCTCAATCGGTAAAATCATCGGTGAATTTAAAAATGTCATTAAATCTACGCAAATCGGCAGCTCTGCCTCCAACTGCCTCCCATCTTGAGCTCTCGCTCTCGTGGACTCGCGGTCCACGGCATGGGTGTAAGCACGGGGCGGCATCGGAACGGGTCGAAATCTAGACAGCGCGGAGACGGCTTGAGATGTCGGTCGGCGCGCGCGTCCGGCGGCGGCGCGGCCAGGCGACTGACGCGACGCGACGTCCACCGTCTTGACCGCAGAGGCGCTAGGCGCCAATCAAGCGAGATTGAACGGCGCCATCTAATGGCGAGCCTCATTTTAACTTACAATGGGGCAGTTGAAAGGGTCTAGTTGCAAGGGTCTGAAAAGTTGTGTAAAGAAAATGAAAGTACTTGATGAGCTGAGAACAAATATGCATATGGTTTCTACTTAAGCCCAATTGTTCTCGAGATGAGATTTTGGGCCAAAATACATGGTTTTAAATGGGAATAGGTCTGTTGCGTACTTTTGCTACATCAATATAACTTATTGTTTCTAACGTAAAATTCGGTGAAAATAACGATGCGCACATTAAAAACTTTCAAAATCCATTCATTAACTCAGGAAACACCTTCCATTTCAAACAACCCGCGCTACACTAGACACCATATCACCGACTTATAACTACATAGATGGAACCATCTCGTTTATGTAAACATGAACAGAACTTACAAACATTGGAATGTTTCGTTTGGATGCGTATATTTCGTATATTATTTTGTAATCTTTGATAAACCGAAAAGATCAGACAGCAAATGCAGCTTATATTTCACGTATTAAAAAAGAAATTCCATCATTTTGTAGTTACGATGTTGTTTACTTATGCACGGTGGTTCCGTCTATGTAGTAGTATACCGGTGCAAATAGTGTCTAGTGTAGCGCGGGCTGTTTGAAATTGAAGTGATTTCCTGAGTTAATGAGTGGATTTTGAACTTTTTAATATGCTAATGATTATTTTCGCCGAATTTTACATAAGAATCAAGGCTCTATATTGTTGTAGCAAAAGTATGCAACAGACCCATTCCGCGTTGAACGTCACTACGCACACGATTTTCTACAACTTTACACGTGTGTATCTCCGAAACCGGGGCACTTAGGAAAAAACCAAAGGCACCATATCGTTCTCAACTCATCAAGTACTATCATTTTCTTTATAGAAAACACAATATTTCAGACCCTTGCAACTGCCCCATTAGAGTAGCAATCTACTATAGTTAACAAACAATGAGTTATGTGTGTAGAAGACTTTTAGATTAGGGGCTGGAGTATAGTCTCTGAAAGGAAGAACTGCCGTTTATGGCTAAAATCTGATTTGGAGGTGAAAAGTCGCAGCCGCCGCGCCGTCGAACTTGACCTTAGAATTAGTTGTTTTTTTTTTTTTTTTTTTTTTTTTTTTTTTTTTTTTTTTTTACTTAAATGTTTATATGTTTCAGATGATTTCAGGGTCGATTAATTCGAACCGTGGACACCACATCGCGCTGCTTGAAAAATCAACAGTTTTTGGCTGAAATTGATGACTTTATACACCGAAAGTACCTACAGATTTGAGATACTTGAGCACCTGCGATCATATTTTAGAAAGATACCCTGATTTCAAGATGAAACACACACAGTGGCGAACAGGAAATATTGCAGGCCCCCCCGCGAACTTTCAGCGGGCCGCGGGCCCCCTACATTTTTATACCATGAATGGGGGGTCTATGAGCCCCCTCGTTAGAAAGGGGTTCAAGGGTCCTACTCTGAAATTTTTTGAAAATTGATTGGTCTCGAGACGTTTTTTCACGCTTTTTTTAAGCTTAAAAATTCCCATAGGCGGACCGTATCAGGGGCTAAGGGGGGCTATAGCCCCCTACTTTTTTTGGGCGGAGGGGCTAAAACTCGGGAAAAAGTAATCACCTGAGACTTGAGAAATAAAAAAAAAGGGTCATCACTTTTTAGCCCCCACCCCACTTTTTTGGTCACGGTCCGCCTATGAAAATGCCATTACTTTCCCACGGAAAGAATGAGCTGAATTTGTTTTTCTGGCGCTTTTAATATTCATTTAATACCGTAGAAAATGCATGACCAATATTACCACATCTAACGGAGTAAAAAACTGGCTCTTTTTAATTGAAGATTACATTGATTTTTTTTCTCATATGTTTATTTTTTCAAGTGTTATATTTTAATTGTCATATACACGGATCAGATGTAAACAGAGGACCCTATATAGGTTGGGGGCCTCCGGTATGCCATTGAACGTACACAAAAATAAAGCCAGAAATTATGAAATACGAATATTCCCATTAGCTTCAAGCTTCAATATGAGTGCGAGTAAGGCAGACATAATATCACTCGCATTCACTCTCACTCACTGACTTATGGCCAAATGAATTTCACAATAATTTACGATTTTGATTACTGGCGGATCGATGCCGGTATATTAGGAGATTCTTATCTAATTTGTCTCTCTCTCTCTCTCTCTCTCTCTCTCTCTCTCTCTCTCTCTCTCTCTCTCTCTCTCTCTCTCTCTCTCTCTCTCTCTCTCTCTCTCTCTCTCTCTCTCTCTCTCTCTCTCTCTCTCTCTCTCTCTCTCTCTCTCTCTCTCTCTCTCTCTCTCTCTCTCTCTCTCTCTCTCTCTCTCTCTCTCTCTCTCTCTCTCTCTCTCTCTCTCTCTCTCTCTCTCTCTCTCTCTCTCTCTCTCTCTCTCTCTCTCTCTCTCTCTCTCTCTCTATCTCTCTCTTTGTTGAAAACACACAGAGGAAAGTCTCAAATTAGATAGGAATCTCCCATGGTACACGCATGGTTTCGCTACAATGTCTTTAACTTTATAAAGTCTTTTTTTGACACTAAGAATGATGGTGTGTCACAGACAATGCCAATATTTTATTTCCTTTTCTCCCTTTGCGAAGGGGGGGGGGGAGGGAGAGTAAATGAATTAGCCGCGCACCACGGCAATACTCAGCTTGTCAGACGTCTGCACGTCGAAAGCAGTGTACAGTGTTGTATTCGACGGACCTTGAAAAGTTGAATCTTCATATTCGTGAATCGTGATATGATATCACATAAATGCAGTTTCTGTACGGCAATTTCAGCAGGTAAAACGCCTTCACTGCAATATGTGCTACATATGTGTAGCTAAAGTTGCCGCATGAATGATGAATAAGGCGTCTCATTGCATTCTGATTTGCCAAGCCTGCCAATCTTGAAACTCTGAGTTAATGGAGATTTGAGAGAATCAAGTCATTTGAAGTTTTAGACATTTTTTGTTTTCAGAATTCTTTTGGAGTTAAAATTTCACTTTGAATCAGAAAATAAGGGCACTTAAATTGCCTTATCGTTGGTTCTTTCTTTAAATGCTCAAACTCGGAATATCTTGCCATCTGCAGTGCTTTTGGTTTTTCTCACAACAGTGAGAACTTGACTTGATAGATGTGCATCACTGAAAAGGCTGTTTGTTTTTGTTTTGGAAATTTTGAGATTTTTGTCCGGCTCGATGGAAATGTCAAGTGTTTCCTTTCATTTTCTTCGTTTTTCCACTGTGACTCTAGTCAAGAATGACGTGCGCTGAGTGTTTTGTCATTAATTTTCTGAACGTCTAATTACCTTAGCGCGGTTCTATGTATTTAAGTGAATATACCTCGACAATGGCGTCCTCCAAGGCATCTTCGCAGGATGCCTGGTATCTATCTTTGCTAGGATTAGCCGAAAATTTTAGAAATGCGAGTCCCCCAAATGTCAGAATGTGCATTCAATGTCTCCAAGCGGTATTCACATTCAAACCTCCAGTCAGAGTTGAAGCTAGAACTCACCTCCAACTTGGCAATATCTTGCTCATATACACAAAAAATGTAGACCTAGCGAGGCATCATCTTGAGCAAGCTGTAAGTGCTTATCTTATCTGTTACTGTTACCGTTCATCTTGGGTTTATCCTCTTCTCTTATTCGAAAAACAAGTCCTGTAATGTGACAACGACTATTACGGTTCTCTCCGAAAGCTGTGTCAAACTGCATTGGCAACTTACAACAAGATAAATGGCGGTTGAAATGCATCACCCACTGGAATGCTCACCGATATCCGTTTATTTTGGTTTACAGGATGCCAACTCAGCTTCTTGCCGCTCTGTTTGTCGTGAATTCCAGTCAGGAACCTAGACATGAATTACTGACCCAATTCTTGTCAGTTATTTTTGCTTTGGTTGTTAGAGGTCATTCCTAGAGTTTATGTATATGAAAGAGTCTCGCTGTACGAGGTTTCACCTCTGATTGGCCTTTGAGAAGTGAAGAAAAATAAGGGTTCTACAAAGCTCAGGAGGAGTGCATATTCTAAAGGATAATCTCATAAAGACCCTGTCATTAGTCCCTGTACAGGGATTCGACAAGACATGTGAGAGAAAGTGAAGAAGTAGAAGAAACAGTCCATGGGCCAGAGACAGCATATAAGACCCATTTTTTCCCATCTGCTGCCCCATCTATTCAGCGAATCGTTTCTCTCAATTCCGATGGACTCCATCTGCTGCCCATCAATCCAGTGGCCTCAGGAGATCGCTGGGTACAGATGGATAGGCCTTCATTGTTTACATCTGCGTTTACAAATGGCAAACCCTAACCTCTTCCAGCTAAATCGTACGAGTTGACAGGAATGCTTCAATGGACGGATGAATCCCAGCAATCCCAGCTAAACTCTCGATGGATCAGTGCAGTGGATAGGAAAAAAAAAAGCATCTATACTTGAGACCACGCACTATCTATCTTTCCCCTTATTAGATCGGGTGCAACTTTTTTTTATTGGGCTTAACCAAACAACGTTACCTCTCAAGTTACCGACAGAAGACAAAAGATTAATTTTCATTTGTCTCAAATTTTGCTGTTTGTTTTTTTTTTCAGTGGTATTCCTCGCAGAGTATCAACTCGTTTGACGATGTGAAGTTTGAAGCTGCAAGCGTTTTAGCAGAGCTGTACGAGCAGCAAAACCAGTCAAGTTTATCCAAACCCATCCTACGCAAAGCTATAGAACTCTCACAGCATTGTATCTACTGGCACTGTCGCCTCATCTTTCAGCTAGCTGTGAGTTAGAGATTCTTTTTAGTCCTTTTTTAATCCCTTGAATTTGATGTAACTATGCACTTTATAGCACACCATAATTTCGTGTCATTGTGATCTTAATTTGAAGCGTGCCTTTTGATGATTTGTCAAAGGAGAGGTTTTTTCAGGGGAGATTGCTGCCGACAGCTTTTTGTTTTTTTATGCAAACATATCCCTGATTGACGGTGGGATCCCCAAATGAAACACAAAAAATTACCTGTTCTCAGGGAAAATTTTGGATGTCTTGGGGGGGGGGGGGGGCAGACTTCCTTAAACCCCTGTGGCTGTGCCACTGCCTGATGCTTGATTTTGTTCAGTATAGGGCCGCTTTTAAGACCGTCTGTTAAACGTTTAGAAGGTGGATGTTCTTGTTTAGCGTGCGAATGCGAAATTAAGACTGTCAGTTCATCGTTTAACTGCTACTTAAAATAGAGGGTAGATTTTGTGCCTGTTAGAATTTAGCAAGTGAATGTTCAGGCATTCGGACCAATCAGAGCGGGCGCCAAGTGCCAATGAAAGCCGAGAACTCCCAAAGCGCCAAGTTAGCCAAGGCGCCATTGCTACTTTTAAGTTATGTTCAAGGCACTACCATCTCCGGTCGGCAGAGCGCGCTCCGAAGGTCATTCGATAGTCAGCTCTGATTGGCTGAATCCTGTTGAATCGTTGAAGTTATGCTTAACGGCAAGTATAGTGCTGACTAACAGTTGACTAGCGGTCTTAAGAGAGAGATGCTTGTTAAACTGTCTGTCATGTGTAACTGTCAGTTAGTTTAACATCCATATTTCACGAATATCTTAAAGCTGCCCATAAATTATCCTTCATCTGTAATTTAACATTAACTTTTGAGTAGAGCTCTGGTAGCAGAAATTGGCTCTAAATGCCAAAAATTCATCTTATAATCGGTCTGAATAGAATGCAATTATTCATTTATTTGTTCTTAAATGTTTTTCAGCAAATTCATGCGACTGAACGTAACTATGAAGTAGCAAGCAGCCTACTGGGTGTTGGTGTAGATTATGCTCACATTTCTTCAGCCAATTTTACTAGAATTTTATTTCTACTAAGCAGGTGCATGGTAAGATGCCTATCATTTTCTAATTTTTCTGCGCTTTAGTCTTAATAAATAAGTAAGTAGATAGATGAATTGACGTCAGTTTACAATTTAAGGAACTGTTCTTTATTTTTTGTGCAGCCATATTTTTGTGAAGAGATGAAAAAATACGTACCATAAGAAAGGGTATGCAAATCCAATTTTTTTCATTTTGAATTTTTCAAAAACTCAACTCATCTTCACCGAACTCCAATCTGCACAGTAAAAATACAAGAACTGTTATTTTGAAGTGCGGCATGTTTATTTTCTTAGTAATGTAATTAAAACGTAGAAGGAAAATTCCCACATCAAACCTACTGTGCACTGCATTATGATACAAGTAACTCGTAGTAGATTAAATTAGCTGTAGGTACAGAATATTATTGAAACAAGATGGAAAATGCTGGAAACTCAGTCCTAAAGCAGTGCTGGAAAAATCGTATCCCTAACCTTACCTCACAGAATAACTTTTCTGAATGCATTAATTTACTATCATCTTATTGTTCCTAAATCCTACCAATAATTTATTTTGCAGTTATTGTTAGCGGAAAAAAAACTGACGGAGGTCAATCCAATTTTGGTTCAGTCAGGGATACTTATTGATAATTGGCAAGGAAATCAGTATCAGAAGGAGTATCTTCGTGTATTTTTTCTCGTCTTGCAGGTACGGTGTATTTTCTATTGAATCCTTCAAGAATATTTCAATTTTAAAGTAACATCTAGAAGCACAGTTACTGTAGTTCTGGGGACCACTACCGATGGCGTTGCGTGAAATTTGGCAACGTTGCAATTCATCCTTTTAAACCCATGAAAAAGATGAAACTATTAAGTTTTTGGTGAACATCTTTGCATTCAACCTTTTACACGTGTTTAAATGGACAGAATACAATGTTGCCAAATTTTACGCTACGCCACTGACCACTACCATTTGTAGAAAAGGTCATAATCTCAGTTGGAAACTTCCAAAGTTCCTGGAAATACCTGACCCCACGTCTAAATACATTGACTATTGTCTATTCTGATTATAATTAGTATTTCAGTGCAATCATTATTTATAAATTATAATATTTTCCCGTTCTTAAACACTCTTTCAGTAATTTTCTGCCTTTCAAAATTTTGTAATTTATCCTTGTTTTCATTGTATATTTCCTTGTTGAGTTTTTTATTTATTATTTCTTTTTTTCATTTCTAAGGTCTGTTGGTTCTTAACGGCTGGACAAGTGAAAAGTGTGAAACCATGTTTGAAACAATTGCAGCAAAGTATTCTAACAATTATGTCTCCGTCATGGCCTGCAGATGAAGGTATTCTTTTTCTTTTTTTTCATTCCTTGCATTATCTTTTCTTAATCTTAATATTGAACAATTGTTCGTCTCGCGTTCCAATGTAAAAAGAATAGGCTTCATCCAAATTCTTGCTTTCAATTTTTATTTGTCTTTTTGCTCTGCATTATTTATTTATTTTCTGTGCCATCTTTTGAAAAAAGGCTCTTTGAAGAATGAATGAATTTCTAGAATGAAATTAATTTTATGAACAAGTCAGCAGATCAAAGAACTCAAGATTCGATGGCCTTAAAGTTATATTTCATTGGAACGCAAGTAATGGTGATTGTTGGACTGACTCATCAGAGTGGTTTAAGAGTTCTGTTTCGTTCCGATGGAACAGTCAAATCACAATAAACAACGGCTGGAAAAAAACAGGATTGTTCTGCTGTGGCTCATTGTGGTTAATTAAGTTCCGAATAAAAAATAAAAAAAAACATTCTGTAAATCATCTGTTCACTTTTCCTGAATATATTTATTGATATCTTTTCAGAAATTAGTGGCAGCAATACGGGGGATACTTTTATCTGGATGCCGAAAGGTCATTTATACGTTGTTGTTTATTTGATTACCGTGATGCACAGCATGCAAGCGGGCTACATGGACAAAGCTCTTGAATACACAAACAAAGCTCGGACTCAGATTGAAAAATTAAAATGTAAGAAAACCTGTCATTCACTCTTTCCAGTTAAGAGTTAAGATTAGTCATAAAAATAAATTACAAAAAAAATTTTAATTTCAATAAAAAAATGTGCATGATTTCAAACTGCACAGGATGGATTGGGATTTCAGAACATATCTGCAATACTACCTTTTTATTAGGGCTGTGTGTACTTTAGCGCTGGTTTGGTTCATACCTGACGGTAAAGTTCAAACTTTTTCGAACCTTTTTTTTTATTCTTTTTAAAATGTACATTTTGGTTATAAATCTGACTTTCAATCAAAAAAATTGTTCGATTTTACTGTAACTTGACAAAAATATTTAAAAAAGAACCTTTTTTATAAGTCCCTGAAAAGTCTAAGTCTAAGAATAAGTAACCTTATAAGTCCCTTTTCGCTTTTCCTGTTTTTTCCAAAAATTTCAATAAATTTGCATTGTTCGAGGATAGGAATTGAGGCTTTTGTAACCTTTTGCTGTGAGCAAAAGAATAGTCCCATCTGATGTGAAAACCAGTGAAAATCACGGAAATCCCAGCAGAGAAGTCTAACATTCAGTAGTAAACTCACCAAACTGCTATAATGGCAAGATTGTAATGGCGGTTTGAACGCAGGTATCTTGGGAGATTCCTGTCTATCTTGTCACTTTCTCTATGGGAACACAGAGATATGTCTCAAATTAGATAGGAATCTTCCATGATACCTGCGTTTCTCCGCCATTAAGCCGGATTCTGATAGTGAATTTAATGATTTTTCAGTGTACTTGTCATTTATACAGGTTTTTATGCAAGAATCAACTATTTACTCCCCTGCAGCAAAAGTTTGCAAGAGCTTTATTGAAATTTCTGTCAATCGCTCAAATTAATCAACAATCTATTTTCTTATTCATTTCTAGTCGTTGAGGATAAACCAATTTTGCTAGTCTTTCAACTTCATCTTCTCGAGCACATTGTAATGTGCCGATTAGTCATGGGCAAAAAAGCTGAAGCTCTCCCTGAAATGGCTCAAGCGGTGCAGCTGTGTCAGCAGAACAAGAAGATGATGGCATTGCACCGACCTCAGCTGCATACGCTCATAGGATTGTACGCCATGTCCATGAACTGTATGGAAGCTGCGGAGGCGCATTTTACCACTGTTTTGCGGGTGAGATTGAATGATCCAACTTTATTCTGTCATTTTCTTATAGAGGTCGTTTCTGAAGTTTAGGTGCACCTAGACCAATAATGTGATCTTTGGAATTTTCCCATGTTATTTCGAAATGCAAGCTAGTGCTTCAAAGAGTCGTTCATTGAAAAGAATCGATTCTTATTATCTTTGACTCGTGAGATTTCCCATCAAGTTCAATTATTCATTCGATTCATTTCGGATGTGAAAACTTGTGTTACAGAGTAATTTAATTGATCAGGATCAAAATCCAATGGAATGATATTGATTTAATATTTATTGATTGATTATTGATTTTGATTATTGATATTCATTATTTATTGATTTGATAATTTAATATTGATTTAACCCTTAGACCGGTCCACGGCCGTTTTACTCGGCCGCCGTAGCGGGTTCACGTACTTTTTGCCAATTTTTGGCCTTTTTCGGGTTATCCGTAAACAAAGTGAAAGTATGCGAAGGGAGACAAAGTTAAGCCAGCTGTCACCGTTGCCGACTGTGAGACTAGTTCCTTTAGTGTTCACCAGAGCCCGCCACAAGCTGGACGAGTCAAATATATCCGACATCGGACTGCGAAACAAGTTTAAACTTTTGTGTCAAATATATCCGACATTGGACCCAAACGGATTTTTCCTTTTGTCGGATACCTCCAACATTGGAGCGGAAAGGGTTAATAGCATGGACCAAAAACAAGAGTCGTTCTAAGAATAGGAAAATGAACGATTCAACCGAGCACTAATACAAAAACAAACAAAAATTACTACACAATAATACATCATTATTATTTTTCTTATTACATAATAAAAATAAATGATAATTTATCAAAGCGTTGGATTTTCATTGAAGAACGCTTTAAAATTGAAAGGTCCTAGTTGCTGGCAAGTTTTTTTTTATTCATTTGAACGAATGAAAATTTGTTCAAAATTCTCAAGGAAGGCATTTGATTTGCACTGATTTGAGAATAAAAACAAAACATATTTTTTAAGAATGTAAAAAATAAAATTCAACGTAAACTGGTGACAAATAATTTTTCTATTTCAGACATCCAAAGATCGAGACTTATGGACTTTTGTTAACTTAAACCTGGCGATAGTGTACTTAAGAGGAAGGCGCGAACAAGAGTACACAGCTCTATTCGAAAGAATCAATCCAGAGCAGCTGAAGAAACAACCTCACAGTTTACAAGCTGCGGCATATTATGTCCAGGGTTTCCAGTCATTCTTCCAGGCTCGTTATAACGAAGCAAAGTAAGCCCTTGTCAAAATTAAGCAAAGTATACACATTTTTAGTTTTAAGCAAAATGAGGAGGCTCATTGAACTGTCGTTTCGGAGTGAAAGTTGTCGAACATACATTGTAAATACATGATTTCTTCCTATGACTGCTAGATCAATTGATGAACTTTTGTTACTGATTACTACGCATTATGGCTAAAAAAAACCTTGTGTCCGTGAATGGCAAAAGTTTTGAGACAGTCTTTTAACGTTCCAACTCTAAGAGGAGTACCTATTTTGACCCCCTGGTTACAACTATGCAAAGCGTAGTAATGGGCAATCAAGGTTTTTCAAACTTTTTAGGAAAAGCCTTGCTATTTATGCAAAATAACAGCAACAATTTGTCAAAGTTTGTGGTACTCCGGAAATATTCTTGAAAAAAGCTGTGAAATTGATGATTTGGTAACATCAAGGGTAAGAGCTGGTACCTTTAAAACGTTACCTTCAAAATGTTTCTTCTAAAATATTTCCTTTCAAACATTCATTTAATCAAAGCGCTCATTCTGCTAAAATATGCTTTAAAATATAAAAAAATATTCAAACATTGCTGCAAAATAAGAGTATGTTGATGAATACTTAAACATAACACAAAAAGTGCATCAAAGTGTAACATTGAAATCCAGAGACAAATAAGGACGGAGCACTAACGGCTGCAGCAGTGGAACGCCAAATTTTCTCGCGGATTCAACAAAACAACAGTCAACGTTGCAGGGTGTTGAATTTTGAGCACCCTCCTCTACACTTCGCAGCCTATCCCCCTTGTGTCTACCGAATGTCACCGTTCAACACCATGTGACATCAAAAGGAGTTGACTGTTGTTTTACATGTTATTTTGTTGAATCCCCGAAAATTCAGTGTGGGCCTCAAATCTTTCATATATATTTTAGCATAGTGCTCCGTCTCTATTTGTCTCTGTTGAAATCAGCTTAAAGTAACCTCAAAATCAGTAAAAAAATGACATTGAAATTTGGAATAATTAACATGGATTTTACGTTCTGCAGACATTTGCGCTACCAAAGACTTTGTGCGCTACTATGAGTTGAACAAGATAAAAGGTCTCAAAAGCTTCATTAAAAGTGCGGAATTGCTACCGTACGCTCTGCAAAATATCATGTGCACCCTCTGACATCTATTTTCCATTCACTTTTCCTCTGAAGAAGTGAATTTTTCCAAAAAACTTAATGTTTTGATGAATTTGAGGTTATATTCTAGGAAAGCTGGATTCAAGGGGAATTAGTGAAAATTTGCTCCGAAAGCTATCAAATTCGATGTCAGCGTTCAAAATTAAGGCGAACCTACAAAATTTTCAAAGACTTTTGAGAGAAAATTTTTTTACTTTATCTTTGTTTTGGTAGCGCAAATGTCTGCAGAACCACTCTCTTAAATAACATCAATATTTTCCAAGCTCTATAATATTGTTTCATGTGTTTACATCTAATAACAAAACAACATTTTAATCGTAGATCCTTATTTTCTGAATGGTTGTTTTTGCAGGAGATATTTACGAGAAATGTTGAACATGGCGGATGCGGAAGGTTTAAATAGACTGACATCATGCTCTTTGGTCCTTCTTGGTCATATTTATTTGTCCCTTAGAAACAGTAGAGATAGTATGAACATGGTAACTCCTGCCATGCATCTAGCAAGCAAAATACCAGACGTTCATGTTCAGCTTTGGGCATCTGCAATATTGAAAGGTAAGTTTTTAGTTTCCGCTAAAAAGAGTCTACTCTGTAGTATCCAGAAAAAATTCTGTTCAAGTTTCAGTATTTTTCAAGATCTCTTACTGCATGGAAAACTCAAGAACTCTAAATTAACAAAGTGAAAAATGGTAACTTATCTGAAAAGTCAGGAAATTGGAAGTGTTACTTCCCATCGGCAAACGGTAAGTCAAAATGCAACTGAAGCTGTCATTAACATCTCTTCTTGTTTTTGTAATGTAAATCAAATAATGCCAAAGCAAGATGACCTGATACAAAATATTAGCAAAACTATGGTAAGAATGGAAGTTGAGGCTTTTTATCAGTATTATTAAAATATAAAAGAATTTATGCTGTATTTTGCAGGTAGTTCTTCCTTGCGCAGGGTATTTGGCATACGACTAGGCCCAACGTGCTCTCTCCCATCCTTTTACCCTCCTCTCCCTGAAACACAGGTCTATCGTTCGCGGTGAAACACCCGCATAAAAGCTATCCCAGCAGCTAGGGCGGTAGACTTTCTATCTATCTATCCATCTATCTATTTTATATCCATGATGTATTTAAATAATACCCACTCTCACTTGCGGAAGCTTTTCGGCAATCACAATCACCATCATCAAAGTATACTACATCCAAAATTAAAATCAGCTTAAATTAAATTGAACCTTTAGCATTTGGTGCCAATTTCTGCCACCAGAGTGGTACTGTTTTGTTGTCAGTGGATGAACATTAGCCATATTTTTTATGTCCACAGTCATCCACACAGAGTCCCATCACGGATGGTGCATCCACTGTGAGCGATTATTGTTTACGTACGTGGAGGCTTGCGGCCCCTTGTGGACGATTTTTACCGATTTTTTTTTTTTTTTTTTTTTTGCCAAATTATGCTTGAAATCAATTTTCTTGACAATTTATGCCCAAAGAACCCTTAAAAGCCACAAAAAAAATAATTATTTTTTGCCCACAATCATCCTTAGTCTTCCATAAGACGTATAAAATACTGTGGACTGCGGACGGATAAAAAAAGACGCCTATAGAATATGCATGGCAACTGTAGCAACGCCAGTCTTTCTTGTCTATGATCATGTTTGAGTGTAAATACATCTCGTCTCTCTGACATACTAATTAAATTCTTTGATTCATGACAACATGTTTGATTAATGTCAAATTACAGGTCAAAGTGACTTATATTTAAGAAACCAGAAAGTAAGGCTCACATTATCATTTGAAATTCTCTCACACAGGAAGGTGCAATTCAGAGACTTTGCTTGATATCTAGAAATCTTCAGTTTATTTCAAGAAAGCTGAGTTGCTACCTTGAAAATATCACCTTGAAATCTGCCTTGAGTACTCTGCTGTGCTGCGTTTCTGAATTTTGACTTCATTTATACATTCAATCTTTTTTAAACATTCCTTGAAAGCTCCTTGACAAATCTCAAAATGTAATTCTGAATTACGAATTGAATCTGGAAAATGGTTCAAGTCCACGCCAAGTCAAGGAGATCTCAAGGAAAGTCTCTGAATTGCAATCCTCATGAATTAGTACTGCAACTGTACTAAAGTAGCAGTACTGAACTACCCTCAATCACTAAAACAAATCTTACGGAAGTTATTTTGAATGAAATGTCTATTTTTTTAAACTTGAGTGAATTTCATCTCAAGTTTCATCACTGTGCCCTTTTTCAGATCTCTATCGCATGTGTCATGATCCAGCTCGTGAAAATGAAGCTCTGAATATGCACTCAAAATACTCACAGATCCTTTTGGAGGACCATTTCACTGCGTCTGGGATGACAGAACACAATCTTATTAATTGGACCGATGGGAACGTTCCTGTAGCATCACCGCCAAATCCTGTAATTTAATCAAACGTATCAACTCATCTACTTCATACCTCTTACTTTAATTTGAGTATCAGATTTATTTAAACGGTTGGCTGCACTATCATTAAAAACCGTTTTAAAAACAAGAAACTAATATAGTTTTCTTGCGAGGAACAAAGTGGTATCCATCGAAAAGATCAACGCTGCGTATGTGATTCTGTATCAACGCCGATATAAATCATTATGATCTCTAACGGACAGATAAGGTTTGAATTCCAAGTATGAATAATGGCCTCCTACTTTACACAGTTTGTGTTTTTTATGCGTCGAAATTAATAATGTGTCCACTGTCGACCTATCAGAAGTATCTTAAAGCGTATTACATGACCACTGCCCTCAGCTAGTTTTCTCTGGAAAAAAACAAAATGAACACTATGTGAAGGGTAAGTCAGTTAAAAGAGCAATTAAAAACAAGAGTTTGAAGAAATCAATCACTGGCAAACAAATGAATATCACTTTGGAAAGTTTTAAGTTTAGGCCGAGGAGTTTAGAACTTTTGGGGGGAAAATAACATAAACTACATGAATTACAAATGGACAAAAGCGGGAAGATGTACCGTGCAGGAAATGTTGCGTTGCGTCGCAAGGTATGCCACACCAGAGCAAACGCGAACCATTAAAATAGCTACTGAAACATCAAGACAATAATGTTATACGGAAGTGGCTCTGTAATGGTGTGACTTTTGTATGTTTTGATACATCGCAGCTCTCCTTTTGTTAGTTTTAATAGATTATAACTAAAGGTTACGATTGTTTAATGATTCAGTAATGTGATGGTCTTTCCCATCAACGTATGTAGCTCTTGGATTAAATGGGGGGGGTTAACCCTTTCCACTCCACCATTTTTCGAGCTGAACCTTCCTGTACTCCGCTACCAAATGGGGGAAAATGCTGGTTGTTTTTTAGTTTTTGAATGATACTACCTTTTAACGCTAAAAAAAATGTATTTTTTTTACAAATTAAGCTAGTAGTTATATACTTGTGCACTGCAGGTAGACCTTCCTTATTCAGGGTGTTCCGCACTGTGGCGGTATCCCGGTGTGTCTTTCCGCATCCTTTTCCCGTCTTACATGTTCAGGCCTGTCGTTCGCTCTAAAATATGGGCATAAGAGCTACCTCCGAAAGCTAGGGCGACAGAACCTTATCTATCTATCTATCTATCTAAATTAGGTATGCTAGTAGTTATATAGGATTATGCAGAATATTACTTTTTACTATTAGAAAGATTTACACTTTGAATTTTTTTTCTGTATGGTAGGCTGCGAAGCAAAGTCCTGGGTGCAAACGAGGTTGTCTTTCACACGTTGCACAGTAGTGACTTGTTTCTCTTCTCTGGCCTGAGGTTTTTCTGTTACTGCATACTCTACAGTCTTTGGTTTTCCCTTGACTATTAACATAGATGAGGTGAAGTTTGTCTTTCAGCCAATTTTTATCTTTCCTCTCATTAAATAAGATAAAAGCATTCACTATAGCTGTTTCAAGAAGACAAAAATATAGCTTTCCATACCACTTAACAGATTTACGACGAATATGACGATATGTAATGATCTGCGAAATCCACACCCCCCCCCCCCCCCCCCCATCGACTTGTACTTACAAATTACTACAGGTTTTTGAATCTTTTCTCCATTTTTGTGTATTACTTCCTGCATGGAACTATCATAAACAGTAGTCAACATTGATACAACCCTATTGTCCTTCCAGGCAAGAACAGATAAATTATTGTGTCGAAACGTAATAACATCACCCTTTTTCATCTTATTGACGTTTGCCGGTTTGAGCTGTTGTGGCAACCCAACACGGTTTCCTATGGTTGTCAGTAGCTCTTCTGCTAACAAGACTGAATTATAAAGTGTAATACCTGTCAACAAAAACTTCAAAACCTTGTCCTGGGTGATCGTTTAGGAGTTGCTCTACCAAATGTAAAACAGTTCTTGCAGTGACCGGCAGTTCAGGTTGGATCAAAGTTTCTGTCATTGCCGAGCCATAGTATGGTAACATGTGTAAGATAGTTGGGTTAGACAAAGGTTTGATGATTATTACTAGAGATAGTAATAAAGACGGTCATTATTACAAAATAGATATATTGAGTATTAATTATTCAACCAGTACACATCACATTATACTATTGCAATAATCGTTAATGACCCTTATCCTGCAAGGTGCCGAACACAGCTGAGTGGCCTAAATCTAGCAGTGTGTCCAGCACGACACAATACCAGCCTAACACCTCCCCCTTTAGAGATTCTCTTACAATAGATAAATTAGTTTTACTTACAATTTAAATAGAGCTTACAACATTATTTACAATTTAAATAGAGATTTACTTACAACATGATAAATTAGAATCATTCACAATTTAATAACCTGGCGACCAAGATTTATTCACAATTTAATTGCCAGGCGACCAATTGTGAAAACAACAGTTCCTATTTGTCATCATTTTTCGACCCGAGATTAGAAGGGCTCACTGGTTTCTCATTTCAGATCTTACCGTAACTATCTGCAAAATTTATAATTGAATTTGACCCAGGCAGACTTCTCTTAAAATTGTCCTCCCTTTATCCATTTACAATTGTACTATATTACGGGTGATGTTTTCTCGGTCACTACGCAGCATGGATTTATTTTGTTGGTATCACGGTTTTTCTCGCCACAAAACTGGCAAGATTCAATCATCAAATTCAGTTTTTAAAGACTTATGCAACTGACCCTAGGCTTAAAAGTTTGTGCCATAAAAATGTACGAGATTTTTAAATGTGTTTGATATTTTAAAGCTTTTTTATTTATTTATTTATTGATCAATTTACTTATTTATTTATTTATTCATTCATTCATTCATTTATTTCAAATGTGCCACTGCATGAGAAAAGGGACCTTATTTTCCCTAGTTTGGAAAATAAGGTATAAGCACCTATTGTATTAATGAGTAAGTTACTAGCATTTTGATACAGAAAACGTCAGAATATTCCAAAAATTATGGTTGATATCAGAGTTGGGCAAATAGGGGTGGTAATCAATCGAACGATTACCAAGAAATCATAATGGTAAGTTTTTGGAGGATAATTTTACGATGATCAGGGCTGATTTTTTACAAGTCGCCCATCATATTAGTTGTAGAAGAATTAGATCTAATCAAAATAACCCTAAAGTTTATTTTGAAGCTGTGAAGACTATATTTAACTACCACCCAAAAGTTTGATGATTACTGATTACCCGGTTATCGTGTAATAGATTACACTCCTATTTGCCCAACTCTGGTTGATATGATGTCGTAAAACTTAAGTTGTATCTTCAGCGTTTAGTTCCATATTTTGCCACCACAAGAAGATACATCCTTTGAATGGAAAAAAATCATGGTAAACAAAAATAAATGGAAAAAAGGGCTTCGATGGAGCCTCAGAAGCAATGTAAGGAACATTTTATTACCAACAGTTTGCTAAAATGTTACGAAATAAGCGTGAAACTATTGAATTTCGGAAACCCCCCAGAAGACGCCATGACGCCAGTGGCCGATATAGGGAGGTGTATGAAATTCAATAGTTTCACGCTTATTTCGTAACATTTTAGCCTACTGTTGGTAGTAAAATGTTCCTTAGAATGCTTCCGAGGCTCTATCGAATCCCTTTTTCCATTTGTTTGCGTTTACCATGATTTTTTTCCATTTAAAGAATGTAACTTCTTGTGGTGGTAGAATATGGAACTAAATGCTGAGGATCCACCTTAAAGTTGAAAAAACTTAATGTTGAGAAATTGTGATTGCTGTACTAAGAACGAATTAAAGATTGTCGCAAGATTTTCACACTTTTTCAGTTATGGGTGTGAGTGGGGGACTGATCTGCAACTGCTTTCTCGCCCCACCCGCACTGGCCTCTCACCTGCAAAGTGTAAGGAGTGTGAAGAGTTGCCAAACCAGAACCTTGAAGGCGAAATTTAGCTCGTGAAAATCTTGCGACAATCTTTGATTCGTTGATAGTACAATTACTGATATTAACCGAACTTGCTAAAATTGTGCTCATGAAAAATCTCCTTGAAAATAAAGTATTTTATCTCAGGCAGTGACACAAATAATCATTGTCTCCAGCTATTCTCTATCACTGGTAAGGTGAATTTTTAGTTTTTATTGGTCTTGTAATAGATTCTTTCAGTGGAAGGGTTCAACGGAACCACTTAAAAATCATCAGATTGGTCACTTTATGTTAAATTTACATCCAAAGATTATAGATACATTTGGGGACAAAAAAAAATGTCAGACTACTGGTTAAAGTTTGGCTCTCGTGGGCCTTCTGCAATACTTAAATTCATTGAATGCCAACCAAGCACTGTGCGTTTTCTGACAATCTTGTCGTCTCTGACTGTACCTATAATCTTTGGAAAACCAAAAGTCAATGATATATTCGCATCATTAGTGTTGTGAAGGGCAGTGGAGGGCTGTGCAGTTTGGCAACAATGTCTGTCTTCAATTTGAAAATATATACAGTCGGCGAATTAAAGAATATCTCCTTAGATTTCGGTTCAGGAAGAAAAGCATTGTTGCCAAATTGTATGACCTGCCACTGCCGTAGGGGTCTTGTTGTAATTGGTTTCAACTTGAGTTTTTTTTAAAATAATCCTTGGTGTTCGTTTTTTTCTGTTGTTTTCTGGCAAATACTTCAATTTTTCCAAAAAAAAATAAAAAAAAAAAAACACACCTTGCTCTGTTCTTTACTGAAAATTGTTATAGTAAGGCTTAATACAATGATGGAATTTTTGTAATCGATGTTAAATTAAATTGGCGACATGCAATAATTTTTTTAACGGCTGTTAGAGTTCGTTTCAGTAGTGTAGGCGCTGCTTGCGGATAATCTTTGGTGAATTTTCAATTTTCATTCATTCAAATGAAAGAAAAAACTTGCTTGCAATTTTGACGTTTTAATTGCAAAGCATTTCTCAATCAAAATTCAACGCTTCAATTCATTTTCATTCATTTTTATTTTGTAATGAAAGAAGTATAATGTTGGAAAATTCCAAAGATTATTCCTCTAGGTGCGCCTACATTTCTAAAACAACCCCTACAACTTTTTTTTTTGCTAAATATCTAATGGTCCAAGCTCAGGTTTTGATTTATTTTGTTTATGAAATAATTTTAATTGAATAATTGATGATCATATTTATAGTCAGCCATTATTTACGCCACAAAAATCACAATCTCAAACACAATATGTGCACAGGGTGGAATTTCTCTCAAATGTAAGTATAATTTGTTGATCCATGCATTTGAATTCAGTAAACTTAGTTTTTGAGTGCAGGTAAGAAACCTTGTAAACTGCATGACATCAAAATTTACTGTTTTGTAAGTAAATGCACATTGTTTTAAATTATAATCTTTGCACTCTTGCGAGCTCTGACTTAGCCTGTCTTGATTTCAGAAAAATTTCTGAATCGTACAACTGGGTCAGTATCCATTGTTGTTATGTTATATTTATTTCTCCTCAATTTTAGGAGAGTGGGAGTTGTTTTGCTAATTTTTCCGGGTTGCTGATTTTTCCAATATTTTTTCTAAAAGCATCAATGCCGTGCTAAGCAAGAACGCTGCAAATGACGTGTGTTACTTTGACTGTTTTTGCAGTGTGGCTTCAGTCTCTATTCTTACACCAAGTTCTTCTTCAGCAATTTCTTGAGCTACATTGCAAAAACAGTCTAAGTAACACTTGTCGCTTACGGGATTCTTCCTTAACACGGCAGATCAGATCTTCTTCAATCTTCTCTCTTTTTTCACATAATTTACGCGAGCTCTCGTTTTTTTGATGGAGCCCAGAAAAATGAGACTCGTAGAATTTACCATCTGCGTGGCTGATTTTGGAGTGTGCTATCAAGTGTGGTAAATTTTACCATCATATGGTAAATGCAACGTACCTTGCGGTAAATTAAGATAACATGTTTGTACATTTCACCACGAGGCACGTTGCATTTACCATCTGATGGTAAAATTTACCATACTTGATAGCAGACTCTAAAATCAGCTGTGCAGATGGTAAATTCTACCAGTCTTTTTTTCCGTGAGGAAAATTTAAATTCACGATTATGAATGATGCTTCTAATCCTCATTAGAAGCTCCTTTGATTTTATTTATGGTTAATTTTCAATCATTTTTTGTAAATAAGAGGTTTTCTTTGTATAGACAAGAAGCGTATGAGACTAATTTTCTTGTAATATCTGCATCTCTTTTGCAGCTTGGTTAAAAAGCTGAAGAAACGTCGATATTTTTCTGCTGTAGTGGAATATGGATATGCTGATGAATATGTTGACCATTTCCTTGATTGAATCAAAATTTTTAGGAAAATGTATGTATACTTATCAATGTACAATGTCACAATATTTCTTTCACTTTTTTTTTCTGTGAGACTTGATGGAAGAAAATTATGCTAGTTAATTTAATTACTGCTCTGAGACCAAAAATTGAATAGTCATTATTCTTATCTTAAAGTTTTTTTTTTCTAATAGAGATGTAAGTTACCAATGAAATGTTGAATGATTGTTATACCTCTTTTTAGATATTATTTTTTATTTTTGTCTTTATATTTGTATTTTATGAAAATTTTATTTCAAGTTTTTAGACTAATGACAATTCTGACAAGTGGCTCGTGCGATTTGGCGTCCTTATCTTTTTGCCATTTGAACCCATGCAAAAGTATCAATGTCTCAAGAGAGTCAGTGAATACCCTGAAGATCGATTATTTTACATAGATTGAGAGATCCATTGTTGCCACATTGCACGAGCCGCCTCTGATTCTAACCACTAATTTTCAAGATTCGAATCTGATTTTTTCCGGATTCTCATAGAGCTCGTTTCAGAAGTGTAGGTGCACCTAAACAATAATCTTTGGCAAATTTTCAACTTTCATTCGTATAAATCAAAACAAAACTTGCCCACGACTTAATTATTTTGCTTTTAAAAGTGTTCCTTATTGAAAAGTGAACTCTCGAATTCATTTTCTTTCATTTTCATTGAGTAATATCATAAATAATGTTGACAAATTCCAAAGATTATGGTTCTATGTGCGCCTACACTTCTGAAACTTCCTCTAGCTTCGTTGTCTGAATTGCTGCCAGATTTGGCATAAAAAATACGTAGGGTGTTCCAAAAGTACCGAAACTGGCGATGTAACGTCAAAACTAAACAAGCAAGCAGAATGATCTTAGATTCATTTAAAAGATCAACTCATGTTCTATCAATTAAGCTGCAGATGAGCACATTTCGTCAAAAATTTACGAAGTTATGACAGTTTGAACAGTAAAAAAGTCAACCCCCAACGGGTTTTTTAGCATATTTTTTCTCGCAGCAAAAAACGAAGTACGGAATCGTCTGATGTTTTCTTTCTCAGAGCATGACTTGGCAACACCAAAAATATTAATAAACATTATGATGGTTGGTCATTTAACTGAAGAGGAGACTGATAATGCTCATCTGATCACACTGATGTAGTGATGTGTGATCACAACATTTGACTTCAGTGCTTCGTTTTTTGCTGCGAGAAAATATATGCTAAAAAACCCACTGGGTCAACTTTTTTTTGTTCAAACTATCATCACTTTGTCGATTTTTGACCAAATGGGCACATCTTGAGTTCAATCGATAGAAAATGAGTTGATCTTTCAAATGAGTCCAAGATCCTTTTGCTAATTTGTTTAGTTTTGAAGTTACAGCGTGAGTCTCGGTACTTTTGGGACACCTCTTGTACATACTTTAAATTAAAACATGTTGGGTTTGTATATTTTTTGCCAAATTTGGCAGCACTACGTCCAATGTGATCTGAACCCTCTTCTTGTTTCACTTTTTTTCCAGCCTCATGTTTTTGAGGCTTAATCACTGTTTTTTTCACCTAAAAACAATTGCTTATTCTTTATTTAAGTAGTGTCGTCATGTCCAGTAATCTCCTGATTATCTGGCCTAATTTAACAAAGGTTTGGCTGAACACTAAAATTGCTGTATCGTTAAGTGTTTGGGTGTGATTTTTAAAAACCAATTCGATTCATTATGAAAAAGCAGCTTTTTTCAGCGCAACCGTCTGAAAAATTGAGTGAGATAATTGAGAGTTTGTTGTTTATCGGTGTATCGATTTTTGTAAACTGATATTAGCTTTAGACATCTTTCAGTTACACCTTAGATTTTTTGAACTTTCATTTTTTTAATCAATCTGTTTATGGGTAAATACCACAGTAACAGGACTTTTCAGTGACACTGATAATTGAACAGGCTCATGCAGAAACGTCCAATGTCCAAAATATTTTTATTGAGATTTATAAAAAATGAAAAAATTATAGGAAATTAAAAAATAAAAAATTAATGAAAACTGGCAAGACAAGGGAAATAGTTGTAAAAAGCCATGGAACAAGTCTGATCAGTACTCACATAGAAGCAGCGTCTTTTTAAGAGTGATGTACGCCAGTAGCGCACTGAGAGTTTCTTCATCTCTCTCTTTTCTCAATAAAAGAACGTATGTTAGACAAGGATGGACAACAGGATAAAACCCCCTCTTTCTGTCCTTTTCTACTTATGCATTCAAATGAGAAGTGAGAGAGATGGAAGAGATCCTGGTTGCGCCAGTGATGTACGCTCACAAAGTTAAAAATAAAAAAAAAGGACAACAGACGTTTTCGCATGAGCCTCTTCAACTGTCATAGAAGTTGCATCAGTACAACGTCTGAAGCTACTAAAGAAATTAATATTTCTGCTGAAGGCGTTTCTTTCAGTAAGTTCTAAAATAACAGACTGTAAATTTAACAAATCATTGAAATTGAATAGCTCTTTAAGAGGCTAAATGTCATTCTCTGCCTTGTTGGGGAATTCAGGTTGATAGGGGGACCCCAACAAACTTCTAGCTGCTCGTTGGGAAATCCTACCCTACCTTCTTCTTCAACCTCCTATAATATTTTTATTTTTATCACTTTGAAGTAAAACTCTGCATCCTCTATTTTTTAGAGGGTTTGTTTCACACAACGCTTAAACGCTTTGCCATAACTTAAAAATGATGTGGAAATAGTATCAGTGGTCTTTCTTTTTGAATTGTTCTAAAATGTGAGCCTCAAAATTTAAATAATTTTGAGTAAAAATAAATCTTTGAAAAATTTTCTTTCAAATGTTTTTTGGTGTTTTTCTTAAAAAATTATTTTTTGATGGAGATCGTAACTCCTTTCCCTCTCCTATACGTTAAAATGAAAGTGTGTCTGTGAACGCAGAATTTTGTCTCTTTTGCAATTCTGAGCTCTTTAGTGTGAAATTCGACTCTCTTGGTTTAATAAAATCAGGATAATGTGAGTAGTTGGAAAAAGAAAGGGTCAATTTTTGTCGGGTATCTCGGCATATTAAATCGGTGTAGGTCAGTGGTTCCCAACCGGTGGTCCGCGAAGACCTTTCCGAATTTATCCCGTTTTTTTGCTCGAAAGTGGAAACGTTGAATTTGTGACCAATATGTTTTTATGTAGCAAAAAAAAAAAAAAAAAAAATTCAAGTTATCATTTGAACGAGTCATAACCTAAGTTTTTATAAGTTTATAAAATTCCTCCTTCAAAGTTTTCGTTTTTAGGTTTTTTAAATTCATTATTAATTTCAAAATTGAAAGTTTTCAATTATTGTTTTGGTTCAATAATTATCTCAGCGGTTCCCATTTTCCCAACCGGTGGCTGTATTTAATATAGCAGGGTAGGTTAGTTTTTATTTCCTCCCTCCATTGTCAAAGGAAAAAGAGAGAAAGGTAATCGATTGTTCATTTTTTCAAGTTGGTGCGGTGGTCCGCGGCCTCCTCCGATCGTCCGATTGGTGGTCCGCGACCAAAAAAGGTTGAGAACCGCTGGTGTGGGTAATCTGAGAAAAAGGAGACTACGCTTAGCTTCTTGAAACCAGAGTTTGGCAATCAATCACATCATTACTGAGAAAGTGAGAATTCATAATAATCTTTATGTACGATAGTGATTTCATGGTAATCAGAGCTGATTCATGAAAAATCACTAATCTTATTAGTTATAGAAGAGTTAGATCCAATCGAAAGGAACCTCAAGTTTATTCAAAATCGGTAAATATTTCATTTAATTACCATCCAAAGGTTTGAACGAAAACTAGTTGAAAAACTATGTTATACGCCATTGTACCCAGTATAATCCAATTGGAGCGTCTTGAGAACCACAGTTCTACCAATTGACACTTGGCCAGATATCCAAATACTGATTACTCAGTCATTGCGCAATCGATTTCTAAGCACTGTATTTGCCCAACTCTTATGGAAACTGGCTCCTGTTTATTTTTATCAATTTTTTGTCCGCCCTTCCTCCCCTCGCCTCGTTTCTTGTTTTTCCTTGGTGGACGGGGGATATTTAGCCTCCTTTAACCTCTTGGGTGGGCCCAAGCTCTACTATCCTCATGATAAATGAAAAATTTGAAGAAGAAAGGCATACAAATTGCATTACTCCTACAATTAGAACTTGTTTTGTTGCAAGTGGAAAAATCTCTAATCGGAACTGTTTTTTGAGACAAGGTTTTACCTTGGCCGCTCGCAAAGTAGTTTGATGAGTAACTCTATCGATCATACAACTTCTTCCCTCAAACCTATGGTAATAAATACGGGGGGGGGGGGGGTGGAGAAATTGAAATTTTAAAGAAGTTTCCCTCCTTGTAATGATCAATGCTGTATGCACAGACTCACTAGTGAGATCTAACGGTCTAACACACTACAGATTCTCCGCAACTTCAGACATGAGATTACTTAAATTCGTTCTGCTTGATTTTCTAGTCACTATATTTGTAAGTATGGGGGGGGGGGGTACAAGGACTGTTAAAAACTTGGTAAAAACGAAACATCAATGTATAAGCAAGAAAAAGCGCTGTAAATGATTAATTCTATGAGTGCATTGACACCGGCAAAAAATATGATGGGGGCGGGGGGCAACCAGGCAACCCATGTAGCAACCCATTACAAAGACTGGAACAACCCATTGATTAGTGCTGCCTCTAAACGGCTGGGCTTTGAACTTCTCAATGTAAACAGAAAACTATAATTTGATGATAACAACTCAGAACTCACGTGATTCAACTAAATAACCTCAGTTTCAACTCGTTTTCCCGCGCCTTTGACGAGGAAATTGTGAATTCGTGACATTCGTGCAATCGTGCACAGTTTCCGTTTGCGTCTAAATATTGACTCTTTATCTTTAATCTTGCGCCGTGATTGAAAATGTTCGTTTGTTAATTTAAAAGCATTTCGGAAACCACTTTACCCTACCTCCTTATTACCATCAGTTCGGTGTCCGGTCGAAAGAAATTAATGTGGATCCTGTGTTGAGTTCAACCTTTTTGGCATTTCCGTAGTGCCTGTGATAAGTACCTAGTGCTTGGTTTCAGTGATTATTACACCATGAATATGCATCATTTTACTCAAATAAAATGAAATGAAGGTAGTTCTAATGTTATTATATTCGAACGTATGTTCCATATAGGTAGAGATTAACGAATACATACGATCACGTCTTTGTAGATGTCCTCTCTGCATGGGTGATAGAAATTATAACAGAGTACGATTATCTCTCACTTTACAAGTTTAACAAGTTTAGAATTTTCGTGATTGTGTTAGTGATTCGCACGGTATTCAGTGGTGTTGAGTATCTACATATCGAAGCAATGGAAAGGACCAAACACCGTAACACTGAAACAGTCTGCTCGAATATAATGGTAAGTTACGCATGTGCTTTACTTACATCACTTTAAGAGAAATAATTAAAACCGATATCATACTTTTCTTCTGCCATGTTAGCTGTCTAGCTCCCAACGCTTTTGACTTTCACCTGTATTTGATTAAACTCAGCGATGTGTGCCGTTGATTTAGGGACCCCTGTCACAGCCCTGTGGATCAGGGACCCAAAGCCAAGTGTCGCACTCGCCCCCTCATTTCATCACCCTTGGCTGGTGTTTCCAGTTAAATCAAACCGATGGACTTCATGTCAGCTGTCTTGCTCCAAAAGCTTTTGCTATGGTCTCACCTGTATTTGATCAAGCTCAGCAGTGGTGCCAGAGGGGCATTGAGAGGATTCCAGGTGCCCGGGGAAATAATTTATCGTTTACCCCTGATGTAGAGACCCCTGTTCCTGTCACAGCCCTGTGGATCAAGGACCCCGGACAAGATGCCCGATTTGCCCCCTCACCTCAAGCAGGTGTTTCCAGTTGTTTCAAATAGCATATAGTTCATTTCTGTTTCTAAGACGTTGGTGAGTATAGGCATAGGCACTGAAGGGCCCTCCACAAGTCTTATGGAAATAGGCGCGTGTTATGTTTGTTTGAAAGTTGCTTGAAAATATTTGTCGTTTAGTACTGAACAAGAATTCTCGTCTGCACGAAAGAAAAGTCCGGGCCGTTTTTCGAGTAATTCGCGATCGAGTGGTAAATCTAGATAGTACGAATTATCTAATGAGTATAATGCAGCTCGTTGACAGTGTAATTTACCCACACCTGACCTACGGCTATACCCACAAATGCAAACCTTCGATCGATAAATCGATAAATCGGCTTGATCTGGAGTTTTAGGTGGGGGGGGGGGGGCGGGGAGGGTCGGCGGTAGCCACCTAAGGAAAGGCGAGGCAGGCAGTTTTTATTCGAGACAGAGCGACGCGGCGGCCGAGTGGAGGAGGGGGTTCGTGCGTCTGTGAGTCAGAGTCTGTGCCTGGGACAATCTAATATTGCGGTTTGACGGTCCCCAAAAGATCGTGGAATCGCAAGCCTCGAAAGTAATGAGAAGAGACGAGACGACAAGGAATTATTTATTTTCGTGAAAACAGCAGAATCGGGTTCTTTGAAATGGGGGGGGGGGGTTGCAGAGAACCATTGTATCATTGTAAATAACATTGTAAATAACATTGACGATGCCCCAGAAGAACAGATGGGACGTTCTGAGAGCCCTCTGCATTGTTGGCGGGAGAAAGCCCCCGAGATGAACCGGTCTGCTCGTAAGTCTGTTTTTCAGTGTAAAATAACATTGAAGATGTCCCGAAAGAGCCGCGGGGAAGTTTTGAGAATCCTCTGCCATGCTGGCGTTAGGAAGCATTCATTTTGAACAGGTCTGCTCGTAACTCTATTCATTGACGATGCCTCGGAAGAGCAGATGGGACGTTTAGAGAACCCTCTACCTTGTTGGCGGTAGGAAGCCCCCATTTTGAACAGGTCTGCTCGTAAGTCTATTTTCCTATTCAAAATATCATCAGCGATGCGTCGGAAGTGTAGAGGGGACGTTTTGAGAACCCTTTGATATGTTGGCGTTAGGAAGCCCCCGAGATGAAGAGGTCTGCTCGTGAGTATATTTCCCCTTTTAAAATAACATTGAAACAAGATAACAGTTATATTTTCATCCATACTCGGGGCCCCCGGCTTTCTTACGGTAGTTAAGGCCCTATGTCCGTACCTTTTGGCCCTTGAGGTCTGAACCATATTTTGTGCCTTTGGGTCCTTGACCAAGTCGAAAATCGACGATTTTAAGCAGGGACAATCTCGTCATCACCCTATGAAATTAGGATTGATTCGAAACGATTACGATACAATGGTTCTCTGCACCCCCCCTCCCCCGCCCATTTCAAAGAACCCGATTCCGCTGTTTTTACGAACTGAAATGATTCCGAGTCGTCTCGTCTCTTCTCATTTCTTTCGAGGCTTGCGATTCCACAAGCAGTTTGGAGAGTTTATTACAAAATGTTAGACTTTTTTAGTGGGATCTCCGTGATTTTTGCTGGTTTTCACATCAGATGGGACTATTCATTTGCTCATAGCAAAAGTTTGCAAGAGCCCCATTGAGAAAATATGATAGATGCGAGTATTTTCGTGCATTTCAGTCATACACTGAACTGAACTGTGTAATCTTTTCTCAACCGGTGTAATCATCGGTGAATTGAAAAATGCCATAAAATGGGGCAGTTGCAAGGGTCTGAATTGTTGTGTTTTTTATAAAGAAAATTGAAGTACTTGATGAGCTGAGAAGAAAGATGCCTTTGGTTCCTAATAAAGTCCCATCGTTCCTGAAATGTGATTTTGGCCCAAAATACTTTGTTTTAAATGGGAATTCCGCGTAGTGACATCACTACGCACACGATTTTTTACAACTTTACACTTGTGTACAGGGCTGCCGTTTTGCGTATAATCAATGCTATTTTTCAATTCACCGATGATTCCACCGGTTGAGAAAAGATTACACAGTTCAGTTCAGTTTATGACTGTAATAAACTAAAATACTCGCATCTATAATCTTTTCTCGACCGGCGGAGTCGTCGATGACTTTAAAAAACTTGCGGATATTTTAATTAATCAACGGAGTTTCCACCGATTAAGGAAAGATTACAGATCAGAGTATTTTTGTGCATTACAGTCATACACTGAACTGAACTGCGTAATCTTTTCTCAACCGGTGGAATCATCGGTGAATTGAAAAATAGCATTGATTATACGCAAAACGGCAGCCCTGCTTGTGTAACTCCAAAACTGGGACAAGAAAAAACCAAAGGCACCATTGTTCTCTGCTCATCGCAAGGACTATCATTTTCTTTATAACAAACACAATATTTCAGACCCTTGCAACTGCCCCATTATACGCAAAACGGCAGCTCTGATTTTTTATAAGATTCACTACATTCCTTTCGAATAGGCTTTAATTTTCGAATCGGTGTTGCGACCGTGCAAAGGGGTGAGAGGGATGGTGTCAAGTCTGATAAAATTTTAAGTCCGAAGGGGCTGACGCAACGCGAACGCGATGACAACGCAACCGATGGGATCCAAGAGCCAAGGGATTGGCGATCCTCCTTAAACGTGTTAACCGCGTCACGCGACAGCGACGCATTGTCACACCGTTTTACTTACCGACCATACGGCCTGAGCTGAGCTGCAGGCGCGGAGTGAGGCGTGAAGAACCACGTGAAGCGTGATGGACTTAAAAAAGAGGGGGTGAGGGTTAAGGGGTGAGAGAAAGAGAGAGAGAGAGAGAGAGAGAGAGAGAGAGAGAGAGAGAGAGAGAGAGAGAGAAGAGAGAGAGAGAAATCCTGGCGCAACCTTTTGTCGCGATTATCGCGCCTGTGTTGCCAAGCTCTTAAAATGGGCTAAATGTCATATTTATTTTTTATGAGAGAAATAAAAACAAAAAAAACAAAAAACAAAAAAAAAAAAACAAAAAAAAACAAACAAAAACACCTTCGCTGCATATAACCGTAGTCAGTTCTTCTTCTTTCTCTTTCTTTATTCCATTTGAACTCGTGTTCCTCGGAAAAGGATACAGAAACGGACTGTCGTTTGACTTCAGCGTTTGTTTCTATCCTTTTCTAACACATGCTGTCAAATGGGTAAAGCGAGAGAAAGACAAACGGCTATTTGCTCCTCGTTCTGTCCACCGTTCACCATTTTCATAGCAGTAGACTCAAACAAAATTGGACCATTTGTTTCTATAACGTTTCATTTTGCAGCTGTACTGCGAGAAAATGTGCTGTTCATAAATATATGCGAGCACGGCCGAAAGTGGTGTGACTCCAACGCTATAATACGGTGCCAAAATGTGACATTTGTAGTCATATCCCAAGAATGTCACTTTGATTATTATTACTGACGTCGATTGTCTATGTGCTGACAACAAGCGTTTTGTTTTTCAATGTCAAGGGAAGTGGTTTTTGAACGATTTGTAATCGTATCGAGTCGCTGTCGAGTGTGTGTCGTTTTATTATTCTATGCATGGCTGCAGTGGCGTCGCGCGCAGACTGACAGCACTGAATTTCGTGCATTTATAAACGCATGCATACAAAAGGTCGAACTATCAATTTGGAGGTGTACATTGCACTCTCTTAAATCGATATTTTGCATGGGTTTAAATTTATGAAATGCAGCGTGCGCCAAATTACATGCGATGCCACTGCATGGCTATAGCCATAATTTTTTTTCGGGGGAGCCTGAATGTCAATGTTTTTTTCCCCTTTTTAATCCCCCCCCCCCCACAGGATAGAAAGTATTGTCATCATTAAAAATTTTGGAAGTTTGGATTTTTCCATTTCTTGACATTGCATCAGGTTCCCCTGCTGAGCTCAAAAATCATCATGTTCCCAAAAAATGTCTGTCCATCCGTCTGCCTGTGTCTGTGACATATCACAACTTCTAACCTATGAGTCCATTTGTATTCTATTTTTCCCTCAACATTTACCTTTAACTCTCCCTCCCCCTTATACTAATTGGGGGGGGGGGGGGGGGTCCCAGCCCAAAAAACTGTCTAAAATTACCATGCGACGGCCGGTAGAATTTCATTTTTGGGGATGAAAATGATAATAACTTGGAAAAAATTGGAAAAACTTGAAAACTGTGGGTTTGGGAATCCTGCAAATTCGAAGATACATTTCTCCCGCGCGCCCTCTGGCAACCCTGTGCCACAGCTCGCGCGAGTCGCGATGCGCCGACGACATTGTTAAATGTTATGGGAGGTCGCGCGCGCTGAGCCGAACGCGAGCGTGTACGGATCATCCTCCCCCCCCCTTTCCTCTCACCCTCACACCCCTTAAATGAAGAACCAAAGCAATATGCTGCTGTTAAAAAAATTTTCCTCTACTCTTTTTTTTTTTTTTTTTTTTTTTTTTTTTTTTTTTTTTTTTTAAATGTAGTCAGCAAATTAAATAATACTGTCGAGCGACCCTTTAGATTTTGGCTTCGCAATGCTTATTGATGTGTGTACTGCAGATTGCCTACCTGATCAACTCAAAATCTAATGAGTCGACCGACATTTTTTTTGGTCTGTCAGCTGTAAAGTCAAGAATGCAAAAAATTCACTCTGGAAAAAAAAATTAAAATTGTTAATTTTACATCCTGAAATGTGCGACAACCAATGAGGTGCTAAATTTACATCCTATATAGGACGTAGAAATAACCGTCGAGAATGCTGATTGTGAACGATCGTGTCGTAATGATATCGAGTACGTATTATTCTTATGTGTCTAAAATTCTAGGGTCTGTATCATTTTGGAAGATATTGTGCTACCATGATCAGGTTTCGATATAGAAACACCAGCATTTTCTAGTTAGTGTAATGAAATTCCCTCGGTTGACGTATAACTATCTTCATCCTCTTCTAGAAATATTATCAGAATTTTGGAATTATTCCTTTTAGGTGTCAAAATCTGTAGACCAAATCGTTGTTCATCTGACGTAGAGGCATAAGCCGAAAAGACAAATTATTGACTTTTTCATCGATTTCTAAGGAAGAAATGACGCGATCTTTCGATCCTTGATGTCAAAGATGGCAAATCAATACTTGTTTCCAAGTTGTCTCGTGGGAAAATTGTGGACATAAGCGGGTTTGTAGAATCTTCTTAGCCTTTACAATTTTCACGCGCACGGAGGCCAGTGTCCACAATTTTTGATGACCTTTTATTTGTGCTTATTTTTAACGGGCTGAAGAAAATTCTGGCTTAAAACAGCGCGCTAACTCAAAATTCAGCTAGGAATAGCGCGCTTACTTGAAATTCAGTTTGGAATAGCTCGTGCGGGATTAACCCGGTCAACATTATTTGGTTGATCAAAATAAATAACTAGAAAACAAAATACCAAAAAAAAACCTAAACTAACGTTTCAGGCAGTGTTTACAATATTTTCAATGTCCACAATTTTCACGCGATTTTAGGATTTTTTGCGCCCCTGGCGTTAGTCATTAAAGCCAACGTGTCTTGTCAATTTTGCTTTTGCTCTCCTAAAAATTTACAAGCATCGACTCACACCTACATACGTCTGATGGCCCTGGTAAAAAGGTTCCATGAATTTCCGTAACCAAAATTCCGTGGGTATTATTTTCGTGGGTAATTATTATTTGTTTCCCATGAAATTACATGAAAAATCTTATGGGATCCCATGACATATGATGGAAAAATAATGATTGCCCACGGAATTTTGGTCATGGAAATTCATGGAACACTTTTACCAGGGGGACAACGAAATATTCAAAAATTGTACGAAAATTCGACGTACGTAATGCTTGCTAGTCGGATTTAAAAAAAAAAAAAAAAAAAAAAAACAAAAAAAAACAAAAACAAAAACAAAAACAAAATAAAAAACAAACAAAAAAAAAACAAACAAATAACAACATACACACACTCCTAGACTTCTACACCTCCGAATGACGCAGGGCTGCCGATTGATCACTCACAAAATCCTCTACAATCCCTCACGCTTCACTCACCGGTTGAAATATCACTCACCTACCACTCACCGGCCGCAAAATTACTCACGCATCACTCACCAACTACTTTCGGCGCTGAATTCGAATACCATACGTACCGTAATTTTCAAATCACAACTTTGCAGTTGATTCTGTACCCGCAGACATCATTTAGGAACATTTTGAAACTTGAATTTTTAAAATCAGATAATTTTTGCGACTTTTTTCGTGTCACGAAGAACCAAAGTTCTAACCTCAAAACTTGCAAAATGGCGGCCTTTCAATTCTTTAATTTTCTCTTTTTCTCCAAAATACTGCCAACGAATACGGCCGCCATTTTGGTAATTTTAAAGTTACAACTTCGCAATTGATTTGTATCCTCGGACACTATTAAAACATGTTTGGGCCATTTTTTTTTAAAAATCGGACCATTTCAAAGACTCTTTGTCGAGTCACGAACACACACTTTTTGAAAAACTCACGCGTTACTCACAAATCGCCAAAAAACTCACGCGTGAGTAATAACTCACGAAAAACTCACGATGTGAGTTCAAACTCACCGATCGGCAGCCCTGGAATGACGGACCGCGAAAGATTCAAACAAAACGGCTGCCTAGGGAAAAAGGAATGAAAAGGGAGGCTATAACAAACTACACCTCCCTAATATTCCCCCTCTTCCTCCTCCTCCTCCTCTTTCGCGCCGCTCCCTTTGACGAGCAATCTCTTCTTTCGATCGTCCCCGTTGTGGCATGGCGTTCCTTCACTTCTTCGCGCCGCTCGTGCCGTATACAGGGTGACTATACAAAGGATGTCCCAAAAGTACTGCACACTTTTGTCTGGGGGGGGGGCAAACGGAAGCAGGTATCAAAAAACGGTTTATACAAGGCTATTGTTCTAGTAATTGGGTCTGTTGCAAACTTTTGCGACAGCGCTAAAGTGTGATCAATCTCATGTAAAAAATCGAGTGAAAAGTCCATTGGTGGCAGCAGAAAGTCATAAAATGAAATAACAAACTCACCAGATCCATTTAACTGAAATCCAAGATGACGGTAAAATATCGAGCAACCTGTTTGCAAGCACCATAAACATCCAAGATGACCAACCTCACAACATCGATCACAACCAATCGCAACGCAAACAAACTCATAACCTCCGATGTTGTGAGGTTGTTAACGTTGGCCATCATGGATGTTCACGGTGCGTGCTCACAGGTTGCTCGATATTTTACCGCCATCTTGGGTTTCAGTTTAACGCCTCTTGTGAGTTTAATACTGCATTTTATGACTTTCGGATATCACCAATGGACTTTTCACGTGATTTTACCTAAGATTTATCACTCTATATCGATGTAGCAAAAGTTTGCAATAGACCCATTGTTTCACTGTATGAATTATTTTGGGGGGGGGGGGAGGTCCAACACCTCCCCCCCATTCTCCCGTGCCCCACCCCCGTCTCACTTTTGAACGCGTTGAGATAAAAAGTTGCAGTTTTGACCAATGTTCATATTCCGGAGGTTTTATTTTAAAGTTCTATCCCCCCCCCCCCACGTGCCTCATATTAGTTTAACTTTTGAACGAGTTGAGATAAAAGTTGCAGTTTTGGCCAATATTCATTAATTTGAATAATTTTTCGTTTGTTTGTAGCCCCCCTTCCCCCCTACACCAAAAATGCCCCCCCTCCCCTCGGTTTACTATTGGGCGAGTTTAGATAAAAATCTGCTGTGATGTTTGAATTAATCTTCATTACTTTGGATGAGTTCCCCTTCCCCCCTCTCCCCCACCCAGAAATCGTGGTGCCCCCTCCAAATCATAGAATTCGTATGGGCACGTCTATCAAAGACATTGCGCTTCAAGGTAGACGGGGGGGGGGCTTTAACAATGTATTCTAACACAAATGGGTTTAAAATGGCCGCTTGTTTTTTTTTTTTTTTTTTTTTTTTTTTTTTTTTTTGGAAATGGAATAAATAAATAGATAGTGTCCTCACAAGATAAATACGATTTTTGAGGGTCCGCCCCCTCTCCTTGCATCCCCTGGGGCCTGATTCAGCTCTTCTGGACGAGACGAGACGAGATAGCGGGAATCGACCCAATCCCATTGGTTTAAACGGCGTCACGGTGCGTCGATTTCGAGCCATTCGATGAACGGAGAGTTCATTTTTCTGAAATGAACGACTCAATCAACTTCAAACCTGTCACGTGACGCCTTTTAACCCAGAGGGATTGGTCGATTCTTGCTATCTCCTTTCGTCTCGTCCAAAAGAGCAGAATCCACCCCCTGGGAACCTAAGAAAATTATGACCCCCTAACAAAATGTCCCCCTTAAAATAAATTAGACATGTGTTTTTGCAATTTTCAAAATTTTTCGTAGATTTCGAGTTATATCCAAGACGAGTCCTTTTTACTCTCTCACAACTAACAATGTTAGAAATTGAGAAAGGATTGCGATAGCGCAGATGTCTGCGTCTGTCTGTATCCCAGATTTCCAGCATAACTTTTGAACCAATCGTCCTCATGTATCGACATTTTGCAGAGAAGTTGCTTTTACCATTCTCCAGAGGGGCTTTTTTTGTATTTTTTTTTTTTTTTTTTTTTTTTTTAAAATTTCAAATTGTAGGCAAGTTATTGATGATAAAAGATTTCCATTAAAATTAAAGGGTAAAATGGGTGAATGCAGTAAAAAATTAGATCGTTTTAAATGTAGCTGTTTTAATTTTTATGAAAATTTGCAAAAACATTTTACAACCAGCCTACTGTTAGATCAACCTCTTAACTCTCCAAGGACCAGGGACCAAATAGTGTTACGGCTTGACGGTCCTCCGAAAGACGTTGGATGGTGCGCACGTAAGTATTGCGTGTAGTTTATACCCCCCGTAAGTGCTCACCGATCATCTGCGTGCGGGACCGTGAGGACGCAACACTATTTGGTCCCAGGTTAGTTCAATAATACTCCGTTTCTATAGGAAAGATAGTTAACTGTTCGTACTCGAGGGAGTTGGATTTGCCTACACGTCGGATTGAAGGCTCCCGAAGAAAAACCTTATCTTGTAAGTGTTCTCATCTATAATCACGTTTATCCGAAATGAAGAATGAAACAATTGGATCGGCCCATAAAGAGAGTCTGGATGTCCTCCAGAATATTATAGGGGGTCTGGGGGTCTCCCCCAGAATATTATAAGGGGTCTAGGGGTATCTCCCAGAATACTATAGGGGGTCTGGGGGTCTCCCCTAGAATATTATAGGGGGTCTGAGGGTATCCCCCAGAATATTATAGGGGGTCTGGGGGTATCCCCCAGAATATTATAAGGGGTCTGGGGGTATCCCCCAGAATATTATAAGGGGTCTAGGGGTATCTCCCAGCATATTATAGGGGGTCTGGGGGTCTCCCCCAGAATATTATAGGGGGTCTGGGGGTCTCCCCTAGAATATTATAGGGGGTCTTGGGGTCTCCCCCAGAATATTATAGGGGGTCTGGGGGTATCCCCCAGAATATTATAAGGGGTCTAGGGGTATCTCCCAGAATATTATAGGGGGTCTCCCTTAGAGTAATTAAAGGGGGGTTTGGGGGGGGGTCCCGGGTCCTCCAGAATAAAATTGATGTGAGAAAGTGTTCGTGGGGGTATTTTCTACATTTTATTCTTCATAGTCACCCTGTATGGCGCGGGAGGCGCGATCGTCGTTTCGCGGCGGCGGTAGCGTGCTTCGTGAACGAACTGACGTATATGACTGGGGTGCGCTCGTAAAACGCCAACGCCAACGCGGACCGGACGTGGAGGTGCATCCTCTCCCCCTCTCCCCCTCCCTCCGCTACCCCCTCTCCCCGAATGGTGGCGGTGATTCTGGAACGTCCTCCTGGAGTCCCGTCTCGTGTCGTGTCCCGTCGCGTCCCGTCGCTATATGCCTTCGTAGATCCTTCGCTCATCGTTCGCTCATCGTCAACTCCGCGTTGTGCCGGCTTGCCGCTCGCGATCGCGCTCGCTCGTCCGCAGTTTGACTCAGTTCCGCGCTCCGGTCGGCATTAAAAAGACCCCGCGTATTCCAGATTCCTAGATTCGCGCATTGCTCTTTCGGCCGACCCGACCGACCGAAGGGCGAATCTACCAATCCCGAACCAACCCCGAGCTTCGTAGTAGCTCCGCGTCCCGTTCGTTCGGTCCGATCGCGAGTTCGCGGTTAATGTTCGACGTCGGAGCTCGGAAGTCGAGGACTTTCTATCGCTCTCTCTCTCTCTATCTCGCTTGCGCTCGACTCGACTCCTCTCACTCTCTTCGCCTCTTTTATTTATCTCCCTCCTGCGTCAGGTTTCGGTGTTTGGCTCAGTTGGGTGGCTGGTGTCCTCGCGGTGTCCCGTGTGATCGTCGCGAACGTGCGGCGAATTCGTTTGATTTTGATTTGTTTTCCTTTTTTCGCACCCTCTCTCTTTTCTCTCTCTCTCTCTCTTTCTCTCTCTCGGTTTCGTTTGAGATCTCTCTTTCTCTTTCTTTCTTTGGATTTTCGTCGACGGATTTTTGGATCCATTCTCTGGCTACGCGTTCTTGCGATTGGAGTATCTCTTCTAGCGCGCGCGGTGTATGCGGATGGATGGCGTGATTGAGATCACGCGCGTGGTACGATTATTTGACCTTGAAGTGTTGCAAATATAAGGTTTAAAAACTTTTTTTTTTTTTTTTTTTTTTTTTTTTTTTTTTTTGTAACTGACATTTTTAGCTGTAAGGATTTTTTTCTCTCACTAGTTTATCCTTATAGACAAGAGAAAATATTTTCATCGTGTAATATTAAAAAAAAAAAATTGTTCACCAAAAAAATATCCTGTTCCATTAACCGGAATTCCGGTTGTGAATGCACCAAGGTTCTGGAATGAGGCTGCAGCCTAACAGTCCTAAAAACACTGGGGGAAAAAAAAGATTACCAGATACCTGACGATATGTGAACCAATGTACAGCATAGTGTAATTACAAGAATTCTTGTGTTGGTACCATAGCTCTTGAAAATTTTGAGGAAATTCTAGTTCTATAACCATATTCTGGTATTAACACCAGAATTTTCTGGTCAAAATACTAGACTTTCTGTGCTTCACATATCGTTGTGCTTCGCATCTGGTAATATTACTCACTAGCGGATCCAGGAATCTATCTTTCTCTCTCTTCTCCCAATAGAACCGTATGACAGAAAAGGACAGATCAGAGGCAGTCACGTGATTTTCGCCTCCTCTTCTATCCTTTTCTAACACATGCATTCTAATGGGAGAAGAGAGAGAAGGACAATAACTTGGATCCGCTAGGAATCTATCCTTCTCTCTCTTCTTCCATTAGAACGCGTATGATAGAAAAGGACAGATTAGGGGCAGTCACGTGATTTTCGCCTCCTCTTCTATCCTTTGCTAACACATGCATTCTAATGGAAAAAGAGAGAGAAGGACAATAAATTGGATCCGCTAGTGATATTACTTGAATTCAGGATTTATTTTTTTCAGTGAAGGATCAATTATAGGTGCGGGTGTATTTGTCAGGTCTTTATTGTCTTTTGAGCTTTTGAGCTTTTGAGAACCGAGTAACTGAGCTTTGAGTAAGCGTGGTATAATTAGAGGTTTTGAGGCTCTAAGGGTGCAATTTTGACATTTTTTTTTAGATCTCCTTGGTTTGATTTGGCTTGGACTTTAAACGTCCTCCAGATTCAGTTTGCTGTTCAGAAACACATTTTGAGCCGGTAGCCTCGAGATTTCTCGAGGAAGTTTCAAGGGCTTTTCAAGTAAGAATTGTCACGGATTGGTAATTTAGAGAGGCCTCCAAAACAGCCGGTTTTCCAATGAATATACACCTCAAGGAGATAGCTTCAAGGTATTTGTTAGCTTTACCTTGAAATCTTCTTCCAGTTTAAATTTGCAATTCAGAAACACAGCGTACCTTGAACCGAAACGCCCTGAGATTTATCGAGGAAGTTTCAAGGGATGTGCAAGTGAGATCCACACACAAAATTGGGATTCAAAAACGCTTCGAAAACGTACAGAGTGTCTATAGGCAATTCTTAACCCATATATGCCTAGAATTATTTGGAATTTTTAGGTGTTTTTCTCAAGAAACGCAATTTGAGAACTGAAAACACGAAAAAATTAAAAACACAGAAATTTTTTGGGGCAGCTAAATTTTACGAGCTAAAAACTCCAAAAATTGGTTTTTTAGTGAAATTGGTCTGTATCGACTGACATTTGGTTCAAAAATAACACATCAAGTGGGTCGCTAACGACCCACTGGGCATATATGGGTTTCAAATGGGCATCATATACTGGTTATGTAGATAGTTTCAAAGTTGCTTTTTATCTACTTCAAAATAAATTCAAGGTTTCTCAAAAATTGCTAATTATCGGTGAGCGTCTCTGGATTGGCAATTTTTCTCACTCGGCGACTTGACTTAAGATTTGAATATATCTCATTCTCATGCTCGGCCAATAATAATAATAATATTAATAATAATAATAATATTAATAATAATAATAATAATATTAATAATAATAATAATAATTTATTTGTGTATTGTTGCACAGAGGCTTCAACAAATATGACAGTTTACATGGAGATGGAACTTAAATATGAAATAAAGATTATTAAGGAAGATCTAATAGGTATAACCAAGTCGAGTAGATATCAAGGAAAATCTCTGAATTGCACCCTGAAAATTAATCGGTACTTTTTAAACCCGATCCGATCACTCAGCCGATGATTGTTGTTTTGAAACATCCGTCCCTCATTTTTCCTCTGCAGTGAATTGATATTTTTCGGCCAATTTTGGTCATAATATGATGGCGTGTATTGAAGAATGAGCTGAAGTAAAAAAATCAACATTCATTCAACTTTTTTGTTTGTTTTCGTAACGTTTCTTTTTCAAGTAATCTTATTTGATGAAATGAACTAAGAATCTTTACTTTTTATCAACAGCCGTGTCTGTAAAATCGTTGGAACCGATGGATTTTGACGTTTAAGCGCTGTTTTTTTTTTTTTTTTTTTTTTTGCAAGTTTAGTCAAATATCCATTCTATTTATTCAAATATATAAATAAATTTTATCTCCGTATCTTTTTAAAGTAATCTAAGTCAATGAAACTAATTTAAGAATCCCCACTTTCTATCCACAGCCGAGTCCGTAAAAACGTAGGAACCTATGGATTTTAACAATTATAAGTAAACGCTCTTTGGTTTTTTTTTGAAAAATTCAGTAGATAAAGATTGAATTGACCAATAGAATTAATTTCTATCAATTAATTATTATTATTAGTTTATATTTTCTCCTGATTGGACGTGAAGCAGGTGAAAGGCTAACATTTTTTAGAATCTCGACTCAACCTATACGTCAGACTGTCAAAGGTGGGCTGAATAGCCAATTGATGGCTCATTGACTATTATTTTATGAAGTGCGCGTACTCTGTGCCACGATAAAATAGAGAGCTCTTATTTCATCGGACGGGAACTGATCCGCGATTTTCATAGTAAAACTATATGCAATATCTCTGTACAGTGTTCCTCTACGAAAATAGTCGAAAGTATTATGTAACGTTTATTCGGAATTTTAATGTGCTGACTATTTTAAACTACGAAAATGTGCGTTCAAACGGTGGTGTCAAATCTCTATGTTTGAAAATTAGAAGCTGATTATCTTTGGAGTTCAAAACAGGTGAATCTTTTATCCGTCAATTTTGCACGTGCTTTTTTTTGTTATTGCATTTTTTTTGTACTTTTCTTTTTGCTAGTGAATACGATATCATCCTATCCCCCTTCTTCTCTCTTACAGACAATTTACATGGCAATTTACTTTTGCAGGCAATTTACATATTCACTGACATTGTTCATTACGAGCTGGTTGTAAAATGCCTCGGCAAATAGCATGCCGTTCAATTGGACACATTTATTCTAAAAAGACCTACTAGCATTTCGACGTTGCCATTCAATCTCGACCTTTTTTAATTTCTTTAAAAATAATCTGATGCATAAAATTGGTTGATATTTTTGAGAACAAGGCTTAACGTAGAGAAGGAAAGTGCCTGGAAGTTTCAAGAAATTCTTTGTACTATAGGTCTAATTTTATAATAATATTAAAGTCAAGTAAAAACAACAACGTTAAAAGTCGAGTAGGTCCCATATACTTACAAGGGGAGGCTCAGAAGTCGCCGCCTCCGATTTTGAAAACAGTTGCACGAAAATGTAGCTAAAGTAAAACTATTAGACCCGTGTTTCTCACTTTTTGCCAATGGGCCTTCTTAAAGCGCCAGGAATTTTTTAAAAGTTGCCGAAATTCACGTAAAAACCAGATCGGAGAGCGTTCCGAATATTTACGTGAATTTCGGCAACTTTCAAAAAATTCCTGACGCTTTAGGAAGGCCCATTGGCAAAAAGTGAGAAACACGGGTCTAATAGTTTTGTTTTAGCTACATTTCCGTGCAATTGTTTTCAATATCGGAGGCGGCGACTTCTGAGCCTCCCCTTGTTAGTATAAGTGAGTCCAATTCATGATCACACAAAATCAGATTTGTTCTGATGTGGTCTGATTTGGTTGCATTTTTTACTTCATTTAATTTAAAAGCTAATCGTAGCTGACAAATACACTGAAAAAAGCACACCTTAAGTGTATACATATAGCTTCGCTAAGGGTCGAGGATACTGTTAAATCGCATTAATAGTCACCGCGTTCTACTGCATTTTGAAGTTGAACTCCACCTTACAAATCATATAGCAACCGTTGAAATCCGACTTCGATTATCTCGCATTCAAGAAAATTGCAAGTATACCTCTTCTGCATTGAGGGTGTCATATTATTGTGTTTTTTATTCTGTCTATTGCTATATATACACGATGGAAAATCAGTTTACACTCTTAGCCACAGCCAGGATACTGTCTTTCTCTCTCTTAGCCCATTTAAACGCATGTGTTAGAAAAGGACAGAAAGAGGGGCTGAAGTCACGTGACAGCCCCCATATCCACTCTTTTCTAACACATGAGTTTAAATGTGCTAAGAGAGAGAAAGACAATATCCCGGCGGAATTTAGTGGTTGTAACCCTTTCAATACCACGCCCTAGTTATCCGAGTTATTCGTTATCTTAACTCAATCTCTCATTGACAGTAGAAGCTACCTCACATTGCTAACATTTGTAAATTTTATTAATGTCTCATCTAAAGCCTTCAATTACCGAGGTAGGCAAAATGAACACGGTTAAGTACGTTTATTTAACCCCTTAAGGACCAGCCCAAGTATACTCGTTTTTCCCTCTAGTCTATTTCACATTGTTTCAGTCCTCATTCCGAATGATGGCAATTATAGATGAAAACACTACAAGATGAGATCTCGTCGGGAGCCTTCAATTCGTAGGATAGGCAATCCCAATTCCACCGAGTACGAACAGTTAACTACCTTCCCTGTATTAACGGAGGAATGGTGTTTTCTTGGACTAACGTGGTCATTGAAGGGTTAAGTACCTACTAAACATCGAGTCATAGCTTCCCTTTTTTTCATGTAACTTTAAACTGGTAGTTTAAGAGTTAAAATTAGATTAGTCAGACTAGAAACCTCCCGGTATACAATTTTGAGTATCGGTGCCCCTTTTGTCAACATGGATTGTGACTTTGCATTGATCTCTTTTGCTTGAAAACTAAAGTATCCATATTTTGTGTTCCGATATTTTTTTTATTTAGAATCGGTACCTTTTTGTGGTAAAAACCGGCGATGCCTATTCCAAGATGTACGAAACCCGTGATAATATCAGTATAAACTGAGTTCTAAAGAAACTTGACAACACTGCATTAGCTTGGATTTTTTTTTTTAATTACTTATTGCAAACTAGTCTAATTACTATACTTTAGTTTTATTTCAGTTAAATGAAGTACACTATTTTTGCATCACTCGATTTGAATTCGGTCCATTAAATTTAATTGGTTTTTAAGGGTCCAAGATGGGGCAGATTTGGATGCAATGAAGTGTTACATAGAATTTTTACTGTCACCATAAATTTTAGTTTTTATACCACCGAATCGAATGGGGCTTTATCATTAAGGCTCTGCAGTCAACCTAGTAGAGGGGGGGGGGGCGGTTCTTCCTCTTTTTCATTGTTTGCTAATTTTTGCCCCCATTTAGTTGATGAGTCATCACTCGTAATTTTGTTTGAGCCGTTTCTATGGCGAAATTAGAAACCTGACTGTACAAATCAAAATTGAGATATTTTAAAATACTGTAACTAAGAATTCACATTCAAGACGTATTTACTGGTATAAAATTAATGTGATCAACATATTTTATATTGCCTGTTACAGGATATGAAAAGTCGTAAATTGCATCGGCCTTATAGGTAGGAGTTGTCTACAGTTTATTGCCTGTAAACCAAACATTTTCTAGGAGACAGTTTAGCTAGTTATCGCAAATGGTCGACACATTATTTGTATTCTACTCGTAAAAAATGGTGGCTCGTGAAAAATTGAGTGTAATTTCCCTCCCATTTGAAACTACGCTAAAGTATCGATTATTTGGCGGTCAGATTGAGGATTGATACTTTTCCATAGGTTTGTATGGAAGCGGAATCGATACATCGTAATTCATGAGCCACACAATGCACTATCACTGCCCTTCACTGTCCTATAGTAACTTAATTCTCACAATCAGATTTTTATTAGTATTAAAACACCAGTTTTTATCGTATGACAAAAATATTGCACAGTGCAGCGGAGCAGTATCAAAATAATTAATACGCACGAAAATACTCTTAATCTGTAATTCTGTAATATTTTTTCAACCGATGGAACTATCGTTGAATAGGTATCAAAATTCCATCAAATGTTAAAGTTAAAAGGATTATTACTCATGGGTTCAACCCAAGGTTATAGATTAAAGAGGTATGCTCTTCTGACTTCGCGCCACAAATTCAGTGGCGCGCAGTTCAAAATCACTGCAGGCAAGATGGCCGACAAAAACAGAAAACGTATACTCTTTGCAGAAAACATTGGGCTGCCCTCTGCAGGAAAGCAGGAAACAACCCAATGTTTTCTGCTTTTGTCGGACATCTTGCCTGCAGTGATTTTAAACTGCGCGCCATTGAATTTATGGCGCGAAGTCACATGAGCATACCTCTTTAATCTATAACCTTGGGTCCAACCAATGAAGCAGTCCGTCTTTCACTCATTCTTTTACAAAACCGTGCATTGAAAAGTTCCAAAATTTACTCGGAATTCACTCAGAGGAAAAGCTTTTAAAAAGTATAATACCGGAGGGTCGATTGAAGTATAAATTCTTTATTAGGGCATGTATTATTTTTGTGGTTCGATTCAGGAACGTTTTACTGCCCGATTTGTCTCCAAACCCCATGTATTCTGACTCATTAGAGGCAAAAAATGGTTCTGTAAAATTAAAATGTGATAGCAAAAAACCGAACAAACTTTAAATTACAATCTATTTATTTTTAATCTATATAAATTGTTAATTTAGCCTGCAATACTGCTGATTTAGCTCAACATATTGCTAGTTTAACCATGAAATAAAATTGCTAGTGAAGCAGAAAATTTCGCTAAATCAGCGATATTTTTTTGCTAAAATAGCATTTCTTTGAAATGTAATTCTTGCAATGCAAAGTTTATTCCCGGTTAATAGCATTACTTTGCAATTTTATAAATAGATTTTTTTTTTTTTTTTTGGTCAAAAGAAAGTTCCTCAGGTTTTTGCCCTTCTTAAATTAACGAGTTAACGAATTAACCTCTATAAGTTTTTGCTACGTTGGCATTCATTGTTCGTAGTCTTGAGTTTCTTTCTTGAAAGTTGTCCGAGAAATTTCATAATTTCCTCCTCTGTGTGGCGTTGAGCATTTCACACGTTCGCGGTTACAATAGGGTGTTCGCTGCTCCTCTCTAATTTAATTGTCATCCTCTCTCCGCGCTGAGAACGGAGCTCTATGGGAGGATTACGTCAGATTAGATGGGACTATCCTTCTTGTGATGTGTGCGACGCCCGCCGTCAGCACATATACGACTCCGTTTTTTAAAGTTTTTTCCCAAGTTAGAAAGTTGATACTTTTCATACTATCATCGTTTCACAAGCATTTTACTCAAAAGTTGCTAATTGAATAATTCGCATAAAAAAATAAACTGCAGGGAATACCCAATAAACACTTCCTCACATCATCTTTAATCTGGGGGAGACCCCCTTTTATATTCTGGGGGAGATCCCCAAAACCCCCTTTGATATTTTTATCCAAATCCAAAGATCCATTTATGAAATATTCAAATTTTTCCCTCTTTTGACCCATTTTCCCATTGATTTTAATGAAGACCATTTTTCGTCCGTAACTAACCGAGTAATTAAAATTAAGAAAAAAACAAAAACAAAAAAGTCCTTCTGGAACATCTCTGCTAAATTTGGATGCGTATGGATCAATAGTTCAAAAGTTATGGTGGGTCTCACGTTTTATGGCTACAGACAGACAGACAGACAAACAGACGGATAAACAGACAGACAGACAAACAGAACGATAAATAGACAGACAGACAAACAGAACGATAAATAGACAGACAGACAAACAGACCGATAGACAGACAGACAGACAGGCGCCACAGAAAGTTTTGTGCATTCACACTTCCAAGCCACCGTATGGTTAATTAATATTGACATTTAATGGATAAATATTCCGTAAGATAGTATTGGCATGATGAGAGCCAATTATTATGTAATTATCATAATTTACTTAGTCGTAGTGGGCCAAGTATCGAACACGGGCGGATACAGGGAATTGTGTTTCTCTCTCTCCTTCCATTTAAACTTATGTGTTAGAAAAGGACAGCAGAGGGGGCCATCACGTGACTTTGGCCCCCTCTTCTGTCCTTTTCTAACACACGTATTTAAATGGGAGGAGAGAAAGAAAGGCAATTCCTTGTATCCGCCAATGGTATCGAAACAAAATACCTGGAAAATCTTTGCGCCATTGCGATACTTTCTCTGTGTTGGCAGTGAGAAAGTAAAAAAAAAAAAAAAAAAAAAAAAAAAAGTTTATCAAAAATTGCAATATGATTGCTAAAAACGAGAAATAAACTTTAATTTACCAAACTTGCCTTTTATAAAATGTTAGATTAGTAAAAGATGTTGATAATGTAGCAAAACATATTGCTATTTTAGCAAGAAAATTGGCAACGAAGCTTGTTTCCCCGACGCGACGCTAAGAATATTATTGGAAGTATCGACGTTAATATCGATTCTTCTTCAGTATCGAAGCGTAACTTTTTTTTTTTTTTTTTCGCTTGTTGTGCTCGAGAGGAATAGAGACTCTCGTTACGGCGCACAGTGGAACGAGTCAATGGGAGGCAATGTTGCCAGATCGGGGTGAAAAAGCCGTATACGCTTTACATTGATTTAAATAGGGCACGATACGGCTTTTTACCCTCGATCTGGCAACACTGGTGAGAGGGGGTCGGACATGGAATATATGACTAAAAATGCAAATTTGAACGTTTTCTTAGTCAAAAAACAAAATGTAAGGGGTGATTCTGGTAGGAAATTTTACGACAAAATCAATGAAACCACTTTCAAACTTCTGCGGTGCGTATTAACAAAGATGTATGCATTTAAAGTTGCAACGCCATGTCCGGCCTTTTCCATTGACTCGCTCCCACTGTGCGGCGCAGTGGCGTAACTAGAAATTACCTTCCTCTCACTTTGTCCATTAAAATATGTAAGTTAGAAAAGGATAGGAATGGGGGATCATTCCCCTCTTCCTATCCTTTTTCTACCTGTACATTCGGATGAGTAAAAAGAGAGATAGAATGATTTCTAGTTACGCGACTGGTGCGGCGAGGGAAGTAGATATGTCAAGTTTCTCCCGCAAGGTGAACTCTAATGAGACTCTTTCCATTAATTAATTCACACAGTGATACGATCAAATATAATTTTTTTTAAACCGATCGTTGGTGTGTGTGTGTGTGTGCCTATTTGGTTATTCGATTCGCGATGGAATGGTTACTGACGTTACTGTCGACTTTTCAATTTGAATTGTCTTGATAAAGTTCGCCCATTGTTTAGCCGATATTGTCAAAGTTGTTATGCTGGTATGACACGGTAGAATACCTGGCGCCAAACTTTAAATTGCTTTACAAATCAGACGTTCGTAAAAGCTCGTAAAGTTTGTATCGAGAACAGTGATAGTTAATTAAATAAATCAAAGTTCTGTTCGGTATGCGTCTTTTCAGCGCTAGTGGTACAAAATCGTAATTTCAATTGAATTTTCCTTTTTGCAAAATACATCTCCAAAAAAAAAGTGATTTGTGAAAATGGATAACAATTTTGATCAAAATACAGCTGATGATTACAGGTACTCTATTTTGAATAAATAATGGGGAAGCGGGGTTGCTTAATCTTATTTCTGATCAGGTTTTTGTGATTGAGAGTGAAGGAAATTTTTGAATAGAAGCAAGTTAATTCAAACAAAAGTTATTTAAAACAAAATAAAGAGCAAAAGAAATATAAATGACAAAAAAAAAACAAATAAACTAATAAAAAAAAATTAAAAAATTAAAACAAAAACGGGTACAAAACTAAAAAAAAAAAACATAAACAAAATTGGTTCCATTAAATTCGTGATATGTAGATTCTCATGGTAATTTTTTTTTTTTTTTGGAAATTTTCAAATTCAATTTCTTACTCTCAGGACCTGTTCGTGCAGAATCACTGTGAGAGCATAACAACCGCGTCGAGTTGGTTTAAAGCCTTGTCTCATTATACTTAACATTTTTTTTTCTCAACTGAGACCCTTATACCGGGGCGGTAAGACGACCGCAGCAAGATGACAAGACGACGGAACGGTGCGTTTGCAAAACGAAAGTTATCCGCGAGGAAATGAGCGCAAATTCTAAATTGAGTTCACTCTAAGGGAGGAGAAAGGGAAGGGGGGGGGGGGTTAGTAAGGGTAACACCAAGAATATAAACAAACAAGAAAAGCACTTCACTTGTTCGCACACTCGCAAACTTCTCCTTTTGTCAACAGCTTCATAAAAATTGAATGTGCGGAGCTCAAAGAAAATCCCACAACCACTTACTTTCATTGCATTTTCCCGCGTTCCCGACTGATGTTCGTCGCACATCAACATTCAACGCCCCCTCCCTCCTCTCTCCTGCACCATCCCTTTCTCCCACCCCTCACTGGTCATATTTCCTTTTTTTTTTTTTTTTTTTTTTTTTTTTTTTTTTTTTTTTTTTGCAAAGCTTAATTTTTCGGGTGAACGGCGGCGGGGTAGTAGAGTAGTATACTTATAGTGCGCTTGACAAAATGTAGTTGGGGAACGGACGCTTTCGACGAGGGAAACGATTCAACAGAAACGCCATGAGTCTGGAAACTGTGAGAACAGTCCCAGGTGGGTCTTATGCTAGACAATTTAACTTTCCGAGTACTGATTTTAATAGATCCGGTTCGAACAAACGGACGTACTTTCAGTTAATCGTCAAAATACAACTTGCTGAATGCTGCAGGGCTGCCTTTTTCCGTATAATTAATCGCATTTTTTAATTCACCGATGGTTCCACCCGGTTGAGAAAAGATTACACAGTTCAATTCAATGTATGACTCAAAAGCACGAAAATACTCCGATCTGTAATCTTTTCTTAATCGTTGGAAACTCCGCTGATTAATTGAAATATCCGCAAGTTTTTTAAAGTCATCAACGACTCCACCGGTTGAGAAAAGATTACAGATGTGGGCATTTTCGTGCATTATCCAGTCATACACTAAACAGAACTGTGTAATCTTTTCTCAACCGGTGGAATCATCGGTGAATTGAAAAAATGCGATTAATTATACGCAAAACAGCAGCCCTGCAATGCTGAGCATTTGCAAAGGTTAAAAGGGCCCGAAAAGGGGTTTTTTTTTTTTTTTTTTTTTTTTTTTTTTATTCTTCCGCCTATCCACAAATAACTTCATCACATTATTTAAGGTGTTTGACGCACATTTTTTTTTTTTTCTTTTTTTTTTTCTGGTAATCAAACTTAATTTTAAAAGATTTTTTTTTTTTAAAAGTGGCTGTTTCCGGAGTTGAAAAAAAGTCTAAGAGGCAAACGATTTGATTCCGTTTTCGGAATCCAAAAGGCTGGTCAAACCTTTGTCAATTATCTTGGTAATAGGAGACTTCAGGAAAGCGATTCTTGAGAAGTGGGAAGAACGGTTGAATATCTGCTTTAAAAAAGGTGGAAAATACTTCGAGAAAGAGAGAGAAGTGGACTCATCCGATGATGACGACTATAATTTTTGTAAATTTTAGTAAAATTTTGTAAATTTTTTGTAATTTTTTAGATACAACTTTTGATTCTTTAAATGTTCTTTTTTTCTTGGAAAAAAAAAACTGGAAATCCTGGAGGGGTAAATTTAACATCTCATTTTTAACACTGTCAATCAGCCAATGGGGCTCTTGCAAACTTTTGCTGTGAGCAAACAAATAGTCCAATCTGATGTCAACACCAGCGAAAATCACGAAAATCACACTGAGAAAGTCTAAAATTCAGTAATAAGCCTACATTATCACTTTAATGGCAAGATCGTAATAGCGGTTCGACGCAGGTATCATGGGAGATTCCTGTCTATTATGTCATTTTCTCTGCGGAAACACAGAGATATGTCTCAATTTAGATAGGAATCTCCCATGATACCTGCGTCTCTCCGCCATTAAGCCCGATTCTGAGAGTGAATTTCGTGATTTTTTAGTGTACTCATCGTCATTTTGACAGGTTTTTATGCAAGAATCCACTCTCCAATCCCCTACGGCAAAAGTTTGCGAGAACCCCATCAAGGGATTATTTTTTTCAGTGTAAAAGAAAAATGACTTAGCAAAATACATAAGAGAAGCTAACTTATCTCCAATATCTCAGGGATAGTGGTAGAAAAATAGCACTTAACGGGCTCTACACCATTTTGGAAGTGTTTATTGGCTAATGATGAATTGATGAACTTAAAATTTGTGCGCGGTTACCTTATGCTAGAATAAAACCTGGACCGGAAAAGAAACGGATGTGCGAGTTTCAATCTCCGAGTGAAAGAACGTCGCCGAATCAGAAAGTTGAAAGAGAGACAAATTACACACGCAGCGTTCGATTAGGGAGTAATTGTTAGGGATCGCTATTCAAATCCCTCACGAAATTAAACTCGAAGCGGGTTTATACGTGCGCGCGGTCACATTTTCTATCCCTTAAACATTGTTGCCATACTTTGGATAGTTATTCGATTTTTTTTTTCCATTTTACTTACAATGGGACTCTTGCAAACTTTTGCTATAAGCAAATAAGTTGTCCAATCTTACGTAAAGACCAACAAAAATCACGAAAATCACACTAAGAAAGTCTAAAATTCAGTAATAAACTCACATAATTGCTATAACGACCAGGGGCGTGCCGTGGGGGGCATGTGGGTACCCTTGCCCCGGGCGGCACTCTCGGGGGGCGGCAAAATCAGGTTGAACAACCAAAAAAAAAAAAAAAAGGTTATCAAATCTCAAAATGAATTTCAGAGGGCGGCAAAATCAGTGTGTAACAAGCAAAAAAAAAAAGAAAAAAGGTCATCTTTATAATTTTGTTCGCCGAGGGCGGCAAGATTGCATTCTTGCCCCCCTCTCTGGAAACCACGGCACGCCCCTGATAACGACAAGATGGTAATGGCGGTTCGACGCAGGTATCATAGGAGATTCCTGTCTATTATGTCACTTTCTCTACGGAAACACAGAGATATGTCTCAAATTAGATAGGAATCTCCCATGATACCTGCGTTGAACCGCCATCAAGCCCGATTCTGAGAGTGAATTTCGTGATTTTTTAGTGTACTCATCGTCATTTTTACTGGTTTTTATGCAAGAATCAACTCTTCAGTCCCCCGTAGCAAAATTCTGCAAGAGTCCAACTACAGTGTAAAAGTTAGTACTTTATAGGAAAATCTGGTAACCCTGCCCACAGATAAAAAATCTTCAACTTTAACGCCTCTATGCTCTCGAACAGGATACAAAGTAGGGGTTTGAAGTTGGACCACTGGAAATTCCGGTTCGGTTTGGTTCGCGGTTCGTAGCTGGCTCAACCCGTTTATGTCCAGTGTGTCGTTGACGACCCACTTTCTGTGTTATTGTTTTTGGACTTAATGTCCATGGAATAAATTTCAGTCAAATTGGACCAATATCACTAAAAAAAAACCAATTTTGAGAGGTTTTAGCTCGTACAATTTAGCTGCACCAAAAATTTCTAATTTTTTTATTTTTTCGTTTTATCAGTTTTGCCGTTATAGCAGTTTTGTGAGTTTAATACTAAATTTTAGACTTCTTTCGTGTGGTTTTCGCTGGTTTTTCATAAGATTGGACTATTTATTTATGTCTCAGTAATTTAATAACAGTCATGTGAAAATGATCTTGAGAGGCGCGCTTAAAAAAAAAAAAAAAAAAAAAAAAAAAAAAAAAAAAAATCGGAAAAATAATGGCAACAGAATATCGTGTGAGTTTTCAATGAGATTCAAATTCATGGAAACCGTAGGAAGCAGCCGCCCGAAACTAATTGCTCGGAATTTAAAGGATTGTGATCCTACTCATTGATAGTTCCGAACGAAAGCGACGTTCCCAGTATCCGACCAAGATGCATAACTTCCGACCAAAATGCACAAAATTACGCTGAATGGATGTCATTGTCCCAATTTTTTTTCTTTTTCTTTTTTTTCTTCCAAGTTTTCACATGGGGCTGTTGCAAGCAATGAGCTATAACTTTAGAGTGGCAGCGGGCTGGTCCACCTTGTGCCACACAGGGTAGAAGGAATCCCGGGAAAAAGCGGAATTTGGACGGCAGATTCCAAGGTTTGAGGTTAAATTTTGTGGGTCGTTCGGAATTTGGCGGGAATTGGGACGGCAGATTCCAAGGTTTGAGGTCAAATTTTGTAGCCCATTTCCGGTGATGCCCGACGTTGTTTACGAAACGACCGGAAACAACCTACAAAACTTAACCTCAAAATCGATTTTTACGGCAAGATGGCGGCGCCCTACGTGACAACAATGAACCAGCGGAACGTTCCTTGATGTGCCACTCTAAAGTTATAGCTCATTGGTTGCAAGCCTTCTCTTTTAGCAATTTAAGGGTCGAGTGAGAAGTAAAATTTTCGAAATATGACGATAGAGGGACTAGGGGGAGGGAGGGATTATAGAAATCTATTTCCATGGAATATTTTTACCGGGGGGGGGGGCGGAATTCTTTAAAAATAATAATGTGTAAATAATAATAATAGGGCTGTTGCACATTTTTCCTAAAAGCGACTTAAAAGGGTCAATTTAGGGCTACGAACCTCGAAAAATAAAGATGGTAGCACTGAAACTCACGAAACCCACTCCTAAACTTCTAAAATACTATGCGAGCGTAATGGCGGCGTTTAGCACTAATAAATGGGAGATTCATTTCCAGTGGCGGCTCGTGCCATCCGGCAACCGTGCACTTTTGCCATTTAAACTTATGCAAAAAGATCGATACTAGGTGAGGCGCTGCGCCTCACAAGGTAATCGATTATTTTACACAGTTTTAAATGGCGGAAATCCATTGTTGCCACATTGCACGAGCCGCCGCTGTTCATTTCTCAATTTCGTCACTCCCTTTATGTTGACAAAGAAGATTCGCAAAGTAATTGGACTCAAGTGGAATGATCTACAGCCTACAGCCGATCAAATGGTACCGTGACAACGCCGCGGTGACTTATTGGCCTGGGCGGCTACCGCCACTTATGATATAGGAGAAAAAATGTCGGCAATTGCCTCTCCTTGAAGAATATAAACTAATTTTTATATTTTTATTGGATACTTAATCGAGAAAACTTAAAAATTATGTTTGGAACCCCCCTTCCATGGTCTCCAAGGGGCTGTCGATGTCGGGAGCTTTTGAAAATATCATAAATACAAAAATTGGGGTTCATTCCCTAACTGACTTTTTCGTTTCAAATCATTTGGTTCTGTAGTTTTCGAGAAAAATTCCTATTCGAGTGGTCTGGTACACTCTATATACACTATACAGCCATATCTGATAATTCTATAAACATCGAGTATGGAGTGAAACTAGTTTTAAAGCATTCCGCACCGAGACGCGAAGCGTCAGTTAGAAGCAACTTATTAAAAGTGTGTGCTTTTGTGAATTGGTGCAATGCATCGCTCTATCCCGCAACAAAATTTATGAAACAATGACGTGCGAAGCGACACTATGTACGGTATAAAGTCGATCTTAGCCGCGTAGCCAGAAATATGTCTTTCTCTCTCTTTGTCCATTTGATTCAATGCATCAAAAAAGGATGGAAATAGGAGCTGAAGTCAAGTGACTGTTCCTCTATCCATCCTTTTCTAACCCACATGCGGTTTGATGAAGAAAGAGAAAGAAAGAGAAATTCCTATAGCTACGACTATGCACTATGCAGTCGAGTATGACATATTTGTTACTTGTTACTTTATGCACAAACGAACGGATGCAATCTTGCCTACGTTTTGTCCAACATTTTCAGCTCAAAGTAACGGTTGGTGGACGCGGGAAATTTAAACTTATCGTGAAGAATATTAGTCCGAAAGACATGTATGGATGTGCTATAGACTGTTTTAATAGAGCGATATATCGTATCGATTGCCATCCGAGGGCCTCTGGTTCCAAACAAACTCTGATTCAATGCATTTTACCCTTGAGCGGATTTTTGAACGGAAATTTAGAATATTAAAATCATACAATTAATGCGACCTTTTTACGATTTTGAATTTTACGTCCTCGAAAATGCTTAATTTTGCCTGGTACTTACGACCACCGCTAAAACTGCCGAAATCAAGAAGATATTACAGATTAAACGATGCGTTTGGAGGTTGGAATCACCCAAATGTTATTGTTGCTGTTGTGGAATTGGCGGGATTTCGGGCGATTCTAACCTTCAAATGCAACGTTGAATCTGTAATAACTTACTGATTTCGGCAGTTTTAGTCAAGGAACCAGGCATAATTAAGCATTTTCGAGGACGTAGAATTCATAATCGCAAAAAGGTCACATTGATTGTTTGATTCAATACCCTAAATTTCCGTTCAAAAGTTCGCTTTTGGGGAAATTACATTGAACCAGAGTTTGTTTGGAACCATCAGAGGCCCTCGAACGGCAATCGATACAATATATCGCTCTACTAAAACAGTCTATTAACAATTTCAGTACCACGCACGGTGGATCGAGTCAATGGGGAGCATCGGACATTTGGCTGTGTGACTCTTAAATATCGCGATAACCAGTGAAAGACACATGAAACCCACTCAATTTTTCACGAAGATTTCGATTTTTTTACTTGCATTAGCCTAAAATTATTACCGTCCCTATAAATGTCTCATTTTCAATCTAAGAAGAGGTTAATGAAAACTACTATTTTCTGCGATTTTTTGCGAGCGAACAAAAGATTAAATATGTTGTAGTTTGAGCAACTGTTGTTGCCTGAGGCTTCATATTAGTTTGTAAACACGTTTCAGATTACATGAAGGACATACATGGGCTCAAATAATTGTGGGGGGAGGGGGGGGGAGACAATCCTAAGATAAATGCTAGTGAAGACAAATAAACAAGTTTCTTCCTATAACATCACTGAATTCGTTGGTCAGAATTTCCTAAGCATATACTCAAATTTTACACTACTTACATACGAATACTTACAACCTAACCTACCTAACCTAACCTTATAAAAATGGGGGGGGGAAATGGGGGGAAAAACAACAAACCAAAAATGGCAATATTCATGCGAGCTTTGAGTGATCATGAACATGTTTTGTATCCATGATACACGAGGTAAAATCACGATCGCCACTCATTCGATAATCGATTCTCACTGCATTTTATATCGAATGATCAAAAAGTTCAACCCAAGCATTGCCGAAAATTCACGGAAAATCACGAAAGTGTTTCGTGACATTTCGTGAATTTTTCAATACCTGTAGCGTGGCATTCGGGTGTTAAGGTGCATCATCTGCCTCTTTACTTTCCATACAAATTTAAATTGGAATAATTGCTTACCAACTAAAGTAGTAACAATCATCAAGATATTACCATTCATTCTTGCGATTTTTTTTTTTTTCTTTCTTTCTTTTTTTTTCATCAATAACATTTACTTTAAAACGCATTTAGATGAGTCAATATGGCAACAGCGCAGTAGTGAGCTAAAAATTGTTGTACTGTCATATACAGAGAAGAATACCGACTTCATTCAAATTTTTGCCAAAAGAGTAATTTCCATTTTCCATGCGGGAAAATGAATTTATGAAGAGGGCTATAAGACTTGAACACCCCCCCCCCCCACCCGACCACTCATTACTAATGGTTACAACCCCCATTTATTAACTTTAAAGAAAAGCTTTTCCAACCACCATCACCTCTAGAAAGAAAACTGCTCACCAAAACGCACATGTCATCAAACCATACCACCAGTCTAGGGTGATTAGTATTTTCACGAAAATGGCCATTCAAAAATTTCCATTTTTAGCCCTCTAACTTCCGGATCCGCAAACTTCCGCAAGATGTTTGACAAGATATGAGTTCTAGGGGGTGTTAGGAGTCAGGAGATGTGTCGCTTCATTGCAAGTTCGCGCGAGTTTTATACTAAAAGCTCAGTTATTCCTGAAAAAAGGGCTTTTTTCAAGGTTCTCCATTAATGCTCTCTACTGAGTCGAAAATTGCAGTTATAAAAAGCATAATAAGCTTCTCTTGAAGCTAAAGTGACCCTCAATCAGCTCCAAGTGTAATGATTGCAAACACGAATCAATTATCTATAGTATTTTGCATTTGAAGTCGCGGAAGTAGAGGTCAGATTTTCGTAAAATTGATTCTTCCTCAAAAATACAAACTTTGAAGTACCACCACTGCCAGAAAAAGTGCCTTAAATTGAATTGTGCACACATTTTTGGGACCCCTGAAGGCCCTAGAATAAGATTCTTTTGTCAGAAGTTGAATTTTTAAACCTCCATTTTTGCCCAAATGTCCGGTGCTTAGCATTGACTCGATCCACCGTGCCACGCCCCAGTATCCTAGGTCGCGTTATACCGAGTCTAATTCGGTTGTATGATCATTCGTCCAATGGGGCTGTTGCACACTTTTGCCAAACGGGATTGAATAGTCGATTCTGGTGTAAAAACCTCCAAAAATAAAGATGGAAGCACCAAAAACTTCCTCAATCCACTCCTAAGCTCAACGAACGCTTTTATTCGTGCGAGTGTAATGGTGGCATAGGGCAGTAATAATGGGTGATTCCCATCTTAATTTCATCACTCTCTCTATGCTGACAAAGATGATTTACGGTGTAATTAGTCATCAGAGTAGTGATCACATCCGATGAATGGTACCGTGACATCTAGTGACACCGGTGTCAAATAAAAGTCGTTTCTTATTAGGCCTTCGTACACGCTCAAAGTACGATCATCAAATTGGCATCGGTGAGCTGAAATCCACCGCAAACATTCCTAAACCTGACATTTCTAAAATTCAATCATAACCTTGACCAAAACACCTCTAAAACGGGTTCATTTGCTTTGTTGGCCGAAGATTGGCGAACAGATGACACACCATCCATCGTCAAATAAGTCTGCAGTTTGACAACGTTTAAACCAACGGAACATGCAACGGTTGCATCACCTGTCATTTTTGTGGTGGATCTCGGCTCATCGATGGCAATTTGACGACCCTACTCTGAGCGTGTGCGAAGGCCTATTGGTCACTTCTTGATAGATTTACAGTATTGTAATAGATGGGAGTCTCCAAGTATTGCTGCCCTAAGCCACCATTACGCTGCGCAAACAAAAGCGTTTATTGAGTTTAGGAGTGGATTTCGGAAGTTTTTGGCGCTGCCATCGTTATTTTTTTGATTTTTCAGCAGAATCGACTATTACATCGCCTATAGCAAAAAAGTGCAACAGCCCCATTCATTATAAACAAGTATTACAGGTTGCCTACCCAGTGGCGTCGCGTGCTATCTGGCAACAATGCAACTCCTCCGTTTAAACTCATTAAATATATCGAATTTTCCTTGTGCACTGTGCACCCCCTGAATTCGATATTTTACATGAGTTTAACTGGATAGAATACATTGTTGCCAAATTGCACGCGACGCAACTGTGCCTACCTGAACCGAAAGCAAAGGCGTCTTCTGACATTATTTAATTCGTCGACTGTACACGGAAAAAAAACTACGGTGAAAATAACCATACGGATGCCTGATTTTGGCACCTGCTAGATGTTATGGTAATGTTAACCAGAAGTATACTATGTTTTGACTAGGTACTAGGTGATGTTACCTGATTGCATGTCAAATTTACTCAAAGTATCGGTACATGTACCATACTTCTGGTCAAGTTTACCATAACATCTGGCTGGTGCCAAAATCAGGTATCCGTATGGTTAATTTCACTAATCTTTTTTTTTCCGTGTACCATTCAAAGGGAAAATGAGAGAAATGAAAGATATCCTATATATGGCTGCGCAAAAGAATATGGAAACGTGGCAACATTGATGACAACGAAGCAAAGCCTTTGCCAGGAAGAGCGCAATTGCAGGTAATCCCGAGGGATGAAACAGCAAAAACACATTCCTTAGAAAGATATATAGAGCGAAGAATAAGGGGGAGATTGAAACTTAAATTTTCAGCGGATAACTTGGGAGGAACGTTTAATTAATTCCGATTTGTTTCCGTTTGATTAAAACGAAACACATATCATGTAACGTATTCTCCTCGCACACCTATAAGCCCCCTCGGGTATGGCCACACGTAACCGTCAGCACAGTAGCGACGGCTCATTTGCCACGCCTAGATCTGTAGTCAAGCAGTATGGGATGTAGTGAGTTGGAAATAATGAGAAGCAATATAAATGGGGAGCCCACAAGAAATAAATTTGAACAACTAATTAGGGATACAGCAAAAAGAGGGGTTGGCCTAACTATATTCTAACTATAGGCCGACGTGTGATGACTGATGCATCCTCATTTGAAGGAATCATTTTGATGCCTATTTGATTTCCTTTGTTGAGCATGGGTGCAAATAACGTTCCAAAACTCCGAAAGTTTCACGAATTCCGGAATTTTTTTCTCAAGCAGAATTTTCGAAAAATTTCCTCAAGAAAATTTCGTTTTTTTTTTTTAAAATATTTTTTTGCTTATTTTTGTTTGTACTCAAGATGGGGGATCTTTTCGAAATTTCGAGACCATTTTTTCGGGAAAACGTCCTTAAATTCCCAAAAAATTTCCTGCTAATAATGTTTCAAAACGCCGAAAGTTTCACAAAGTTCGGTATTTTTTCCAAACGCAGAATTTTTGGAAAATTTCATCAAGAAAATTTGAAGTGTTTACCTTTTTTTTTTTTTTTAATATTTTTTTGCTTATTTTTGTTTGTACTCAGTATGGGCGATATTTTCGAAATATCGAGATCATTTCCCGGGAAAGTTTCCTCTATACCAAAAAATGTCTTCTATTTCTCAGAAATCTCCTCCTTTTCTCGTGATCTTTGGATCACTGGATCGGATTTCTTTACTCTTGTATTGAAATGAAGAAGTATTTCTTCAGATTAGAAACAAATTTTACAGTTTGGAGCGGCTTTGAGCTTATAAAATTTTGTTTTTGCGGAGGAAATGATTAAATGTTGAGTTTCACTCTCCTCATTCAACTTTTAGGAGAAAAACCCATTTGAACGAAAATATTTTAAAATAAAAGAAGAGAAGAGATTGGTTTTAACAAATTCGGGTCGGGGGGAAAAAAAAAATTAAACGAGCGATAAATGAAAACTCGAGAAACATGCTCGCGTTTTATTCTTTATTAAAAATTTATTATATTAGATGAGGAAACGAAAAAAAAGAACAACAAATAAAAAAACAAAAACATTACTTCTTTAGACTTAGGATTTCTGAAGTTATGTTTTTGTTTTTTTATTTTTTGTCCTTTTTTTTTCGTTTCCTCATTTTTGAAAAACGTTTATGGTGATGATATGGTGTAATGCACATAAAACATATTCGCGAATGGCATAAACGTACTTTAAGTTGTCCTAAAGGCAAAATGTGCGTTTCCGATGCGTCTAGACCAGGGCGGCCAATTTCAGTGAGCGGTGAGGACAATCGCTAAAAAGTGAACTCATTGATTCTTGAAAATCGTCGAGTGAAGCAACGATACATTGCTCAGGAATGATTGCTGCAGTAGCGGCTCGTGCAATCTGGCAACAGTGCTATTTTGCCATTTAAACCTGTACGAAAAGATCGATTCTAGGTGAGGCACAGCACCTCACCAAATAATCGATTATTTTACATAGGTTTAAATGGAGGGAGTCCATTGCTGCCACATTGCACGAGCTGCCACTGGATTGCTGCAACCCTTGGAATAAGTCTAGGAACCGTGAATCAAATCATCGCCGAAGATCTCGGCTTCAGGAAAGTTTGCGCGGGATAGGTCCCGCGACAGTTGACGGAAGCCATGAAGGAATAGAGGGAAGCTGCTTCTTTGGAAATCCTTAATCGGTATATGGAGAGGGGGACGCTTCCCTCTTGAACGTAACAACAGGTGATGAATCATATGGGTTCACCATTACGACCCTGAAAATAAAATACGGTCTATGGAATACCGTAAAAAAGATGAGCCTTCTCCGCGAAAATTCAAAAAAGGTGAATCAGCTCAAAAAATCATGTTGACCATTTTATGGGATGCAAACGGGGTCATTTTCAAAGAATGTCTGGAATATGGGCATACTGTCAACTCTCCAAGATACTGCGATACTATGTGAAATCTGAAAACTCGCATCCGAAGAATTCGACTGGACAGGACAGCTTTCCTGTTGCAACATGACAATGCAAGACCACGTTCCAGTGCACAAAAAAGACGCTGGATTGGCTGAAGTTTCAAGTGGTGCCCCCCTTCCCCCCTACAGTACAGACTTGGTTCCAAGTGATTTTTGGATTTTCCCAAAGCTCAAGGAAGCCTTGAAGGGTAAACAGTTTAGCTCTGATGATGATGTGCAGACCGCTGCGAGCGAATGGATCAGATCACAACCGCAGGAGTTTTTTTTTTCAACGGAATGCAAAAATGGATTCAACGTATGGAGAAAGAAATGCGTCGCTGTAAATGGTGACTACGTCGAAAACTGAGTTTGTATAAGTTGAAAGAGTATTAAATTTGCTTTCATTTGCCACCTCGTTTGTTATTTTTCGTTGATTCGGTCTCGTTTTATGGACAAAATCGCCTTATTTATTGGACACCCCTCGTATCACGGCCGGCGTCAATGTAACAAAATTCGGGCTTATGCCATAACTGCATGTATAAGTAATCTTTGATTGACACCAACCTGCGACTGTGTCGCAGTGGCAGAAGATTGCTCGATCGAAAAAGCGCCTTCAGTTTTTGGGATAGGCAATAACGATACACTCAAGCAGGAATAGTTATCTACCCGAAGCTTGCAGTTATTTTCGAGGCGTTTAGCTGTGCCAGTAGGTCTCTCTTCATCTCAAACACCCCCCCCCCCCAACCACCACCCGGCCCCATTCAAAGCTTCCCATTTATCGCCTCTTCTCTCATTCATTTCTCAGAAGCGGCTCTTTCTGCTTTATGAGAAAATGAATTGATTAAAACGAAATCAGAGCTTCCGCGTCATGCTTTCTGTTTTGCCCCCAGTGTTCCCTTTCACTTTTCTAGTTTGACCTAACTGCCTCCCACAAGCAAGGATTTGATTCGATCGCAGTGTTGCCAAAGTTCAAAATAAAAGCCGTATATTTTACATTGATCCTTATGTGAACTATACGGCCTAAATCCGTACGTATGGCAACACTGTTCAGTTGCACAAGAACGAAGTGGAAACAGGAAGAGTGCAGACGAGCAGTGTTGCCAGATCGAGGGTAAAAAGCCGCATCGTCCCCATTTAAATCAATGTAAAACATACGGCTTTTTCACCCCAATCTGGCAACACTGCAGACGAAAAATGTGGTTCATCCTAGATTGAACTTTGCCTTCTCGGGGGAGGCCCGCGGATTCGTTTGCGACGACTCTGATTGCGTGGAGAAGAGAGTGTTGCCAAATTTAAGAATACAAGTTAATTTCGCTGCTTGTATACGCGTAGATTTGGCAACGCTGAGAGTGAATGAGACGCGCGCGGCGCGGTAGACCGTAATTGACTTTCCGCCGTACGGATCCTTACCCGGCTCTTTTCATATTTAGCTCCGAATGGTCTTTGCCTTTTCAATCGTTTTCCCAATTTCGAGCTTCTTTTTCTTTCATTTTTATTTCTATTTTTACGGACTCATCGCAAGCTTTCGGTATTTCGTTGCCGCAAGATTAAAGCACCACAACGCCCAGTCCAGCAACGATTTACGAAAATCTACCTTTGAAATTTTTATGAAAACACATGCTTTATTTCTCTTTCTCATTTCTTTTTCTTTTCCGCAACTTTTCATCCTTTTTTTTTTTTTTTTTTTTTTTTTTTTTTTTTTTTTTTTTTTTTTTTTTTTTTTGTGTTTGTTTTGTTTTGTATTTTTACTTTGTTTTCAAATGATAACAAAGTTCTTTATAGCTGACGTTCGGAGCCAGCTCGACTCCACTTCTCGAATAGGCTTTTGGTTGCTTTTAACAGTGCACGGAGAAAATAACTCCTTTTGAAATAGACAAGAATACCGGCTCCTTCGAACAAATTTTTGCTATTATAATGGGAATTCTCGACGCCACAGCAGGAAAGTGTTGTTGGACCTAATGATCGAGATTCCCGGAACGGGATTTGACGGATACCTTACTTTGGGAATGAAAACTCGTTCCTGAAGAAGAAGGAACGCCAGTTCCGTAAATTCTGTCGGTTTGTTTAATCTGGATGCGGTATCTCTTTGATATACTATTAGATTTTTGTTTTTTGTTCTATGCACGCATGGTATAGTTTACTATGTTTAATAAGTATTTACACGAGTATTAACAGATCATCCAAGAGTTATACTCTAAATTTTGCTTCGCTATAAAAGTGCCTAGTAAATTAATTAATTAACAAGAAAAGTATGAATTAATTGAGATGGAATGGAGCTCTTGTAAAATTTTGCCAGTTAATATTAAAGGGTTGATTCTTGCATAAAAACCTGTAAAAATGTACACTAAAAATAACGAAGTTCACTCTCAGAATCAGGCTTAATCGCGGAGAGACGCAGGTATCATGGGAGATTCCTATCTAAATTGAGACATATCTTTGTGTTTCCGTTGAGAAAGTGACAGGTTATAGACGGAAATCTCCCATGATACCTGCGTTGAGCTGCCATCACGATCTTGATGTGATAGCAGTTTTGTGAGTTTATTTTTGAATTGAGACTTATGTTTATTTTTGTTTTTTGAGACTTTTTCAGTGAGATTTCCGTGATTTTCGCTGGTTTTTACATCGGATTGGACTATTCAATTGCTCACCGCAAAAGTTTGCAAGAGGCTCATTTTAGGGATAGACATTTTGACATTTTTTAACTTTAAAAATTTTGAAATAATGAAATTTAGAAGTGAAAAGTAGAAGATTTTTATAGATTTTAGTGGCGCTGTTTCTGCGTGTAGGGATCATTGATTTATAATCATCATTGTTTTGCAATGAAATATAAAAGTAATATTACAAATATTTCATATACTAAGTAAAATGTTTAGTGAATACCTAATTCATTTCTAAATTGAGAAATTATTACTATGCAGATGATAAAATTATTAGCACGTATATCACACCATATATTATTGTGCGAAAATGAATTTACACCGGAAGATACACGAATCTTTCGAGCAAAACATTTTTGTTGAACCCCCCCCCCCCCCCCCCCCCCAACAGAAGTTGCACAAGAATATAAGCGAGGCCAATTAACTTGGTTCGACAGACTTGCACTTACCGTTACTGATGCTTTCAATTTCAACACGATCACGTTAATTCGATTCGACCGCTAACGATAAGCCTGTTAAAGAGCTTATTGGGATGTTCTCTGCTGACGGCTAACAGAGTTTACCCAAGTTAAACAAAAGTCCGAATTATTTAAGGTCAACGGACGTCTAACAGTTTAAAATAGCTCGCTTTAGAAAGCTCTAACTTGCCTTAACTTTTTTGCTCTACCAACCGATAAGATGGGTTCTAGAATTGAGTCGCATTGTTGCTGAATTTCTTCGGTGAAAAACAGTTTTCAAGGCAAAAAGTCTATGTTGATTTTTTTTGGAGAGGAGATCTAGCAAACTATTGCTGTAAGCAAACAAACACACTGAGAGGATTCTTTTTTTAATCCAAGGTGTATTTCGTTTTGTGTTAAAGAAACTGCACAGCGAAACATCGACTGAGGGGGAATTCCTTCAACCAAAGGAAAATGTCTGCTGTAACGAGTAAAAGATTCCTTGTTGTGACAATGATTCTTCTTCTTGCAACAGAACTTTATACTTAGCGCAAGGGAAACTGTCACAAGTAAACGTGTTTCTTTGCTTTTATAATAAAAAGTGATTTCTCTGAGTGCAGTTAAATCGGATGTAGACACCTGGGAAAATCACATAAAATCTAACTATAAAGTTGTAAGCAAATGGATTGTTAAATCTGATGTAAAACCCAGCGAAAACCACGAAAATCACACGAAAAAGTATCAAATTCAGTAAGTAATACACTCAGAAAACAGCTATAAACGAAGATTGCATTGGCGGAGCTATGTATAGGCAGAGCTGCCGTTTTGCGTATAATCAATGCTATTTTTCTATTCACCGATGATTTCACCGGTTGAGAAAAGATTACACAATGCAGTTCAGAGCATGACTGTAATAAACTAAAATACTCGCATCTGTAATCTTTTCTCAACCGATGGAGTCGTCGGTGACTTTAAAAAACTTGCGGATATTTTAATTAATCAACGGAGTTTCCACCGATTAAGGAAAGATTACAGATCAGAGTATTTTCGTGCATTACAGTCATGAACTGAACTGAACTGTGTAATCTTTTCTCAACCGGTGGAATCATCGGTGAATAGAAAAATAGCATTGATTATACGCAAAACGGCAGCCCTGTGTATAGGTATCATGGCCCATGGGGTATTCCTGTCTAATTTGTCACTTTTTCTACGGAAACAGAGACACACACAGAGATGTGTCTCAAATGGGTCTGTTGCATACTTTTGCTACAACAATATAGAACCTTGATTCTTAGGTAAAATTCGGCGAAAATAACGATGCGCACATTAAAATAAACGTTCATAATCCACTCATTAACTCGGGAAATCACTTCAATTTCAAACAGCCCGCGCTACACTAGACACTATTTGCACCGGTATACTACTACATAGACGGAACCACCGTGCATAAGTAAACAACATCGTAACAACAAAATGATAGAATTTCCTTCTAAATACATGAACTATTGGCTGCATTTGCTGTCTGGTCTTTTCGGTTTATCAAAGATTACAAAATAATATCAGAAATGTACGCATCTAAACGAAACATTCCAGTGTTTGTAAGTTCTGTTCATGTTTACATAAACGAGATGGTTCCATCTATGTAGTTATAAGTCGGTGATATAGTGTCTAGTGTAGCGCGGGTTGTTTGAAATGGAAGGTATTTTCTGAGTTAATGAGAGGATTTTGAAAGTTTTTAATGTGCGCATCGTTATTTTCGCCGAATTTTACGTTAGAAACAATCAGTTATACTGATGTAGCAAAAGTACGCAACAGACCCATTTAGATAGGAATCTCCCAAGATACCTGTGACCTGCGTAGCAACGCCATTAAGCCAGACTTTGAGGGTGAATTTTATGGTTTCTTAATGTACTCATCGTCATTTTTAGAGGTTTTTATGCCAGAACTAACTCTTCAACCACCTGTAGCAATAGTTTGCAAGAGCCCCATTGCGGAGGTGGCTTCCATGAAATATTTGTAGTTCTGTTAGAGCCGCCCACAAAAACTGAAGCCTTCGATACACTCAAATGTCGGCACTCCTCGGGGGGGGGGGGGGGGGGGGGGGGGTGCTTACGGACGATCGATTATCGTTTTCCTTCTATTTAATATGCAAAAATATCGATGTAAGGGGTTTCAAGTTAAACCCTCGAAGATTGATTCTTTTCCATGCGTCTGTATGGATGAATCTTCGATCTATTGCCACCAATGGTGGCTCGTGGACCGTCGATTATCGTTTTCTTCCTATTTAATCCTATGCAAAAATATCGATTTATGGAGTTTTAAGTAAAACCCTCAAAGATTGATCCTTTTCCATGCGTTTGTATGGATGAATCATCGATCTATTGCAGCCAATGGTGGCTCACGGACGATTGGTTATCGTTTCCCTCCTATTTAATCCTATGCAAAAATATCGATTTGTGGGGTTTCAAGTAAAACCCGCCTCGAAGATTGATTCTTTTTCATGCGTCTGTATGGATGAATCATCGATCTATTGCAACCAATGGTGGCTCATGGATCGTCGACTATATCGTTTTCCTCCCATCTGAACCTAATCTGTTAAAGTATCGTTATAATGGAGTTTCAATCACAACCCTTATTCTTTTCCGAATGTTTTTATGGAGGCGACACCAGTGGCGCAGCGTGCGATTCGGCAACGTTGTTTTGTTTCTATTTAAAACCTTGTAAAAGGTCGAATTCGATATTTTCAATAGGTTTAAATGTAGAAAGTTCGACTTTGCCAAATTGCAGGCTACGCCACTGGGAGACACCTATACTATGTACATCATTTCACGAACCGTCACTCCTATATACCGCGAACTGACCCGCCGCCGCCGGCTTGCATTGGGTGATCCGTGAGTATTCAATTAATTATTGGTCGTTTGAATCTGTTAGTTAATTTGACGTTAGGGAGGGAGGGAGAGGAGGAGGCCGTGGCCGCTATAGGGCGTGGGCAAGGGATGAAGACAAGCTGTGGAAAGGTACTTGGGAAAGGGCAGTCTTGGTAAAGGGATGGGCGAGGGGTGGTGGGGGGATGTAGCGGGAACTTGTCAAGCTGCTTGCTTTCGCACTGGCCGAAGCCGCGGCCGTGGCGGGTCCGCGGGTGGCCGGTGGGTGAATAAACGCCTCCGATTCCTGGATCGGGGGTGCAATCCCTGCAGCTGCTCTTAGTGCTCTTCCGTCCGTCTTTTGAATTGATTAAAACGTTTCTGCGCCCATCTCTCTCTCACTCTCTCTCTCTCTCTCTCTCTCTCTCTCTCTCTCTCTCTCTGTCTGTCTCTGTCTCTCTCTCTCTGTCTCTCTCTCTCTCTCTCTCTCTCTCTCTCTCTCTCTCTCTCTCTGTCTCTCTCTCTGTCTCTCTCTCTCTGTCTCTCTCTCTCTGTCTCTGTCTCTGTCTCTCTCTCTCTCTCTCTCTCTCTCTCTGTCTATGTCTCTCTGTCTCTCTGTCTCTCTCTGTCTCTCTCTCTCTCTCTCTCTCTCTCTCTCTCTCTCTCTCTCTCTCTCTCTCTCTCTCTCTCTCTCTCTCTCTCTCTCTCTCTCTCTCTGTCTCTCTCTCTCTGTCTCTGTCTCTCTGTCTGTCTGTCTGTCTCTCTCTCTCTCTCTCTCTCTCTCTCTCTCTCTCTCTCTCTCTCTCTCTCTCTCTCTCTCTCTCTCTCTCTCTCTCTCTCTCTCTCTCTCTCTCTCTCTCTCTCTCTGTCTGTCTGTCTGTCTGTCTCTCTCTCTCTCTCTCTCTCTCTCTCTCTCTGTCTGTCTGTCTGTCTGTCTCTGTCTCTGTCTCTGTCTCTCTCTCTCTCTCTCTGTCTCTCTTTCTCTCTCTCTCTCTCTCTCTCTCTCTCTGTCTCTGTCTCTCTTTCTCTCTCTCTCTCTCTCTCTCTCTCTCTCTCTCTCTCTCTCTCTCTCTCTCTCTCTCTCTCTCTCTCTCTCTCTCTCTCTCTCTCTCTCTCTCTCTGTCTGTCTGTCTCTCTCTCTCTGTCTGTCTCTCTCTCTCTGTCGTGGCACGCGCGGGGCACAGTGAGTGATTAGCCGAACGTTCGTAAATTGGGCTTCGCAAAGCTGGAAGAATGGTTGATGGGTGTGTAAGCACGATTGGATCGAACAGTGGCGTAGCGTCAATTGGGCAACGTTGTATTTTGTTTAAACTCATGTAAAAGGTCGAATTGAAGGGTGTTCACGGAACACCTAAAAGTTCGATTTTTTTGATGGGTTTAAATGGAGAAAGTACAGCGTTGCCAAAGTGCGCGCTACGCCACTGATCGGAAAGGCAAATGAAATTAAAAGCATATTGCATCGTTGTGTGAGTCAATAAAACCCGTGGCGCTGCCGTTTTGTAGCTGTATTTAACCCTTTGAATACCACGCCTGAGTACATTCGTTTCTATGGCCTCATCTACCTCAAACAATGCCAGTTTTTTATTCACAATAACGCGGCTCCAAATTTTTAACATTTTATAAGTAATGTTTCAGTGAGCGCCTTCAATCAAGTGCGTATGCAAACTCAGCACCGCGGTGTAGGAATATTTAACAACCCACTTCATTTGAGTGAGCGAACATTGATTAGTCTTCTTAACCCATTACAGACCAGGTTAGTTCAAAAGAACGCCACTCTTCCGTGTAGGTAGGGAAGGTAGTTAACTGTTCGTACTCGGGGGAGTTGGGATTGCCTATACGACAAATTGAAGGCGCCCGAACGAAGCCTGTTCTTGTAAGTGTTTTCATCGATAATCGAGTTTATCCGTGAATGAGGACTGAAAAATGTGAAATAGACTACATATAAGAAATTCGAGTATACTCGGGCTTGGTCCATAAAGGGTTAATCTGGTCGTAAAAGGGGTTACCCTTTGTGGGTATGCTGGTTACCCATCAGACTGCCACTCTAGGTAATTGTATAATTCGATATGCGAAACTAATGAATGTTTCTGTCGAAAGTGTTCCTTTGAGCACTGATAAGTAAATTGATTTCATATGTATAGCTTTCGAGGGGTCAAAAGGTCACTGTGCCTGACGGAGGAATGACTGTAATTACTTTTTACAAAAAAAATGAATAAAATATCCAAAAAACCTTTGATTGTATTTAGGCAATTTGTACGCGGTTGCTATACCTGTAAAAGGTGTATTGTAGAAACTTTTCTTGAGATCTACTTGATTTGGCTCGGAATCGAACCGTCCTCCAGATTCGATTTGCAATTCAGAATCACAATTTGAGCCAAATAAACGCCTTGAGATTTCTCGAGGAAGTTTCAAGGGAATTTAAAGTGAGATTGAGACACGAGTTTGCAGTTCAAAGACACTTCGGAAACGCACAGTAGTGTATCCAAGACAAATCTTGAGAGTGAAATGAACACTGGCACTTTCATTTGAAATCGATTTTCTCTGGATTAATTACAACTTTATTGATTTAAGGTTAAAAAAAAATGAGGCAAACAAACCAGAATCAGATCGCCCATGCTGTCACACTATGAGATATTACTCTCTTAACCCTTCACTGCATGATTTTTTTTTTCTCAAGCAATAATTGTGGATTTTTCAATGTATTAGGTGGTCAAATACATAGGAAAAATAGTGAAAAAAATAATTTGATGGTCTTTCGGTCAAACTTCTCTTTTTTCTATTTTTTACTCGTTTTTCACAAGTGATTCAACACCATAAGAAATGGCGGATTTTTTTTTTTTTTTTTTTTTTTTTTTTTAAAATTTCAAAAAAAAAATTAATGAATATTGTTTTGGAATCCGTTTTTATAAATAATATAATGTCTCTGATAATGTGTGAGCCTTCTAGTGATCAGGAAACGTATTTTTCATTTTTTACTTGCGTACTTCTTTAAAACCTTTGAATTTCTCAGAAGTCAAAAACTTCGTACAACCTTTTTATTCAGCCCAGAGTGCGGCAAGTAAAAGGCACGGTAAGGTGCGGGGCGAGAATTGTCGAGCGGGGGGCTTGACATATCTATATATGTATACAATGCAACCTTTCCCTTCGATTTGAATAAAATATTCAGGATACTCATCATCCTCCGTCTTTGATTCGAACATTTATGTTTTCCTCCTCTCTTTTTTCCTTCTCTTTTTCTCTCCTCGGCTTAATTTCAAATTCCAATTGAATCGCTTTTCAATGACTCGTTCCTTGCACCCTTTTTATAACGATTAAAGTTGTCGGAGGATATAAAGGAAGGGAAAAGGCCGGAATTGTAATTTCCGATCACGACACTTTAACCTCGTACTTATGCATTCGCGGACAACTTTGAAAACCACACAAAACCTTTTGTTTCCTTCTTCTTTTTTTGTGACCGCATCATCTCTCTAATTGAGGTAGAAGTTTAAGGTTTTATAATATTTTAAAAAGGATCCCATGGGTTCGTTTCTTCTACACCGGCTTTTGAAGATTGACACGGAAAATACATCTCCATACATACATTTTCAAACAAAATTCCTGTTGCCATTACCGGACGTCTTGTTAACCCCTTATGGACCAAGTCCGAGTATACTGGTTTTTCTCTTCCTATCCGTCTCACATTATTTCAGTATCATGATTCCGAATAAACTTGATTTTGGATGTAGACGCTTACAAGATAAAGTTTTGTTTGGGCGCCTTCAATTCCTCGTATAGGCAATTCCAGCTCCCCCGAGTACGAATAGTTAACTACCTTCCCTTTATAGACGGAAGTGGGATTTTTTTTTTTTTTTTTAAAAGAAACTAACCTGGTCTGTAAAGGGTTAATACTTACTTACTTGTAATTCCTGTTATATCAACAGGAATTCCGGTCAAGTAACAAAAATTCCTGTTAAAATAACAGTGATTCCTGTTGAAACAAGAGGAATTCCAGTTAAGTATGTATTTAACAGACGTCTGGTTGAATCAACAGGAACATTTTTTCCCGTGTACTTCCGGTATTTTTACGAAGAGGCATAGCTCTGAATAATGTTTCAGCTTCTCGAATTATTGTTTCAGCTCGAAAGGTAAAGTAAAAGTGAACCGCGAATTATTGCAAAAACCAAACTAACAATTTTTGACCTCCGAAAAATTAAAAGGTTTTCAGGAGGTAGACGGTAGACCACTAAAAAAATTCAAAAGCACGTAGATGCAGCTGGTTTGGAATTTGTTGAACCGGTTGAAAAACTGATGCAAGGACTTTTTCAACTTATAGTTGTCGCTTGGGTTTTCAGTAAAAAAAAATGTTGACTTTAAAAAAATACTTCAACAACCAAGGTTAGGTTATGTTAGGTTATGTCAGTCACGTCTGTCATGTGTGCGTTCTTTTATCGTGTAAATCCTTCTACAGTTGTATCGATTTGTGCGTGTTATTAGCCAATCTAAAACACTTGCACTTTCGTTTAATACCAATTTCAAATAGATTTCTCTCAATTTTGTTTAGGTTAAAAAAAATGAGGCAAAAACAAACCGAGCCTGTGTGAAAAAATCTATAAGAGATTTCCATCATGGCGCATGCCTTCTTGCTGCTACGAAAGAACGTTCCAGAAATCCGCTAAATTGGCATACCTCATTGGTTTTCGAGAAAACAGTCCAGTTCATGGGCGCACCCAGGATTTCTGTATGGGAAGGGCAAGTTGGCGTTTCATATGGGGGGGGGGGGTCTGGGGGTCCTCAGCTGGAAAATTATGAAAATTTAGCTCTTCTTCGACGCAAAATTAGGCTACTTCTATTCAAAAACTATATTGAATTAACTCTCGAGAAAAATGAGATTATCCGTGACTATATACTGTTATTACGGAAATATCTTCATCATGCCGATAGAAAGACGGAGTCTTCAGGAAATCCAGATTTCAGAAGAAGATCGAGCGAAATTAACAATTAAAATATTGCTGTCGGGAAAGAATTGTTCCTCCAAGGAAAACAATGTTTCATGACATTGATACTTTTCTTGAACTCATTTCCTTTCCAATTTTTTCTTTTTCTCTATTCCTCTTTCTCTTTCCCTCATTTTTTCCTTTCCTTTTCTCATTATCTCCTTTCCTCCTTTTTTTTCTTCCTATGAGGGGGGGTGGCTTGGCCACCTTGCCCTCCCCCCCGGGTGCGCCCATGGTCCGGTTTGATCCTGCTTCTATGCCCAGAAATTAGAGTTGTTTTCAGTTTGTTAATTTTACTAACAAAAAAGCAGCCTATGAAATTTGTGATTGTAAAAAGTCAAGTTTTTTTTCATCGTGCGTGCCCACGCGGTCTTTGCTTGAAAACGCTCTTAGTGCAAGGCAGACAGCGTTTTGTGTTGCTGGGAATTTCAAAACGTTTGTTGATCCATGTGGCGTTTTTTTCCTGCATTCCCAGCCGTGTTTGGGCTGGAACAATAGAGGAACCATTTCGCCCGCGGTTGACTTTTTTTCCCCAGTGTGTTTTGTGAACGTGTTTGGATAAGTATTGTTTTTAAACCACAGAACAACTCAACAAAAGTGAAAAGTGCTTCAAACTAGCTGAAAAACGAAGCCGATTTATGTTTATGTAGAACCAGGCTGCGCTTAGGCAAATAAATATGCGACGGATGCGATTTTTGCATTTAAACTGAGATAACTAGCTCTAAAGAAGAATTTGTGTTTTAGAATAGAATCTTTTAAGGGGAAAACAATTAAAATTACTCAGGAGGTTAAAAGAAAATGAGACAAACAAACTAGAAGCAGATCGTCCATGCTGCCTCATTTTAGGATAGGACTTACAAACATGTAATGGCCTCTGCAGGTTTAGCTCGATGGCTCCACCGGTTCACGGACTATGTCCACTTATTTATGTCCACTTCGCGTTTTTGTGCCCTTTTTTTTAAGTCCACAGTCTTTATGGCCACTTTAAATCGTATGTCCATAGCTCATATGTCCACTCATTTATCATATCCACAACTTTAAAGTCCTCTCATAGAAATGGTAATTAAAAGGTTAGTTATAATTGATTGAACAACAAAATTAATGCTAAGTATTTAGATTGCACAGTTGACAGAAGGGGGTATTGAAGGAAGTTTTTAGCTGTACATCCTGAAAAATAAAATCCCAATCCTTTGGCTTAAATTTGCCTTACCTCTGAATGTTACACTCATCTCCTTCCTCGACAATTTCATTCGTTTTTTTTTTTTTTTTTTTTTTTTTTTTTTTTTTTTTTTTTCCGTTTCAGACGGTACGATATCCCACGGGGGTTTGTCTGTGTATCATCTCCCACTGGTAAGAAAACATATACTTTTTCATTTTATAAAAGTAATATGTTTATTGCATCATCGTAGCATTTGGTCCATTTTAACCCGTATAAAATATCGATTCAAGGGAAGTTCGACTCTTTTCATCCTATTCAATGGAGCAAATGCAGTATTGCCACATTGCACGCTACGCCCATGATTTAGACCCTAAATATAGACGTTGAAGATATGGACTTAAAAAAAGTGGACGAAAAGGGTGTGGACATATTTTTAAATGGACGTATCATAAACTGGACGTAAAAATATTGGACGTACGAATGAGTGGACGTTAAAAAAGGTGGACTTAAACAAAAGTGGACATAATTTCGGTGGACGTACAGTCCTGGAACCGCTCCACCAATTTTTCAGAGGAATGGGCTTGTTGCAAATTTTTGCTACAGCGCTATAGAGTGTGCAATCTAACGTAAAATCGCCTGAAAAGTCCAATGATGGCATCAGAAAGCAATGAAATGCAACAATAAACTCACAAAATGCGTTTAATGAAATCCAAGATGGCGGCAAAATATTGAGCAATCTGTATGCATGCACCACGAACATCCAAGGATAGTCAACCTCACAATATCCATCACAACCAATCACAACGTAAATAAACACATAACCTCTACCTGCAGTGAGGTTGTCAAAGTTGGCAATCCTTGGATGATCACGGTGCATACATTCAGATTCCTCGATATTTTGCCGCCATCTTGGATTTCGATAAACGCCTCTTGTGAGTTTAATATTGTATTTATTGACTTTATGATGCCACCAATGGACTTTTCAGGCGATTTTACATTGGAGTAAATACTTTTTATCGCTGTAGCAAAAGTTTGCAACAGACCCATTGCAATTACTTTCGAAACAAGTTCTTTTAACTCGAAGAAAGAGTACTTCATATTCAACTGCGTAAAGAGTCTTATGGATCGAGTCCTCCTCTGAAATAGACCTTTCTAAGCACGCGACTTATCGAAGACTATTGATGTTCATTATGAGCTATCGGGGGCTCATCGAGTAACATTAATGGGAAGAAACCTCGTAAAAATTAAAACCGGGCAACGGGGATTACAACTCAGTGTTGCCAGGTTTCCCTATTAATGACCATTTTTTTAACATTAAGTCAAATGGTTGAAAACAGATAATTATCAGAAGAATGGCATCACTGATTGCGCTCCTCTTTTCATCGGCCAAGAATCAAATACACGCAGAGCTGCCGTTTCGTGTATAATTAATGACATTTTTTTATTCACCGATGATTCCACCGGTTGAGAAAAGATTACACAGTTCAGTTCAGTGTATATGACTGTAATTCACGAAAACACTCGCATCTGTCACCTTTTCTCAATCGTAAGAAACGCCGATATTTAATTAAAATATCCGCAAGTATTTTAAAGTCATCGACGACTCCACCGGTTGAAAAAAGATTACAGATTTGAGTATTTTCGTTCATTATAGGCGGTTTTAGTGCGAAGTCAACGGTTAGCCAACAACCACAACAATGCACTCATCGGTCGCAATCGGTTGTGATAAAACTCGCGTAGCGTTCCAAACTATCTCACTCACTCTCCCGTGACTCCCATGTATATCCATCTCTTTCTAGTATCGAAATTCGTATACAGGGCCTTGTTTTACGACATATTATTATCAAAATCGCATTGAAATGCCTCGAGAAATTCATTTCTGCCATAAAATTTCACAAAATAAGTCTCTATATACGATTTTTGAAATTAGAGTGAGATGGCAGTACATAGGGGTCACGTGAGAGCGAGAGAGACAAACTATGGCTTCGTTTGGAACGCTCATCACCGGCAGTCGCCATTACTAAAACCCTCTGTAGTTATTTACACTAAACTGAGCTGCGTACTCTTTTCTCAACCGGTGAAATCATCGGTGATTTGAAAAATGTCATTAATTATACGCAAAACGGCAGCACTGAGTACACGTGCCTTTTCAAAGACCATTACGTTTCGCGGGAATTATCGCCAACCGATTGAGAGCCGGAATAGCGGAAAGGTACCGCGCATCGTGGCTCGAGTGACTCACATCCTTTATTCAAAGCAAAAGTCGTAACGGAGGGAGGGAGGGACTGAGTCGTTTACTTAATTGTAATATGCATACATATTAAAAGCAGTTCCTCTATTCCCGCCGTTGCCAATTCTAGCTGTAAAAACAGCTCTGCACAATTCGTATTTGTCTCTGATTCGACCACAGAATACTCTAATCAGAATGGAAAGTCTAATTAATTTTGAAACATTCTTTACTTTGGGCCGCCATGTTCGAAAGTGAGCATCTTCGGCAATCTTCGGCAGATCTTCGGCAACGGGCCGAGTTGTGATTGGTTGTATAGCCTGAAAAAGCATGTCCGCCATCTTGAGAAGTGAGTAGGCACAGTTGCCAGTTTGTGCCAGTAAATTCCAAATCTTGTTTCCATTGGCTTTTATGGGAGTTTCTGTTCGATTCGACCACTTCGCAATTGTGTTTTTCAGTGAAAAGGGAAAACTTCTGATGGTCATCGAAAATTCTAAGTTTAGATCCCATAACTCATCGAAAATTCTAAGTTTAGATCCCATAAGTCATCAAAAATCTAAGTTTAGATCTCATAAGTCATCGAAAATTCTAAGTTTAGATCCCATAAGTAGGTACTTGGCAAACGCGGTGTCGAAAGGAAGGGCTTTGTCGAAAAAAAAAGTGTAATGCCTCTTTAAAAAAAATGAAACCGGGGAAATTCTTGACGTGTGTTTCTTAATATTTATAACTATCTTCTATTTATTTTAATGCGATGTTGCCAAATATTTTTGGGTACCGATCTATAAATTTTTATATAACTTGGTTTCTATTGGGTTGGGGCCACGGAATGCAACTCAAATACTTTTTTAACCACAGGACGGAACTTGGAAATAGGGCTCTTGCAAAACTTTTGCTACAGGGGATTGAAGAGTTGATTCTTCCACGAAAACCTGTGAAAATGACGATGAGTACACTGAAAAATCACGAAATTCACTCTCAGATTCTGGTATAATGCCTGTTCAACGCAGGTATCATGGGAGATTCCTATCTAATTTGAGACTTATCTCTGTTTTTCCGTAGAGAAAGTGACAATTCAGACAGAAATCTCCCATGATACCAGCGTTTAACCGTCATTACGATCTTGCCATATTAGAGCAATTTTGTGAGTTCATTACTGTATTTTAGACTTTTTTTAGTGTGATTTTTGTGATTTTCCATGGTTTTCACATCAGATTGAACTATTCATTTGCTCACAGCGAAAGTTTGTAAGAGCCCCATTGCCTCCAAAAGTTTCATCTGTGTCGCTTTTTCCAATCATATGTTGAATGAATTGAGGTAATTTCCACACAAAAAAAAAAAAAAGCCTATAAAACAACGGATTTGCTCTTGCTAAGGAATTGGCATCGTGATTGAATAGAGGCTTTTGCCTGAAGAGCGCCCCTTTTGTTTTATGGGTCGGGAATGGTCTCTATTCAGTATTCATATCAGCTAGATTGGCCACCCGGACCATTGTGCAGCATAACGGAGATTCCAATAAAAGTCATTGCTTGAAATCCTGCTTGTCACCACAATAAATTTCTGTCTGAATTAAGAAATATTTTGTGAGTGGAGAAGGTTGAACAATGTTAAAAATAAAAAGTGTCCGTTCATTCTAAATCCATATTCATTCCTATTGCAGCAGGAATAAAGTGCTAGCGTCTTCGAGACCCTTTTAAGACCATCCACACGATTTGACTCGTGTAATCTGACTGTAAATCGTCCTCTTTCAGGAAGAAAGAACATATATCAGATGGTGGGAAAGTGTGTCATTTTGCCTCCGTCGTCTTTAAGTTGATGTGTGTTTTTCTCGATCGGAGACAAATTACGCAAGAACCCTTCTTCCCTTAAAAGGAGTGGCGGATCGTGCAATGCAGCAAAAACGCATTCTTTCCATTTAATTTTTTCATTTTGAACCTCTAAAAATTGATACTTTTGCATAGGTTTCAATGGCAGAGAGCATAATGGGGCAGTTGCAAGGGTCTAAAATGTAGGGGTTTTTATGAAGAAAATGAAAGTACCTGATAAGCTGAAAACAAAGATGCCTTTGGTTTCTAATTAAGTCCCATTGTTCCGGAGATGAGATTTTGGCCCAAAAAACATTGTTTTAAATGGGAATTCCGTGTAGTGATGTCACTACGCACACGCTTTTTTACAACTTTACACGTGTGTATCTCCAAAACCGGGGCATTTAGGAAAAAACCAAAGGCACCATTGTTTTCAGCTCATCAAGTACTATCCTTTTATTCATAAAAAACACAAAATGTCAGACCCTTGCAACTGCCCCATTGCATAATTGCGCGAAAACTGTACGAGACTAGCCACCATGCGTAAAAATCTCAATTTATACTGTAATGCAGAGGGAAATTAGGATTCAGGGAAACTTGGGAGATGTGCCTCTGTGGCCATAGATTTCGGATGACGTGCTAAGCTAAGCATAATATCATAAGTGACAGGAACCGGATGTGGACCCTTCCGCATGCGGATGTGACCGGAAACGACGAGAATTTGGACCGTTGATTCAAAGCCACTGCCACCATCCCGCTGTGAACAAAATATTTAAGATTTAAGAACAATCGTATCGTAATGCTATCGGTTCGATGTTCGAGTATGTGTTATTCTTATTGGTGGTCAAGAAACCCTCCCATCTCTGCGGAGATTCGCCGATGACTCCCGATGAGCTATCAGAGAATTTCTGCAGAGATGGGCGGGTTTTGATCGGAATGAAAACTATCGGATAACCCATAAGATAATACATACTCGATCATCGACTAGATGGCATTACGATACAATCGTACTTAATCAGCCTGCAGAACATAAGTATGGCGGTAGCCTCTAGGCTGGGTCAACAACCCTCCCCCCCCCCCCGCAAGATGGTGGCGTCCGCGGAAACCTGTCTTATCATTCACGAAACAGCTAGTTTTCGTCATTTTGAGCGGTATTTGATTTCTATCCACCGATTCAAAGAAACCCGCTGATTAAACACACATGATACTCATGAATTTTAGTGGCGTAGCGTGCAAATTGGCAACGTTGCAATGTGTACGTTTAAATCCTTAGAAAAGGTCGAATGCGCAGGTGTTCACCGAACACCCAATAGTTTGATATTTTTCATGAGTTTAAATGGAATCATTACAACGTTGCCAAATTGCACGCTTCGACTTCGCCACTGATGGATTTGACTCGAGATGTAGTAAAAGAGTGCCCACTGAATGGATTTCCAATCAGATGAGTTACAAGGGAGTTATGTCCAAAAACAAAAACTTGAATTATTGGCCTTATTTTTTATCTTTCCGATTCACTTTTGCGTTTCGCCAGCTTGTTTTTGCGCTCAGATAGCGGAAGAACTTACGATGCAAACCCCGTATAATACAATTATATTTTCGGAAATCTTTTTATGAATGCCTTTTTATCTTTGTAGCGTTCCATCTATGTAATCCTCTCCTTTGTCAGAGAATCCTATTTATCAACATTGCCACATTGAAAAGACCATGCAAAACGAAGTGAGTCTCTACGTATACCTATATCGCCTAACCAAAATTAACTTATATGTATAAGTCTTGTGTTACATTAGAGCTAATAATATCTATGGCTCATGAGTTAAATATACCTTGAACGCAATTGCGCGGCACAGAGCAGTGAGCCCTCTCCGTTTAATGTAAGGCCTTTGCAGTTCCGTAAAGCGGTGAGGCCCTTTTCAATTGTGCAAAAGATTTCCATCATCACGAAAGCGCGCGGTAATTTCACAATCAGCTATTTTCGCGGGCCCGACCTCGACGCGTGTATATGACCGGAATACCATTAGCGAACTCCCAAAAAATTCAAGCAGCTCGCGTCGTGTTTTAATGTGAACTCTGCTCCACCAGGTACAAAAGACACACCGCTCCGTGAAAAGCACGTTTTAATTAATGAGCGTGCAGTCCCTTTTGCATACTCTCGCCGTTTGTAGGCGCACTTTATTAAATCGCGGACAGCTTTGCCGCTACGCCCGCGCCGCGCCGCCGCGGCCGCGCGCTGCCACGACCGTACGCAACGAAGAATCACTCGTGCGGGAGAGCAGGTTTACGATCGGTGTTGCCACGGTGAATATATAATCGAAAGAAAATTCCCTAAAAATCACGCGAGGTCTCATGGGACTTTAAAACGAGATACCAATACATAAATTGGGTTGGAGGCCTTTTCACTCTAATTATTTAGCCCAAAGGCCGAAATGCTCAAAGTTGTTTTCCCCTATCTTTTTTCCGCCCAATAGATCATTGAAAATTCACCCAAGGAATTTTTAGCCTACAATGTCACCCAGTTCCAATTTTCCATGTGGACATGGAAATCACTGTGATTTCCGTGTAAATTCACACGGAAATCAACCTAATTTACATGGAAATCAAGGCGATTTCCATGTCTACATGGAAAATCGGAATAGAATTCATGGAATATTTCTACCAGGGAAGCCACAAAAAAAAAAAAAAAAAAAAAACAAGAAAAAACAAAAAAAACAAAAACAAAAACCCATATCTGTTAGGTTCAGTGAATTGTACTTACAGTGTGTTATGAAACTGTGATGTTGTGGCCAATCCCGCGAAGATTTCCTATCTGATTTACCCAGTGGCGTAGCGTGCAATTTGGCAACATCGTAGTTGTCTATTTAAACCCATGTAAAAGGTCGAACGCGAAGGTGTTCACCGAACACCCAAGACTTCGATAATTTTCATGAGTTTAAATGGACGAACTGCAACGTTGCCAAATTGCACGTTACGCCACTGGATTTACCACTTCTTTGTAGTTTTTGTAACAAGCTGCAACTGTCAGCAATCTTGCATTCAACTTTTCATACATTTAAGCCTGTCCTTTCCTCACTTTCTTTCTATTTCAAATACTTGCTTTTCTGTATCAACCACACTTTTCCTAACTGGCGTAACAATTAAATAGTATAAAGATGGTACGAGGATGGTGCTTTCAAACGATTATTTGGAAGCGATTGTGCCACCCCTCTGTTGCATTATTGGTTCGCGGACCATATTCAGGAGGATTTTACTAGCTGTGTTTCTACATCTGGAAGGTCTAGAAAGAAAACACCCTGTTGGTACAGGATCTAAAGAGTAAAATGGCTAGGGCTAAAATTCTTTGGGCAAAAAACCTTTGGGCAGAGCTGCCGATTTGCGTAGATTTAATTACATTTTGAAATTCACCGAAGATTCCACCGGTTTAGAAAAGATTACAGAGTTTAGTTCAGTGTATGACTGTAATGCACGAAAAAAATAGCGTCTTTTATCTTTTCTCAACCGGTATATTTTAATTAATTAACAGCGTTTCTACCGATTGAGAAAATATTACAGATCAGAGTATTTTCGTACATTACAGTCATACATTGAATTGAACTATGTAATCTTTTCTCAACCGGTGGAATCATCGGTGATTTTAAAAATGTCATTAAATCTACGCAAATCGGCAGCTCTGCCTTTGGGTGACAATTCCTGTGGGTTAACAGTATTGGGTGCAGTGGCGGCTCGTGCTACTTGGCAACAATGTCTTCACTCCATTTGAATCTATGTCCAACAATCGATTGCTGGTGAAGCGCTGCTTCACTTTCGAATCGATTGTTTTACATACAATCAAATGGAGTGAAGACATTGTTGCCAAATAGCACGAGCCGCCTCTGATTGGGTGAAATGGCATACAACCCATAAATTGTATTGAGTCCCTCTGCTTGTTTTATTCTAACGTCTATTCAAGCCGGTAGCAAGGCCAGAACTTTGGCAACGATGTAATATCTTCATTTAAATTTATTGAAAGAATCGAATGCGTCGGCGATGCCTAGATGTTTCGACCTTTCTAATGTATTTTAAAGGGGGGGAAAGAAACGTTGCCAAAGTGCACGCCTCGCCACTGATTCAAGCAGAATTCAACCCTTAAAACGTCTGCAGCCAATTTTGCAACGTACCCACTCGCTCTGGTCTGTGTACACTTAGAAATGTATTTCAAAATGCTGAGAACTTCGAACCTTCAAGTTGCAAGCAAACCTCGGAGGACCGAATTATTTCCCGCTTTCGAATTAGACAATAAAGGTGCGAGTGGGATGAGAGATAACTGATATGTTTTCTCGCTAAATTAGCCGAATACAATTTCTTAGCCTGTCCGCCTTTGTCAGTGTAAGGGCAATCTGCCTCCCCCCCTCCCTGCGGACCTGTGACCGGACCTGGCCGTCAGATTAGAGAAATTTCCGTGTTTCCGTCCTTTTCCACACGTACGTCGTTCGTGGTGATGCACAGTGGACCCAAACATGAAATTTCCTGGACATAATATGGACCTGTTTAGTGTTTAGTGATGACGCGTTACGATCATATAATGGGGCTGTTGCGTACTTTTGCTACACATCACTATAACTCATTGTTTCTAACGTAAAATTCGGCGAAAATAACGATGCGCACAATGAAAACTTTCAAAATCCACTCATTAACTCAGAAAATGCCTTCCATTTCAAACAACCCGCGCTACACTAGACGCTATGTCACCGACTTATAACTACATAGATGGAACCGTCTCGTTTATGTAAACATGAACAAACATTGGAATGTTTCGTTTAGATGCGTACATTCCTTGTATTATTTTATAATATTTGATAAACCGAAAAGACCAGACAGCAAATGCAAATTATATTTCACGTATTAAAAAATAAATTCCATCATTTTGTAGTTACGATGTTGTTTACTTAGGCACACGGTGGTTCCGTCTATGAAGTAGTATACCGGTGCAAATAGTGTCTAGTGTAGCGCGGGCTGTTTGAAATTGAAGTGACTTCCTGAGTTAATGAGTGGATATTGAACGTTTTTAATGTGCGCATCGTTATTTTAGCCGACTTTTAGTTATACATTAGAATCAAGGCTCTATATTGCTGTAGCAAAAGTATGCAACAGACCCATTGGATCCAAACAATGGGTCTGTTGCACACTTCGGCTAGAGCGTTTTAAAGTACCATTTCATATGTAAAAAGCCATTAAAATAACAATGGCAGCATGAGAAAACACCAAAAGTCATTAATAAACTCACAATGGAGCTCTTGCACGGTTTTGCAGTAGGCAAATGGAGCATCAATTCCAATGTAAAATGCTAAGAAAATAACGATGAGATCATTGAAAAAGTCTAAAACTCACTCCTCGCAGAGAAAACTTAACTTGAAATTTCGGGTGACCACCTTTGCATGTATGCTCCAACCTCGATTCGGACCCCAAACAAAAGAACAGGACATGAAATTAAGTGCCGTCTTCCTCGTTTATTACGCAACGTAGAACTTTTCTGGAGGTATCACCGTGCGCCTATTTAGTGACTAAATGTGTATAAATGGACCTATAATTCCTTCAAATTTACTTTTTGAAAGCAAATTCATTAATCTCGTTGTTCAAATTCGTAGGTTATGTTCTTTTCTTTGGGGTCCGAATCGAGGTTGGTGCAAACATGCAAGGGTGGTCACCCGAAATCAGAGACAAAAAGAGACCTTGAACTATGCCTGCGCGCGGTGTCCACTTTTCTGGTTCAATTTTGGTCGGAACTCATCGAAACAACAGCCAACATTCGCCTATTGTTGACTGATGAGCGCGTAGTTTGCATTCGCCAAGCAAAACCTGTTTCCGTTTCCGGGACCGCGGACCAATCACAGTCTTTTGTTGAGCTCACCATCCAACATTAGGCCAAGGTTGATTGTTGAGGCCGATGAGTCCCGACAAAAGTAGTTCACGAAAAGTGGACATCGCGCGCAACCATGGGAAGAATAGGGAGTGCACGGTCTCTATTTGTCTCTGCCCGAAATTTCAAGTTAAGTTTTATCTGCTAGGAGTGATTTTTAGACTTTTTAATGGTCTCATCGTTATTTTCGCAGCATTTTACATTGGAATTGATACTCCACTTGCCTACGTCAAAACCTTGCAAGAGCTCCATTTGCAAATTCACCCCTGTATCTTTCCACTACGGGCACGATATTTCGCGAGATTAGCGCGGCACATTCAAATAATCACATCCGATTTCATAAACGAATAAACAGTAAACACTGACGGCGTCTGTTCGAATTCTTAAGTCTCAGTATCCTCAATTCCTCACAAAGGGTTGTGAAAGATACGGAAACCGGTATTTGAGTCGAAAACTTATCAAAATGAAACAATGACACATAGGAGTTCTTAGGATGATGATTAAAGTTGGAATCATCCTTGGAACGCCTGTGTGTTATTGTTTCATTTTGATAAGTTTTTGACACAAATGTTGGTTTCCATAACTTTCACAACCCTTTGTGAGGAATTGAGGATATTAAGACGTAAAAATTCGAACAGACGCCGGTTTATTTGTTTATGAAGTCAGCTGTGATGACAGTCGGCCTTGATTTTTAAATGTGCCGTGCGTATAATCTTGCGAAATATCGTGCACAGTGGAAAGATACAGGGGTAAATAGTGTCAAGTGTTTTCCGAAAATTGTAAGTTTATTACTAAATTTTGGTGTTTTTTGATGCTGCCATTGTAATTTTTACGGCTTTTTACTTTTAAAATGATACTTTAAAACGCTCTATAGCCCAGCGGTTCCCAACCATTTATGGTCGCGGACCATCAATGGGACGATCGGTGGAGGCCGCGGACCACCAACTTGAAAAAATGAACAATCGATTACCTTTTTTTCTTTTTTTCTTTGACAACGGAGGGAGGAAATAAAAACTAACCTACCCTGATATTTTAAATACAGCCACCGGTTGGGAAAATGGGAACCGCTGAGATAATTATTGAACAAAAACAATAATTGAAAACTTTCAATTTTGAAATTAATATTGAATTTAAAAAACCTAAAAATGAAAACTTCGAAGGAGGAATTTTATAAACTTATAAAAATTTAGGTTATGACTCGTTCAAATGATAACTTGAATTATTTTTTTTTTTTTTTTTTTCCTGCTACATAAAAACATATTGGTCACGAATTCAACATTTCCACTTTTGGGCGAAAAAAAACGGGACTGATTCGGAAAGGTCTTCGCGGTTGGGAACCACTGCTCTAGCCGAAGTGTGCAACAGACCCATTATTCTATCTCGCTCACTCTCGTGGCTTTACCCACAAGAAGTCAGATCCTAATTTTCGAAAGAAAATTCATGCGAGTAAAAAAATAGTTTTCTCAAATTTTATTGTACCATTAGATTCCATGTACCTCAAAGTATCTTTTCACTCTGACTTATTCATAAACGATAAAAATTGAATTTACAATCACAATTCTATCGGAAGATGTCCTATGTTTTGTCCTTGTCTTACTCACCGGTCTCTTATAGATGTATCAACGCCATCACCATGACACTCAATCATCCTAATCTCTCATCGTATCGAAGCTTGTTCGAGGTATAACAAGTGGTGAGATGGTGCAGATTAGCCCGTATCCTACAATTCTGTGCCCATGAGAAACAGTGAGTGTGACTAGGACAAAACATAAGACTTTCTTCTATGTGATTGTAAATTTATGTTCCATGATTCGAAAATGTTGTTGAAAAGTGACAGTGTTGCCAATAGTGGACGGATTCGATCACACGTAGACTATTTTGATGAGAATACAGCCACAACTGTCCACGCTCCCACCTCCGATCCTTTCTATCGGTATCCACCGTGCAGGGCTGTCGTTTTGCGTATAATCAATGCTATTTTTCTATTCACCGATGATTCCACCGGTTGAGAAAAGATTACACAGTTCGGTTCTGTGTAATGTGTATGTCTGTAATGCACAAAAAATACTCTGATCTGTAATCTTTTCTCAATCGGTGGAAACTCTGTTAATTAATTAAAATATCCGCAAAGTTGTTCAAAGTCATCGACGACTCCACCGGTTGAGAAAAGAATACAGATACAAGTGCTCTAGTTTATTATACAGTGTTGCACTGAACTGAACTGTGTAATCTTCTCTCAACCGGTGGAACCATCGGTGAATTTAAAAGTAGCATTGATTATACCTAAAACGGCAGCCGTGCCACCGTGTGGACAGTTTTCAACTCGAAGATTGTCCACGCGTGGACTATTCTACCCGGTAAAAACCTGGCAACACTGAAAATTGATTATTCTTTAAGGTACGTAGAATCCAATGGTGTAGTAAAATCTGAGAGAACTTGTTGCTATACTAGCATGAATTTGCATTGGAAAATGTTGATATTTTTTCTTATGGGAATGAACCTACGAGAGAAAATGAGATGGGGCATTTGCTCCGGATCCAATTTGTTTTCGTGACGTCGCACTAAACAGGTCTATTACAAAAGGAAATTCATTATTATGCGTAAATGGCAAGATTAATTTAAATTTTGGATGTTTTTAGAGCTAAAAACGAGTCAAATGCTGTGATTTTTGCAAGAAAATATGATCGCAAAAATCACAGAATACTCTAATCAGAACGGAAACTATAATTCAATTTGAAACATCCTTTACTTTGGGTATGTTCGGGTCCGCCATGTTGGAATGTATGAGCATTTCCGGCAATGTTCGGCAACTGGCCGGGTTGTGATTGGGTATGCGTCAAATCTGATTTAATATATCCTGAGAGAGCACGTCCTCCCAGTGGCGAAGCGTGCAATTCGGCAACGTTGAAATTCGTCTATTTGAAACACATGTAAAAGGTCGAATGTGAAGGTGTTCACCGAACACCCAATATTTCGATATTTTTCATGGGTTTAAATGGACAAACTACAAGGTTGCCAAATTGCACGCTACGCCACTGCGTCCTCCATCTTGAGAAGTGAGAAAACACGATCGCTAGTTGGTGCTGGTGAATTCCAAATCTTGTTCCCAATGGCTCTTATGAAAGTTTCCGTTCTAATTGTAGTATTTTGTGTTATAATGTTTTTTAAAGCAAAAAAACAAAAACAAAAAAAAAAACAAAAAAAAAAACAAAACAAAAAAACAAAAAAACTATGAACTCTTTTTGTCCAGAAAAATATGTGATTTGATGCAGCGTGCGATGGGACGTTGGTGTAGCGTCCGTGGACTTACCTTGGCCGAAAGGGGTGAAATTTATACTTAGATTAATCTTGTTTTAAAGCCGGATATCCGCTGTAAATCCTTTTTCGACCGGTCAGTTTTGAATGGGAATGAACATCGCGTCGCCGCCTTGCTAACCTGCTCTTGCTCTGCCCAATACCCGACCCGACCGCAGATGTCCGTTTGATTTGGCACCTTTTTGGCAACGAGGAAGTGAACCCCTCCCCCTCTCCTCTCCGAAGCCTTCTCTCTTAATTTAGATGTATGGCGTATATGCACACATCCTTGCGAGATTTTGTTACAGGAGAATAAGCAAAGTGTATTCAGTAAACAACTGAGTTAACTACATGAGAACATGTTTGATGGAAACTTCTTTGAAACGACTTCTAGCCTGATAGACTCGGGCTCGGGTATCACCAACGACGGGTTTTGAAATGCGATGTCTCTTTCATATTAACCAATGTAAAATGATCGACCCTAATTGAGGAGGTAGCTGGAAAAACGGCCTTATAGTAGCAAATTTGCGTTCTGAGAAAACGGCTGTTAAAGTTTTTATTTTAGTGCCAATCTAACATAGATGAAGAATCAGGCTTGGGTTGGATCAAAAAAGTTGATCCATACCCTCAGGTTGAAGTTGGTACAATTGAAGTATGCTTTGGCTGTATAGGAAAGAAGAAAATGGAGAAATGCGAAAGGTCTACTAAGGTCGCTCTTTCATAGAACGACCTGTTGCACAGAGACAAGTCCTCATCAAACGCTGGGTACTAAGGCCGTTTTTCCAGAGAACGACTTTCTGTATGGAACATATGTACTACATGATTGATGTAAAAAAGAAAAACCCAAAAACTGCAAAAAAAGAGGCGAATTTATTAGAAAATAAAGAATATAAAATTATTCGTCCTCGTATTCACTCTCGCTTTCACTGTTGCCCGAATACTCTTCACCATCTTCAATTTTCCCCATTATGGTCATTATAGTCGCCAGCAGAAGTGGTAACCTCTACTCATATAAACTCCCATATCTCACTCAATTTTTGACGTACGGTCATGAAATTTTGTGGAGATGTATTATTGAGCCTATGTTCTCTCAGAAAAGTCGTTCTCCGGAAAAACGACCTTAGCCGTATAAGGTCGTTTTTCCAACTAGCTCCTCAATTTGGTTCAATTGAAAGGGGCTCTTGCAAAAGTTTTCTATACAGGTGATTGAAGAGTTGATTCGTGCATAAAAACCTGTAAAAATGACGATCCGTTTCTTGTGGGGGAAAACCCACGAAAGCAAGTGAGATGGGGCTTTTCTTTGAATCCAATTTTTTTTGTGACGTCGCTGTTAATCGGTCTATCGATTATTCGACATATTAGGGCAACATGAACCATTTTGACTCATTGATATAATCTAATAACCGCGTTATATTTAAACATCATTACTTTAATGATTACAAAAGTGTTCTGGTATATTCAAAATATTTCTGATTTATCAGAATTGCACTTTACAAGACTTTTCTTGACGTTATCACGATCGCACGAATACTTTTGCTGTGTGAGGCGCCAGAAAAAAATGTCAAACCTCGGAGAAGTCATAGTGATCCAAATCACATTTTTTGAACGACTCCTGCGAAGGAGTAAAATATATCCTCTGCTTTTTTTGAGTATTTAGTTCCTCTGGAGCATAGATACGGTAAGTACTTACTTACAGTCGACGCAGTAAATATTGTAAGTTGACTCCTTGGATTTTGGATCAGATATAGGCAACATGCAATTCTTATCACATCAACTGCTAGTGGCCTATACTTGAGCCGAAACCTAAAGCACAGAATAATACAATCAGAAGGGAAACTCTAATTCATTTTGAAACATTCTTTACTTCGGGCCGCCATGTTCGAAAGTGAGTGTCTTCGGCAATCTTCGGCAACTGGCCGAGTTGTGATTGGTTGTATAGCCTGAAAAAGCATGTCCGCCATCTTGAGAAGTGAGTAGGCACAGTTGCCAGTTTGTGCCAGTAAATTCCAAATCTTGTTTCCATTGGCTCTTATGGGAGTTTCCCTTCTGATTGTATTATTCTGTGCCTAAAGAGTCGACCCACATTATTTCATTCGCCTACTATAGCTCGCTGCCAATCGATCCATCTTATTTCTCCCTAATTAACTCATGCAAAAGTATCGATCTTTGTCAGTAGGTTTAAGTACGGGAGCGATAATCAATGCAGTCGGGGGACAAAAATAATGTCAGATTTGAGATGACTCCTTGAGGTCCGCTTTCCGCAATACACATTCTAATAAATTTAAGCAGTACAAGGGGCCTACCTAAGCTAAAATCTAAGGAGTCGTCTGGCATTTTTCTAGTCCCCGAAAGTATGTACTAGCGGGGACAAAAACATCCGGTCAGGGTATGCAATACGCGACTGTAACACTCTGCACACATGTGTTGATTCATATACTCTGCATTTCGTATTGCATAATCTGGCCAAATATCTTTGTCTCCGCTAGTACAGTCAAAGAATTAAAGAATGTTAGTTGACTCCATAAATTTTGGTTTAGACAACCTGCAATACTTAACACAATAAATTAAAGCATTGAAGGTGGCCTAACTTGCCTAAATTTAAGGAGTTCGTTCAGATATGAAATAAATATTTTAAAAACATTTTGAAAATCTTGCCAAAAAGTTTTCGGTAACCGTTTGTAAATATTTTAAAAACATTTTAAAAAAATATGATTTGTTCATGCCAATTAGTTGTCAAAATATTTTTAAAATGTTTTTATTAAAATGTTTTTAAAATATTGACAATATTTTTAAAATATTGTCTACATTTATTTTGTCAATTTTTATTTATTTTATGTTTTAAAAATATTTTTAAAATATTTCTTCATATCTGGTACTGATATAATTTAATTCGTCAACTGCACATTTTGAGTCTGAAACCGAAACAGCCCTAGGCTAGGCTTATAACTCGTCATCAGTCAGACGGGAAACGCCGGAGTGTCCATATACATACGTGCAGAACGTTAACACCCGTAGATTGCATCCTAAGGGTTGACAGGGGCAGAACCGTACGCACGTCCTAAAATGCATCGCCAAGACAAAGATTGTTCCAGGGCAGTCAGCATTGAGCAGGAGGTCACCGTATAAATTGCTCGTACTTTGAATCGTCTCATCTCTTCGACCTCCCCCCCCCCCTTCCTCGGGGTCAATATGCTGGGTAGGAGGGGGTGTCGTACATCCTCTATTTTGTCCAGTGAGGGCTGACTGAACAAATTGAATTCTAACCTGTGACAGCTCCAATCTGGATTACGTAGGTAGTAGGTAACTTCGGATGTGTGCCTGCAAGGTATACGCAGCCGACACGCACTGGGTCAAAACTCTAATTTTTCCAAACATAAACAAATGTTGGTATTTTGCTGCAAAAAAAAATTAAATGTTGATATTTTTTTCTTGCGGAAACCTTGTTCTTGAGCGGGGGGCAAGAGGGGCCACTTGCCCCCCCTCCCCCCTGGAATTCAGAAAAGTCAAAATTTCACGATAAAAAATGAAAGGAAAAAAGCAAAGTCAAATTCCATTTCCATCATCTCAAAAATAAGGTGTCCAGCAAAAATCCGGGTCCGTGGGTACGGCGAGTGGAGTGGGTAGGGGTTAGGACCACACTACACACGATCTTAGGACAAACCCTTCGAATATTCCACCACCTCAAAAAAAAAAAAATTGTCCAGCAAAAGTTAGGGTCCGAACCTGTGTGCGGCGAGTGGGGGGGGGGCGGGGGTAGAACCACTACGGACAATCTTAGAACAATCCGTTCGAATTTTCCACCATCTCAAAAAAAATTGTACAGCAAAAGTTCAAGTTCGAACCTGTAAGCGGCGAGTGGAGGGGGGGGGGGCACTACGGACAATCTCAAACCCTTCAAATTTTCCAACATCTCAAAAAAGATTGTCCAGCACAATTTAGGGTCCGAACCTGTGTGCGGCGATTTTGGGGGGTGCAGAACCACTACAGACAACTTTAGAACAATCCCTTCGAATTTTCCACCAGCTCAAAAAAATTGTCTAGCAAAAGTTTGGGTCCGAACCTGTGTGCGGCGATTGTAGGGGGGTGTAGAACCACTACAGACAAACCTTAGAACAATTCCTTCGAATTTTCCACCGTCTCAAAAAAAATTGTCCAGCAAAAGTTTGGGTCCGAACCTGTGTGCGGCGAGTGTGGGGGGATTAGGACCACTATGGACAGTCATAGAACAAACTCTTCGAATTTCCTACTGCGCATCACCAAACGCACGTAATAAACAATCAAATACTCATAAAACAATTTTAATAAATGTATTGCATAATTCCACCCCACCGAAATACGCCGCTGATATGCGTAAACATTCTGAATGGCAAATGATTGGTTCACTTGATCATCTGGAATAAATACCGGGACAATTTGAAATAATCAGAAAGTGAGGTTAGAAATTTTTGAAATAGAATTTCAAAATAGAACTTTAGGAAAACGTGAATCAATGAACATCTAATTACTTCCAACACACTCGAAATTCAGTCGTGGCTGGGAAAACATTTACTTTTCAAATGAAATTGGCATAAAAAAAACGCAGGACACAACCTAAAAATCACGACATCAAAAAAGCTCAATTCGTCATTTGATCACAAGGGGGCGTAGTATACTCTATTGAGTAGCAGGACGATTTCAATAGGCGCACCGTTGGTACAACGTGCAACAACGTGCAACGTAAGTACAACGTTGGTAAAAGAATGAATGAAGGGGATTTTATCCTTGTCTAACAAACATGTTTCAATGGAGAAAAGAGAGAGGCAGAGAATTTCTCTCCTTTCGCTATTCTGTTGTCGACGCAAGACAGACATCGTTCCTGGGACACAAATCGAGATCACAAACAATATAAATGCAGTGAGAGACAAAGCTATTTGCAATTTGGCGACAGTGGTTTTATTCAGTCATTACATTGACTTAGTTAATAATTGGTTTTTTGGAAGCAATTGCATCCATATCTATTATTTTCCATTGACAGAAATGGAGGAAAATAAATGTTGCCAAACTTGCTCGCTTTGCCACTGCACACTGAAAAAAAAAAAAAAAAAAAAAAAAAAAGACTACAAGAAGCATGACGATATGTGAATCAAAATGTAAGGGATGGGACAATTACCAGAATTCTAGTGTTTGTACCATAGTTCTTTAAATATTTTAGGAAATTCTAGTTCTACGACCATATACTCTGCTATTAACACCAGAATTTTCTGATGAAAGTAATAGAATTTCTGTGGTGGAGTTAGTGGATTTTTGTGGACTTTATGTAATCGTTTTATCTATATGAGGCGGCCTAATAAAAAAATACCGTATCCGTGAGGATACATACATTCCTACAGTGTTAAAAATGCGCCTTTATTGCTCACAAACACTCATTTATCGATTGCGGAATTCAAACGTCTGATTCCCTACAGACCCTCTCAAGATTATATACGCATATTTGTTTATAATTAAAGTTTGAAAGTTGAGGAAGGGCAAACAAGGGAGAAAGCTAACAAAATCGAACGAAAACAAACTACAAGAAAGTTTATCGCTTTCGCATATTAAAAAAAAAAAAAAAAAAAAAAAAAAAAAAAAAAAAAAAAAAAATGTACGTTCAAGGCGCCTATCGCACAGATGTAATAAAACAATTTTTACGACCCTTTGATTCAAGACCACGCAGTTGCTCTCGATTACTACTGTCTAACCTCCTAGGAAGGAGAGATCCTTCCTTCCGCCTGCAATTGTATTGAATCAGACCGTTTTTCCGGCACTAGCGGATGCAGGAACTTCTCTCTCTCTCTCTCTCTCTCTCTCTCTCTCTCTCTCTCTCTCTCTCTCTCTCTCTCTCTCTCTCTCTCTCTCTCTCTCTCTCTCTCTCTCTATCTCTCTCTCTCTCTCTCTCTCTCCCTATCTCTCTCCCCCTCTCTCCCTCCTTATTTGAACGCGAGCATCAGAAAGGGACGGAGATAGGGGTAAATATAAGTCACGTGATGACTTTCTCTATTATCCTTTTCTAACACACGAGTTCGAATTGGAAGAGAGAGAGAGAGAGATAGACGAATTCTGATATACGCCTCGACCTACGCGCGTCGAATGAGATCAACTGTGATAAACTGCAATAACTTTTCCGGATAATCCAATCCTTCAACCAAATTGATTACCGTCCTTAAGTGCTTTACACTGAGTGCGTTTTACAATCTATTGGACTAATCAAGGTTACACTGAGGTGGTCTGTTGGGTGCTTTTAACTGCTCAACAAGTCTACGTTAGTATAAGGAGCTTTATTCACTGACGGATTCAAGAATTTATCCTTCTCTCTCTTTTCCCATTTTCCCCATTAGAATGCGTGTGTTAGAAAAGGACAGATCAGGGACAGTCACGTGATTCTTGCCGGCTCTTCCATCATTTTCTAGTACATGCGTTTTAATGGGAAAAGAGAGAGAATGACAATTTCTTGGATCAACTATAGAGGCTTTATTTAGAAACAGCCAGGGGTAAACGCTGTATTTCGTCCATTTAAATCCATGAGAAATATCGATCCTAGTGAGTGCACTTTGCAGCTGCATTAGTTCGATCTTTTAAGTTTGTTTAAATGGGCAAAATACAGCGTTGCCTGATTGCAGCGACGCCACTGACAAGGGATCTTAGCAGTAGCGGCTCGTGCAATATGGCAAGAGCAGATTCTCTCCATTTAAACTTATTTAAAATAATCGATTTTCAAGAGATTAATCAAAACGCCAATAAATCAATACTTTTGCAAACATTTAAATGGTTGAAAGCACCGTTGCCAAATTCCACGAGCCAAAATTGATGTTCTTATACCTCTCATCTTTGTTCTTTCGACTGCCACATTCAACATGTATACGTTCTTCTCTGGCCTTCAGGTAAAGGTATCGAAATAAAACAGAATGAAAATAACAACATTAAAATTAAAAAAAATTAACAGGCACATTAATATTTAGTGAGCTGAAATCTTGCAACGCTCTTTTCCCACGTGGAATCAATTGCATGCACCCCGGTTGACCATGGGCGCCCGCAGAAAAATTTCCAAGGGGGGCAAAATTGTCGAACCCCAATGGAAGGTCTAGTTGACCCCCCCCCCTCTCCCGGTGGAACAGGGAAAGATTTTTTTTTTTTTTCATCCAAATGGTGTAGGTACAATTATTAAGTCATGGGAGGGGTAGGTGTTTCAAATAATATGTCGTAATAATTTTGACGTGTTTGATATAATGGATAAAGTGACAACAGACAAAAATGATAGTAAGGAAAAAGTTCAATTCTACTATTCCTTGCAAAAAAAAAAAAAAAAGTTAAAATAAACAAATACTGAAGTTTGTTAACTATTAATCCTTTGATTAACATTGCTTTTACTTTTTTCCTTTCATTTTTTACCGTGAAGTTTTGACTTTTTTTTAATTCCCCGCTGCGGGCGCCCATGCGGTTGACTAATATACTCTGATACTCTTGACTTTTTCCTCTCTATAGTTTCCTCAATATTTGTCGAAATGGAATTCCATTTTCTAGACTTCTAGAACAGGCGGCCCGGCGCACAGTGGAATAGGAGTTGTCGGACATGAAATTAATAACTGAAAATGCAAATCTGAATGTTTTATAGTAAAAAAACAAACTATAGTGAGTTCTGGTAGGAATTTTTACAAAAAACCATGAAATTACTTTCAAACTTCTATGTTGCGTATTGAGAAAGACATTTGCTTTTTTTGTCGCCAAGGCGTGTCTAGTCTCTCCCATTGATTTGCTCCATTGCAGTGGTGTAATCTTAGGGGGGCACAGGGGTGCAAAATGTGCCCGATCTAGCGATCCGCGGATCGCGTGAAAGTGAGGAAATTTGTCCATTTTTTTTTTTTTTTAAGCGTGCCGTATATATACGGTACGCTTTTTGTTTTCATTTTCATATCTAATATATAGGTTGTATGCTTTGCTTATGGCAAAACCTTGGCGGGAAAGGTTTGAAAAATTAAAAACGTGTTTTCTTAAAACTGGTTTTATTAATCGTTAATTTATTGCTGCAATCCAGGAGGTCTCGGCGTCTATTTTCTTAAAATTGTAAAAGTTTTGGTATTCCTGTTAATTTCAATAAGTTATTAAGCGTCAAAGTCGAATTCCTTTGAACGAGAATTCCATACAGGTCCAGCAACCTAAGTCATTTGTGCCAACCTATGAGTCAAAATTCCAAGGCAGGAGGGGGGTGGAAACATCCTTCACAGAAACCCTCTTTGCCCCTCGGTTTTGGGCTCCACCGGTCACGAGATTTCTTCACGGTTCATTAAGCGGAGAGATTTGTGAATGTGTGGGAGAGAGAGGGTGTTAGAGAGGCTTTGTGTCTCGGATCTCGGAGGGTCTGAGGACTCATAAAAGTGTCAAATCTGTTTGACGACGGTATCGAAAAGAAGTGACGGCGAGGTATTGATGAAGAGCGGGGGGGGTATAGAAAAGAGAGGGGCTCATTCATATCCTTAAGTAGACCTGTTTAGTGATGACGTCACCATCAAAATAGGTTCCAAACAAATGCTCTATCTCGCTCACTCTTGTTGATTTACCTATAAGAAATCAGATCCAAATTTTCGAACGCAAATTTATGCTAGTTAAAGAACAGTTTTCTCAAATTTGATTGCACCATTAGATTCCACGTACCTTAAAGTATCTTGTCACTCTAACATAATTCCTAAAAGATCACAAGCGAATTTACAATCACAGTTATACCGAAAGATGTTCTACGTTTTGTCCTCATCTTACTCACGGTCTCTTATGAGAGTATCACCGCTATGACACTCAATCATTCTAACTTCTCTTCGTATCGAAGCTATTGTTCGAGGGATAACACATGTCGTGATGGTGCTGATGAGCCTATATCCTAGAATTTTGTGCTCATAAGAAACTGTGAGTGTGACAAGGACAAAACATAGGACTTTCTTCGATATAGCTGTGATTGTGCATTGATGCGCGATGTTTCAAAAAGTTTGTGGTAGCGAGCTCACATTTTATCACTGAGAAAAAAGTGGCTGTTAAAACTGTAAGAATAGAACCATAGATGTGTTTCGTATTATTTCAATCATAAGACCTATCGTTGCTATAGTCAGCGCTCTTGAATCTACACGAATACCGATTGTCTCTATAAAATTTCGATTATTTTTATGGGAAATAAAGCGCGGGAATATATATCATATCGGAAAATTCATTGAAACAATCGGAAATTTTTATAAGGGACGTGGAACCCAATGGTGTGATAAACACAACTGGTGCAAAGAACTTGTTGTTTACTAGCACTTGTATTTGAAAATTTGGATCGTATTTCATATGGGAAAACCCACGAGAGCGAGTGAGACGGAGCCTTTCTTTGGAACCAATTATTTTCATGACGTCACACTAAACAGGTCTTGGTCATTGGAAACATTTGAAATTCTGGGGGATCGGCAAATTGAAAACCCCTTAATGAGCGTCTATGCAATAAAGGGGATTTTTGAGGAAATTTTGGGCGTTTTGTTGAAAAAAAGGTTTTTAAAATCCAGAACAAAGGGAGGGGGTTAAAATTCGCATTAATAGCTCTAAAAAGTGAGAGGGGCTGTCGCGTGTCTTCCACCCCTGGACAGCCTCCTCCCTGTGGCTATGGAATTGACTCTGGAATAACTTATTTACCTATCCTAAAAAGTTTCTCGCGTGTACAGTATTTTTTACTGGAAGCCTCTTCAAATTTTGGAAATTATAGGTCCATATGAAACTTTGTTTTTCCCAAAAACGAAAAATGATATCGACCCACGGCAACAGAAAAAAAAAATCATATTACAATGCGTTATAGGCTTAGTTTTAACTGTAAACTTTCGATACTTTTCAACAAAATAAATGGGGAGAGGGGAATTAAAATCCACAAACGTCTTAAACCTCCACACCTACTATAATCTATACCCCTAGAATGCTTGACGTGTAAAGGGCACCTGAAATGGTTAGTTCTGTATATTAAAGGATTATTTTTTCATGAATTCGCAAGTGTTTCATTTATACATATTACATATCTACATCGTGACAATCGCAACAAGTGCTGACAGCACCTAAAACGGAAAAAAGAAGAAAAAAACTGTTTATTCTTTAGAATCACGGCTTTTCCGAATATGACACTTTTTGACTTCAAAAGAACGCAACCTCATTTTTGATCCCTGAACAAGCCGTTTAAAAGGTGGAGGGATTTAGAAATATCTATTGTCTATACTTTATGTGGGTAAAAAAGATCGAGCCTTATCAAATAATTTTCTCTTTTCAGCTTTCAATGGGTTTGTTGCAAACTTTTGCTACAGCGCTACAGAGTTTTGATTTTTATGTAAAATCGCCTGAAAATTACATTGGCGGCATCAAATAGTCATAAAAGCCATTCATAAACCCACAAAACGCATTATAAAGAAAGCCAAAATGGCAGTCGTAAAGCCGAACAATCTGTGCACGCGCATACGACGAACATCAAAGATAGGCGATCCATTTTCCCCTTTTTCGTTGAAAGGGGGGGGGGGAAGAAAATATCTCTACAGTCAAACTGTGATTTTAAAAATTTGCATGGTCAAGATGTTGTGTTCTGTGAAGGGTGGCGGGGGGGGGGGGGGAGCAAAATATCAAGAATATAGGGTGTTTCAAAACTTAAGTGCCAAACTTATGGAGTGTATTTTTGGGGTCAACACATATATAAGGCTTTATTTTCCTACACGAATATGTGCTGCAAATGTTTCTCTTCTGAGCTAGAGCCCTCCAAAGTTTTGAAAACAAAAATCAAAAAACGAACACAAAAAACAACTCCTTTGACTCATCTCCTTATAGATACATCTGATCTTTTATTTTTTTCATCATTTCTCACCAAATCAGCTCAATTGGACAGCACTTGTCACAAAAAAACTGAGTGAAATTTTTGATAAAATTGAGTTATTGATTGATAGACCTAGCAATACTCAATCTCGAAGCAACAAGTGCTTCTTCTAATAACAACTATTTCCTCATTGAAGCCTCATTGAAGTCATTGTCCATGTGATGAAATAAAATGAGAACTTGGTTCCTTTTTCTTAAACCTTAATCCGAGTCACGTAAGGAACCAACTCCGACTTGGTTCCTTTTATAGAATTGGGAACGGACTTAAGTCCGGATTAACAGATTTTAAAATATCAACAGTGTAAACCAACTCTGCCGTTTGGTTTCTCTTAGAGATTCGTTTTTCGTGATTATGCCAAACAAAAAGAAGAAAGGAACCAAGTCACTTTAAACGCTAAAAATTAAGTAGGTACCTTTCCTTCATAGGAAATTCCACTTTTCCGGTGTTAAAATGCAAAAACATAACACGGTAGTTGAATGAAATCAAAACGTAAGTAATTCCGCGTTTTTTGTTTAAATGCTAGCTCTTCAACTTTGGACTCAATTTTCTCGAGATCAGCTCCATGTCACATGGCTCCTCTTTGATGAATTATCATTGCTAGCAAAAGCATTAAAGCTGTTCAGACTTTAGTGGCACGCTTTTCCAACACCTGCGTGTTGGAATTTTCCCTGCTTGTTTTTTTTTTTTTTTTTTTTTTTTTTTTTTTTTAATAATGGCAATAAGGATTTCCCAAGAAAATAGTGTAAAAAATGGGAAATTATCGGTCATTTTGCGAACATACGGTGTTGAATTGTTAAAATAACCAAAAAAAAGTCATCACTTTCAAATTTTTGTGAGGAAATTTTTTAAAATCCTGTGAGGAAATAAGTCACGGATCGCGTGAAACTTCCGAAGTTTTGGAACATTTTGCAACCCTGGGGGGGCATGACCTTTTTGCCCCTCTAATATTTGAGAAGGGGGGGGCAAAGTATCATTTTGCCCCCCCCCCCAATAATTTGATGAAAAAGAGGAGGGAAAAAGAGGGAGGGAAAAAGAGGGAGGGAGAAAAGAAAAGACGGAAAAATACAAAAAAAAAAGGAAGGAAGGAATAATTACAGGAACCGAGAAGCAAAAAATGGCAAGAATAAGTGGCTCTATTTTACCCTGAAACTGCACCTAAAGTAAATCTAAAGTGGAAAATTCCTCTGTTGTCAATGAAATAAAGAAAATATACACTGAGTCTACTAACATCTGTTCTGTCGGTTGGTTATTTTTGAAGGATTCAAGTGCTTAAAATATAGTCTGAGAGAACCCAAATGTTCAAATTTTTCCGGGGAATACCCCCAGACCCCCTATTACTGGAAAGTGTCCCCCAGATTCCCCATAGTATAGGACTATTTGCTACCCCCTCCCCTCAAAAAGAATCTAAAATTTTACGCCACTAAGTGGAACATTACATTTACTGCAGTTTTAAATTTCCAGATGACTTCTAACCGTGAGGAACAGTTTCCCAAAGCCTAGAAATATCAGCTTCATCAATAAGCTGAAAGTCTAAACTGAAAAGTTCCCTTTTTGCCTGAGAAATGAAGAAAATGAACGTAAAATCTATTTTTAATTTATTTAAATTTGGTGGCATTTGTATGTGATAACATTGCTTAAAATAACGTCTGAGAGAGCCTGAATTTTCAATTTTTTCCGGGGGAGGGCCCCCGAACCCCCCTCTCACTGGGGGGTGTCCCCTCAGTCCCCCCATAGTGCATCTCTCAAAAGTTGGTTTGGCCCCTCCCCAATAAAATCCCAAGTTTACGCCACTGCCCCACTGTGTCGTGAAACGAACCGAGTTCTCAAACGTCGCTTGCAATAGTCTAGAATTCTGTATTAACTTTTGTCTTTAGGCTGTTGAGGGCCGGTTCAATGAAAATTTACTTTTTTTAGACGTATGCCAGAGGAAATTTTGAAGCGTTCGAATGGGCTTTGAAGGTTTCGTCAATTAACTAAACACACTGAAATCCACTTGAAATAAACGATGTAGCCTGAAACACGGAATGCTTGATGTCATAACCTGATTTGACGATTTTTGCCCACAGCATAACGGTCCGTAACTATATATATGTATATAGAGGAGCGACGCTATATTACCCCAATCCCAAAAAGAGGCAGTAAGGACGGTTTGTATTTTTTAACCTTATAATTGAAGATTGTAATTAATGGGTCTGTTGCAAACTTTTGCTACAACGGTTAAGAGTGTATAATCTAATGTAAAATCGCCTGAAAAGTCCATTGGTGGCATCAGAAAGTCATAAAATGCATAATAAACTCACAACAGGCGTTTAATGAAATCCAAGATGGCGGATAAATATCGAGCAATCTGTATGCATGCACCGTGAACATCCAAGGATGGCCAACTTTGATAACCTCACTGGAGGTAGAGGTTACGTGTTTGTTTACGTTTGTGATTGGTTGTGATCGATATTGTGAGGTTGGCTATCCTTGGATGTTTGTAGTGCATACATACAAATTGCTCGATATTTCTCCGCCATCTTGGGTTTCATTAAACGCCTGTTGTGAGTTTATTATCGCATTTTACAACTTTCTGATGCTACCAATGGACTTTGTAGGCGATTTTACACGATAATAAATTCTCTTAACCGTTGTAGCAAATGTTTGCAACAGACCCATGCATTCATTGCAAACTGGTTTTGAGTGATATTGCAAGTGTTTTTGTGTGGCTGACCGGACACGGAATTTTAATACAGCTTTAATCGTACCAAAAGAAACAGTCATATCGATTTCTGTGTCTGGATTGCCACTCTAAAACACTTGCACTTTCGTTTAAAACCAATTTCTACTGGATTGAATACAGTTTTTGATTCAAGGTTAAATAACATGCGGCAAACAAACCAGAATAATATCTCCAATACGGTCACACTTTGAGATAGGACTTATAACATGTATCAGCCTCTCTATCGCTCTATCTCGTTGGTTATACTACTAGAATGGGTCTGTTGCAAACTTTTGCTACAGTGCTACAGAGTGTATAATCTAATGTAAAATCGCCTGAAAAGTCTAATGGTGGCATCAGAAAGCCATGAAATGCAATAATAAACTCTCAAGAGGCGTTTAATGAAATCCAAGATGGCGGCAAAATATCGAGCAATCTGTATGCATGAACCACGAACATTCAAGGATAGCCAACCTCACAAGATCCATTACAACCAATCACAATGTAAACAAACACATAACCTCTACCTTCAGGAGGTTGTCAAAGTTGGCAATCCTTGGAATGATCACGGTGCATACGTTCAGATTCCTCGATATTTTGCCGCCATCTTGGATTTCAATAAACGCCTCTTGTGAGTTTAATATTGTATTTCATGACTTTATGATGTTACCAATGGACTTTTTAGGCGATTTTACATTGTCAAAAACGCTTTTTATCGCTGTAGCAAAAGTTTGCAACAGACCTATTCGGTCGTTTGAACGGCCCGGCAGCTCAAACACCATTTGAGGTGTCCACTGTCCAGAAGGCTGATTCTTGAAATTCCCAACATTTTAATAGACAAGATAAAAATGGAAGACGGTGTCTGACAGAGATGAGAGGCACTTAGTTGCCAATTTTAATCACTATTTGGAACTTATCTAAATGGTCAACAGATGTTTAAAACTGTCCAAGGGGTGCAAACAATGCCTGTTTGCGCCGCCTCCTAAAGTCTGCGCTAGCGTTTGAATTTGCCGCCGTATCGAAAGCTCCGCCCGCGGTCAGAGGTCGGAGGTCGAAGTTAATCAGCCCCGGCCGAATCGCCTCGTGCCCCATCCAGCTGACCGGTGACCGGTGCCCGCGAACCTGTACTAGTATGTGTCACTGGCGCAACCAGGATCTCTTCCATCTCCTTCATTTCCCATTTGAATATACATAGGCTGTTCAAAAAATAATGCACATTCGGGTTTTTTGGGAGAACGAAAGCAGTTATCAAAAAGCGGGTTGTGTTAACTTAAAGTCCTTGTAATTTCCAATAAAACAAGACCAAGTAGAGCTCTGTAGCTTAAAAATTGACTGATATACAGGGTCTTGAAAATGGCATGTTGAAACTACCCCTCCAGGATTTTCAGCTATTTTTTCCAAGAAAAAAACAAAAATAAAAAATAAATTAAATTGAAAAAATTGAGTGTTTTAATTGAAAAAATTACAAGATCTTACTGATTGTGTGGCCGGTCAGCAGGCACAGCTTACAGAATGAAATATGCACAGTACTCAGTACTTGCGACTTTCCTGTTTGACGCGTATGCGCAGTGCGAACTTCCAAATTTTTTTCGCGACGAATGCCGAGGAGAAAGAAGAGTAACGTCACGTTATTCATTATTGTTTTTTGCGTGGTTTATCAGTGAGAGACGCTTTTAAAGAAATGAAAGAAGTGTAAATAGACAACTGTTTAGACCGATATTAAGACAACGACCATAAGTCGTTGGTTTAAATCCTTTTCTGAGGGTCAGGAATCAGTGAAACTTCTTCAGAAATCCGGTTTGAAAAAACGATTTTTCAGAAGTGGACAGAAAGGCTGAGGCTTTGCGTGAAACATGATGGACAGTAGGTACTTCGAAAAAATTAAGAAAGAGGCGAGTCATCCGATGAAGACAACTAACTTCAGTCAATTTTAGTAAGATCTTGTAATTTTTGTCATTAAAAACATCAATTTTTTCAAATTTTAATTTTGTTTTGTTTTTTGTTTTTTCTTGGAAAAAATAGCTGAAAATCCTGGAGGGGTAGTTTCAACATGCCATTTTCAAGACCCTGTATATCAGTCAATTTTTAAGCTACAGAGCTTTACTTGGTCTTGTTTTATTGGAAATTACAAGGACTTTAAGCTCACACAAACCGCTTTTTGATAGCTGCTTTCGTTTTCCCAAAAAACCCGAATGTGCATTATTTTTTGAACAGCCTATGTACATATAAATAGAAAAAGGACAGAAAGAGGGGGTTTTATCCCGTTGTCCATCCTTGTCTAACATACGTTTTTAATGGAGAAAAGAGAGAAATGAAGAAACTCTCGGTGCGCTACTGGTGTGTGTGATAGTGCGGTATAGTGAACTCTCTCTTTTCTCTCTCAATATCAATAAAAAGCGATCAATGGTGTTTGGAACAAAAGGCTTGTGGGTAAGAGATTTTAGAGTCTAACCCCGCCCCCTTCTTCTCCCCGCTAGTTTTAGTTAGTCCGCCTTTCCTTTTAGCTTTTTCACATTTTTTGTCTCTTTTGCCTCACCAAGCCGCCGTGTGGCTCGGCATGCCTCAAGCCGTAATAATACCTCGAGTGATGTGACGTCAGAATTAATGTAAAGACGTGGATCGCGATGTAGCCCAGGATTCTTAGGCGAGTCGGGAATGAGCAGCAATTTTATCCGTTCATTTTGTATATAATGTGTGTGTTTGTCCCCAAATTATGCCGCGAGAGAAGCCGGGCCCCCGATAGTCGATTTTGTTAGATCACGTGGGCGATAGAGTGCTTGGTTGATTATCGGAGTTCCGGCGACCCCTAAATACAGTCCACTCAAAGACCCCGGACTAAACAAAGCCTGATCTAGTGTTCCACAGGTTTTGTGAAAGCGAGATAATTTCTGGGATTACGGGGAAATCTCCGGGGATTTGAGCAAATCTAGGCGGCAAAAACATTTTCCCGGAGATTTAGCCTCGAATTTGCGAAAATCGTATTGGTAATTTTGAATATATTTACGGCTGTGTTAAATTAGGCGCGAAAAAAGTCGAATCGTCTCAAATTTTTGCGAAGAAAATCCTGACGTGAGAAAAAATCCTGGATCGTGTGTGGCAAATTGGGCGGCAAAAACATTTTCCGGGAGATTTACCCCCGAATTTGCGAAAAAAGTTGTCATTTTGAGTGTATTTACGGCCGTGTTAAATTAGGCACGAAAAAAAATCTGCTCTTTTCAAATTTACGTGGAGAAATTACTTGAAAATCCTGACGTAGGGAAAAATCCTGGATCGTGCGAAACTTCCGGCACTTTGAAACATTTTGCACCTCTGGACTTTCCGACTACGGACATATATTGAGCGAGCATCCCCCGGCTTTTTACTCTGACTTTCATATTAACGTATACAATCAGCTCGCGTTGTTCAGGAATTCCTTTATTCAGTAAGCATGTGCACATATCCATATTATTTTCCTCCATTTTTTCCTGCTAATGAACTTCAAGAGAGCGCGCGAGGGAGTGCGTAGATGGACTTCATATTACATAATGATGTCGGGAGGAAGGTATGATAATAATCTTGAAAATTGCATCGTTTGAGATATTTTTCATAACTTGAATTCAATTTGAAAATTCATTCCATTCCGAGACTTAGGAATGCATAGATGAATCTTTTGCACAGATTTTATTTCCACGAAAGCCCAAGATACCTCATTTCCGCAAAATCTCTCATCATTTCTGTGCGCTGGCGCTCGGCTGACAATTGAGGCTCTTGCAAACTTTTGCCACAGGTGATTGAAGAGTTGATTCTTGCATATTAAACTGTAAAAATGACGATGAGTGCATTAAAAAGTCACAGAATTCACTCTTAGAACCAGGCTTAATAGCGGATCTACGCAGGTAACGCAGGTATCATGGGAGGTTACCATCTAATTTGAGTCATATTTCGGAGTTCCCGTAGAGAAAGAGACAAATTAGACAGAAATCTCCCATTATCCCTGCGTTGCTCCGCCATTAACCCCTTATCCCCAATCCCGAGTTTACTCGTTATTCTCATCTAGTCTATTTTCAGTCGGGCGCCTTCACTTTATCGTTTAGGCAATTCCAACTCCCACGAACAGTTAACTACCTTCCCTATATACACAGATGAGTGGTGTTCTTTTGAACTAGCCTGGAGGCCGATCATTTACTTCATGCATCGTTAAACCGATCGTTAAGAATGTCTATGAGTGATTCTATTGGTTTAAAATTGTAAAACTTGACCGTTGCTATGGTGACCATCCTTAATGTGCCCGCTATTTAAAAGTTACTCATGAAAAGCCTTTATATAACGAGGCTCCTAACGATGGTTACCATAGCAACGGCCAAGATTTACAATTTTCGACCAATAGCATCACTCATAGACGGTCATAACGATCGGTTTAACGATGAAGTAAATGATCGGCCCACTAGTCTTCAAAGGGTTAAGATATTGCCGTTACAGCTATCTTCTAAGTTTATTACTAAGTAGACTTTTTACACCAGATTTAACTATTCATTTGCTTATAGCCAAAGTTTGCAAGAGCCCCATTCCAACAGACGTTTAACAAAAGGATATTGAGAAACAACAGGCTCAACAAGTGAGCTTCTCTATATCCTTTTCGAACACGTGTGTTTAAATGACCCCGGCCAGAGAGAGAGAGAGAGAGAGAGAGAGAGAGAGAGAGAGAGAGAGAGAGAGAGAGAGAGAGAGAGAGAGAGAGAGAGAGAGAGAGAGAGAGAGAGAGAGAGAGAGAGAGAGAGAGAGAGAGAGAGAGAGAGAGAGAGAGAGAGAGAGAGAGAGAGGAGAGAGAGAGAGAGAGAGAGAGAGAGAGAGAGAGAGAGAGAGAGAGAGAGAGAGAGAGAGAGAGAGAGAGAGAGAGAGAGAGAAATAAAGATTCCCGATTGAACCCTGACTTGAGGGAACCTCGGTTTCAAACAACGTCTCCGAAATTCAACCGAACAATCAGATCGAAAGATCCTCCGCATCCTTGAAACAAGAATATTGCAAAAATTCCACGACGAGAGAGGAAAAAAATAACAATTTCGGAGAGCTTTGTGAGAGAATTATTTTGTTGAGATTCAAATCTCCGCATGCGAAAATTCCACTTGTAAGTAGCTTCCTTTTTCTCCTGGTCGGAGTCTATTCCGGTCCCTCGTTTCTCAGTTTGCGGGGGTTGCTTGTCAAGGGTAAACAATATTAACGAAGGGAGGGCGTGGGTGGGAAGGGGGTGGTTAAACCTATTTTTATTTTTAAAAACGGGACAGCAAGGGATGCGTCGCTGCGCGTCGTGCAAAGTCCCTCTCGCGAAACTTTTGGAAAGCGATAGCGATACGGGTGAACTAGTTTCGAGATGAAAAATCAACAAAATCTTTTGAAAAAAGGGGGGAACGGGGTATCTAGATAACTTATTTTCCACGCTCGTTTTTTTTTTCCCCCTTTTTTCCTTCCTCTCCCCCGTAAATGGATGTTTACGAGTTGAGTCGTACACATGCACGGAGCTTAATTGTATACAACGGACTAATCGATATCCAATATGTACCCGCGATAGATGCAAGATACCTATACCGATGGAGAAAACATAAACTCAGCTTATTTCGAGCGCCCGCGTTGAGGATTTTGGAGCGCGTGTTTTTCGTGTCTTTTGCCTCAGATCGTTTATTACTTTTCAGGTTTCCTTTATCTATACGCCCTGTACGTCGAACGTATGTACGCGTGTGTCAACATGATAGACGTCTCTTTTAGTACGCAACGTTGCCGAACGTCATTTGACAATTAATGGGGCTCTTGCAAAGTTTTTCTGTAAGCAAATAAATAGTCCAATCTGATGGAATGACCAGCAAAAATCACAAAAATCACTCTAAGAAAGTCTAAAATTTAGCAATAAACTCACACAACGCAATGGCGTTTCAACGCAGGTATGGGAGATTCCTGTCTATTATGTCACTTTCTCTGCGGAAACACAGGGATATGTCTGAATTTAGATAGGAATCTCCCATGATACCTGCGTTGTACCGCCATTAAGCTCGATTCTGAGAGTGAATTTTGTGATTTTTTAGTGTACTCATCGTCATTTTTACTGGTTTTTATGCAAGAATCAACTCTTCAATCCTCTATAGCAAAAGTTTGCAAGAGCCCCATTGGATGAAATAAGTCTCCGTTATACGTATAGACTAGCTCATTTGGCCGCCACCTAAGATTTCTTTCGAAACGCATTTTGTGAGTTCGTGAATGGATTTCTAGACTTTTTGATGCTTTCAATGTGGTTTGTGTGCGATGTTACACAGAAATCGACCCTCCATCGTGCAGCATTAAAAGTTTGCAATATACCTAATCTTCACTTAACCTAACCCAACATAACGATTTTTACGCTTTAACGACATAGATGTCCGCCCCCAATGAATACAAAACAAGGGTCCCTGGACACAAACATGGGTTTTTTCTTATAATTGGACCTGTAATCGCGTGAATAGCCGTCAGCTTGAATGAAATTGACCTGCCGAGTTCGAATTTGGCCATA